>JAPVLO010000407.1:2567592-3209490 GCA_027257055.1 Cephalopachus bancanus | reverse complement strand
GTGCGGGGATGACAGGCTGAGCCAGCGAGGCCAGCCTGATGTTTTGATTTATTGCAGAGATGAGGCCTTGCCAAGTTGTGGCCAGGCTGGTTTTGAACCCCTGAATTAGACTGTCTTCCGACCTCGACTTCCCAAAGTGCTGGCATGACAAGTGTGAGCCACCACACCCAGCTTAGGTGTCCTCATTGAATTCACATTCCAGCTTGCAGGGTCTTTCGGACTGCCAACAGCATGCCCGGGGGGCTTTCTAAAACCTGGCTCCAAGAAATGCATGCATCTATGCTCACCTGCATTAGCTACTCCTGGCCTCATCCTGGCCCTGGGAAACCTTCTCAAGAGGCTGATAAACACATTTCCCTTAAACAGCGAGCCTGAGGTCGGTCAGCCGTCCTTGGTGCCACCCTGAAGTTCGACCGCCCAAGGGTGCGAGAAGCTATAATCTCTGGGGACCCCACCTCCTGCAAACTGTCTCTCTGTAATAGCTCGCTCTCCAGGACTCAGTAACCGATGGTCATGGGACAGGCTTCATTTTTCTTTTTTTTTTTTTGAGTTGGAGTCTCACTCTGTCACCCAGGCTGGAGGGCAGTGGCATATTCCTGGCCACCACATCCTCGACCCGCTGGGCTCAGATGATCCTCCTGCCTCAGCCTTCCAAGTAGGTGGAACTACAGGCATGTATCACCACACTGGCTAACTTTTTGATTTATTGTAGAGACAGGTCTCGCCAAGTTGCCCGACTGGTCTCAAACCTACGAGCTCAAGCAATCCACTCACCTCCACCTCCCAAAGCGCTGGAATTACAGGCTGAGCCCACCAAGCCTGGCCTAATTTTTTGATATATTATAGAGACAGGGTCTCACCAAGTTGCCCAGGCTGGTCTTTTTAAAATTATTATTATTATTATTTTGAGTTGGAGTCTCCCTCTGTCGCCCAGACCGGAGGGCAGTGGCCGCTCCCGGCCACCGCAGCCTCGACCCCCTGGGCTCCGGAGATCCTTCCGCCTCAGCCTTCCGAGTAGCCGGAACTACAGGCGCGCACTACCACGCCCGGCTGATTTTTTGATTTATTGTAGAGATGAGGTCTCGCCGCCCAGGCGGGTCTCGAACCCGCGGGCTCAGGCAATCCACTCACCTCAGCCTCCCAAAGGCGCGGGATGACAGGCTGAGCCCCCGAGCCCGGCTGTTTTGGTTTTTTTTGTCAGGTTCTCACTCTGTGCTCAGGCTGGAGTTCAGCAGCCCAATCTTGGCTCACCGCAGTCTCAATCTCCTGAGCTCAGGCAATCCTCCTGCCTCAGCCTCCCAAGCAGCTGTGTCTACAGGCACACGCCACGGCACCCGGCTAGTTTTTCAATTTTTCTTTTTTTGGAGATGAGGATCTCGCTGTGCTGCCCAGGCTGGTCTCAAACTCCTGGGCTCGAGCAATCCTCCTGCCTTGCCCTCCCAAAGTACTGGGACGACAGGCGTGAGCCACTGTACCCAGCCTATTTTATTTTTTAGAGATAGTGTCTTGTTATGTTGCTCAGGCTGGTCTCAAATAATCCTCCCACTTCTGCCTCCCAAGTAGCTGGAATGACATACACAAACCACCACACAACAATAATTATCTGCTTTTTTTTTTTTGAGTCGGAGTCTCACTCTGTCGCCCAGACTGGAGTGCGGTGGCCGCTCTCGGCCACCGCAGCCTCGACCTGCTGGGCTCTGGAGATCCTTCCGCCTCACCCTTTCCCGAGTGGGGGGGAATACAGGCGTACACTATCATGCCCGGCTGATTTAATAATTATCTTCTAATGAAACTATAAAATATATCTCACATTCACAGTTGACTAAGCCTTGCTCTGGGGTCAAGGGAGAGTATGTCCCCATCTCACAGATTGGGAAACTGAGGCTCAGAGGGTCAAGTCCGTCGTCTGAGGCTGCTTGCAAAGCCAGGACTCAACCCCAGGCTAGGGGGACCCGTCCACCTGGTGTGGGTGGCAGGGGTGGGGGAGGCGTCCGGGACCCAGCCTCTTCTCTGGGCACTGGGAAGCCCCCACTCCAGGGTCAGGGGCCAGCAACAGGGAGACTCCAGTCACTCGACTCCCCGTAATCCGTGAGGTCCTGAGCTGCCACCTGGATGCAGTACTGGGCTGGGGGCCGCACGGCCCTGAGGATGAAGGATGTGGCTTCCATGGGCCCTGCCTGGGAGCAGAGAGAGAGCCAGTTACCAGGAGAGACCAGAGGCCGTGGACACAGCCCCACGTCCCGGCTCTGCCTCCACCCAGCCCTGCTCCGGGCCAGGACTTCAGCCTCCGCTGTCCACAGAACCGGCCTGCTGAGCCCCGCCCGGATGTCAGTGCTAATTCAATGTTAATCCTGCTTTTTTTGCTTTTGAGTGAGGGTCTCGCTCTGGTGCCCTGGCTGGAGTGCACTGGTGTGAGCATAGCTCGCCGCGGCCTCAAACGCCTGGGCCCAAGCGATCCTCCCGCCTCAGCCTCCCGAGTAGTTGGGACTACGCTGGGCAACGCCACGCCTGGCTAATTTTTAATTTTTGTAGAGTCGGGGTCTCACTATGTTGTCCAGGCTGCTCTCGAACTCTTGGCCTCAAGCGATCCTCCTGCCTCGGCCTCTCAAAGTGTGTCTTTTTGTGTCTGGGTTGTGGCCTGTGTCAGAGCCTTCTTCCTTTTTGTGGCTGAGTCATATTGCGTGTGTGGATGGGCCACATTGTGTGTTTGTTTTGTTTTGTTTTTGAGTCGGAGTCTCACTCTGTCACCCAGACTGGAGTGCAGTGGCCGCTCCCGGCCACCACAGCCCCGACCTGCTGGGCTCCGGCAATCCTTCCCCCTGGGCCCTTTCCCGAGTAGCCGGAATTACAGGGGGTGCGCTACCACGCCCGGCTGATTTTTTGATTTATTGTAGAGATGAGGTCTCGCTGCCCAGGCGGGTCTCGAACCCGCAGGCTCAGGCCATCCACTCACCTCAGCCTCCCAAAGGCGCGGGATGACAGGCTGAGCCACCGAGCCCGGCTTGTCTTCCCTTGAGTTGCAGTCTCCCTCTGTGGCCCAGGCAGGAGTGCCGAGGCACGATCATAACTCATTACAGCCTCGACCTCCTGGGCTCAGGTGATCCTTGGAACTCAGCCTCCCCCGTAGCTGGGACCACAGGCACGCACCACCACACCCGGCCAATTGTTTTGGTTTTTGTAAAGACAAACTCTCGCTGTGTTGCCCAGGCTGGTCTCAAACCCCTGGGCTCACGCGATCCTCCTGCCTCAGCCTCTCAAAGTGCTGAGATCACAGGTGTGAGTCACTGTGCCTGGTCAAGGCCATAAAATACTTTGAGATTTGCTTCTTTATTTATATGATTTTCCCCCCCCTATTTATTATTTTATTTATTTACTTTGAGTCAGAGTCTCACTCTGTCGCCCAGACCGGGGTGCAGTGGCCGCTCCCCGGGCCCCCGCAGCCTCGCCCCCTGGGGTCCCGGGGATCCTTCCGTCTCCCCCTTCCGAGTAGCTGGAACTACAGGCGCGTGCTACCACGCCAGGCTAATTTTTTTTATTTTAAATTTTAGAGATGAGGTCTCGCCTGCCCAGGGGGTCTCGAACCCATGGGCTCAGGGAATCCACTCACCTCAGCCTCCCAAAGGCGCGGGATTACAGGCTGAGCCACCGAGCCCGGCTTTTTTTTTTTTTTACTGTACAGACAAGGTCTTGCCAAGTTGCCCAGCCTGGTCTTGAACCCACGGGTTCAGGCCATCCACTCGCCCCAGTCTCCCAAAGTGCTGGGATGACAGGCTGAGCCACCAAGCCCGGCCTTTATTTACATTTTTATAGAGAAGGGGTCTCACTGTGTTGCCCAGGCTGTTCTCGAACTCCTGGGCTCAAGGTGTCCTCCCGCCTTCCATGCCCAGTGTGGGCTCATCTTTATTTTACACACTGGGAATTCCAAGCTTTGTGGACACGCCTGCTGGCCGGGGTCCAGCCGTCCCCTCGAGCAGACCAGGCCCCACCTCCCGGGTGCCCGCGCCCTCCTCACCTGGCGGAAATGGGCAGCTCCTTGGCGCTTGTAGCGAACCCGGTACTTGAGTGCGAAGATCTCCGGGTAGGGCCAGGACCGGGGTGGCTCCCAGCGTACCCGGAGTCGCTGCCCAGGGAGGGGGCTCAGCTGCACGCGCTCTGGGGGATCAGGCTTGACTACCGGACAAGCAGAAGGCGAGGTCAGGGCATGGCAGTTTCACTCATGCATTCATTCATTCACCCTACAGTGATTTTTTTTTTTTTAATTTTATTTTTTTTAAATTTCTTTTTGAGTTGGAGTCTCACTCGGTCGCCCAGACTGGAGTGCAGTGGCCACTCCCAGCCACCGCAGCCTCGACGTCCTGGGCTCCGGCGATCCTTCCGCCTCAGCCTTCTGAGTAGCCAGAATTACAGGTGCGCGCCACCACACCTGGCTGATTTTTTGTATTATTGTAGAGATGAGGTCTCGCCAAGTTGCCCAGGTGGGTTTCGAACCCGTGGGCTCAGACAATCCACTCACCTCAGCCTCCCAAAGCATGGGATTACAGGCTGAGCCACCGAGCCCGGTTTAATTTTGTTTTTAAATTTTAAGTTGGAGTCTCACTCTTGTCGCCCAGACTGGAGGGCAGTGCCACGCTCCCGGCCACCACCGCCTCGACCTGCTGGGCTCCGGCCATCCTTCCGCCTCAGCCTTCCAAGTAGCCGGAACTACAGGACGCTCGCTGCCATGCCTGGCTATTTTTGTTTTTTGTAGAGACGAGGGGCTCAGCAAGTTGACTGGGCAGGCCTCAAACACCCAGGCTCAGGCAATCCTCTCACCTCGGTCTCCCAAAGTGCTGGAATGGCAGGCTGAACCACTGTGCCCCGCCCCAACAATAATTTATTGAGGGTCTGCTGTGTGCCTGGTGCCGTCTCAGACAGGGAGGGCACAGCAGTGGCCTGGAGTGACCCAGCCCTGTCCTTGCAGAGGTCACAAACTATCAAGGGGAAGGAAAGAAACAAGACACAAATCCATGGGTCTCAAAGATTAAGGATGGTAAGGAGGGTGAGGACAGGCTGGATTGCAATGTGAATTTCTTTTTTTTGAGTTGGAGTCTCATCCCATCGCCCAGGCTGGGGGGCAGGGACACACTCCCGGCCACCGCAGCCTCGACCTGCTGGGCTCCGACGATCCTTCCGCCTCAGCCTTCCAAGTAGCTGGAACTACAGGCGCGCGCTACCACGCCCAGCTAATTTTTTGATTTATTGTAGAGATGAGGTCTAGCCAAGTTGCCCAGGAGGGTCTCGAACCCGCGGGCTCAGACAATCCACTCACCTCAGCCTCCCAAAGCGTGGGATTACAGGCTGAGCCACCGAGCCCGGCTTGGTCTGCAATTTTTAATAATCTGCTCAGGGGAGGCCTCACTGAGGAGGGGGCATATAAGCAGAGACCTGAAGCGAGGGAAGGAAGACGTTGTGTGGAGGTCTGGGAGAAGATGTTGCAGGCCGAGGGCAAAGCCCGTGCAAAGGCCCTGTGGTAGGACCACACCATGTGTGTGGGAGGCACAGCCAGGAGGCCCGTAAGGCTGGACCAGAGGGAGGAGGGGAGGGCGGGGCGGGGACGGGGCAGGCTGGGCAGGGCCTGGTGGGCCTCAGGGAGGACTTGGGGCTGGACCCCGAGGCAGGTGGGAGCCATGGAGGGCTGTGGGCAGAAGAGGCCCGAGCCAAAGTCCGGAGATGAACCGGACTCAGGTGCTCGCTGGCGCCCTCTGATGGCTGCTTCAGGGAGGACAGGCTGGGAAGGTAAAGGGGGAGACCAGGGCAGAGGGGGCTGGGTTAGTCTAGGCGGATGATGATGGGGCCGCGTCAGATGAAGGCAGAGGTAGGGGAGGAAGGGGTTCAAGTGTCTGACAAAATGTGAAGATGGAGACCAGGACCCATGACAGGTGGGAGGTGGGCGTGGTCAGGGAGACAGGAGAGGATATAGCTGCTGCCCCGCCCCCAGGGCCAGATGACAGTGGGGAGGTGGGCGTGGTCAGGGGGAGGGGCGGTGAGGATGGCGCTGAAGCCCCGCCCCCAGACCCACATGGGAGTAGAAGGTGGGCGTGGGTGGGAAGAGGGGAAAAGAGGCCGGAGCCAAAGTCCGGTTCCCGGATGAAGGCGGGAGGTGGGCGTGGTCATGAAGGGGGAGGAGAGGATGGAGCCCAGCCCCGCCCCCAGGACCTGCTGACAGGCGGGAGGTGGGCGTGGTCATGAAGGGAGCGGAGAGGATGGAGCCCAGCCCGGTCTCAGGACCAGGAGACAGGTGGGCGGGATCGTGAAGGGGGAGAAGATGGATCCCAGCCCCGCCCCCAGGACCAGATGACAGTCGGAAGTGGGCGTGGTCATGGACGGGGAGGAGAGGATGGAGCCCCGCCCCGTCCCAGGACCAGATGACAAGTGGGAGATAGGCGCGGCCATGAAGGGGGAGGAGAGGATGATGGCGCCCCGCCCCATCCCAGGACCAGGGGACAGGTGGGCGTGGTCGTGAATGGGGAGAAGATGGAGCCCAGCCCCGCCCCCAGGACCAGATGACAGCCGGAAGTGGGCGTGGTCATGGACGGGGGAGGAGAGGATGGAGCCCCGCCCCATCCCAGGACCAGGGGACAGGTGGGCGTGGTCGTGAAGGGGGAGGAGAGGATGAAGCCCAGCCCCGCCACCAGAATTAGATGACTGTGGGAGGTGGGCGTGGTCATGAGGGGGGAGGAGAGGATGGAACCCAGACCCGACCCCAGGACCAGCTGACAGGCGGGAGGTGGGCGTGGTCATGGAGGGGGCGGAGAGGATGGAGCCCAGCCCCGCCCCCAGGACCAGCTGACAGTAGGGGGTGGGCATGGTCGTGGGGGGGGGGGGGAGGATGGAGCCCCGCCCCGTCCCAGGACCAGATGACAATTGGAGATGGGCGTGGTCGTGAAGGGGGAGGAGAGGATGAAGCCCAGTCCCGCCCCCAGAACTAGATGACCGTGGGAGGTGGGCGTGGCCATGGGGGGGGGATGGAGCCCCGCCCAGTCCCGGGACCAGGTGACCAGTGGGCGTGGTCCTGAAGGGGTAGGAGAGGATGGAGCCCCGCCCCGCCCGCCCACACTCACTGATGTTCTCCGCCTTGAAGGGCAGGAAGCTGCTGCTGGCGCCCCAGGGGTGGACGGTCGTGACGTTGAGCACGTAGGGCGCCAGGGAGAACATCCGGATGTCCTCGATCGTGCAGCTGGTGGCCTCCGGCGTGGGCTGGAGGCAGGGCCGGCTCTCCTCGTGGGCGGCCATGCCGAGCCTGGACACACATCGCAGTGTGCCACGCGTCACCTCAGGACGCTCGCCAGGGGTCCCCCTCCCCGGGGTCAAAGGGCACGGGTGGACAGGTCGAGGGCCTGGGCAGGTCTTCTGGCCGGGACTGTCCCCGGTGGAGGCCACAGGCCAGGAGCCCTGGGCTGGGCCCTGCTGTTGGCTGTGCCCCCAGGGGGTCGTGGGTCCCAGCATCCCAAGGCCCGCAATGAGCCGGGGCGAAGGTCACAAACCACAAGAAGATGGTCGGGACCCAAATTCTAAAGGCTTCCGAGACCCGGCAAAGTAGCCCAAGCCGGAGGCTGAGGCGGGAGGATCGCCTGAGCCCAGGAGGTGGAGGCTGCGGTGAACTGTGATCGTGCCACTGCACTCCAGCCTGGGTGACAGAGTGAGCCCCCACTCAAAAAAATAAAAATAGAATAAAGCATTTATTATTATGATATCTGGAATATCAGCATTTCAACTCTAGAATTCCAACATTCCAGAGGCCTACGGATTCATACTTAGATTCTGAAACCCAAAATAATGGGACTTCTCTCGAATCTGAGTCCCCAGGGTGCCAGGTTTTAGCATGTCGAGGCTCTAGCTCAGCACCGTCCCGTAGAACTTTCTGGAAGTTGTCCTCTATCGTAGCCACTGGCCACCCAAGACTAGTGAGCCATTGAGGCAAGGCTGGTGTCACTGAGTGTGACTTTTTAATTTATTTATTTTACTGAGTCAGGGTCTCACTCTGTCATCCAGGCTGGAGCACACTGGCACAATCACAGCTCACGGCAGCCTCGACCTCCCAGGCACAGGCAATCCTCCTCCCTCAGCCTCCTGAGACGCTGGGATTACAGGTGCATACCACCATACTTGACTAATTTTTTTTTTTTTTTTTTTGAGTTGGAGTCTCACTATGTTGCCCAGGATGGAGTGCAGTGGCATGCTCACGGCCGCCGCAGCCTCGACCTGCTGGGCTCAGGAAATCCTTCCTCCTCAGCCTTACAAGTGCGCACTACCATGCTCGGCTAATTTTTTGATTTATTGTAGAGATGAGGTCTTGCCAAGCTGCCCGGGCCGGTCTCGAACCTGTGGACTCAGGCAATCCTCTCACCTCGACCTCCCAAAGTGCTGGGATTATAGGCATGAGCCACCATGCCCAGCCTATTTCTTAAATTTTTTTTGCAGATATGAGGTCTTGCTACGTTGCCTAGGCTGGTTCGAACTCCTGGGCTCAAGCAATCCTCCCACCTAGGCCTCCCATAGTGCTGGGATGACAGGTATGAGCCACCATGCACGGCTGACTTTTTCACTTAATTCATCCCGTCTAAATTTATAAACAAAATTCAACATTTTCTGTGATCAGAAAACTTGGAAAAATTGTTTGCAAAAACTTGAGGGTCTGAATCTCCTCCCTGCTCTGGAAATTTTATAAACTCTAAATACAGATCAAGCCAGGCTTGGTGGCTCAGCCTGTAATCCCGTGCCTTTGGGAGGCTGAGGTAAGTGGATTGCCTGAGCCCGGGGGTTCGAGACCCCCCTGGACAACTTGGGAGACCTCATCTTAAATAAATCAAAAAATTAGCCGGGCCTGGTAGCATGTGCCTGTCATTCCAGCTATTTGGGAAAGGCTGAGGCAGAAGGATTGCCGGGGCCCAGAGGTCGAGGCTGCGGGGGCCCGGGAGCGGCCACTGCACTCCAGTTGGGCGACAGGGAGACCCCAAACTCAAAAAAAAAAAAAAAAAATACAGATCAAATGTTCCTGATAACATTTCACATCTGAATTGAAAATGTGCTGGACGGAATTCCAAAGATGGTATGAAAAGAACATGTATGTATTGCCCGAGCCCGTGGGGTTCGAGACCCGCCTGGGCAACTTGGTGAGACCTCACCTCTACAATAAATCCAAAAAAAATTAGCCAGGCATGGTAGCGCATACCTGTAGTTCCAGCTACTTGGAAGGCTGAGGCAGAAGGATCGCCTGAGTCCAGCAGGTCGAGGCTGCGGTGGCCAGGAGCGGCCACTGCCCTCCAGCCTGGGTGACAGAGCGAGATTCCAATTTTTAAAAAAGCTTAAATCTATAAACATAATCTAAATGTACTTAAGTGGTTAATTTTGTAATTATTAATTAAATGTGATGTCTAATTTATGTTCATTTAAATCTGTAAATATAGCCGGGCCCGGTGGTTCAGTCTGTAATCCTGTGCCTTTGGGAGAATGAGGTGAGTGGATTGCCTGAGCCCACGGGTTCGAGACCCACCTGGGCAACTTGGCGAGACCTCATCTCGACGATAAATAAAAAATGAGCCAGGCATGGTAGCGCCGCTTGTAGTTCCAGCTACTTGGAAGGCTGAGGGGGAAAGGATCGCCGACCCCAGCAGGTCGAGGCTGCGGTGGCCGGGAGCGGCCACGCACTTCAGTCTGGGTGAAGAGTGAGACTCCAACTCAAAAAAACAAAAAAACAAAAAAACAAAAAATCTGTAAATATGTATTGATGTAACTATATAAAGATATAAACACTAGGCAGGCTCGGTGGCTCAGCCTGTAATCCCGCGCCTTTGAGAGGCTGAGGTGAGTGGATTGCCTGAGCCCGCGGGTTCGAGACCCGCCTGGGCAGCGAGACCTCATCTCTACAATACATCAAAAAATCAGCGGGCATGGTAGCGCGTCCTGTAATTCCGGCTATTTGGGAAGGGCTGGGGCGGAAGGATCACCAGAGCCCAGCAGGTCGAGGCTGCGGTGGCCGGAGCGGCCACTGCACTCCAGTCGGGGGTGACCGAGTGAGACTCCAACTCAAAAAAAAAAAAAAAAAAAAACACTAATATAAATCACATAATGAGCCGGTTCAGGGGCTCACCCTGTAACCCGCGCCTTTGGGAGGCTGAGGTGAGTGGATTGCCTGAGCCCGCGGGTTCGAGACCCGCCTGGGCAGCGAGACCTCATCTCTACAATTAATCAAAAATGAGCTGGGCGTGGTAGCGCATGCCTGAAATTTCCCGGGCTACTAGGAAGGCTGGGGCGGAAGGATCCCCGGAGCCCAGCGGGTCAGGCTGCGGTGCCCGGGAGGGGCCGCTGCACTCCAGTCTGGGCGCGAGTGAGACTACCTCAAAAAAAAAAAAATCACAATAATGGATGGAGCCCCAGGACCGGATGACAGGTGGGAGGTGGGCGTGGCCAGGAAGAGGGGAAGAGAGGACCAGAAAAAGCGGGTTCCCAGATGACAGGCGGGGAAGGTGGGCGTGGTCGGGGAGAGGCGGGGAGGACCGAATCGTAGCCCCGCCCCCAGGACTGGAGGACAGGTGGGCGTGGCCAGGGAGGGGCGGAGAGGACGGAGCTGCAGCCCCGCCCCCAGGACCAGATGCCATCCAACCCTACCTGTCATCTGGTCGTGGGGCTCCGGCCCTGGGGCTCACGCCTGTAATCTCAGCACTTTGGGAGACTAAAGCAGGAGGATCGCTTGAGGCCAGGAGTTCAAGACCAGCCTGGGCAACATAGCAAGATCCTGTCTCTATTCAAGGAAAAAAAAAAAGTTTCGAATATTTAGATATTACTTAAATAAATATTAAAATTACTTTCAGTTGTTTGTGTTGTTTTCATGTGGTTACAAGATAGTTTTTTTGCTGGAGTGCAGGGGCACGCTCACGGCCACCCCAGTGTCAACCTGCTGGGCTCTGGCGATCCTTCCACCTCAGTCTTCCAAGTAGCTGGAACTATAGGCGCGTGATACCACGCCCAGCTAATTTTTGATTTGTTGTAGAAACGAGGTCTCACCAAATTGCCAGGGCTGTCTCGAACCTGCGGACTCAGGCATTCCACTCACCTCGGCCTCCCAAAGTGCCAGAATTACAGGCTGAGCCACCGAACCCAGCCTACAAGAGAGGTTTAAAGCACCCCTAGGCTAGGTGCGGTGGCTCACACCTGTAAACCCAGTACTTTGGGAGGCCGAGGCCAGAGGATTGCCTGAGCCCAGGGGTTCCAGACTAGCCTGGGCAAGACCTCATCTCTACAACAAATCCAAAAATTAGCTGGGGCATGGTGGTGTGCGCCTGTAGTCCCAGCTACTCAGGAGGCTGAGGCAGGAGGATTACACCTGAGCCCAGGAGGTCGAGGCTGCAGTGATCCACAATCGTGCCACTGCACTCTGCTTGGGTGACAGTGAGACCCCGACTCAAAACAAACAAACTAAAGCCTGCCTGTGCCCTGCAACATGCCATGTGCATTTTAGGAAGTGTATTTCGGCTGGACAGGGCCATCCTGGAATTCCGTAGGTCTGGGGTGTGGGAGCCCAGTGTCCCCGTGACCCCCTCCGCGCTCTGACCTGTACGTGGCAATGAAAGCCACGGGCCTGGTGGTGCTCAGGGCAGAAGGCAGGGTCCAGGAGCAGTCCACGGCAACCGGGTACCGAGGGGCCCGGCATCGCACCCTGGGCAGGGCGGGCGCCGCTGGGGGCCCTGGAGGAAGGGAGAGAGGGGTGTGAGTGAGACAGAGTGAGACTCCATCTCTGTCTCGTCTTCCCATCTCTCTGTCTCTACCTGTGTCTCTCCTCTCTGTGTCTCTCCTTTCGTCATCTCTCTGTCTTTGCTCTGTCGCTGTCTGTCTCCTCCTCCCTGTCTCTCTTCTCCCCATCTCGCCATCTCTGTCTCTCCGTCTCTGTCTCTCTCCTCCCCTGCCTTTCTGTCCCCCTCCTCTCTGTGTGGCATTCCTAGGTGCCACAGCCCTCCTGCCATGCGATTGGCCAGCACCAGAAACGCAGGAGGTGCCTAATAAAGGTCTGTGGAATCAGTGAGTCATTGAACAAAAAGTGCCTGCCTAGCAGGGCTCGGTGGCTCAGCCTGTCATCCCGCGCCTTTGGGAGGCTGAGGTGAGTGGATGGCCTGAGCCCGCGGGTTCGAGACCCACCTGGGCAACTTGGCGAGACCTCATCTCTACAATAAATCAAAAACTAGCCGGGCGGGGTAGCGCGTGCCTGTAGTTCCGGCTACTCGGAAGGCTGAGGTGGAAGGATCGCCGGAGCCCGGCAGGTCGAGGCTGCGGTGGCCGGGAGCGGCCACTGCACTCTAGTCTGGGCGACAGAGTGAGTTAGACTCCAACTCAAAAAAAAAAAAAAAAAGTTAGCTGGGTGTGGTGGCATGTCCCGGCTACTTGGGAGGCTGAGGAGGGTGGATCGCCTGAGCCCAGGAGGCTGAGGCCGTGGTGAGCCAGGATCAGCCAACTGCACTCCAGTCTAGGCGACAGAGAGAGAGACGCCAACTCAAAAGAGAAAAAAATGAATGAATGCAGCTCAAGCTCTTGTCTGTGTCGGTATAGGTCTGTGTGTCTCCGGGCACTTTTCCGTTCTGTGCCTCAGTTTCCCCATCCACACCCTGCAAGGCAAGCCCATCCCACCGGTGGGCGCGCGGGGGCGAGCCAGTGCCAAGGCAGGAGGGCGAGGCCCCCCCCTCGGGCCCCTGCGCCCGGCCCCCGCCCCCCGCGAGTCCCCCCACCTTCCCTCCCGCCGCAGGGCCGGCAGCTGGCGCAGAGGGCGAGGGCCAGGAGGAGCCTCGGGGTCATGGCCGCGGCGGCTGTGCGCTGGGATCTGGGGTGGGGCCGGCCTCGAGCCTCCAGGGGGCAGGCAGGGACTCGGGACTGCCCAGGGGAAGGCCCGCTGGGGTCCCCTCCCGCGGGTCTGACTCACGGGCAGGTGGTGGGAAGAGCCGGGCGGGCGTCACCGGCCACCCCTGGGTGCGGAAGGTCGGGGTGGGGGAGGGGGCGAAAAGGGAGAAGTGGGGGCTGCCGGCCTTTCCGGCCAGCGGGTCCCACGGGCCTTCCTTCCGGCTGCAGCTGGGAGGGAACCCCGGGAGACGGGGCAGACACAGAGCGGGGGGGGACGGAGACGGGGAGATGGGGAGAGACGCGGGGGGGAGACAGAGGTAGAGAGACAGAGAGCGGAAAGAGACAGAGACAGAGAAATGGGGAGAGATACGGGGGGAGACAGAGAGACGGGGGAGGAGAGACAGAGACAAAGACGGGGAAAGGAGAGACACAGAGAGGGGGAGATAGAGAAACAGAGACAGAGAGATGGGGAGAGGAGACACAGAGAGACAGAGACAGGGAAAAGAGAGACACAGAGGGGGGAGACAGAGACAGAAAGATGGGGAGAGGAGAGACACGGAGAGACAGAGACAGAGAGACAGAGATGGAGAGAGAGCGAGAGAAGAGACACAGAGAGACAGAGTCAGAGAAAGCGATGGAGAGACAGGGAGAGGAGAGACAGAGACAGATGGGGAAAGGAGAGACACAGAGAGGGGGGCAGAGAGACAGAGACAGAGAGATGGGAGAGGAGAGACACGGAGAGACAGAGACAGAGACACAGAGATGGAGAGAGAGGGAGAGGAGACACAGAGACAGAGACAGGGAAAGGAGAGACACAGAGAGACAGAGACGGGGAGACAGGAGAGGAGGGACACAGAGAGACAGAGACAGAGAGGGAGAGACAGGAAGAGGAGAGAGATAGAGACAGAGACAGCGAGGGAGAGACAGGGAGAGGAGAGACAGAGACAGAGATGGGGAGTGGAGAGACACAGAGAGGGGAGACAGGGACAGACAGAGATGAAGATAGAGCAACAGAAAGAGGCAAGCAGAGAGAGACAGAGAGAGACAGAGAGAGACAGAGAGAGACAGAAGGAAGTCAAACCGCAAAGGAGACAGGGACCCGGAGAGACCTGGGCACTGACGGAGACAGTCGGCACCAGCAGCCAGGGGTTCACTCACGAACCCAGAGACAGGCACCCGCCCTCTCCGTGCCAGCCCCTCCAGACTCCAGGGCACAGCGGGGCACAGGGACATTGGCCTGGGGCGGCGGGGCCACCTCTGTGTTGTCCCCGCGGTCAAGAAACCCCAGGGAGAGGCCAGACACGCTCGGGGGTTCCCGGCCACACTCCCGCCTCCCTGCTTGTGGCTGAAGAGCCCCAAGAAGCCCCTGGGGATTTTGGGGGATTTGCCAAGGGGGCAGGGAAGAGGCCGGGAGAGGGGGATCCCACCAGGGCCAGGCTGAGGGTTAGGAAAGTAAGGAGCGTTGGGGAGTGCAGGCCGGGTCATCCCAGCACTTGGGGGGCTGAGGCGGGAGGATCGCTTGAGCCCAGGAATTAAAAACTGAGGCCGGGCTGGGTGGCTCAGCCTGTCATCCCGCGCCTTTGGGAGGCTGAGGTGAGGGGATGGCCTGAGCCCGCGGGTTCGAGACCCGCCTGGGCAGCGAGACCTCATCTCTACAATCAATCAAAAAATCAGCCGGGCGTGGTAGCGCGCGCCTGTAATTCCGGCTACTCGGAAGGCTGAGGCGGAAGGATCGCCGGAGCCAGCAGGTAGAGGCTGCGGTGGCCGGGAGTGGCCGCTGCACTCCAGTCTGGGCGACGGAGTGAGACTCCAACTCCAAAAAAAAAAACAAAAACAAATGAACTGGGCGTGGTGGCCCCTGTAGTCCCAACTACTCGGGAGGCTGAGGCAGGAGGATCGTCTGAACCCAGGAGGTTGAGGCTGTGGTGAGCCGTGATCCTGCCACTGCAATCCAGTCTGGGAGGCAGAGTGAGACCCCATTTATTAATAAATGAAAACAAGGTGCAGGGTCAGACCCCGTCTTTAAAGTTTCAGTATTTTGCTCTTTGTGACTTTTTTCTTTTTTTTTTTTTTTTTTGAGTCGGAGTCTCACTGTCTCCCAGGCTGAGGGCAGTGGCACGCTCATGGCCACCGCAGTCTCGACCTGCTAGGCTCAGGTGATCCTTCCACCTCACCCTTCCAAATAGCTGGAACTACAGGTGCATGCCACAACGCCTGGCTAGTTGTTGTGGTTTATTGTAGAGACAAGGTCTCACCAAATTACCCAGCTGGTCTCGAACCCATGGGCTCAGGCAATCGTCTCGCCTCGGCCTCCCAAAGTGCTGGGATGTCAGGCTGAGCCACCACACCCGGCCGGACTTTTTTTTTCTTTAAGTCAGGGTCTCTGTCACCTACCTGGGCTCAGGCAATCCTCCCGCCCCAGGCTCCCAGGCAGCTGGGACTCCAGGGACCACTATGCCCTGCTAACTTTTTTGATTTTTCTGTAGAGCTGAGTCTCGCTATGTTGCCCAGGCTGGTCTCCAACGCCTGGCCTCAAGCGATCCTCCCGCCTCAGCCTCCCAATGTGCGGGCATGACCGGCCAAGAGCCACCGCGCCCGGCCTGTTTGTGGACTCTCTGCACCCATTTGGTTTGGAAATATGGCACGAAGATGACATTTACCCCAATTTACAGGGTGAGTCTGTAGTGGGGGAGGGGAGGGGCACGCAGGCGCTCTGAGCCACCCTCTTGCAAAAGCCCAGCCACCAGGCCACACGCAGCGTCCTCTGCACAGTTCGCTTTTATTCCCGGGTGGGCGTCTGGTGATGGGACGTGGGAGGACACAGGGACCCCCAGATGCTCCGGTGCAGGGGGGGGAAAGCAGGAGCCAGGGTCAGAGGGACCCTCGTGGGTGGGGGGAACTGGGGGGCGGTGGAGCCAGCCGGGACAGGACCCGAGCTGGCCTCCCAGAGACCCCGCAGGGCCAGGCAAGCCACTCCGAGAGGTGCCGCGGGTTGGGGGGGTAGGGGCCGAGGCTTCCATGGGGGGGCCGCGGTAGCCATCTTGCCAGCCTCAGTGGCCCTGCGCCTGGAGCCTTTGCATTTGTACGATCTGACTGAGAATCCGCTGGACGTCCTCATCCATCTGGCCCTGTGGGGGTGGGGCAGGGGTGGGGGGAGCGGGGAGACACCCTGGGTGCCCCCACCCCGCCTGTCCCAGCTCCCCACCCACACACAAAAGACCAAGCAAGCCCGGAATTCGCTCCACCAGGCCTCCACCCTCCCCCCATCAGACTCCCACGGCACTGAAGGGGAAACTGAGAGGCAGTGCCCGGAGATGGACCCGGGAGCCGGGTGACTCACCTGAATGGCATACAGGAGGTGGCTTCGGTACAAAGCCACCACGGCAGAGTGGTCACGGGCCGCCTCCTGTGGGCGGGGAGAGGGCTGCTACGAAGGCAGGGTCCTGGCCCCACCCCACAAAACACCCCAAATGTCCCCTTTGCACCCCAGCCTGTTTTTTGGGGGAGGGCTGGGGGGCGGAGTCTCACTCCGTCACCCAGGCTGGCAGCCTCCACTTCCTGGGCTCAGATGATCCTCCCACCTCAGCCTCCTGAGTAGCTGGGACGACAGGCGCACACCACCACGCCACAGCTAATTTTTCAATTTTTTGTACAAATAGGGTCTTGCTGTGTGGCCCAAGCTGGATTCAAAATCTCGGGCTCAAGTGATCCTCCCGCCTCGGCCTCCCCAAGTGCCGGGATGATGGGTGCCTGGGCTGGTTGTCAACTACCCCGATGGTACCCTCCCCCTGCCCGGCCCAACCCGTACCTCCAGTTGCTCCTGTAAAGCCTTCACCTGGCCACGGAGGGCCTCCACTTCGGAGGAGGCCGTGGAGGCCGGCTGCTCCTTTAGAGCCTCCTTAAGACTGAAGACTTCCTTAGAGAGTTCTGTGATCTGAGGGTAGGGGTGCGGTCAGTGGTCCTCCCTACCCCAGCAGGCAGGGGTTAGGGATAAAGCTTATCAGGAAAACCCCTGCCCAGGGGGTCAGCAAACACCAGCCTGAGGGTCACAGGCCTGCAGCCTGTTTTATGCGAGGGGGCCCCCAAAACCCGGGATCATCTCTTGTCGTCCAGGCTCCCTCGCTACGTGAGTGTTCTAATGACACAGTGGCACCCACAAACCAGGTCACGTTGCTGTGAGAGGCCGTGTCGGCTTCAGTGGTTTGGGGGGGAGACTTTTTCTTTCATTTTTTTTATTTTTGAGTTGGAGTCTCACTCTGTCACCCACACTGGAGTGCAGTGGCGGCTCCCGGCCACTGCAGCTTCGACCTGCTGGGCTCCGGCGATCCTTCCGCCTCAGCCTTCCAAGTAGCTGGAATTACAGGCGCACGCCACCACGTCCGGGTAGTTTTTGTGATTTATTGTAGAGATGAGGTCTCGTCAAGTTGCCCAGGCTGGTCTTGAACCTGTGGGCTCAGGCCATCCTCTCGCCTCAGCCTCCCAAAGTGCTGGGATTACAAGCTGAGCCACTGCGCCCGGCCAGGGGAGATTCTTTTTTTTTTTTGAGTTGGAGGCTCACTCTGTCGCCCAGACTGGAGTGCAGCGGCCGCTCCCGGCCACCGCAGCCTCGACCTGCTGGGCTCTGGCGATCCTTCCACCTCAGCCTTCCGAGTAGCTGGAACTACAGGTGTGCGCTACCATGCCCGGCTAATTTTGGGTTTATCGTAGAGATGAGGTCTTGCCAAGTTGCCCGGGCGGGTCTTGAACCCATGGGCTCAGGCCATCCACTCACCTCGGCCTTCCAAAGCACTGGGATGACAGGCTGAGCCACCGCGCCCAGCCAGGGGAGATTCTTTTGACGCGTTTGCCCATTTCATGACGAGGGATTGACACGTGCACCTGTCCACACTGCGCTGAGTGTTCTGCGGTTTTTGACCTCAAACGGCATGCCCCCCGTGCCCCTCCCTTCCTCCCTATTCACCCCAGCTCACCCAGAGTGACTTTTTCTTGTTTCCCCAGATGAAAAAAGTCCACCAAGGGAAACGTTTGGCTGACGTGGAGGAGGTGAAACCAAAAACGGCAGAAGCATTAAAGGCAAACATAGACAAGTCCAAAAACTGTCTTGAGCAGCAGAAAAAGCATCTCAGTGGGGGTATCACATCCAATGAGGAGGACTTGGAAGGTGACTGAAGTTTTAGAATGTAAGAATAAATACACAGCCGGGCACGGTGGCTCACGCCTCTCATTCCAGCACCTTGGGTGGGCCGGGGTGAGAAGACTGCCCGAGCCCGTGGGTTCGAGACCAGCCTGGGCAACTTGGCAAGGCCTCATCTCTACAATAAATCAAAAAATTAGCTGGGCGTGGTGGCGCACGCCCGTAGTTCCAGCAACTGGAAAGGCTGAGGCGGAAGGATCTCCTGAGTCCAGCCAGTCGAGGCTGTGGTGGCTGTGAGCGTGCCACTGCCCTCCAGCCTGGGCCACAGAATGAGACTTCCACGCCAAAAGGAAAAAAAAAAAAGAAAAAAGAAAACGATATGAAATTCACATTTCTGTGTTCACGAATAAAGTTTTATTGGCACATGGCCGTGTCTGTTTCCCCACGCATTGTCTTAATGGGTGCCTTCAGACCATAAGGGCAGAGTGGGCAAGTTATAACAGAGACTGGTTGCCCCGCTGGACAGAAAACACAGACTCCACGGCCTTGTGTATCCCCATTGTCCAGTCCCACCTCTAAAGAGAGGCTCTCAGAACAACAGGGCTCCAAGCAGCCTGGCCTGACTGGGCTGGGTCAGACAGCTCTGGGCTTGAGGCCCTCCCTTACTCCTTACTCCAAGATGATTGTGGGAAGATGACTTAATCTCAGTTAAGTGCCTCAGTTTCCTTATCTGTAAAACAGGGAGAATCATTTTTCTTTTTTTTGAGTTGGAGTCTCACTCTGTCACCCAGACTGGAGTGCATGGCCGCTCCCGGCCACCGCAGCCTCGACCTGCTGGGCTCCGGCGATCCCTCCGCCTCAGCCTTCCGAGTAACCGGAATTACAGGCACGCGCTACCATGCCTGGCTAATTTTCGATTTATTGTAGAGATGAGGTCTCGCCAAGTTGCCCAGGTGGGTCTCGAACCCACAGGCTCAGGCAATCCACTCACCTCAGCCTCCCAAAGCGCGGGATAATAGGCTGAGCCACAGAGCCTGGCTAATCATTGTTCTTATTGTGAGCCTGCACTGAGATCAAGTTTAAACTGTGCCTGGGAAATAGTAGGTGCTCAAATAATGCTGGACATTATTATTATTATTGTTTTATAAAAAGAGATGCGATCTTTTTTTTTCTTTTTTAGTAGGAATCTCACTCCGTCACCCAGGCTGGAGTGCAGTGGCATGCTCCCAGCCACCACAGTCTCAACCTGCTGGGCTCTGGTGGTCCTTCTGCCTCAGCCTTCCAAGTAGCTGGAACTACAGGTGCGCGCCACCGTGTTCGGCTAATTGTTTTGATTTATTGTAGAGATAAGATCTCACCAAGTAGCCCAGGCTGGTGTCAAACCCCTGGATTCAGGCGATCCTCTCACCTTGGCCTCCCAAGGTGCTGGGATTATAGACATGAGCCACCATGCTCAGTGAGATGGGGTCTCGCTATGTCACCCAGGCTGGTCTTGAACTCCTGGCCTCAAACAATCCTCCTGCCTTGGCCTCCCAAAATTCTGTGATGACAGCAAACCAGCCCAGACCTTATTATTATCTTGGATCAGAAGTTATCAATCTGGGGTGATTCTGGCCCCCAGGGGAAATTGACAGTGTCCAGGGACATTTGTGGGTGTCACAACTGGGGGGTGCTCATGGCATGGAGGGGGTGGAGGCCAGGAACATAGCTCAACACCCTGCAGGGCCCAGATGGTCCCACCCCAGAGAATGATCTGGCCTCAAATGTCAAACGTGCCGAAGGGGGAGACACCGTAATATAAATAATCCGTCATCCTAACCACGATTTTGTACCCGTTTTCCAGAGGGGACAGACTGAGGCTCCAAGAGTGAAATGACTTGTCTGTCTGAGGTCACAGAGTGAGCCGAGGCCCAGCGACATTTTATGCCGAAGCCCCAAGGGCTCGGGGGCTCTCATTTTCTGTCCAGTGACCTGCTGTGTGACTTTGAGCCACTCACACCACTGTCTGTAGCCTCAGTTTGCTCCTCTGGAAAATGGGGATTAAGATGCTGTCTGACGGCCGGGCTCGGTGGCTCAGTCTATAATCCCAGCACTTTGGAAAGCCGAGGTGAGTGGACTGCCTGCGCCCGCGGGTTTGTGACCCGCCCGGGCAACTTGGTGAGACCTCATCTCTACGATAAATAAAAAAATCAGCCGGGCATGGTAGTGCATGCCTGTAGTTCCAGCTACGTGGAAGGCTGAGGCGGAAGGATCGCCGGAGCCCAGCAGGTCGAGCTGTGGTGACCGGGAGCGGCCACTGCCCTCCAGTCTGGGTGACCGAGTGAGACTCCAACTCAAAAAAAAAGATGCTTTCTGACGTTCAGGGTTGCGGGAAGATTAAAAGTGATCATGTGTAACTGGAGGCTGCTGGTGTCATCATGATTACCGTTATTTAAGAACAGAATGTGAGCTGGGCTCGGTGGCTCAGCCTGTAATCCGCGCCTTTGGGAGGCTGAGGTGAGTGGATTGCCTGAGCCCGCGGGTTCGAGACCCGCCTGGGCAACTTGGCGAGACCTCATCTCTACAATAAATCAAAAAAGCAGCCGGCCGTGGTAGCGCGTGCCTGTAGTTCCGGCTACTCGAAGGCTGAGGCGGAAGGATCGCTGGAGCCCAGCAGGTCGAGGCTGCGGTGGCCGGGAGCGGCCACTGCACTCCAGTCCGGGCGACAGACTGAGACTCCAACTCAAAAAAATAAAATAAAAGGACAGAATGTGGGCCGGATGTGGTGGCTCATGCCTATAATCCCAGCACTTTGGGAGGCCAAGGTGAGAGGAGAGCTTGGGCCCACGGGTTCGAGGCCAACACGGGCAACTTGGCAAGTCCTCATCTCTACAATAAATCAAAAAATCAGCCGGGCATGGTAGCGTGTGCCTGTAGTTCCGGCAACTTGGAAGGCAGAGGTGGAAGGATCGCCGGAGCCCGGCAGGTCGAGGCTGCGGTGGCCGGGAGCGGCCACTGCACTCCAGTCTGGGCGACAGAGTGAGACTCCGACTCAAAAAAAAAAAAACCATAAAACAAACAAAAAAAGAACAAAATGTGGTAGGGTGGGCACAGTTGCTCACAATAGTTATCCCAGTACTTTGGGAGGCAGAGACAGGAGGATTGCTTGAGCCCAGGAGTTCGAGACAGTGAGACTTTGTCTCAAAAAAAAAAAAAGAACAGTAGAACTTGGGTTCAATCCCTGGCATGGCTGTGTGGTCTTAGGCCAGTGGCTTCACCTCTCTGTGCCTCAGTTTCCTCAAGCAGGGATAATAGGGCAACCCCTTCGGGTCCCCTCCCCCTGTGGAAGCTTTTCTGTCTTCTCAATAAGTCCTGCTTCCAAAAAAAAAAAAAATGGGGATAATAAAAGTACCTACCTTATGGGAACTGGATGTGGGGGTTCAATGCATTAAGTTCACATTAAATGCATCACACAGGGCCTGGTACGCAGTAAGCACTCAATAAATGTTACTGTGGTTACAACTAGCGGCTGAAACAGCAGCCTGCGTGTCTGCCTCGTCAAGGGGCATAGCCGAGTCCCCTTCCTTCCGTGTGCCTCAGTCTCCCATCTGGAAAATGGGCTGATTCTCCAAGACCGTTTCAGCTGGGACATTCCCCCCAGCCTCCGCCGGGAGAAGGGACACCCACCTTCTTGTCCTTCTCCTTGGCCTTGTCCAGGGCCTCCTGGGCGCGGCTCTGGGCCTGGCGCGCCCTCTCGGCCTCCGTGCGCAGACCCCGCAGCTGCTGCTCCGCTGTGGCCAGCTGGGCCTCGGCTGCGTGTCGCTCACTCTTCATAAACAGGGCTTCCCGCTGCACCTGCGACCCAAGCCGGCGTGTGACTCCCAGGACACTGGGTGCCGAGGACGCTGGGGCCCCAGGGCTCCTCTGACCCTTCCGCCGTGGCCTGAGGACATTTACGCCCGTGTTGACCTCGAGGGATGTGGTCCGGGGAGCTCTGAACTGCCCTTGGCCCTGTGAACGCTGTGACCCTGCCGTGTGCCTCTGGCTACTAGCTGTGTGGCCTTGGACTTAACCTCTCTGTGCCTCTGTGACTCCTATGCAAAATGGGAATAGTAGCAGTTGACACTTCACAGCACATACACGAAATATGCTTAGAAGAGTGATTAGCTCAGTGTCACTGTTTTGAGTTGCGGATACGATTGTCATCATTATTATTATTATTATTTTTAGAGATGAGATCTCACTATGTTGCCCAGGCTGGTCTGGAATCCCTGGGCTCTCACCTCAGCCTCCCAAGGTGCTGGGAGGACAGGCGTGAGCCACCATGCCCAGCCAATGTCTACATATATATATATATATATATATATAAATATATATATATATATATAATAGATATATAGTGGTTCCCAGCCAATGTCTCTCTCTCTCTCTCTCTCTCTCTCTCTATATATATATATATATACATATATATAGTGGTTCACGCCTGACCTCCCAGCACTTTGGGAGGCAGAGGCTAGAGGATTGCCTGAGCTCAGGGGTTCAAGACCAGCCCGGGCAACTTGGCGAGACCTCGTCTCTACAATAAATAAAAAATTAGCCAGGCATGGTGGCGCATGTCTGTAGTGACAGCTACTTGGGAAGCTGAGGCAGGAGGGACTGTATGAGCCCAGGAGGTTGAGACTATGGTGAGCCATGATGGTGCCACTGCAATCCAGTCTGGGTGACAGAGTGAGACCCTCAATTAAATAATTAAATAACAAACATTTTTTAAAAGAACAATCAGACTTGTGAAATTGACCCTAAAAAGAAGTTACCAGCCAGGTTCGGTGGCTCAGCCTGCAATCCCGCGCCTTTGGGAGGCTGAGGTGAGTGGACTGCCTGAACCTGAGGGTTCAAGACCCCACCTGGGCAACTTGGTGAGACCTCATCGCTACAATAAATCAAAAAATCAGCTGGGCGGGGTAGCATCCGCCTGTAGTTCCAGCTACTCGGAAGGCTGAGGCGGAAGGATCGCCGGGGCCCAGCAGGTCGAGGCTGCGGTGGCCGGGAGCGGCCCCTGCACTCCAGTCTGGGCGACGGAGTGAGACTCCAACTCAAAAAAAAAAAAAAAAAAAGTTCCTAAGCTTCATGCACAGATTAAACAGGTTTATTTCTAGAAATTGCTCAGGACAGTGACTGATGCAAGCAGTCAATAAAGGGTAGCACAATGATTATGTTTCCATGGATACAATTTTTAAAAGCCCTTAAACCCTCAGTCTACTTTCCGGAGTTCACCGTGAAGCGTAATCATGCCCGTCCTAGTGTTTTGAGTCGGGGGTCTCCCTCTGTCGCCCAGGCTAGAGTGCAGTGGCACGCTCACAGCTTACCGCAGCCTCGACCTCCTGGGCTCAGGCGATCCTCCTTCCTCGGCCTCCCAAAGTAGCTGGAACCACAGGTGCATGCCACCACACCCGACTAATCTTTTTTTTTTGAGTTGGAGTCTCACTCTGTCGCCCAGGCTGGAGGGCAGGGTCACTCACAGCCACCACAGCCTCGACCCGCTGGGCTCAGGTGATCCTTCTGCCTCAGCCTTCCAAGTTCCTGGAACTACATGTGCATGTCACCATGCCTGGCTAGCTTTTTGATTTTTTGTAGAGATGAGGTCTTGCCAAGTTGCCCAGGCTGGTCTCGAACCCTCAGGCTCGGGCAATACTCTCACCTCGGCCTCTCAAAGTGCTGGGATGGCAGGCGTGAGCCACTGTGCCTGGCCATAAGAATATTTTCAATGACAAGGTCAGAATAGCCAGCTGGGAAAAAGACCACAGGGCCAAAATGACCAGAAGAGGAAATGAACATTAGATTAAAAGATCAAGGCAAAACAAAACAAAACAAAACCCAATTCACCACTTACAAATAAATCAGGATCACTGAGCCCTACCTCACACCATAGACACAAGTTAGAGACAAACTGTAGACATCATTATGAAACATAAACAATAAAGACTCTATGAGTAAAACCTATAAGAATATCTGTATGACCTGGAGATGGACAAAGCTTTTATAAACAGATCCCAAAAAGCAGTAGCCATTAAAACATGACGAGGATCAAAGTGGCCAAAGGGTGTTAAAAAAGAAAACACATGGCCAGGTGTGGTGGCTCACACCCATAATCTCAGCACTTTGGGAGGCCGAGGTGAGAGGATTGCTTGAGTCTAGGAGTTTGAGACCAGCCTGGGCAACTTGGTGAGACCTTGTCTCCACAATAAATCAAAAAACTAAGCGGACATGCGGTGGCACAACACGTGCCTGTATTCCCAGCTACCTGGGAAGCTAAGGTGGGAAGATTGCTTGAGCCCAGCAGGTTGAGGCTGTGGTAAGCTGTGATCACGCCCCAGCACTCCAGTCTAGGTGACAGAGGGAGACCCCAACTCAAAAAAAAAAATGTTGGAGCCGGGCTCGGTGGCTCAGCCTGTAATCCCACGCCTTGGGAGGCTGAGGTGAGTGGATGGCCTGAGCCCGCAGGTTCGAGACCCGCCCGGGCAACTTGGCGAGACCTCATCTCTACAATAAATCAAAATATTAACCGGGCTTGGTAGCGCGCGCCTGTAGTTCCGGCTACTCGGAAGGCTGAGGCGGAAGGATCGCCGGAGCCCAGCAGGTCGAGGCTGCGGTGGCCGGGAGCGGCACTGCCCTCCAGTCTGGGCAACAGAGCGAGACTCCAACTCAAAAAAAAAAAAAATGTTGGGATCAAAATGGGCAAAGGGTGTTAAAAAAGAAAACACAAGGCGGATACAATTGCTCACTCCTGTAATCCCAGCACTTTAGGAGGCCGAGATGGGAGGCTCATTTGAGGCCAAGAGTTTGACACCAGCTTGACCAACATAGCAAGACCCCAACTCTACACAAAAATTAAAAATTAGCTGGGCATGGTAACACCTGTTGTCCCAGCTCTTTGAGAGGCTGATGTGGGAGGATGGCTTGAGCCCAGGAGGCTGCAGTGATCACACCACTGTATTCCAGCCTGGGCAACAGAGACCCAGTCTGTTAAAAACAAAAACAAAAACAAAAAACCCAGCCTGGCACGGTGGCTCCTGCCTGTCATCCCAGCACACTGGGAGGCGGAGGTGAGAGGACTGCCTGGGCCCGTGGGTTCCCGACCAGCCTGGGCAACATGGTGAGCTCTCGTCTCTGCAAGAGGTCAGAACAGCAGCCGGTGTGGTGGCGTGCGCCTGTAGCTCCAGCCGCTCGGAAGGCCGAGGCGGAGGCTGCGCTGGCCGCGCGCGCGCCACTGCCCTGCAGCCTGGGCGACGGCGCGAGACTCCCACGCAGAGGGGAAACCCAGCAAAGAGAAGGCCCCGTGGCCCCCCCGGCGGTCAGGGCCCGGCGGGGCCTCACCTGGAAGACCTCGGCGCTGGTCCGCTCGTGCCGCCGCGCCAGCTCCGCCAGCTGCCCCTCCAGCCGCGCCACGAGCGCCTGCAGCGCGCCCACCTCGCGCTCGTGCTCCGCGCGCGCCACGCCGCCCGCGCGCGCGCGCTCCAGCTCGGCGCGCAGCCGCGCGGCCTCCCGGCCCGCGGCCGCCGCCTCCTGCTCCAGGCCGGCCGCGCGGCCGCGCAGCGCCAGCGCCTCCTCCTGCAGCCGGCCGTGCTCGGCGGCCGGCACGGCGGCCTGGCGCAGCGCCTCGGAGGCCTCGCGCAGCTCGGCCAGGCCCCGCCGCGCGTCCGCGCAGGCCGCGGCCAGCTCGGCGGCCCGGGCCTCGGCCGCGTCCCGCGCGCGGCCGCGCTCCTCGGCCGCGGCGCGCTGCTGCTCGCCCGCGGCCGTGGCCGCCGCCAGCCGCGCGCGCAGCGCCTGCAGCTCGCGGCCCAGCTCCAGCCGCGCCTCCTCGCGCCGCGCCAGCTGCGCGCGCAGCCCGCGGGCCTCCTCCTCGGCCAGCAGCCGGCCGGCGCGGCCTCGTCCAGCCGCGCGGCGGCGGCCTCCAGCTCGCGCAGCCGCGCGTCCCGGGCCGGAGGTCCTCGCGGGCCTGCTCCAGCGCCGCGCGCAGCCGGGCCGCGTCCCCGCCGGCGCCGCCGCCCTCGGCCGCGCGCACGCGCTGGCGCAGCCGGCCGGCCTCGGCCTCCGCGGCCTCGCGCCGGCCCCGCGCGGCCGCCAGCTCGGCGGCGGCCTCGCGCTCCCGCTGGCGCAGCGCCTGCTCCAGGCCGCGGATCCTGGTCTCCAGCTCGGCCTGCAGCTTCTCCGAGGCCGCGGCCGCGCCGGGGTGGAGGGCCGGGCCGGCGGGCGTGGCCGGGGCGGCGGCCTGCCGCGCCCCCGTGGCCGCCGCGCCCGTGGCCGCCGCGCCCGTGGCCGCCGCGCCCGTGGCCGCCGCCCCCGTGGCCGCCGTGTGGGCGGGCTCCGCGCCGGCGCGCGCCGCCTCCCCGGCGTCCACTCCGTCGGCCTGCGGCTCGGGCTCCGCTGCTTTTGCTGGCGCGGCCTCGGCGCCCGTGGCCTCAGCTCCCGTGGCCTCAGGGTCAGGGCTTCCTTGCATTTCTGCAGTCTCTGCGTCTTCGACCTCGGCCTCTGGAAGTGTGGCTTCTGCGGCCTCCGCTTCCAAGGAGGCGGCCTGCAAAGTCCTGGCTTCCGCGGTGTCCACCCCTGCAGCCTCCTCTGTGGTCTCGGCCCCATTCACTGTGCTTTCTGGAGCCCCGGGGCCGTGGAGCTCCGGGCGGGTGGGCCCACTTGGGGCGGCCGTGGCTCCCACACCCTCACTGTCCCCCCAGGCTGTCTCGACTTCCCCGGGGACCTCCTGGGCCCCTTGCTCCCTCAGTGCCCGCACGGCCTCCGCGTGCTGCCGGCGCAGCTGGTCAAACTCGGTCCGGAGCGACTCGTAGACGGCCAGCGGGACCACCTCGGCCGAGCCGTTCACCTCCACCTCCAGCTCGTCCTTCTCGAAGTGCTCCAGGATCTGGGGGGCGGACAGGAGTGGAGGAGGGGCTGAGGTCCACCCCTGGGACCCGGGGACCCAGCCCCGGGGAACAAGCCCCCAGGTCCTCCGAGCTGTCTCGGGTCTCCGTCCCCCCACCTGGACTTTCTCCACCAGCTCCTGGTTCTGTCTGGTGAGCACAGCCACGCGCTCCTGCAGGGCGGCCAGGCGTTCCTGGGCCGACGGGCTGAGCGGCCTGGACAGCGGCGGCGCCTCGGCCCCTGGGGGAAGTGAGGATCAGGCCCCGGGCTCGCAGGCCACGGGGGACAGGAGGTGGGGGTGTACCCGGGCCCCAGGCCAGGTGCGAGCAAGCAGAAGAGAACACGGGCAGGTGCACACCTCCCTCCCGGCCTCCGATTCCCACACCTGCAGGTCCAGGCCGTCTGGCTCCCCAGGGACAAGGTAGACGGAACGGGACAGGCCCGGGCTCACCTGAACAGTCAGGCAGTTCACCCTCTTCATCCTGCAGGGTGGCCACGTCGTAGCTGGTGTTCTCCCGCTCATTCTGGGGGGAAGGAGGCTCTGGCTTAGGGTCCTGTCTCCCACCCCCAAGTCCCCCCACCCACACTCCAGAGTGGGCTAGGCTGTTCATTCCCCCCCCTTCTTTGAGTCAGGGTCTCTGTCACCCAGGCTGGAGTGCAGTGGCACGATCACAGCTCACCACGGCCTCGACCTCCTGGGCTCAGGCGATCCTCCCGCCTCAGCCTCCCAAGTCGCTGGGAGTACAGGTGTGCACCACAGCTGACTAATTTTCTTCTTTTCTTTTTTTTTTTTTTTTTGTAGAGATGTGGTGTGACTATGTTGCCCAAGCTGGTCTCAAACTCCTGGGCTCAAGCAGTCCTCCCGCCTCAGCCTCCCAATAGGCCATTCCTATATCTGTATGACCTCCCATGAGCACCAGACTGGCTGTGTGTGGCCCACCCATGTTGACTGAGGGCTTACGGTGACCTCTGTCATTTATTGTTTTTGGTGATTGAGTTGTACGAGTTCCTTATATATTCTGGTTGTTTTAGAGATGGGGTCTCACTCTGTCGCCCAGCTGGAGTACAGTGGCGCCATCGTAGCTCACTGCATCCTCAGACTCCTGGGCTCAAGCAATCCTCCTGCCTCAGCCTCCTGAGTACTTGGGACTACAGGCACGCACCACCACACCTGGCTAAATATCATTTCATTTCACTACTTTTCGAGCCACAGCCTTGCTCTGTTGCCCAGGCTGGTCTCAAACTCCTGGCCTTAAGCATGACTCAGCCTCCCAAAGTGCTGGGATTATAGGTGTGGGCCACTCAGCCCAGCCTCCTTTTTCTCTCTCTCTCTTTGAGTCAGAGTTGGAGTCTCACTCTGTCGCCCAGGCTAGAGTGCAGTGGCATGCGTATGGCCACCACAACCTTGACCTGCTGGGCTCAGGTGATCCTTCTGCCTCAGCCTTCCAAGGAGCTCGGACTACCGGTGTGAGCCACCGCACTTGGCTATTTTTTTTGATTTATTGTAGAGATGAGGTCTCACCTAGTTGCCCAGGCTGGTCTTGAACCCGTGGGCTCAGACTATCCTCTTACCTCGGACTCCCAAAGTGCTGAGATTATAGGCGTCAGCCACTGCACCCGTCCCAGCCTTCTTATAGATGTTGGATATTAGTCCATTATCAGATACACGGTGTGTATCTGCCCCCCTCAAATTCCTGGGATATGTGCAGTGGCCGTTTCCCTTCTGGGTGAGGGGACCCTGGAGCAGGTGTGGCTATGTGGGTGTGCGTGGATCTGTCTGCTTGCCAGCGGGTGCCCACCCTATGCTGCGTGCACGCAGCTGGCTGCAGACGTGTTTTTTGTTTGTTTGTTTGTTTGTTTTGTTTTTTTGAGTTGGAGTCTCACTCTGTCGCCCAGACTGGAGTGCAGTGGCTGCTCCCGGCCACCGCAGCCTCGACCCGCTGGGCTCCGGCGATCCTTCCGCCTCAGCCTTCCAAGTAGCCGGAATTACAGGCATGCGTTACCACGCCCAGCTGATTTTTTGATTTATTGTAGGGATGAGGTCTCTCTGCCCAGGCGGGTCTCGAACCCCTGGGCTCAGGCAATCCACTCACTTCAGCCTCCCAAAGGTGCAGGATTACAGGCTGAGCCACTGAGCCTGGCTACAGACGTGTTTATAATGATATGTGTCAGTGTCGTTTTGTGCATGCTGGGGCCTCTGCTCTCCTGTGTGTGTTCTTGTGACTACCTGTGATCACGTGCTTGTGTTTTAGTCTGTAGCGTGTACGTGGCTGTGTCTTGAGTGTGTTTGTGGGTGCACGGGTATGGTTGTCTATACGTCTATGTGCGTGTGTCCTGTGTTTTGAGACCGATCTGCTGTGCGTGTGTATTGTGGGTGTGTTGTCTGTGTGACCGCATGAGACGGACTTGTGTGTTGTGTGTGCACATGCATATATGATGAGGCGTGTGATGGATTCGTGGACAGACTTCTTGTGTGTCTGCAAACGTGTGTTGATGGGCTGCTTGCTGTTGTGTGTGTAAGACCTTGTGAATCGGAGCGTGACTGTCCGTCTCTGCGTGTGTGTTTGCAGAACACGTATGTATTTGTGCATGCACATCTGTGTGTGACTGTGAGTTTGTGTGTCCAGTGTTTGTGTTTGCCTGTGTGAGGATGTGTGTGTGTTCATGTGGTTGTTCTACCTCAGAAGAGAAGCCCCCACCAGGCCCGCCCGCCCCTGGCCCCGCCCCACCAGGCCCCCCCCCACCAGCCGCCCCACCAGGCCCGCCCCCAGCCCCGCCTGATCCTGCTTTTCCAGGCCCCGCCCACAGGCCTTGACCCACAGCCCCGCCCTGCCCCTGGTCCTGCCCTGCCAAGCCTCGCCCCACCAGGCCCCACCCACAAGCCCCGCCCCCAGCCCGGCCCCGCCCTGCCCATCAGGCCCCTCCCACAGGCCCCGCTTTGCTCCTGCTCCCAGGCCCCGCCCCTAAGCCTCACCCCGCCCTGCCCGCCAGGCCCCGCCCCCAGGCCCCGCCCCGCTCGCCTCCAGCAAGGACAGCCGGCTCTGCAGACTCTCCACCTCGCGCCCCAGGCTCTCTTTCTCCTCCTGCTTCTCCGCCAGCAGCTGTTGCAGCTCCTGCACCTGGGGGGGGCGGGGGGCGGGGTCAGCGCCGCTGGCCGCAAACACCGGGCGGGGTGGGCGGCTCCTCCCGCGGCCCCGCCTACCTGCCTCTCCAGGCTGTGCAGGAGCCGGCCTCGGCCTCCGGGGACTGAGGGGAGAAGCGCTCGGGGTGTGGACCGGGCTGGCCTCCCCGCCCCGCCTCCCGCCTGGCCGCGCCCCCTCCACCCGCGGATGTCCACGGAGCGCCACCGCCCACCCGCTCAGGCCACGTGCACTTATGGAGCGCCTGCTGCGTTCTGCCCGCGCACTCGGTACCAAGCATGTATCGAGCGCCTGCTCTTAGGCGACGTGCTGCTTGCTCACCCGTCACTGTTCATTGAGTGCCTACTGTGTGCCAGCCAGTGTTCCGACTTTCCACCCTGTATTGATCGAGCGCCTACTGTGTGCCAGCACGCACCGTTCTGACTGGATGCTTATTACTACTGAGTACTTACTGAGCGCCTGCTCTGTGCCAGGCACTATTCTGTCCGCTCATTCACTCAACGAGTTTTTACTGAGTGCCTCCTTTGGGGCAGACTCTGCTTTTGGTCACCCATTCATTCATTCACTCACTCACTCACTCAAATATTCATTAATCCCATAAATATTTAGGTGGCATCTACCCTGGAATGGGTAGACATGAAGATCAAATATGTGTGTCCAACCCCAGTGGGTGCTCGGAAAGTAAAGAAACGGTATCTTTGGCGGGGGGGAAGCCTTGGGGACACTGAGGGGTGGGTGTTCCAAGCAGAGGACACAGTCCGTGCAAAGGCCCTGGGGCAGAGTCACGCCTGGCATGTTGCAGGCCCAGCTCGGAGGCCTGTGCGACTTTAGCAGAGTGAGGAGGGGGAGGGAGGGAAGGCGAGGGGTCTTCGCCGCCACATTCCGCCCCGCCCGGCTTGGCCCAGGCCTGTATTCCTGCTCCCTCCTAACCTCCGGCTTCCTCTGTTCCCTGTGCTGTTCCAGGCCGCGGATCTTCTGCAGAAGGCGGCCCCTCTCCTGCCGCAGCCGCACGATCTCCTCGTAGGCGTCGCGGTCATCCTGTCCCCTCCCCGCCGTGTCCGTGAGACAGGCCCGGGGCCGCCCCACGCCCGAGCCCGAGGCCCTGCCCCCGTGGCTAGGGCTCCCCGTGCCGCCCTCCCCCGCGCCTGGGGCACCCCTCACCGGCATGGGGACGCTGGCGGGAGGTGGGGGCGCCTTCCGCTTCTTGGGAGCCCCGCGCTTGTCGTGGCTGGACACAGAGTTCTGGGGTGGAAAGCGGGAAAGGGGAGCGTCGGGGGGTCGGGCCAGCCTCCCGCCCAAACAAACCAGCCCAGCCAGTCGGCAGTGGGGGCTCATGTATGCAAGCTCGGCATTTTGGGAGGCCGCGGGGGGCGGGGCGCTTGAGGCCAGCCTGGGCCACATAGCAAGACCCCATCTCAGACAGTCAATCCATCATTAATTTTTTTTTGAGTCGGAGTCTCACTCTGTCGCCCAGACTGGAGTGCAGTGGCTGCTCCCGGCCACCGCAGCCTCGACCTGCTGGGCTCCGGCCATCCTTCCGCCTCAGCCTTCCAAGTGGCTGGAACTACAGGCGCGCGCTACCACGCCCGGCTAATTTTTTGATTTATTGTAGAGACGAGGTCTCACCAAGTTGCAGGGACGGGTCTCGAACCCGCAGGCTCAGGCCATCCACTCGCCTCGGCCTCCCAAAGTGCTGGGATGACAGGCTGAGCCACCCAGCCCGGCCTTCCCTCAGTTAATTAACCAGCCCAGCCAGCCGAGCGCAGTGGCTCTCGCCTGTGATCCTGGCATTCTGGGAGGCTGAAGCAGGAGGATCGCTTGAGGCCAGGAGTCTAAGACCAGCCTGGGCAACATAGCAAGACCCCAGCTCTGTGAATCCATCAGTCAGCCAATCAATGAATAAACCAGCCTGGCCAGCCACGGTCGTCAGCAGGCCCGGCTCTGCCCCGACTTCCCGCGACGCCTGAGCAAAAGCCACCGCCACCCTGTTCCTCACTTGTCCCGGCACAAATGCAGACAAGACGACGTTCCCAGAAAGTTCCAGATCCGGCTCTCCCCTCTCTGCCCCCGTCTGTGCCTCCATCTGTTCCCCAGCCAGACCGGGCCCTCTGCAAATTCCTCCCCTCCCACCCTGTGGAGCTGAGAGCCCAGAGGAGGACAGAGGCCAGGCCTGAGGCCTTCCTCAAAGAAGCCAGTCCTCCCCAGCACTCCCCCTCCTTGGTCCTCCCCACCTCTGCCCTCACTCGCCCACTCCCCAGCCCCATAATTTGGCTCCCGCTCCCCAGGGCCCCCACCCAGTTCTGGGAGTCACGTGATGCATGCTGCCGCCACTTGGTGACGGCCTACCAGAGCACACTTTCCAGAGCACACTTTCCGGGCAGCTTTTCCCAGGTATGACTCTGGGGCAGGGGTCATCGCCTCCTTCTCTTGGGGCGAGGGGCTCGGGGTGCAGGGGCCTCACTGCTCAGAGAGCCGTACCTGAGATGAGGCCTCGCCGGAGTCATCCTCTGGGAGGCCAGGGGAGAGAGGAGGCAGGGTCAGGCTCCGGGTTCAGAAACTCCCATCCCCAGGAAGGGCGTCCGTGGGCCCAAGGGACCCGCAAGGGTGCCCAACGTCCTCCCGAAACAGGACTTTGAAGGTCGAAACCCAGGACGTGGGTAGAACACAAGCAGGAGGGGGCCTTGAAACTCTCAGAGAAGACAAGGGCCTCCCCTGGATGGGGTGGGTGGGCGCCAACTTTGAGGAAAGGCTGTGCTCTCGGGATAAGGGGGGCCTGGAAAGCAGAGGGGACCCCAGGCTGGTCCAAACACCCTGGACTCGGTGGCTCAGCCTGGGATCCCAGCGCTTTGAGAGGCCGAGGCGGGTGGATGGCCTGAGCCCGCGGGTTCGAGACCTGCCCCGGCAACTTGGCGAGACCTCAATAAATCAAAAAATCAGCCGGCGTGGTAGCGCGCGCCTGTAGTTCCAGCTACTCGGAAGGCTGAGGCGGAAGGATCGCCGGAGCCCGGCAGGTCGAGGCTGCGGTGGCCGGGAGCGGCCACTGCCCTCCAGCCTGGGCGACAGAGTGAGACTCCGACTCAAAAAATATATATATTTAAAAATAAAAGCCGGGCTCGGTGGCTCAGCCTGTAATCCCGCACCTTTGGGAGCTGAGGTGAGTGGACTGCCTGAGCCTGCGGGTTCGAGACCCGCCTGGGCAGCAAGACCTCATCTCTACAATAAATCAAAAAATCAGCCGGGCATGGTAGCGCGTGCCTGTAATTCCAGCTACTTGGAAGGCTGAGGAGGAAGGATCGCCGGAGCCCAGCAGGTCGAGGCTGCAGTGGCCGGGAGCGGCCACTGCACTCCAGCCTGGGCAACAGAGTGAGAGTCCAACTCAAAAAATAATAATAATAAAAATAAGAGTGAGATGGGATCTCACTAAGCTGTCCAGGCTGGTCTCAAACTCTCAAACTCCCGGGCTCAAGGGACCCTCCCTCTTCAGCCTCCCAAAGTGCCGGGAGGACAGGCGTGAGCCACTGGGCCCGGCTGCCGTGGGAATCCTCGGAATTGCCCCGAGAGGGGTCGGGCGAGCCCTGGCGCCTCCTGGAGCGCAGCCAACGGGGGCACCTTGGAACGACCACGGCAGGGACAGCAGGGGCGCCGAGAAACTGCCGGGAGGGAGACGGGCGCGCGCCTGCAGCGGCCTGGGGGCGGGGCCTGCCTACCGCTGGGCGGGGAGGGGCGCTGGGCCGCCTCGGTCAGCAGGTGCAGGACCAGCTTGTCCCCCGCGTAGTGGGTGGCGTCCTGCCCCAGCGCGTCGGTGATGCCCGGCCGGGCCCCACCCTGCAGCAGGACCTCCACTGTTTCGGGGCTGGCTCCCTCGCAGGCCAGCATCAGGGCCGTCCTGCCAGGGGAAGGGGGCTCCTGAGGGGGCGGGACGCCCCGGAACCCCCTCCCCCCCGCCCACCCTCCTCGATGCCCGGGCCGCGGTGGAGAGCGAGACCGCCTGGATCCCCGGCTCAGAGAGGTTAAGACGCTCGCCCGAGGTCATCCAGCAGGCGGTGGCTGCAGACCGGCCCGGAGGGGGAGGCGCTCACCGGCCCTGCAGGTCCTGGTCGTTGGCGGCCGCCCCCTGCTGCAGGAGGAGATGGCACAGGTCCGTGTGACACATCTGGGCCGCTAGGATGAGGGGCGTCGCCCCTGACTGGAGGGGGGGGACGGAGGAGAGGGCTCGAGACCCCGAGCCCGGGAGGCGGGGAGCCTCCGTGACGACCCGTCGGCCTCACCCCAAACGTTCCCACCCTCTAGAAGGTGCCCGGGATGCCGCCCCTTGGTGGCAGCGTACCTCCAGCGTAGCCTTGTCCCCCAAAAGATCCCGGAAGCTCACCCGATCTCGGGGGTTCAGGTGGGCCTTGAAGGAGCAAAGCATCTCGGAGCAGGAGAGACAGCCGCCCGCCGCTGGGGAGGAGAAGGACAGGCCCAGACGGGTTGCATTTCACAGAGGCGGAAACAGGCCTGCCAGCCGCGTGGGGGTCACCCAGAGCCTCATCTGGGAGCCGTGTCTGCGGACTCCCATCTCGAGCGCTCTGGTTCCTTCTATTATTATTATTTTTCTTCTTAGAGGTGGGGTCTTGCTCTGTGGCCCAGGCCAGAGTGCAGGGGCACAGTCACAGCTCACTGCAGCCTGGAACTCCCAGGCTCCGGGGAGCCTCCCGCCTCAGCCTCCCCAGCGGCTGGGACTCAAGGTGTGCACCACCATGCCTGGCTCATTTTTTGCAATTTTTGGGGGTAGAGACGGGGCCTTGCTCTGTTGCCCAGGCCGGACTTAAACGATCCTCCTTCCTCAGCCTCCCAAAGCGCTGGGATGACAGGCGTGAGCCACCGTGCTGGGCCCATTCTTTCTTTTTTTTTTTTTTTGAGTTGGAGTCTCACTCCATCGCCCAAACTGGAGTGCAGTGGCCGCTCCCGGCCACCACAGCCTCGACCTGCCGGGCTCCGGCGATCCTTCCGCCTCAGCCTTCCGAGTGGCCGGAACTACAGGCGCACGCTACCACGCCCGGCTGATTTTTTGAGTTATTGTAGAGACGAGTTCTTGCCAAGTTGCCCAGGCGGGTCTCGAACCCGCGGGCTCAGGCAATCCCCTCACCTCGGCCTCCCAAAGCGCTGGGATGACAGGCTGAGCCACTGAGCCCAGCCGAACCGGTGTTTCTCGAGTCAGTGGTGGAAGCCCTGCCTGGGTCCGCCGGGCCCAGGGCACGGATCCTAGGCCGGGTCGTGGCCCAAGTGGGTGGGTCCCTCTTCCTCCGGGAAGGACTCTGGATTTGGTCATTAGGAGGTGCTGACCACCTGGACCTTTGGCCTTCCTAAGTCCCTGGGAGCTTCTAGGGGACAGTGGTCTGGCACGGTGGCTCCCAGAGGCCGAGGTGGGAGGATCGCTGGAGCCCAGGTGTTCAAGACCAGCCTGGGCGACATAGCGAGATCTCTGTCTCTACAAAAAGCAGGAAAATCCAGGCTCGGTGGCTCAGCCTGTAATCCCGCGCTTTGGGAGGCTGAGGTGAGTGGATGGCCTGAGCCCGCGGGTTCAGGACCCGCCTGGGCAACTTGGCGAGACCTCGTCTCTACAATAAATCAAAAATTAGCCAGGCATGGTGGTGCATGCCTGTAGTTCCGGCTACTCGAAAGGCTGAGGCGGAAGGATCGCCGGAGCCCAGCGGGTCGAGGCTGCGGTGGCCGGGAGCGGCCGCTGCCCTCCAGTCTGGGTGACGGAGTGAGATTCCGACTCAAAAAGAAAGAAAGAAAGGAAGAAATTAAACCCTGGGCACCTCCCACCAAGGCCAGGGGTACAAAAAGCTGCATTTGGTTTTTTAGAAGTTTTTGCGAGACAAGGTTGTGCCAAGTTGCCCAGGCTGGTCTCGAACCTCCTGCCTCGGCCTCCCAAAGCGCTGGGACCACAGGCGTGAGCCACCATGCCCAGCCTGCAGGAGGTCATTTGAAAGAAGCCAGGAAGGCTCACGGCCAGTCTCCGGGGCCCTGGGAGAGTAACCCCCAAGCCCCTCACCCTCGGGGCCACGGGGGGGGGCGGGACTGGGCGGGGCTGCACCCACCTGCGTGATGCAGGGCGGTCCAGCCGCTGCTGTCCACGACGTCCACCACGCAGGAGGCCTGAGGGCGGGCGAGTCAACTGAGGCAGGGCCGCCGCCCCCTGCTGCCCGATTTCTCCTGGACCGAGCCTCCCCCACCCTCCGCCTCCCCCCCCCAGATCCCCAAGCGACCCCTCTCTCGCGAAAGTTGGTGAGGATAAAGGAACAGCTGGGGGCTTGGAAGTAGCTGGGAGTTCGGGGACCCAGAGCTCAGGAAATCTCTGGTACGGGGAGCAGCTTTGCGGGGGAGGAGTATCTGGGTGCTCAGAGAGCAGCTGGTCGTCCAGAGAGGAGCCGGAGCTCCGAGGTAAACGGGGCCGAGGGAGAGCTAGGGTTCACGGAGCCTCTGGGGCTTCAGGGAATTCCTGGCTGGAACTCTGGGGTGGGCGTGGCCAAGGGAGTATCTGGGGGGCTCGGGAGTATCTGAGACAAGCCGGTAAATGACCTGCAGCAGCTGCTTCAAGCACTGAGGGTGCCCGTACTTGGCGGCCAAGTGGAGGGCGTTGTAGCCTGGAAAAGAGAGAGGCGCCCACGCTCCAGAGACTCACAGAGCTCCCAGCGGCTCCCCAAGCCCGCCTCCAGCCTCTGTGGCGCGTGTCCCCGTGCCCCAGGGGGTGCCCTAACCTCGGGTGCGTCGCCGGACCAGGCTGCTCCCCGCGGCCAGAGACTGGCCCCGGCAATCTGCGTCCCAGCTCATCCCACCTCAGTGACTCCAAGGCTACGGCTTCAGCTACTCCCCCTGACCTGGTACTGCAGGTGCTCAGCGACGCCAGAGTTGTGCTCCCGACCCCCAGTTGCTCTACCCGGTCCTGCTAATCCGCAGACCCTTGCCCTTCCACGTGCCAGTGTGTCCCCGTCTGATGCTCGACAGATCCCCCCCAGCTGCGCCACACACCCTGGCGCTTCAGATAGGGCCGTGCCCTGTGCGCGGACGCCCCCCGAGGCCCAGCCGCGCGCTTGGGTCTCGGTGACTCCCTCGGGTCCCCAGTAAAGCCACACACCCAGAGATTCTCCTCTGGCCCCAGCTACTCCCGCATCCCAGCCCTCCCCCACACCTCAGATACTCCCCAAGCTCCGCTTGTTATGCTCCTGCCCCAGAGGCTTCCCGAGCTCAGCTACTCCCACAGATTCTCCTCTGGTGCCAGCTACTCCCGCATCCCAGCTTCTCCCCCAAACTCCACCTGCTTCCCTCCAGTCCCCCCCTTGGTTGCAGACGGAGGGACACGGGAGGGAGCGCCCTTCGACAGCACGGCACCCTGAGGCCTTGAAGCGGGCCAGGCTGGACCCTCGGGCTCCCCCGCCTCCCCGGGCCCGGCCGGCAGTACCTGCCCCGTCGGTGCTCATGACGTTGGCGCCGTGTGCCAGCATCACCTCCAGACAGCCGGCCGCCCCGCGCATGGCTGCCAGGTGGAACCTGGAGGTCAGAGGCCACCGGTCAGCCCAGGGCGGCCTCCCCCCGCCCCGCCCGCCACACCGCCCCCGGGCGGGCACTCACGCCGACTTGCCCTCGGGGTCCAGCTTGGTGGGCACCAGCCCCTTGCGCGCGATGAGGGCGGCCACCCGCGCCGCGTCGTCGGCCTCCACGGCCTGCAGCAGCCGCTCGTCGCTCTTGCCCCAGTCCTGACTCTGCGGGGCACACGGAGGGCGTGGGGCGGGGTCGGCCGCCGCCCCCTCCCACGCCCGGCAGGGGCTCAGGCCTGCCGCCCGCCCGGGCACTTGCCTGGCGCCGGCCTCGGGCCGCGGGCTTCGGGAGGGGGCAGGGGCCGCAGGGCGGGCAGGAGGAGCCCAGGTCGGCGGGGCTGAGCCGCAGCTGCCGGGGGAGGTGGTCCTGGGCGGGGGTCTCAGGCGGGGTCCCCGGCCTGCGACCCCGGCCTCAGCCCCGGGCCCCCCGCCCCCGGGAGATGTCCCCACGCCCGGTCCCCAATTCGCCCCTTGAGAAGGAGCCACCACAGTGACCCACACGGCTGTTTTTCTTTTTTTAACTAGAGATGGGGTCTCGCTACGTTGCCCAGGCCTGTCTCGAACTCCTGGCCTCAGGGACCCTCCTGCCTCAGCCTCCCAAAGTGCTGGGATGACAGGTCCGGCCTGATCCGGAATTCGTTTCCAAAATGCCCTCCAAAGTCCCCTCCCCTGACCCCTAAGATGTCCCCCGGCCCTCGGTCCTTCCACGGCCACTGACACGCCGCCATGTCCCCAACCACCCCGCTGCCTGCCACCCCCAAACTCCAGCCCGGAATGAACGCCAAAGGGTCTCCCCCGCCCTCCCCCCCGACCCGGCCCCTGTCCCCCCAGTGTCCCCCGAAACGTCGCTCAAACGTCCTCCGAAGCCGGGCCCCAGCTCAGGACCTCTTGGCCAAAGCGGCCCCCAAACCGCCTCCCAGCTGCCCCCTCCGCGACCCCGCCCGTCGCCCAAACATCCCCCCGGAGCCCCCGACGTCCCCCCGCGTGTGTCCCCCCCCGCGCCCCCCCCGGGCTGCCCCCGCCTCTGTCCCCTCCCGGGTCTGGGGGGTCGGGCCCGCGCGGCCGGGGGGAGGGGCTGGGCGGGAGGGGAGAGGAGGGAGGGGCCCGCGCCCCCCGCCCGCCCCCTCCCCGCGCCCGCCCCCCGCCCCGCCCCCGCCCTCGCCCCGACCCGGGCCCTACCGCGACGGAGGCGGCTGCGCACAGACACAGCTGCTTCATGGCGTCCGGGGCGCGGGCGGGCGCCGGAGGGGCGGGGGGGGGCGGGGGCGGGGCCGGAGCGCGCCGGGGGGGCTGGGCTCCGCGGGGGGGGGGGCGCCCGGGCCCCGCCGGGCCTTGTCGCCGCCGGAGGAGGGCGCGGCGCCGGGGACGCCGCCCCCCGCCCCGCCGGCCGCCCGCCGCCTCGCCGGGCGCCCGCGCCGCCGCCTCCGCGCAGGCCGCCGGCGCGCGGGGCCTCCGGGCCTGGGCCGCGACCTCGGCGCCCGGGCCCGCCTGTCCCTGGGCGCGGTGCCCCGGTCATTCGTTCCCTCGCCCAGTCGTTCACGCGCGCCTCCGCTCCTCCCCGCAGTCATTCAGTTGTTCGCCTGCTCACCCATTCATTCATGCATTCACTTGTTCTCCCACTCACTCATTCGTTCCCTCACTCATTCATTCATTCATTTTCGCATCCGTTGGCTCGCCTAGGCATTCATTCAATATCCACTCACTCACCCGCTCATTCATTCATTCATTCATTCACTCACGCCTTCCTCTGCCCGACCGCCCGTGCACTCTGAGCTCAGCGCCCCACCCGGCCTTTCTGCCTGCACAACTAGGCCGAGACACTTACCTGCTCTGGCCTCCACGGCCTCCTCTGTAAAATGGGTTTCCCGAGCAACAGTTCCTACGTGGAGGGTGCTGGAGGGACGCAGGGAGACAGCACTCCAGGGGCCCCCGGCGCCCGGGGCGAGCATCCGGCGGGCGACAGTCATGCCCGTGACTCGCTGGCGAGAGCCTCCCCCCAGACGTCCGCTGCCCCAGTGGGGTGGGCCTTGGGGGGGTCTCGGTCACCGCAGGGTCCCCAGCGCCTGGCCCCACAGGGGGTCGACACCCACGCATCAGACCGATGTTTGGGGAGGGGTTCCAGCATGCATGTATTGAGTGCCTGCTGGATGCTGGGCCTGGAGGCCCAGCTGGGGACATAGCTGATGGCTTTAGCCCATCGGGCTGGCATTTTATTTTTTTATTTTTTATTTATTTATTTATTCCTTTTTTTGAGTTGGAGTCTCACTCCGTCGCCCAGACTGGAGTGCAGCAGCCACTCCCGGCCACCGCAGCCTCGACCCGCCGGGCTCCGGCGATCCTTCCGCCTCAGCCTTCCGAGTAGCCGGAACTACAGGCACGCGCTACCACGCCCGGGTAATTTTTTGATTTATCGTAGAGATGAGGTCTCGCCAAGTTGCCCAGGCGGGTCGCGAACCTGCGGGCTCAGGCACTCCACTCACCTCAGCCTCCCAAGGCATGGGATTACTTGACACAGGTCTCACTCTGTCACCCAGGCTGGAGTGCAGTGGCATGACCACAGCTCACTACGGCCTTGACCTCCTGGGCTCAGACAATCCTCCCGGCTCGGCCTCCTGAGTAGCTGGAACTACAGGCACACGCCACCACGACCAGCTAATTTTTTGATTTTTTTGTAGAGAGGAAGTCTTGCGATGTTGTCCAGCCTGGTCTCAAATTCCCGGGCTCAAGCGATCCTCCCACCTCGGCCTCCCAAAACACTGAGGTTACAAGAGTGAGCCACCACACAGGGCCAGGAGGAGCATCTTGAAGGGGGAGACATCCAGGTGGGGGCTGCACCATGGGGTGACCCTCAGGGGAGAGACCAGAGCTGGTAGGGGGATGACCCCAGGGCAGATTGCAAGGGGCCAGGACCGAGGAGGGGGCGCGACATTTAAGGGTGGGCAGAGGAGAAGGGGCCTCCTAGGAAGGAAGGGAAACCAGGAGTGTTTGGCCTTAGAGGAGCCATGACAGTGCCAGGAAGTAGCACGCTCCACTGTGTGGATGTGGCTGCAGAGTCACAAATGGGAGAAAGGCAGACAGGGACAGGCTGGGACCACAGAGAAAGGAATGAGGGAAGGAACGAGCCTTCCAGGACCCGAGTTTATGAGCAGCGACCCTGCAGACGGGAGCTGGAACTCAGTTTGGTTCTTTGTTCACTTTTCTTTTTTTGAGACAAGTTCTTACTCTGTTGCCCAGGCTGGAGGGCAGCGGCCTGATCGTAGTTCACTGCAGCCTCCACCTCCTGGGCTCAGGTGTTCCTCCCACCTCAGCCTCCTGAGTAACTGGGATTACAGGGGTGCGCCACCACATCTGGCTAATTTTTGTTGTTTTTTCTTTTGTAGAGATGGGGTCTCGCTCTGTTGCCCAGGCTGGTCTCAAACTCCTAGGCTCAAGCGATCCTCCCGCCTCAGCCTCCCCAAATCCTGGGATGACAGGCATGAGCCGCCGAGCCCAGCCCTGGATTGGCTATTTCATCCCTGCTGTGTGACCTTGGGCCAGTCACCTCCCCTCTCTGAGCCTCCGTTTCTCAGCTGCTGAATGACATCGACAACAAGAAACGGTGTACGCAAGGGTTGTCCCGGGCACTGCAGAGGGCTGACCAGCAGCCCTGGCCTCCACCCACTCCGTGCCAGGGGCACCCCTTGCTGTGACACCCACCCACATTCCCAGGCATTGTCCAGCATTCCCCCACCCCACCACCGGCTTAGGGCCAGGTGAGCGTTTGCACACCCGGATGGTCTGTGATTATCCTCGGACCACCTTGGACAGGAAGGGGAGGGCTGGGCCCCATGCCAGGGCATGGAGAGTTTGGCAATGGGCATCTGGGGGCGGGATGTGAGGGCTTCCTCTCCTCTGACCCTCCAGTGGAGCGTGGGGGCTGGCGACCTCCAGGCTGGTCCAGAGAAGAGACCGAAACCAACCTTCTGGCTCAGACCTCGGATCTCCAATTGTCCCCTCCGCCCTTCCCCCTGGATTTTGCACAAGATCTGCCCAAATGCCCAGGGGCTGGGGCCACGTCCTCTCCCCCGCCGTCCCCTCTCCCTGTCCCCACGCCCGGTCCATCCAGCAAGCCCACCGGCTGCACGCTGGGTCCCTTTTGTCCCTTCTCACCCCTTCCCCAGTCACCACCTCGGCCACCATCCCTGCCAGACACGGCCGCCCTGGCGTCCAGCCTATGACCTTGTCACCAGAGGCGCTTCCTACAACCTGCATTGGATTTCTTGTGTCTCCTGCTCAAACGCCTCCAGGGACTTCGCTCAGCATAAAACGCTAACCGCTCACGGGGCTCAGATCCGGCACACGGCCCGTTTTGTAGGGAGAAGAGGTTTTTTGTTTGGTTGGTTGGGTTTTTTTTTTTGACTGCAGTCTTACTCTGTGGCCCAGGAGGGAGTGCAGTGGTACGATCACGGCTCACTGCAGCCTCGACCTGCTGGGCTCCAGCGATCCGTCCACCTCAGCCTTCTAAGTAGCTGGAACTACAGGCACTCGCCACCATGCTGGGCTAATTTTTTGATTTTAAGTAGTGATGAGGTCTCACCAGGTTGCCCAGGCTGGTCTCGAACCCCTGAGTTCAGACAGTCCTCTCATCTCAGCCTCCCAAAGTGCTGGGATGACAGGCGTGAGGCCCCATGCTGGGCTTCAAAATGCATGTGTGTGTTTGTTTGGTTCTTGTTTTGGTTTTGTTTTGGTTTTTTTGAGTTGGAGTCTCACTCTGTCCCCCAGACTGGAGTGCAGTGGCCGCTCCGGCCACCGCAGCCTCGACCCGCTGGGCTCCGGCGATCCTTCCGCCTCAGCCTTCCGAGTAGCTGGAATTACAGGCCTGCGCTACCACGCCCGGCTGATTTTTTGATTTATTGTAGAGATGAGGTCTCGCTGCCCAGGCGGGTCTCGAACCCGCGGGCTCAGGCAATCCACTCACCTCAGCCTCCCAAAGGCGCGGGATTACAGGCTGAGCCACCGAGCCCGGCTCTTTTTTTTTTTTTTGATTTGGAGTCTCACTCTGTCGTCCAAGCTGGAGAGCAGTGGCACACTCACCACCACCCTTTTGTCAACCTCGCCACCTTGCCCCAGGCTGGTCTCGAACCCGGGCTCAGGCAATCCACGCCCTGGCCTCCCAAAGTGCTGGGATGACAAGCTCAGCTACTGAGTCCAGCGATAACACCCATTTTACGGATGGAGAAACTGAGGCCCAGGATGGCCCAGGACGGCGAGGGCCTTGAAGAAAGAGCAGGCATTAGAGATGGCGGGGGATGCCACCAGGTGGGAAGGAGCCAGCCAAGGCCTGGGGGCCGGCTGGGGGCTGCGGGGACGCAAGGTGCCCTGAGCCCAGGAGGCCGGGCCCTGCAGTCACAGGTGTTTGCTTTCTTCCCTGGGGGCTGCTGAACAAAAGCCGAACTTGACTCCCAGGCCCGCTGGAAACTAGAGAACCTCAGGGAGAGGCCGGAAGTCCAGGGACCTGGAGGGGCGGACAAGGCCCAGCACCCCCAGGCCTCCCCGCTGCCGCCGGTGGAGACCCTCGCACCCATCCAGAGGCCCCCACTCCCGCCACGCCCCCCTCCCACCTTGACGTTGACCCCCCACGGCCAACACGCCAGAACATGCCAGGGCCCGAACCGGGCCCTTCCTCAGCCTGGTTCTGAGGGGTTTGATGCACACACCACTCTGCTTTTGAAATCTAACACGGGGATGGGTCGGTTTCCCCTGGCTGTTCCTTCCCGGGGAGTCTCGGGGGGGAAATGGCGCTAGGCCGGGCGACCCCCGCAGAGACGGGATCAGGGAGGGGTGACCCCGCCAAGACGGGCCTAGGATGGGTGATCCCACAGGACCAGGGCCAGGGCAGGAGTCTGAACTGTGCGGTTCACTCATGGGGGGATATTTTTCTTTTTTTTTTTTTGAGTTGGAGTCTCACTCCGTCGCCCAGACTGGAGTGCAGCGGCCGCTCCCGGCCACCGCAGCCTCGACCCGCCGGGCTCCGGCGATCCTTCCGCCTCAGCCTTCCAAGTAGCTGGAACTACAGGCGCGCACTACCACCCCCGGCTAATTTTTTTAAAAAATTTATTGTAGAGAGGAGGCCTCGCCAAGTTGCCCAGGCGGGTCTCCAACCCGCGGGCTCAGGCAATTCCCTCACCTGAGCCTCCCAAGGCGCGGGATGACAGGCTGAGCCACCGAGCCCGGCTATGGGGGGATATTTTTACGAGAGATACACAAAGCACCCGCTCCGCCGTCTCCCCGTCTGCCTTGTCCACCTCTGCTCCCCTGGACAGCAAGGCGACTGTCCGCCTCGCATCTCCCTCTTCCTCTTCAACTTGAAGATGGCCAGGACCACAACCTTTATGATACTCCACTTCCACGTAATGAAAAGGAAACGGGCCGGGCTCGGTGGCTCAGCCTGTCATCCCAGCAATTTGGGAGGCGGAGGTGAGTGGATGGCCTGAGGCTGACGGCTTCGAGACCCGCCCCGGCAACTTGGTGAGACCTTGTCTCTACAATAAATCAAAAACATTAACCGGGCGTGGTAGCATACACCTGTCGTTCCGGCTACTCGGAAGGCTGAGGCGGAAGGATGGCTGGAGCCCAGCAGGTCGAGGCTGCAGTGGCCGGGAGCGTGCCACAGCACTCCAGCCTGGGCGACAGAGTGAGACTCTGCCTCAAAAAAAAAAAAATGTAGGCCGGGCTCGGTGGCTCAGCCTGTCATCCCGCGCCTTTGGGAGGCTGAGGTGAGTGGATGGCCTGAGCCCGCGGGTTCGAGACCCGCCTGGGCAACTTGGCGAGACCTCATCTCTACAATAAATCAAAAAATGAGCCGGGCGTGGTAGCGCGCGCCTGTAGTTCCAGCTACTTGGAAGGCGGAGGCGGAAGGATCGCCGGAGCCCGGCGGGTCGAGGCTGCGGTGGCCGGGAGCGGCCACTGCCCTCCAGTCTGGGCGACCGAGTGAGACTCCAACTCAAAAAAAAAAAAAGAGAGACACGGCCTCGATCTGTCACCCAGGTTGGAGTTCAGTGGCATGATCACAGGTCACCACAGCCTTGACCTCTTGGACCCAAGCAGGCCTCCCACCTTGGACCCAAGCAGACTCCTGTCTTGGTCCCATCTCTGAGTCTCCCGAGGCGCCACCAGGTCCGGCTCATTTTTTTTTTACGTTTTGTAGAGACAAGGTCTCTCTATGCTGCCCAGGCTGGTCTCCAACCCCCAGGCTCCAGCGATCCTCCCGCCTCGGCCTCCCACAGGGCTGGGACGATAGGCGTGAGCCCCGGCCCGGCATGCCTCCATCCTACTTTATGGTAAGAACACAGGGGCTCGTACGCACGACTGCAGACTGCACAACCCAGGCCCCTCGACGGCAAGCTATCAGTCAGGACTCCGGTCGGCAGGAGGCTTTTGGCGGTTATGTATCTCGGGAATCAAAAACCATATGTGAAGTTTTGCTTTTGCGTTGGAGTCTCGCTCTGTCGCCCAGACTGGAGGGCAGCGGCCGCTCCCGGCCACCGCAGCCTCGACCTGCTGGGCTCCGGCGATCCCTCCGCCTCAGCCTTCCAAGGAGCTGGAAGCACAGGCGTGCATTACTGCCCGGCTGATATTTTGATTTATTGTAGAGACGAGGTCTTGCCAAGTTGCCCCAGTGGGTCTCAAACCCTCGGGCTCAGGCGATCCCCTCGCCTTGGCCTCCCAAAGTGCTGGGATGACGGGCTGAGCCTCCGAACCCAGTCTCAATAATTTTTTTTTAAGTCGGGTCTCACTCTGTCGTCCAGACCGGAGGGCAGTGGCACAATCCCAGCCACTGCAGCCTTGACCTGGGCTCAGGCGATCCTCCCGCCTCAGCCTCCCAAGTAGCTGGGAATACAGGCGTCACCGGGCCCTACTCATTTTTTTATTTATTGCAGAAGCGAGGTCTCTCCAGGTTGCCCGGGCTGGTCTCGAACCCCTGGGCTTAGGCGATCCTCTCATCTCAGCCTCCCAAAGGGCTGGGATAACAGGCGTGAGCTACCACGCCCAGCCGGGTGAAAACCCGGGGGATCACACACAGTGGGTTAAGCTGACCCACATTTTGTAGGCGTCTGGTGAGCCATTTCTTCCTCTGTCTCAGGTGTGTCTGCCTCTCTTCATCTCTCTGTCTCTGTCTCTCTCTCTCTTTAGTCTCTTTGCCTCTATCTCTGTCTCTATCTCTCTGTCTCTCTCTGTCTCTGTCTCTCTCTCTCTTAGTCTCTTTGTCTCTATCTTTCTGCCTCTCTCTGACTCTCCCTGTCTATGTCTCTCTCCTCTCTCTCGGTCTCTGTCTCTTTCTCTGTCTCTTTCTCCCTCTCTCTCTCTCTCTCTCTCTCTCTCTCTCTCTCTCTCTCTTTTTGAGTCGGAGTCTCGCTCTGTCGCCCAGACTGGAGGGCAGTGGCCGCTCCCGGCCACCGCGGCCTCGACCTGCTGGGCTCCGGCGATCCTTCCGCCTCAGCCTTCCAAGTAGCCGGAATTACAGGCGCGCGCTACCACGCCCGGCTAGTTTTTGATTTATGGTAGAGATGAGGTCTCGCTGCCCAGGCGGGTCTCGAACCCGCGGGCTCAGGCCATCCACTCACCTCAGCCTCCCAAGGCGCGGGATGACAGGCTGAGCCACCGAGTCCGGCTCTATTTTTATTTTTTAGAGACAGGGTCACGCTGTCACCTAGGCCAGAGTGCAATGGCACGATCCTCAAGTGGTCCTCCTGCCTCAGCCTTCCGAAGAGCTGGGACTACAGGCAAGCGCCACCACGCCCAGCTAATTTTTAAATTAAAAAAAAAAATGAAAGTGGGGTGCCGGGCTCGGTAGCTCAGCCTGTCATCCCGCGCCTTGGGAGGCTAAGGTGAGCGAATTGCTTGAGCCTGAGGGTTCGAAACCCACCTGGGCAACTTGGCGAGATCTCATCTCTACCATAAAGCAAAAATGAGCCGGGCGTGGTAGCGTGCCTGTAGTTGCAGCTACTTGGGAGGCCGAGGCAGAAGGATCGCCGGAGCCCAGCAGGTCGAGGCTGCGGTGGCCGGGAGCGGCCACTGCACTCCAGTCTGGGCGACAGTGAGACTCCAACTCACAAAAAATAAAAAATAAAAAAATAAGTAAATAAATAAAATAAAAATGGGGTCTTGCTGCGTTGTTCAGGCTGGCCTCGAACTCCTGGCCTCAAGCCCTCCCCCTGCCTCAGCCTCCCAAAGGGCTGGGATCACGGGCGTGGGTCCCTGTGGCCACCCCTTAAAAAATGCCACCATCCCCCTCCCAGGTGCTCCGATTCTCTTTCCCTGATTTATTTGCCTGCGCGTCTCCAAAGAGCCAAGTTCACGTCTTTGCTTGTTCAGCATCCGTCTGCCCCGTCGGCCGTCAGGGCCAGGAGGGCGAGGACGTCCCTCGGCCCGGCTCATGGCTGCTCCTTTCTGTGCCCGGCAGAAACATTTGCTGAGGAAACGCACTCGACAGCAAGAAATCAATCAGGGTGCTCGGAAAAGCCAAGGGCCACGCTGGCCGGGACGGCGGGGGCCCACGGGGGAGACGGCCGCATCGGGGCCACGCCGGGAGGGGCGAGGAGGGCGGGACCGGACGGCGCCCACCCGGACGGAGACGCACGGCTCGCCCAGGCCGCGGTGGCGCGGCCAGGTCGCCAGGGGACAGCAGACAAGCGGGAGGCGAGGCCGGTGGAGGCTGAAGGTGGAGACTGGGGCTCGGGGTGGCAGAGGCCGGGGGAGGATGTGAGCCAGGAGTGGCCCGGTCGCCCCAAAGCTGCCGAGAGACGGATCTGAGGAGGACAGCGGGCCTTGGGCCAGGCCCCGGGGGGACAGAGGCCTGCAGCAGGCGGGCCCCTGGCCTCCGACTCACCTCTGTCTTCTTAAATCGTGCCCGGAGGGTCTTCATGGCCAGGGACCCGTGCTTCTCCTGTCCCCGGGACACCTGGGGAAGGGCGAGGGTGGGGTGGGGTGAGGACCCCTGTCCTGGCGGCCAAGACGATCGGCTGCCTCCTCCCCAGGTAGTCCCAGCCTCTAGAACAGGACGTGGCCCTGCACCTGCCTGCTGTGTGGCCTCTGGCAGGTTACTTGCCCTCTCTCCCACCTATGAAACGAGGAAGGCGGTCTCTTCATGGCAAACAGTAAGTGCTCAATAAATGCACCTTACTAGTATTTCCTGTTACCCACACAAGATCAAGCTTTCTATGGTCGCCGAGCTTTTATCTGTGCAGTTATTTCTGCCTAGAGTTTTTGTTTGTTTGTTTTTTGTTTTTTTGAGTTGGAGTCTCACTCGGTCGCCCAGACTGGAGGGCAGCGGCCGCTCCCGGCCACCGCAGCCTCGACCTGCCGGGCTCCGGCGATCCTTCTGCCTCAGCCTTCCGAGTAGCCGGAATTACAGGCACGCGCTACCACGCCCGGCTCATTTTTTGATTTATGTAGAGATGAGGTCTCGCCAAGTTGCCCGGGCAGGTCTTGAACCTGCGGGCTCAGGCAATCCACTCACCTTGGCCTCCCAAAGCGCGGGATTACAGGCTGAGCCGCTGAGCCACTGAGCCTGGCTTCTGCCTAGAGTTTTGCTTGTTTGTTCTTATTTTTGTTTTTTCAGAGATAGAGTCTAGCTGTGTTGCCCGGGCTGGTCCCACCTCGGCCTCCCCAGGTGCCAGGAAGACAGGCGGGCGCCTCCAAGCCTGGCTGGGAATGCTCTTCTCGGGTGAACTCCTATCCACCCTTCACAGCCCAGTCCCCAGATCCCTTGCTCTCATGGGCATGGCCCCGCACTCCCAAGCAGCGCTCCCCAAACCGGGTCCCCTACGCTGGCCAGGTCTCTTCCTCCGCCTCCGCTCCGGTGCGTCTAGGCTGGTTCTGACTCCCCGACAGCCAGGGGCTCCTCGGGGAGGGCGGGTGGTCAGGGAGGGAGGGCGGGTGGTCAGGGAGGGAGGGCGGGCGGCCTCCAAGCCGAGCCTCCTCCCCCTGGGCTGGCCTCTGTGCGGGGGACGGCAGGCTGCCCGGGGACTCGGGGGTCTGGGTGACTGCCGCCTGCGTGTGCGTCTGGGCGCGGAAGGCGTGTCACGTGGGACATCCGTGTCCCCGGCCTGTCCCACTGCAGCAGGGAGGGCCGGCAGGGCCATGGGGGCCGGGGGGAGGCGTGTGGGTTCCGGGGGCGTCCCTGGGCCCAGAAGGACCCCTGAGTTGGGGTGTCCTTCCTCGCCTCCTGCAGGGAGTGAGCCGGACGGCCGTCGCCTGTCACCTGTCGCCTGCCGGGAACCCTCAGAGCCACCCGCCCCTCATCTGCCACCCATGCACGCCGGGCTCCCACCCCCTCGCCGTGGCTAACCGCCCACTCCTCATTCCTCCATACGCGGGTGCAGGGGCTCACGTCTGCCACCCCAGCCCCCTGGGAGGCCGAGGCGAGCGGACGGCCCCAGCCCAGGAGTTCGAGACCAGCCCGGGCAACGTGGCGAGACCTCGTCCCTGCCACCAATCAAAAAAAAAAAGAGCCAAGTGTGGTGGCGCACGCCTGTAACTCCGGCTACTTGGGAGGCTGAGGTGGAAGGATCACCGGTCGAGGCTGCGGTGGCCGGGAGCGCATCCCTGCCCTCCAGCCTGGAGTATCACCCACCCACCCACGCCACCAAGCAAAAACCCGCTCATCTTCTCACCTGCTGTCTTCCGCTGTCCGTCCGTCCACCGCTCCACCCCAGCCTGCCCACTCCCAATTCCCCCCACGCCGCCCTCCCTCTCCCCCCTCTGCCCGGGGACCCAATCCCACCGGCTCGGGTGTAATGAGACACCCAGGAGGTGGCAGGGAGGAGGGTGGCTGGGCTTGGGGGCGGGGATGCCGGCTCCGGGCGGGGCGCTGCTTCCTGGAGGAGGCGAGGGTGCCCCGGCGGCCTGAAGGCCGGGTGGGCGCCGGCGGCCAGAGGAGGGACCCTCGAGGCCGGCCGGGCCCGGGGGGCGGCGTGGACGAGCGCCTGGGGGTGCGGGTGCCTGGTGCCCGGAGCTGGCCGGACCCAGGCGGGACCCAGGCCGGCCGCCCTTCCCGGCGCCCCGGGTGCAGGGCCAGGTCCTGGGGCAGCCTCCACCGGGCCTCCCCGACTCCCGGCCTCCTACCTCCCGCGGCTCCAGCGCTGGCTCTGGCGGCCCAGCCCGCCCCGCTTCGGTTACCCCTCCCCGCCGGGCTTCGCCTGGCCCAGGGCGCCCAGCCCGGCCGGACACCCGATCGGCCCCGGGGGCCGGACCAGCCAGCGAGGGAGGAGGCGGCTGGCAGCCGGCTCGGCGGGAAGACACCCAGCTGGCCCTGCCTGTCGCCCTGGACGGGCTCGGGGTCCAGCGCCTGCCAGGCCGTTCTCGGCCTCAGGGCCTTTGCACGGGCCGTTCCCTCTCCCGGGAAGCCCTCCCCGGATCGATCCGCACCCCGACCTGCTCATTCTCTCCGTCTGATTCCCGTTCTCTCTTTGGGTCTTTGCTGCCCCAGCCCCTCCTCCGGGAAGCCTTCCCGGATGAGGCCCTCGGCCGGGCCAGGTTCCCCCTCCGAGCTTCCCCGGCGCCCCGTGTCCTCTGTGTCCCCCGCTGCGCCCGGCCACCCTGTGTCACCACGGCCTGGTCGCACGCTTCCAAGGGCAGGGATGGAGCCGCCCGTGTCCCCCGGTGTGTCCCAGGTATACAGTAGGAGCTCAACGTGTGCTACTCGAATGAGCCCGGATCATCATGTTCAGATTGTTATTATTGTTATTATTGAGTCGGAGTCTCACTCTGCTCCCCAGGCTGGAGGGCAGAGGCACCCTCATGGCCAGCGCAGCCTCGACCTGCTGGACTCGGGCCATCTTCCCGCCCCAGCCTTCCAAGGAGCTGGAACCACAGGCGCGCGCCGCCACGCCCGGCTCGTTTTTTGATTTTGCAGAGACGAGGTCTCGCCGAGTTGCCCGGGCGGGTCTCGAACGCGCGGGCTCAGACATTCCTCTCGCCTCGGCCTCCCCAAAGGCTGGAATGACAGGCGCGAGCCGCCGCGCCTGGCACGTGCACCTGCTCTGGGAGCGGCATTCAAGGCTCTCCCTCGGACTGGGCTCCCGGGTCCCTTCTCCCCGGCGCCGTCCCTATGAAGTTTATTGATCCGTAAAAAAGGGCCGGGGACACCGATCGCCTGTGTCCCTCATTCCGGAGGGGCCTGGACAACACCCCCGGGAACGGCCGCCCCAGCTTCCCGCCCGGGTCACTTCCCGGGCCCGGCCGGGAGTTGGAGGCTCGGGGCTCTGTCTGCCAGCAGTCAAGATGGCGCCGGCGGCGTCAGCACGGGGCGCATGCGCCTCGGAGCCGGCGGCCGGGCGCGTCGCTCGGGGACGCGGCTCCTCCTTCTGCCCCGGCCCGCCTCGTTTCCGGCGGAAGCGGCCTCAACAAGGGAAACTTTATTGTTCCCGCGGGGGGCGAGGAGGATGTCGGTGAATTACGCGGCGGGGCTGTCGCCGTACGCGGACAAGGGCAAGTGCGGCCTCCCCGAGGTGCGTACCGCCGGAGGTCCCCAAGGTCGCCTCCGGGGCCGCGAAGGGCCGGGCGGCAGCGGGGCATTGTGGGAATATCAGGAGGCACGGAGGCTAGACAATGGGAGGGACTTCCCAGCGAGGAGGGGGCGGGAAGTGACGCCCCCTGCGCGCCCGGGGAGACGAACACGCCCTGCCCTGGGGTCGTCGGGCGAGGACGGAGGGGGAGCGAGGCGGGCGGAGGCTTGGCGGGAGGAGGGAGGCGGGCGCGGAGGAGGCCAGGCCGGACCCGAGTGCCGGGCTGCGGGGTCGGCGACGGGGAAGGGCTGCCCTGCGGGAGGGGCCTGGGCGGAAGGCGCCAGAAGGAGCCACCCGGCCTCGGTGGGGGGACAGGGAGGCGCAGGGGGGACTTGGGGGCGTCCGTGCCCGTCTGCCTCCATCGCGATCCTCTCTGCAAGCTGGGAGGCGGCCGGCCCGTGCACTCCGAGTCGTGCAATTATTGAGCTCCGAGGGTGTGCATCTTCCCAGTCTTCAGGGCGTCTGTTGTTCGCTGTATGGAGCACCGACTGCAGACCGGGCGCACCCTAGACGGCGGGGGCTGCGGGGGCCGGCCAGACCAAAGCCCCTCGTGGGGGTCGGGGAGCCCCACGAGGGGCCGCCTTGAAACCGGGTGGCCCAGAGGGGCGAGTCTCCGCCTTGAGGAGCGGAGGGAGGGAGCCACGGGGGCACCTGGGGGGGAAGGGCGTTCTAGGGAGCGCGCACAGCCCGTGCAAAGGTCCTGGGGCCGGAGGAGGAGGCCGAGTGGCTGGACAGAGTGAGCGAAGGGGGGACGGAGAGGGGAAGGGCAGGTCGTGCGCGGCCTTGCGGGCCGCGGGGAGGACTCGGGCGGGACGTGGGAGCCCCGCAGGGGGGCGGGCCCAGGAGGGACCTGGGGACGAGAGGACGAGTTGCATCTCCTCCCCTGGGCAAGGCGGGGCCAGCTTGGCCTGCGGCTCGTGGGTGGCCTGGGCCCTTGGGGGGCACGTTGTGACCCCCACCTCCCGTCTCTCGCCCCCAGATCTTCGACCCTCCCGAGGAGCTGGAGCGGAAGGTGTGGGAGCTGGCCAGGCTGGTGTGGCAGTCCTCCAGCGTGGTGTTCCACACGGGCGCGGGCATCAGCACCGCCTCGGGCATCCCCGACTTCAGGTGCGTGTGCCTGGGGGGGCCGTCGAGGCAGAGCCCGCCGGACTGCCATCCTTCCCTCCCCAGGACCCGTGGGGAGGGTGTGTCCCTGGAAGCCCCGCCCAGCAGCCGGCTCGCCCCCATTGGCTAGAGTCTGGTCACGTGGGGTCGGCCAGCTGCAAGGGATGCTGGGAAATGTCGTTTTCCGTGTGGCCAGCAGGTGCAGTGCTCTCTACTGGGGTTAGGTTGCCATGGCTACCCTCTGTCCCTCCCTGTGGCTCTTGGGGAGGGTGTGTCCCTGGAAGCCACGCCCAGCAACCTGCTCACCCCCCCATTGGCTAGAGTCTGGTCACGTGGTGTCGCCCAGCTCCAAGGAATGCTGGGAAATGTAGTTTTTGAGTGGGCAGCAGGTGGAGGGCTCTCCACTGGGATTGGGTTGCCATGACTACCATCAGCCCCACGCTTGGGTCTTGGGAAGGGTGTGTCCCTGGAAGCCACGCCCAGCAGACCGCTTGCCTCCATTGGCTAGAAGGTGGTCACGAGGTATTGCCTGGCTGCAAGGGATACTGGGAAGTGCAGTTTTTCCGTGCAGGCAGCCGGTGCAGGGCTTTCTGCTGGGGTTGGGTTGCCATGGCTACCACCCTTCCCTCCCTGTGGGTCCTGGGGAGGGTGTGTCCCTGGAAGCCACGTGCCTCAGCCCACTCAGCCCCATTGGCTAGAAGTTGGTCGCGTGGTGTTGCCCAGCTGCAAGGGATGCTGGGAAATGTAGTTTTTCATGTGGGCAGCAGGTGCATAGCTCCCTACTGGGGTTGGGTTGCCATCTGGGGGACAGTTAGCTCCCTTGCAAATAGTTCCCAGTGGGACCTGCTGTCCGGTAAGTGACTTAACCCCTTGGAACCTCAGTTTCCTCGCCCTTAAACGAGGGAGTGGGCTTGTGTTCGACAAGAGTCTCGTTGCTGAAAAGCAGGGGTCTCAAACCGTGGCCCCTGGGTGGTCCCTGGAGGTGGCTGATTTTGCAGCCCTCGCGGAAGGGCGGCCTGGCGCGCCGATTTTCTCTTCCTGAGGATTGCTGAGCCCCCTGCCCAGCTTTCTCCCAGCAGGAGGGCGGAGTCCCCATCCTTGGAGGGACGTCAGAATCCCGAGGCCCGATTTCCTCCTCCCCCTGCTTCTAATCCACCGTGGCTCCCCAGTGCCGTGCAGTGGGCCTGCACACCTCGGACTGGCAGTCAGCTCTCCGACCTCAGGCCCCGCCGCCCCCAAACTCGTGGCTGATGCCTGCACCCAGGCCTCTCTTTGCCCCTTCTGTCTGAACTGCCCTCCCGCACCCTTCAAGGGACTGCGCGGCCTCCGCCAGGAAGCCTTCCCGCGCGCCTCAGGAGAGCTCCCAACACCTACACTGGGCTCGCCCCGCCCCAGGTGCCTCACAGACACTGGCCAGAGACTCTGTGTCTGCTGTGTCTCCCCACCAGATCGGAATCCTGGGGGACAGGGATCAGGTCCACGGGGGCCTCGGCATCTCCCGTCACAGGCCAGGCTCAGGGCAGCAGCAGAAAGTGTTGGTTGACTGAATAATCGACCTTTGCCCTCACGTGCATCTGTCTCTCTGCCTCTCCCTCTCTCCGTCTCTCTCCACTTCCGTCTCTCTTGCTCTCTCCGTCCTTCTCTCCACCGCCCTCTTTCTTCCGTCCCCTTCTTCCTGTCCCCCAACCACACGATTTCCCTTGTTCTGTCTCTGACTCTCTCTTTCTCTCCAGTTCTCTCCCTGACCCTCTGTCTCTTCCTTCCCCCTCCCTCCCCGTTCCTGCCCCCGCGTCTCTCCCCACCTGCCGCCTCCAGGGGCCCCCACGGCGTGTGGACCATGGAGGAGCGGGGCCTGGCCCCCAAGTTCGACACCACCTTCGAGAGCGCGCGGCCCACGCAGACGCACATGGCGCTGGTGCAGCTGGAGCGCGTGGGCCTCCTGCGCTTCCTGGTCAGCCAGAACGTGGACGGGCTGCACGTGCGCTCCGGCTTCCCCAGGTGACGCCTGGCCCCGGCCCCGCCCAGGTCCCGCCCCCACCCTGTGCAGCGCGGCACAGCCCCGCCCCAGCCCCGCCTTGGTCTTGTGTAGCCCCGCCCCGCCTCGCAAAACCCCGCCCCACCTGGCACAGTCCCGCCCCCCGCCCTGCGCAGCCCCGCCCCAGCCTCATGTAGCCCCGCCCCCGGCCTGCCGCAGCCCCGCCCCAGCCCCGCCCCGCCCAGGCCTCACTCAGCCCGCCCCACGTGGCGCAGCCCCACCCTGGCCTTCCGCAGCCCTGCTCCAGCCCCGGCCCCGCCCCTGCCTCACAAAGTCCCGCCCTGGCCTAACTCAGCCCCGCCCGGCACAGCCCCGCCCCACCCCACCCTGACATTATGCAGCCCCGCCTTAGCCCCGCCCCAGCCTCGCGAAGCCCCGCCCCGGCCTCACGCAGCCCCGCCCCTTCTGGCGCAGGTCCACCCCCCATGTGGCTCCGCCCCACAGCCCTGCCCCAGCCCCACCCTGGCCTTGTGTCGCCCCACCTTAGCCCCGCCCCGCCTCGCAAAACCCCGCCCCACCTGGTGCAGTCCCGCCCGCCACCCTGCACAGCCCCGCCCCAGCCTCATGCAGCCCCGCCCCCGGCCTTCTGCAGCCCATCCCCGGCCCCGCCCAGGCCTCACTCAGCCCCGCCCCACCTGGCGCAGCCCCACCCCCGCCCTGCGCAGCCCCACCCTGGCCTTCCGCAGCCCTGCTCAAGCCCTGGCCCCACCCCTGCCTCACAAAGTCCTGCCCTGGCCTAACTCAGCCCCGCCCGGCACAGCCCCACCCCACCCCACCCTGACCTCATGCAGCCCCGCCTTAGCCCCGCCCCGGCCTCGCGAAGCCCCGCCCCTTCTGGCGCAGGTCCGCTCCCCCATGTGGCTCCGCCCCCGCCCCCACAGTTCTGCCCAGCCCCACCCTGGCCTTGTGTAGCTCCACCTTAGCCCCGCCCCGCCTCGCAAAACCCCGCCCCACCAGGTGCAGTCCCACCCCCACCCTGCACAGCCCCGCCCAGCCTCATGCAGCCCCGCCCCCGGCCTGCCGCAGCCCCGCCCCAGCCCCACCCCCACCCTAGCCTTGTGCAGCCCGGCCCCGCCCAGGCCTCACTCAGCCCCGCCCCACCTGGCGCAGCCCCTCCCTGGCCTTCCGCAGCCCTGCTCCAGCCCCGGCCCCGCCCCTGCCTCACAAAGTCCCGCCCCGGCCTAACTCAGCCCCGCCCAGCACAGCCCCGCCTTAGCCCCGCCCCACCTCCTTCGACTCCGCCCCCGCACAGCCCCGCCCCGGCCCGTCTTAGCCCCGCCCCGGCCTCCAGGACGCCCGTGAGAACGCTCGAGGCTCCCCGTCTCCTGTTCCAGACGATTCTGGTCTGAGCCCCCGGCTCGCTGGCGGCCCTCCGCGGGGGTCCTGCCGATGCCCCTGCGGCCGCGGGGCCCAGGGGCCGCGCCTCCCTGGGGCGGGACTCCGAGGGCCCGCGGCTCCGGGAAGGCTGCCCGGCCTGGGCTGTGCCGCCCGCTGGGCTCTCGGATGCCCCCCTTCCTTTCGCGCTGGAGGTGGGCACCGCGCTCTGGGCAGACTGACGCCCTCATGTCAAGGGCAGCCCGGGCGGGCGCGCTGCCTCCGCCTGTCCCTGCGCCTTGGGGGCCGAGGCGGGGGGATCGCTGCAGGCCAGGAGTTCGAGGCTAGCCTGGGCAACATAGCCAGACCCTGTCTCTCCAAAAAATAGGATGACTCGGGTGGGGGCGCGCCCACCTGTACTCCCAGCTACTTGGAAGGCTGAGGCAGGAGGATCACTTAAGTCCAGAGGTTCGAGACCAGCCTGGGCAACATACCGAGACCTTGCCTCTACCCCCAAAAAAAGAATTCAGTCCTGTGCCAGGAGAAATGTAACGGGAGTCAGGGGTGGTGGGATGTGGTGGCAGTTGCAGTAGTTAAGAAGGTCGGACAGGGCCTGTCCATGGAGGTGATGAGGCAGCCGTGGAGAAGAGCCTTCCAGGCCTGATGTTCAGTCCCCGAAAGCATCCCAAGGGTCGGACACAGTTTTCCCATTTCACAGTTGGGGACGGGGCGCAGAGAGATCAGGCGTCCTGCCCGAGGTCACACAGCTGGGCAGTGACAGAGCTGGGATCGGCTCTCATGCTTCTCTGCCTCCGAGGCCCATGCCGGGGCCACTCATCGCCTCAGTTTCTCCTGCCGCAAACTGGGAATTCAAATTCCTGGACCTCCGACCTGGGGACAGCGGGAAGGCCCTGTATGCTTGCGGAGGGGGACAGGCATTTTGTGAACAGAAAGGGCTGCCTGTATGCGTAGGTTGGGTCAGCCATGGGGATTAATGATTGGTCAGCCTCAGAGAGGGTGGGCCACCTACCTGGGATGCACAGCACATGGGTGGTAGAGTCAGGAGCTGGAGTTGACGGCTCTGGCGGGTGAGGGGTCGGGGAAGGCTTCCTGGAGGAGGAGGGCTCCCCACCACTGGGCCTCGTGCTTTTCCTCCCACAGGGACAAGCTGGCGGAGCTTCACGGGAACATGTTTGTAGAAGAATGTGTCAAGTGTAAGACGTGAGTGTGACAGGGGGCAGGGCAGGGGATCGGCCAGGTGCCCCCAGGCTGAGGAGAGGTGTGGCCCACCCGGACACCAGCTCTGTCTTCTGTCACTCTTCAGGGGGCACTGCAGATGGGCCTTGGGCGTCGAATCTGGTGGCCCAGAAGGTGTGGAGGGGACTGGGGTGTGGCCCCCCTGGGGAGGCATGTTCATTTCTTAGGGTTGCCATCCCAAACCAGCACGAACTAACAGCTTAAAACAATAGAGGCAGCCGGGCTCGGTGGCTCAGCCTGTAATACCAGGCCTTTGGGAGGCTGAGGTGAGTGAATTGCCTGAGCCCGCGGGTTCGAGACCCGCCTGGGCAGCGAGACCTCATCTCTACAATAAATCAAAAAATCAGCCGGGCGTGGTAGCGCGCGCCTGTAATTCCGGCTACTCGGAACACTGAGGCGGAAGGATCGCCGGAGCCCGGCAGGTCGAGGCTGCGGTGGCCGGGAGTGGCCGCTGCCCTCCAGTCTGGGCGACCGAGTGAGACTCCAACTCAAAAAAAAAAGAAAAAAAAAACAATAGAGGCCGGCTAGGCTTGGTGGCTCAGCCTGTCATTCCAGCACTTTGGGAGGCTGGGGCGAGTGGATTGCCTGAGCCTGCGGGTTCGAGACCAGCCCGGGCAACTTGGCGAGACCTCGTGTCTACAATCAATCAAAAATTAGCCGGGAAGCCGGGCTCGGCGGCTCAGCCTGTAATCCCGCGCCTTTGGGAGGCTGAGGTGAGTGGATGGCCTGAGCCCGCAGGTTCGAGACCCGCCTGGGCAACTTAGCGAGACCTCATCTCTACAATAAATAAAAAATCAGCCGGGCATGGTAGCGCATGCCTATAATTCTGGCTACTCGGAAGGCTGAGGCAGAAGGATCGCCGGAGCCCAGCAGGTCGAGGCTGTGGTGGCCGGGAGCAGCCACTGCATCCAGTCTGGGATGGATGGACAGAGTGGGACTCCAACTCAAAAAAAAGGCGGGGGGCAGGTCAGAAAAATTTGAAACCTACAGAAAACTCACAGGAATCTTACCGTGTACTCATATTTCACCTGGACCAGGGATCAGCCAACTTTTTCTGTCAAGAGCCAGATGGGCCGAGCTCGGTGGCTCAGCCTGTAATCCCGCACCTTGGGAGCCTGAGGTGAGTGAATTGCCTGAGCCCGCGGGTTCAAGACCCGCCTGGGAAGTGAGACCTCATCTCTACAATAAATCAAAAAATCAGCCGGGCATAGTAGCGCATGCCTGTAATTCCGGCTACTCGGAAGGCTGAGGCGGAAGGATCGCCGGAGCCCGGCAGGTCAAGGCTGTGGTGGCCAGGAGCGGATGCTGCACTCCAGTCTGGGCGACAGAGTGAGACTCCAACTCAAAAAAAAAGAAAAAAAAAAAAAAGCCAGATAGGCAAGATGTTCCACCTTGGTGACTGTGTGGTCTCTGGCATAACCTTGCATCTCTGCTTTCGTGGTGTGGAAGCTACCATAGGCAACCCATAAACAAATGGGCGTGACTGTGAACCAATAAAACTTTATACAGAAAACTGGAGACAAGGGCCAGATTTGGCCCAGAGACATGGCCGGCAGCCCCCACCCTGGCGTCAGCAGTTGGGAACGTTTTGCTACAACTGGCTTTGGGTGTGTGAGGACTCTGCAGGCTTTGCTGTGCTTTTTCTCAAAACCTCTGAGAAGTTTCTCTCCCCTGAGCTGCGACATTCTCTTCCAGAGCCGAAGTGGAATTATTTGAGTCGGGGGATGAATGGACAGCCTGCCTGACCCAACCCCTAGTCTGTCCATATCCAGATGTCGCCTGTCCACCCAACGCTCTGGTTGTTATTATTATTTCTGGTCTTGGATCTCACTCAGGCTGGTTTTCAGCTCCTTTGTCTGGGACATTTCCCTGACTTTCTTGGGTTTGTTTTTTTTTTTTTTTTTTTTTTTTTTTGGAGTTGGAGCCTCACTCCGTTGCCCAGGCTGGAGTGCAGTGGCACACTCATGGCCACCCCAGCAGCGACCCGCTGGGCTCTGATGATCCTTCCACTTCAGCCTTCCAAGTAGCTGGACCCACAGGCATGCGCTACCACGCCCGGCTAATAAAATATTTATTTATTTATTGTAGAGATGAGGTCTTGCCGAGTTGCCCGGGCTGGCTTCGAACCTGCGGGCTCAGGCGATCCATTCACCTCGGCCTCCCAAAGTGCAGAGATGGCAGACTAAGTGCCTGAGTCCGGCCATCCCGTGCCTTTCTTAGTTGGTTTTTTTTTTTTTGAGTCAGAGTTTCACTCTGTCACCCAGGCTGGAGTGCAGCGGCACACTGACAGCCACCGCAGCCTCGACCTGCTGACCTCAGGCTATCCTTCTGCCTCAGCCTCCTGAGTAGCTGACACTACAGGTGTGCGCCACCACGCCTGGCTTATTTTTTGATTTACTGTAGAGACGAGGGCTTGCCAAGTGCCCAGGCTGGTCTCGACCTCCGGAGCTCAGGCCCTCCTCTCGACGGCAGGCACGAGTCCCCGTGCCCGGCCAGTTCTCTTTTCTGGAGACCGGATCTCACTCTGTCACCCAGGCTGGAGGGTGGCGGCATGACCACCCCCCACCACAGCCTCCGACTCCTGGCCTCCAGGGATCCTCCTTCCTTGGCCTCCTAAAGCCCTGGGATTGCGGGCGTGAGCCGGCACGCCTCGACTCGTTTTCCGTGCTGTGTGTATTCTGCCATATCGAGGCCAGTCGTCTTGGGGACAGTCCGTCATTCTGGAACTGTGGGATAATTTTACGGGCTTAGAATTTGGTCATGCCTCCACCCCTTCCCTAAGAAACTGTTTTTCTGGAAATATTCCCAGGGAGGGCTGACCCGCCCGTCCTCCCTTCCTCCTGACACAGGCAGTATGTCCGGGACACGGTCGTGGGCAGCATGGGGCTCAAGGCCACGGGTCGCCTCTGCACGGTGGCCAAGGCGCGGGGCCTGCGGGCCTGCCGGTAAGTGTGTGTGTGTCCCCGCGTGGACTTGGAGAGGCACCCCGCCCCCCCGCTGACAATTCCTGCCTTCCTCATGGCAGGGGTGAGCTGAGAGACACCATCCTGGACTGGGAGGATGCTCTGCCCGACCGGGACCTGGCTCTCGCGGACGAGGCCAGCAGGTCTGACCCCTGATGCGCCCACAGTGGAACGGGCGGGCGGAGGGACCGGCAGAAACAGCCGGGCCAGGGGCTCCACGCAGAGGCAGTCAGGGAGAGCTTCCTGGAGGAGGTGATCCCCGTCTGGCTACCCCTCATGTGCACGGCAGGAGGTCTCTTTTGCAGATGGGAAACCTGGGGCTTCAGCCTGGCGAGTCCTCTGCCCAGGGGGTCCCGGGGGGGAGGCGGCCGAGCTGGGATCCCAAGCTCCAAGCTCCTTCTGGGGCTGGGAGGCGGAGGGTGTCTAGATGGGTGACCCGGCACCACTTGGCAGACGGGAAGGGCAGGGCTGGCATCCAGAATGCCGCAGGCGGGCAACCAGCCTTGAATGCCGAGGCCAGCGCAGCGCCCGGGGTGTGAGCTGGACCCCCGGGGCTGGCCGGGGCTGGGAGGGCCACCGGCCAAGCCCAGCCCCCTCCCTGCCCCAGGAGCGCCGACCTGTCCGTCACCCTGGGCACCTCCCTGCAAATCCGGCCCAGCGGGAACCTGCCGCTGGCCACCAAGCGCCGGGGTGGCCGCCTGGTCATCATCAACCTCCAGCCCACCAAGCACGTAGGTGCCCGAGCCCGCCCCCACCCCCCCGGGACGCCCCCCGGCCCCCGCCTGACCCCGTGCCGCCCGCAGGACCGCCGCGCCGACTTGCGCATCCACGGCGACGTGGACCAGGTCATGGCCCGGCTCATGGCCCACCTGGGCCTGGCCATCCCGCCCTGGGACGGGCCCCGCGTGCTGGAGAGGGCCCTGCCGCCGCTGCCGCGCCCGCCCGCGCCCGAGGAGAAGCCCCCCGCGCCCCCCGCGCGGCTCAACGGCGCCAGCCCCGCCCGCCCCAAGCAGGAGCCCCCCGCCCGGGCCACCAGCCCCAAGCGCGAGCGGCCGGACAGCCCCGCGCCCCGAGAGCCCCCAAGAGAGTGAAGGCTGAAGCCGGCCCCAGCTGACCGGGGCAAGCGGGGGGTGGGGGGTGGGCGGGCTTTTTGTAGAAACCGCGGGTTCCTTTTTCTTACTCGGGGTCACGTGTGTCTGTCCCCTGCGGACCTCAGGGCGCTGAGAGCTGGCCTCCAGGCCCGGGTCCGCCTTGCCAACCTGGGAGTCCCCTGGCCTCTGGGGCGGCCTGGGGGGAAGCCACACCCTGGAGCCCACAACCTGGCACCTGACTCAGGGAGCTCCCGGGAGGTTTCCAGCCTCTACAGGAGTGAACTCCCTCTGCCCCCCGGGCCTCCCTTCTGGGCCTCCGACACCTCCAGCCTCAGCCCTTCCTCTCCCCCCGAGAGCCGCATCTGGGGCCTCTGGGAGGGGCGCCACCCCGCCGCTGGGACACTCAGCAGAAACCTGCACTGCCTTGGGGCCTGCAGGGAGGAGGCAGGGGTTCACCCGGCTGCCTCCAGCCTTCCAGAAGAGTCTTCGATGCAATAAAAGCAGAACTTCCTTCTTGCACCCGAGGGGATTGGTTTGTTTCTAAGACTAGATCTGACTCTGTGGCCCAGGCTGGAGTACAGCGGTGCTGTCGTAGCTCTCTGCCGCCTCGGCCTCCTGGGTTCAAGCCATCCTCCCACCTCGGCCTCCCGAGTAGCCGGGACAGCAGGCACACACTGCTACACCCAGTTTTTATTTTTCATGTTTTTTGTTTTGTTTTGTTTTTTTGAGTCGGAGTCTCACTCTGTCGCCCAGAATGGAGTGCAGTGGCCGCTCCCGGCCACCGCAGCCTCGGCCCGCTCGGCCCCAGCGATCCTTCCGCCTCAGCCTTCCGAGTAGCCGGAACTACAGGCGCGCGCTACTGCCACCGGCTGATTTTTTGATTGATTGTAGAGACGAGGTCTCGCCAAGTTGCCCAGGCGGGTCTCGAACCCGCGGGCTCAGGCCATCCCCTCACCTCAGCCTCCCAAAGCGCTGGGATGACAGGCTGAGCCACCGAGCTGGCTCGGTTTGTCTTGTAATTCAGTGTTCGCCCCCAGGCTGTGAGCCCTCGAGGTCCGAGGCCGGCAGCTCAGGATTCTGGCGGAGTGGCGGGGAGAGAAGGCCAGGCTCCCCCCCAGCTGTGACCTCGAGAGCGGTCACTCCAGCTCCGACCCCCCCATGTCCTTGCCTGTAAAATGAGCCGGGGGAGGGGGCTGGGGGGCGACGCGGCCGCCGCCGCTGCAGACGGGGCCTCGGGCCCAGGCGCGCCCGCCCGCGCCGCTCTCCAAGGTGCTGAAGTGGCGACGCGCGCGTCCCGCCTCGCTCCGCCCGGGACCCGGGGTCCCCGCCACCGGCTCCCCTATCCTCCTGGGGCCGGGGTGGGGGCGCCCAGACTCCAGTTCCAACCAGAACAGAATCCTGTCCTTGTTTTTTTTTTTTTTTTTGAGTCGGGGTCTCCTCTGTCGCCCAGGCTGGAGAGCCCTGGCATGATCACGGTTCACTGCAGCCTCCACCTCCTGGGCTCAGGCAAGCCTCCCGCCTTGGCCTCCCAAGGAGCTGGGACTACAGGCACGTGCCATCTTGCCCAGCGAATTTTATCTTACTTTTTTGTAGAGATGGGATCTTGCTATGTTGCCCAGGGTTGGTGTTGAACTCCTGGGCTCAAGCGATCCTCCCGCTCAGCCTCCCAAAGTGCTGGGATGCCAGGCTCAGGGCATCACACCTGGCTAATGTTTTTAACATCTGGGGTGGAGATGGGATCTTGCCATGTTGCCCAGGCTGGTGTTGAACTCCTGGGCTCAAGCGATCCTCCCGCCTCAGCCTCCCAAAGAGCTGGGGTGACAGACAGGAGCCACCGCATCTGGCCTCTGTCAAAATGTTTTATTAAGGACCACGCAGTCTTAGAAGGGGCGGGGTGGGTTGTGCGCCGGGTGGGCTCGGGAGACCAGAGGGCACCGGGGACTCGGGGGCCAGGGTCCCTGTGCCTGGGCCGCCTCTTTCCGGCAGAGGCTCGCGTGGGGTGCGGATGTCCGAGCGTCTGTCTGTCCGGCTGCGGTCCGGGCTGTGCGTCCGCCCCCTCGGCGCCTGGCCCGGGGCGTGTCTCGTGGCCTGTCGCCGCGGCCCGCGTGTGCCCGCCCGTCAGTCCCCGGGCTCCGGCTGCGAGCCTCCGCCAGGGTCTGGCCGCACCTGGGTCCCCGGGCCTCTCGCCGTCCGAGGCAGCGCCCCCGACGCGCCCCCGGGCAGAGGGGCCGGGCCAGGGGGGCTCACAGCTCGCCCCCCGCCGCCTCCAGCCCCGCCCGGCCCGCCCGGAGCACCGGCTCGGACGCCGCCCAGTCCAGCAGGGCGGCCCGGCCCAGCGTCCCCGTCTCGTTGGCCAGGGCCAGGGTGGCGTTGTCCAGCAGCTGCGTCGCGTTGCCCAGCGCCTCCGGCGTGTCCCGGAAGCCCGAGTCTGCCCCGGGGCCGCCTGGAGGCCCGTCGGGGAGGCCGCCGGCCTCCGGGCCTGGCGCGGCGTCGGGGGCCACGCGGGACGCGGCGTCGTTGTGGAGAGTTCTGGAGAAGACTGGGCAGGGGGGCGGCCGTGAGGTCCGGGTGGGGGGCGCGGCCTTCTGTGCCTTGTCCCCACCCCCGGGGGCCCAGGACGGGCCCGGGAGACGCGGGCGGGGAAGACGGCCCCTACCTCGCACGGGCGTGAAGTCCCCGGGGCTCTCGGCTCTGCTGGGGGCGAAGGGACTGGTGGAAGGGAGGACGATCAGGATGAACGACAGCAGCAGGACCTGGCGGACACGGCGGGGTCACCCCTGCCCCTCCGCTCGCAGGGCGCCCCCGTCCCACGTGGGGAGGCCAAGGCCCGGACCGGACTGCCCTGGGCCCGGGCAGGAGGCTGGGCCTGGCCTCTCGCGGGCCCCTCCCCCCCCCCCCCGCAGGCCCCTCTGCCCGGGCTCTGACTCCCCCGCCCCGGCTTTCCCGGACCCACTCACCGCGATGCAGGTGCCCGTCTGGGCAGACTTGCTGGTGGACTGGACCACGATGGCCTGGAGTTTCTTCAGCTGCTCCAGGAGGGACCTCAGAGGGACAGGCGGGCCTCGGTTGAGCCCCACCTGGCCTGGGTCCTGCTTCCCACCCGCTTCCGGGGTCCCCTGGCCCTGCCGAAGTCTGAATTTCATCCATCCTTCAGTGCCCTGTGGCTCCGGAGGGTCTGGCTCCCTCTCTGTGTGCACAAACCTCCACTGGATCCTCCCGCCCCGGCCTCTATCATGGTGCGCTTGGACACCAGCCCAAGCCCCCCCCGCTCCCCCCAAGGCCTGTCCTGTTCTCACACCCTGTGGGTTTCCACTCCAAGCTAGAGGGCACTCTTCTAGTGAACTCCTACACATCCTCCAAGGCCCCAAGTCCAAATCCCTTCCGCTATTCAGCCTGCCTCCTTTGTCAGTGAAGCCCTTATTCCCTACCCCTTCCTGCCACCACACGGGCTCTCTGCCGTCTCCGCAAGAGACCCCGGGGCCTGCTCCCCAATCCTCTCCCCCACGGGGACCCAAACTCACAGGTTCTGCTTCTCAAGATGCAAGACTTTCCTCTGCAACTCCTGATTCTGGGCAGTGCAGGCTGACATCCTGCAAGGATGAAGACACAGTGATATTCAGAGTATGCTTGTCACCAGCTGACATCACCCTGGGAGGCCCCACTCATTCATCCAGGGTCACCTGGCAAGTCTGTGATGGGTCGGGATTTGAACAATCTTTATTATTATTATTATTATTATTATTATTATTATTATTATTAGAGTCGAGGTCTCACTCTGTTGCCCAGGCTGGAGTGCCGTGACATGCTCACGGCCACTGCAGCTTCGACCTGCTGGGCTCCGGCGATCCTTCTGCCTCAGCCTTCTGAGTAGCTGGAACTACAGGCACGCACCACCACACCCGGCTAATTGTTTTATTTTTTGTAGAGACGAAGTCAGGCCAAGTTGCCCAGGCTGGCCTTGAATTCCTGGGCTCAGAAGATCCTCCCTAACCGCTGGGATGACAGGCCTGAGCCATAGCACCTGGCCAATCTTTTATTTTTTTTTTTATTTAAAAAAAATTTTTTAGCCAGGCTCGGTGGCTCAGCCTGTCATCCCCGTGCCTTTGGGAGGCCGAGGTGAGTGAATTGCCTGAGCCTGCGGGTTCGAGACTCACCTGGGCAACTTGGCGAGACCTCATCTCTACAATAAATTAAAAAAAAAAAAAAATTAGCCGGGCTCGGTGGCTCAGCCTGTCATCCCCACACCTTTGAGAGGTCGAGGTGAGTGAATTGCCTGAGCCTGCGGGTTCGAGACCCGCCTGGGCAACTTGGCGAGACCTCATCTCTACAACAAATCAAAAAATTAGCCGGGCGTGGTAGTGCGCACCTGCAGTTCCAGCTACTTGGAATTTTTTTTTTGAGTCAGGATCTTACTCTGTCGCCCAGACTGGAGAGTGCAATGGCACGCTCCCGACCACCGCAGCCTCGACCTGCTGGGCTCCAGCGATCCTTCCGCCTCAGCCTTCCAATTAGCTGGAACTACAGGCGCGCGCTACCATGCCCGACTAATTTTTGATTTATTGTAGAGATGAAGTCTCGCCGAGTTGCCCAGGCGGGTCTCGAACCCGTGGGCTCCGGCAACCCACTCGCCTCGGCCTCCCAAAGCGTTGGGGTTACAGGCTGAGCCACCGAGCCCGGCCCAATTTTTTAATTTTTAGAAAATATTTTGTAGAGACAGTCTTGCTATATTGCCAAAGCTGGTCTCCAACTCCTGGCTTCAAGCAATCCTCCCACCTGGGCCTCCCAAAGTGCTGGGTTTATAGACATAAGCCACCACACCTGACCTGTTTTTGAGTCATAGTCTCATTCTGTTGTCCAGGCTGGAGTGCAGTGACACACTCCCGGCCACCGCAGCTTCGACCAGCTGGGCTCGGGCGATCCTTCTGCCTCAACCTTCCATGTAGCTGGAACCACAGGCGTACACCACCACACCTGGCTAATGTTTAAAATGTTTTTGTGGAGAGGAGGTCTTGCTCTGTGTCTCAGGCTGGTCTCGAACTCCTGGGCTCAAGCGATCCTCCCACCTCAGCCTCCCAAAGCGCTGGGATGGCAGGCGTGAGCCACCGTGCCGGGCTGAGGCCTGGATCTGAACATACGTCTGCTGGTTCCTAGATTCCATCTCTGCATTGATGTGAGGGGCTTCACGCAGGGCTGAGCCCCGGGATCGGGAATGGAATACCAAAGACCCGGCAGGGATGTTTCCAGAAGACAAAACATCAAGGCGATGTGGAGTCCGCAGAGCCCCAAGTTACAACCCTCCCTTTCCCCGTGACCTGGATCTCCACTCTCTAACCTCAGTCCTGTCGTCTGTGAAATGGGACACAGTCACCCAGGTCACAAGGGGGTTGGGAGGATGACATGAGACCACGATGGGTGGGGTGGCTTGCCCTTGTCATCCCAGCACTTTGGGAGGCAGAGGCAAGAGGTCCAGGGGTTTGAGACCAACCAGGGAAACTTGGCAAGACCTCGTCTCTACCATACATCAAAAAATTAGCTGGGCGTGGTGGCACACGCCTGTGGTTCCAGCTACTTGAAGGCTGAGGTGGAGGGATTGTCTGAGCCCAGCAGGTCGAGGCCGTGGTGGCTATGAGCAAAACAAAAACAAAACCAAAAAGATAATCTGTGCGTGGTGGCACACGCCTGTAGTTCTAGCAATTTGTTGGGTTTTTTTTTTTTTTTTTTTCCGAGTTGGAGTCTCAGTCGGTCGCCCAGACTGGAGGGCAGTGGCCACTCCCGGCCACCGCAGCCTCGACCTGCTGGGCCCCAGCGATCCTTCCGCCTCAGCCTTCCGAGTAGCCGGAACTACAGGCGCGCGCTACCACGCCCGGCTCATTTTTTGATTTATTGTAGAGATGAGGTCTCGCCAAGTTGCCCAGGCGGGTCTCGAACCCTCGGGCTCAGGCCAACCACTCACCTCAGCCTCCCAAGGTGCGGGATGACAGGCTGAGCCACCGAGCCCGGCAGTTCTAGCAATTTGGAAGGCTGAGGCGGAAGGACCGACTGCCTGAGCCCAGCAGGTCAAGGCTGTGGTGGCCTCCGCACTCCAGCCCGGACATCAGAGTGAGACTCCGACTCAAAAAAAGAAAATCAACGAATGAGCCGGGTGTGGTGGCGTGCGCCTGCAGCCCCAGCTACTCAGGAGGCTGAGGTGAGAGGATTGCCCGAGCCCAGGAGGTCGAGGCTGCAGTGGGCCGTGGTGGTGCCACCGCACTCCAGCTCGGGACACAGAGCGAGACCCCGACTCAAAACAACATAAACAGAAGGTCTGTCCCGGAAAAAGAAATCCACTCTAATTTCGGCAGCGTGACCGTAAACCACACTGCCCCCTCTCTGGGCCTCAGTTTCCCCCCGGAATGGAGCACCCAGGGCCCGGCATTACCGAGTCTCCAGGCCATCAATATACTCCCTCTTCTTTTTCCTGCTTTCCTGGGCCGACTGCTTGTTGCGGATTTTCCGGCGGATTTTTTTCAGCACTCGCTCCTCATACTGTAGGGACACGGGAGGGGGGCTGAGTCGAACAACAACCTCTGTCCGCTCACCCCGCTGTGAGCCACCCCCGACCTGGGGCTCTGGCGACAGACTCCTCGTGACTGGGAGCCCAACTGGTCTCTCCCTAAGTGCTTGCAGGGTCTGGGAGGCTCGGGGGTCTGAAGGTCTTCCAGCCCCCAGTTCCATCAAATGGGTGACCTGGCTGGGCACGGGGGCTCAGCCCGTCATCCCAGCACTTTGGGAGGCCAGGGCGAGAGGACTGCCTGAGCCCGTGGGTTCGAGACCCGCCCGGGCAACTTGGCGAGACCTCGTCTCTACGATAAATTAAAAACTTAGCCGGGCGTGGTGGCGCACGCCTGGAGTTCCGGCTACTTGGGAGGCTGAGGCGGAAGGATCGCCGGAGCCCAGCGGGTCGAGGCTGCGGTGGCCGGGAGCGTGCCCCTGCCTTCCGGCCTGGGCAAACAACTGAGACTCTGACTCAAAAAAAAAAAAAAAACCAAACTCGGCAACCTCTAACCTGACAGTGACACTGGCATCCCCGCGCCCCCTGGTGACCATGCCGGGGATCAGCACGGTTCCCTGGAACCAGCCAATGACGGATCCGGGACTCCACGCGGGTGGGGGACGTCAGGCCGTGTGACCCGGGTGACACGGGCCGGGCAGAGACTCTGGTGAGCTCGAGAGCGCACGCAGCTCTTCAGCCTCGGGCTGTGGCACGCGGGGGGGCGAGGATGGGGACAGGTTGCTGAATTGTGAGAAATCTGGTCAGAAAAACCTTGGCCTCCAAATTCAGACATGTATAAAGTGCAGCCAAGGCCCATCAAAACGTGTCTCCGGAGTTTAAGGAAAATGTCTGCCGGGCCAGGCGCGGCGGCTCATGCCTGTCATTCCAGCACTTTGGGAGGCCGAGGCAGGCGGATCGCTTGAGGCCAGGAGCTGGGAGTCTGCAATGAGTTATGATCGCACCCCTGCACTGCAACCTGGACAACACAGCAAGACCCTATCTTTAAAAAAATTTTTTTTTTTTTTTGAGTTGGAGTCTCACTCTGTCGCCCAGACTGGAGTGCAGTGGCCGCTCCCGGCGATCCTGCCGCCTCAGCCTTCCGAGTAGCCGGAATTACAGGCACACACTACACGCCCGGCTGATTTTTGATTTATTGTAGAGACGAGGTCTCGCCAAGTTGCCCAGGCGGGTCTCGAACCCGCGGGCTCAGGCCATCCACTCGCCTCAGCCTCCCAAAGCGCTGGGATGACAGGCTGAGCCACCGAGCCCGGCTGTATTTCTTTTTTTGAGTCCAGGTCTCTCTGTTCCAGGCTGGAGTGCACTGGCACGATCGCAGCTCGCCGCAGCTTCAACCTCCTGCGCTCAGGCGATCCTCCCACCTCAGCCTCCTGAGTAGCTGGGACTACGGGCATGCGCCACCACACCCGGCTCACGTTTTAATTTTTTGTAGAGACGAGGTCTTTCCCAGTCGTCCAGGCTGGTCTCGAACTCTTGGGCTCAGGCAATCCTCCCGCCTCCACCTCCCAAAGTGCTGGGATGACGGGCGTGAGTCACCACGCCCAGCTGAGTTGAATTTAGGATGGGGCTCCCGGCTGGTCTTTCGGGCTCTGGTGACAGACATGCCCCGGCACTCCAGGGCGGGTGGCCAGGTGGCTTCAGTGAAGGGAGAGAGGCCCGGGTGGGGGCCCCGACGCACCTTGGTGAGAGGCAGCTGGGTGGGCAACGTGATCCCCTCCTTGGCCAGAAGCTTCTTCTCATCCTCGGTCAGCACCAGCTCCTGGCCGTGCCCAGTCCCGGGGCGCAGGAGGTGGGTAGCTACCGGGTGAGGCTGGTGCTGTGGAAAGTCCAGGGGAGCCAGGTTGGGGGCTGGGAGACCCACCGCCAGACTCCCCGCCCCGTCAGCAACAGAATTCCCAGGACCCCGTGGTGGCTCACGCCTGTAAAATTTCAGCTACCAGGGAGGCTGAGGCGGGAGGATCGCTTGAGGCCAGGAGTTCAAGACCCTCCTGGGCAACAAAGTGAGACCTTATCTCCACAAAATAATTTTTTTCTTTTGAGTCGGAGTCTCACTCCGTCGCCCAGACTGGAGTGCAGCGGCCACTCCCGGCCCCCGCAGCCTCGACCCGCTGGGCTCCGGCGATCCTTCCGCCTCGGCCTTCCGCGTAGCCGGAACTACAGGCGCGCGCTACCACGCCCGGCTGATTTTTTTGATTGATTGTAGAGATGAGGTCTCGCCTGCCCAGGCTGGTCTCGAACCCGCGTGCTCAGGTAATCCACTCACCTCAGCCTCCCAAAGGCGCGGGATTACACTATAATTATTTTTTAATTAGCTGGGTGGCTAATTAAATGCCTGTAGTTCCAGCTACTTGGGAGGCTGAGGCAGGAGGATCACTAGAGCCCAGGAGTTGGAGGCCGAATGACCCATGATCATACCACTGCACTCCAGCCTGGGCCACAGAGCCAGACCCTGTCTCAAAAAATGAGATGCGCCGGGCTCGGGGGCTCAGCCTGTAATCCCGCGCTTTTGAGAGGCTGAGGTGAGTGGATTGCCTGAGCCCGCGGGTTCGAGACCCGCCTGGGCAGCGAGACCTCATCTCTACAATAAATAAAAAAAAAATCAGTCGGGCGTGGTAGCGCGTGCCTGTAATTCTGGCCACTTGGAAGGCTGAGGCGGAAGGATCGCCGGAGCCCAGCAGGGTCGAGGCTGCGGTGGCCGGGAGCGGCCACTGCACTCCAGTCTGGGCGACAGAGGGAGACTCCGACTCAAAAAAAAAAAAAAATGAGATGCGCCAGGCTCGGTGGCTCAGCCTATAATCCCGCACTTTGGGAGGCTGAGGTGAGTGGATGGCCTGAGCCCGCGGGTTCGAGACCCGCCTGGGCAACTTGGCGAGACCTCATCTCTCCAATAAATCCAAAAAAAAAAAAAAGAGATGCGTTTGGAGCATTTTGAACAAGGCTGAGGGGGAAGGATCGCCAGAGCCCAGCGGGTCGAGGCTGCGGTGGCCGGGAGCGGCCACTGCCCTCCAGTCTGGGCGACAGAGCGCGACCCTGACCCAAAAATGAAAGAAAGAACAAGACCTGGCACACAGTTGGTGCATACTAGGCTTTAGCTTTTTGGAAATTCTTTTCTCCACGGGGAGCAGCCAGCACCTTGGCCAGTCCCCTCCGTGACTTGCTTTTCCGGTCTCTGAAATGGGGGCCCCGGGGCTCTGTGAGCCGCCCCCCCACCCCACCCCCCACCCCGATGCCTCAGGGCTCACCAGGTCCCCGCCACCACCAGAAAGAAGCAAGTCCTTCACTGTGAGCTGGCAACGTGGCGACGGGTCCGCCGGCTCCGTCCGCCCCTCGGCGTAGAGGCCTCCCCCTGGGTTCCACATCTCTGATCAGAGCAGGTGGGGACCCAGAGCGGGAGGGCGTCAGATGGTGGGGAGGGCTGAGCTCCCAGCCCGTACCCACCTCCTCCAGGAAGGCTCCCGTGACTGAGGCCAAAGTGCTTAGAACTTTTGCCAGCGCCTGGGGGCCCCAGGGCCTGGATGGAAGGGGACCGCCCTCCCCCGTGCCTCAGTTTCCCCTCTGCCGGAAGATGGGAACCCCAGTCCAACAGGGCCCAGCTCTGGCTGTCCCACAAGGTTAAGAAAGGTGGGGGACTTGTCAGGGTACACGTCTCTGGTTGTTATCGCCCGGGATTACGGGCTGGATCTGGAGACGGCCGGGCCTTATCGGCCCCAAGGGGCAGGGGCGAGGTCTGGTTCGGCCCCATCCCTGCTCCAGGGGCCTGGCACGCTGCTCAGGGCCCAACCTTCGGGCCGGGGAGCCCTTGGCGCCAGGCCCAGGTGGGCGGAGCTGTGTGACCCTGGGGAAGTGGCTTCGTGTCTCTGAGCGGGTGTCGGTCTCCAGGGGACCCAGCTCACCGCAGGCTCAAGGGGCAAAGGACACCGGGCAGCCACATTCTCAGCCAGCGCCCGCCAGGGAGCGCAGTCTGGGGGGTAAATCATTACTGATCTCCGGGGCAAGTGGCGATAAGGCCTGTCCCGGGTGCAGGAGGGACACCCCGAGCCGGGGGACCCGTGACCCGGGTGCTTTTACGAGCATCCGCGGGGAACCAGGCACGGAGGGAGACGCAGAAGACCAGCTCCGGGGCTTTCCCGGGTAGCTTTACCACGCGGGCACTCGGTTTCACTGTCATGGGAAATGGGCACAACACAGCGTCATGGGTAGCCGGGCGCGGGGCTCAGGCCTGCCATCCCAGCACTTTGGGAGGCGGAAGGGGGAGGATTGCCTGAGTCCAGGGGTTCGAGACCAGCCTGGGCAACTTGGCGAGACCTCGTCTCTACAGTAAAATTAAAATTAAGCCAGGCTCGGTGGCTCAGCCTGTCATCCCGCACCTTTGGGAGGCCGAGGTGAGTGGATGGCCTGAGCCCGCGGGTTCGAGACCCGCCTGGGCAGCGAGACCTCATCTCTACAATAAATCAAAAAATCAGCCGGGCGTGGTAGCGCACGCCTGTAGTTCCGGCTACTCAGAAGGCTGAGGCGGAAGGATCGCCGGAGCCCGGCAGGTCAAGGCTGCGGTGGCCGGGAGCGGCCACTGCACTCCAGTCTGGGCGATGGAGTGAGACTCCAACTCAAAAAAAAAAAAAATTAAAATTAGCGAGATGTGGTGGTGCACGCCTGTGGTTCCAGCTCCTTGGGAGGCTGAAGCAGAAAGATCCCCTGAGCCCGGCAGGTGGAGGCTGCGGTGGCCTTGAGCGTGCCACTGCACTCCAGCCTGGGCCACAGAGTGAGACCCCGGTCCTCTCCCCCGATAAAAACAGCATGATAGGAGCGGCGGTGTGCCCTCGATGCCTGGAAAGAGGACGGGGTGGTGGACAGACACACGGCAGGACTTACCCAGGTCTATCGCCACAGAGGCTTCGAGCGCTTGGACGGCGGGCCCTGGGGGCCTGGCGGGGCCGGGGGGGTAGCTGGGGCAGGACCTCTGGCTGGGCTGGGCGGGGGGGCCGCCGCGGGGCGGGGTGTCCTGGGGGTCGGAGGGCAGGTCTTCGGAGATGCCGCTGTCACTGGCACTCGACCAGAGCGGGGAACTGGGCATGGAGTCCCGGGAGCCGAGGATGGAGCTGAGGAGGTCGTCGGGGTCCGGGCCCGGAAGGGTCTGTGGGGACGGGCGGGGTGGGCTCTGCCCCGGGTGGCTGGGTGACCCCGGGGCAACCGCTGACCCTCTCTGGGCCTTGGGTGGCCTTTCTCCAAGATGGAGCTCGGCGCGGCTTCCTCCCAAGGTCATGGGGGCTCAAACGCAGGAAGGTGGCGACAAAACACCCGGCCAGTCCAGGCGCGGTGGCTCACACCTGTCATCCCAGCACTCTGGGAGGCCGAGGCGAGAAGACTGCCTGAGCCCAAGAGTTCAAGACCAGCCTGGGCAACTTGGCAAGACCTCGTCTCTACCAAAAATTAAAAAATTAGTCGGGCTGAATAGCGCGTGCCTGTAGTCCTAGCTAATGAGATGGGACGATCACTTGAACCCAGAAGGTAGAGGCTGTGTTGAGCGATGGTCATGCCACTGCGCTCCAGCCGGGACAACACAGTAAGACCCTGACTCAAAAAAAGAGAGAGAGAAACAAAGAGAGAAGCCCGGCATGGTGGTTGCACACCTGAAGTCCCAGCTACTCAGGAGGCTGAGGTGGGAGGATCACTTGAGCCCAGGAGATAGAGGCTGTAGTGAGTTGTGATCACTCCACTGCCCTCCAGCCTGGGCAACAGAGCAAGACACCAACGCAAAACAAAACACCCAGCCGGCAAGTCCCGAGCCCCGAGTTTGAAGGTGACCCCAACTCCAAGGTGCTGTGTGACCTCAGACGAGTTCCTGCGCCTCTCTGGGTCTCCATCTGGAATGGGCTACTCACCTGGTCCTCGACGCGGCTCCAGGCCTCGCCGACGTCCACGTGTCTCAGGATGCCGTCCTGCCGGTCAAAAAGGAGGTCCAGGAGCTCCAGGCTGTCAATGGGGTCCAGGGGGCAGACGGAGGAAGCCATCTGGGGTGCGAGGGACAGGCGTGAGGGCCACGCCCTTCCCCCATCTGACACCACCCAGCTCCTTCCAGCTCAAGTTCAATCGAGAGCCCAGTTCGAGACCAGCCTGGGCAACATAGCAAGACCCCATCTCTCCAAAAGTGAGCAGATGAGCTAGCCGTGGTGGTTCCTGGAGTCCCAGCTCCTCAGGAGGCCAAGGCAGGAGGCTTGCCTGAGCCCAGGAGTTGGAGGCTGCAGTGAGCTATGATGGCATCTCCGCCCTCTAGCCTGGGCAGCAGAGCAAGACCCTGTCTCTTAACAAAAAATAAATACGAGGCTGGGCTCAGTGGCTCATGCCTATCATCCCAGCACTTTGAGAGGCCGGAGCGAGAGGATTGCCTGAGCCCACGGGTTCGAGACCAGCCTGGGCAACTTGGCGAGACCTCATCACTACAATAAATCAGAAAATAAGCCGGGCATGGTAGCGGTTGCCTGTGGTTCCGGCTCCTCGGAAGGCCGAGGCGGAAGGATCGCCGGAGCCCAGCAGGTCGAGGCTGGGGTGGCCGTGAGCGTGCCACTGCGCTCCAACCCGGACGATGGCGTGAGACTCCAAAAAATAAAATTAAGATAAATAAATATGCCTTGTTTTAGAGGGTGACGGAGAGGCCCCGGCTTGAGATGGAAGTCACCTCCCCTGCCTCCCTGGCCTGCCCAGTGTCCTGGGAGACGGGGGGCTGTGAAAGAAAGACAGCAGCAGCCCCCAAGCGGGCTCCATTTTGCCCACTGCACTCTCTCTGGGCCTCGTCTTCCTGGCTGGACAAGGGGTGTGGGGCAGGGACGCTTCCTGGCCGCTTCCTGGGACACTTCCTGGCCGGACCCCGCAGGACTCACCGTTTCGGCGACCAAATCCCCATTCATGGGCTCGGCCTCCAGGACCCTCTCGGGTCTCCACTGCAGGCTCGAGGCGGGAGGCCCACCCTCCACGGCTCGCCCTGGGCTCCCCGGCTCCTCTGGGCTTCTGTCCCCACCCCCCAAATGATGCTGAAATAGACCCGGGTGGCTCCCGGCCCACCCCTGGGTGCTGGTTGGCAGACGGAGCAGACGGACGGGGCTGGGGCCCCGTGAGGCCGGGCGGGCGGGTCGGGGGAGGGAGACCGTTATCTCGTGTTTTGAGATTCCTTCAGGGCGAAGGCCAAAGTCTGGGCACCTCAGCCCTGCCGTGACCTCTCCCCTACTTACGGGGGCCTCTCCTCCTGGGAGTTCCCAGACGCGGGTTCCAGGGCCACCCCCGAGCCCTGACAGGTCCTGTCCTCTCCTTGGACACGGCCAACCCACGCGGACCAGGCCGGGTCCATGCCAAAGCCAGCGTCTCTGCTGGGAGGTCAGGTCCCTCCGCGGTCACCCTCCTGCCCCCTCCACCGCCAAGCCCAACGCGGACGTGGCCTCCAAATCCCCCACGGCCAAATTGATTCTTTCTAGAATCATCTGTGGGTCATTTGGGCAACAAATCGCCGCGGAGCCAAACGCATGGCTGCCGCAGGGCCTTTGCACCTGCTGTTCCTGCTGCCTGGAACTCCTACACCTGCCCCCCTCTGACTCTAGGTTGCTGCGTTGTCTCAGTGGTGTATGTTTGACGTTTCTCTTTTATTTTGCTTTGTTTTGAGTCTGGGGTCTCACTCTGTCGCCCAGGCTGGAGTGCAGTGGCACGCTCACGGCCACCGCAGCCTCGACATCCTGGGCTCAGATGATGCTCCTGCCTCCGCCTCCCCTGTAGCTGGGACTCCAGGCACCACCACGCCCCGCTAATTTTTAAAAGTTTTTTTGTAGAGATGGGATCTCACTCTGTGGCCCAGGCTGGTCTCGAACTCCTGGGCTCGAGCGATCCTCCCGCCTCGGCCTCCCAAAGTGCTGGGACCACGCCCGTGATCACTATTTCTGAATCAGCACCAGTGGCTGAGAGGTGGCCTCTGACTGACCCCTCCCAAGAGAGAAGACCCTGTCTCACTTCTCGCCACCACACTGTGGCTTTCATCGACCCCCAAACGATTTGAAATGTGTGTTGGTTTGTTTATCCCCGGCCCCCAAGTGTGAGCATCTTGGAAGCCAGGACAGAGTCCGTCTCCCAGGGCCACTGGTGTCCAGGAAGGAGGCCGGCATACAGTAGGTGCCCACTCGGCTCTCACTTACTGAGCCTCTCTTATGCGGCACCCACTGTGTTCGGTCCTAGGGCCAAAACGGTGAATGAACCAGACCCCAAGTGACACAGACGCCGACAGGCCAGGCACGGTGGCTCATGCCTGTCACCCAGCACTTTGGGAGGCCGAGGCAGGAGCATTGCTTGAGTCCAGGAGTTCAAGCCCAGCCGGGACAACATGCAAGACCCCATCTCTAGAAAACATTAAGAAATGAGCCAGACATGGTGGTGCCTGTAGGCTCAGCTACTCGGGAGGCTGAGGTGGGAGGATCACCTGAGCCCGGGAGGCTGAGGCTGCGGTGAGCCATGATTGTACCACTGAACTCCAGCCTGGGCCACCGAAGGAGACCCTGTCTTAAAACAAAGCAAAATGGAATAAAATTTGCAGTGAACCAGTCACCATCTAGTCAAGCAACAAAACTTTTTTTTGGGGGGTCGGAGTCTCACCCTGTCGCCCAGACTGGAGGGCAGCGGCCGCTCCCGGCCACCGCAGCCTCGACCTGCCGGGCTCCGGCGATCCTCCTGCCTCAGCCTTCCCAGCAGCTGGAACTACAGGCACGCACTACCACGCCCGGCTAGTTTTTTGGATTTATTATAGAGACGAGGTCTCACCAAGTTGCCCAGGCAGGTCTTGAACCCGCAGGCTTCAGGCAATCCGCTCACCTCGGCCTCCCAAAGTGCTGGGATACGGGTTGAGCCACTGAGCCCGGCCTTTTTTTTTTTTTAAATTGCAGAGACGAGGTCTCCCCAAGTTGCCTGGGTGGGGCTCGAACCCGCGGGCTCAGGCCATCCACTCGCCTCAGTCTCCCAAAGTGCTGAAATGACAGGCTGAGCCATTGAACCCGGCTCAAAAATTTTTTTAATGAGGTGCTACTACATGCCACGCCCAGTGTGGTTCTTTTATCTGATAACTGACATCACAGCAGTGGGCGCCCAAGGGACACTGGGCGTGTGTGGTGTCACGCGGGGGTGCTCCTGGCGTGGAGGGGGTGGAGCCGGGGACGCTTGTCAGCATCTGCAGTGTCTGGAATGCCCCCCAGAGAAAGACCAGCCCCTCTGTCCACAGGCCCCAGGGGTGACCCCAAATGCGGTGACGGTTCCCCCGGATACTGGCAGGCCGACCCACCCTTGGCCTCCGATACCCTTTCCCCTCCCGGTGCTGGACGTCGGGGGCGCTTGCTGCTGCAGCCTCGGGGATCTCGTCATAATATTTCCTCAGCATTTGCAGGGAGACCCTTTCCACCGTGGGTGGGCAGTGGGTGAGGCTCGACTTCTGGACTTGCCTCCATGCCCTGTTTATGACCCCCGAGAGCCCAAGAAGGAGGGGTCCTCCTCTTATCAAAACGGCTAGACGGCCGGGCGTGGTGGCTCGCACCCGTCATCCCAGCAGTGTGGGAGGTCAAGCCGGGAGGATCACTTGAGGCTAGGGTTCGAGGCCAGCCTGGGAGGATCACTTGAGGCCAGGGTTCGAGGCCAGCCTGGGAGGATCACTTGAGGCCAGGGGTTCGAGGCCAGCCTGGGCAACATGGCAAGACCTCGTCTCTACAAACCATTTAGAAATGAGCCGGGCACGGTGGCTCATGCCTGTCATCCCAGCACTTTGGGAGGCCGAGGCGAGAGGATTGCCTGAGCCCGCGGGTTCGAGACCAGCCCAGGCATCTTGGCAAGACCTCGTCTCTGCAATAAATAAAAAAAAAAAATTAGCCGGGTGTGGTGGTGCGTGCCTGTAATTCTAGATACTTGGAAGGCTGAGGCAGAAGGATCGTCTGAGCCCAGTGGGTGGAGGCTGCGGGGGCCGGGAGCATGTCCCTGCACTCCAGCCTGGGCGATGGAGTGAGACTCCAACACAAAAAATAAAATGAGCCAGGCGTGGTGGCGGCTGCCTGTCGTCCCAGCCACTCAGGAGGCCGAGGCGGGAGGATCGCCTGAGCCCAGGAGGTCGAGGCCATGGCGAGCTGCGACTGGGGGATAGAGGGGGACCCCGACCACCCCGCAAACTCAAAAGGACGTCCTGGCCAGAGGAGCCCGGTTTGGCACACGGGGGCCGAGGGGCTGATCAGGAATGTGACTCACTGGCCGCACCCCTGCCAGCCACAGTGGAGACCACACCCAGCCTGTCCCCGCCACCTGCCGCAGGGTCACCGTGTCACCGCCCCCCTCCCCTCCTCCTGCCGTCTGACGCTCACTGCCCTTTCCCGAGGGGCCAGGGCTGGGGGCAGAGGCAGAGCCGGGTGGGGTCGGCGGCTCTCCCTCCTCGCCCTGCCCTCTTGGGGACCCTCCCTTGGGTTCCGGCCAGGCTGCAGTGAGTCAAGGCCTTGTGACACGGGCGTGGCCGCGGCAGGCGGGGCTGGGAGGCCACAGGGGACTCTGACGCCGCCCCGCTTGGTCCTCTGACATCCTGGGCTGGGCTTGGGGGGCAGGATATGGGGTGGAGGAAGGAGCAGCGCCTGGCGATCCAGCCACCCAACCCTCCATCCGTTCTGGGAACGGAGCTCTGTGCGGTGAACTTGATGGACAGGTCATGCCCCTGCCCCTCCCCCCATGGACCAGACGCAAAATGCCGGGAAAGGGGGGGGGGAGGTTGAGGGCGGGGCAGCCGGTGCAAAGGCCCTGGGGTCGGAGGCACAGCCGGATGCCCAGGGCCAGGGAGGAGACTGGGACGGTTGAGTCTCCCCAGTGCCAGGGCCGGGATGGCTCCAGAAGTTTCCACGTGAGGAGTGTGGGAGGGGCCTTCCTCAGCCGCCAGAGGAAGGTGGACCCTCGTTCTGAGATTGGAGCCCCGCCCCCACTCAACCCCGTCCACGCCCCTTCCGACAGAGAAACCCACCCTCCCCCACCCTGACGGTTTTATGGCCGGTGGGTCCGAGGGTCACAGTGGACCCCTTCCCAGGGAGAGGAGGAGGAACAGGCGCCGCCGGCTTGGGATGTGGCCACCTGGCTTCCTTCCTGCTGGGACGGGGGAAGGGCGGGTGTCCCCTCCAGCCCACCCAGGGTGGGGGAGCACTCCCCTCTAGTTTGCTGCATGGAGGCCTCCGAGGGCTGGGCCTCCCAGGCCTCGGCTTGTGGAGGCCGCCTCCTCCTCCGTGCTCGCACCGTCTTTCCTGCTGCCCCTGCTTCCGCGTCTAAATGTTCCTTTTTTTTGTTGAGTCGGAGTCTCACTCTATCCCCCAGGCTGGAGGGCAGGGGCACTCCGGCCACCGCAGCCTCGCCCCGCTGGGGTCTGGCGATCCTTCCGCCTCAGCCTTCCAAGTAGCCGGAACTACAGGCACGCATCACCACACCTGGCTAATTATTATTTTTTAATTGCAGAGATGAGGTCTTGCCAAGTTGCCCGGGCTGGTCTCGAACCCCTGGGCTCAGGGAATCCTCTCGCCCCGGCCTCCCAAAGTGCTGGGATGACAGGCTTGAGCTACCATGCCCAGCCAATGTTCCCTTTTTAAAAACTCTACAAGCCGGGCTCGGTGGCTCAGCCTGTCATCCCGCGCCTTTGGGAGGCTGAGGCGAGTGGACTGCCTGAGCCCGCGGGTTCGAGACCCGCCTGGGCAACTTGGTGAGACCTCATCTCTACAATAAATCAAAAAACCAGCCGGGCGTGGTAGCGCGCGCCTGTAGTTCCGGCTACTGGGAAGGCTGAGGCGGAAGGATCGCCGGAGCCCAGCGGGTCGAGGCTGCGGTGGCCGGGAGCGGCCACGGCACTCCAGCCTGGGTGACAGAGACCCCGACTCAAAAAAAATTTGCGGACTGAACCCCACGGTGCAATGTGCACTATGAAACTCAAGAAAATTGCATCTGCCCCCAACCAGCAGGGATGCCAGCCCAGCCTCTGGCCACTCACACCCTGCCCATGGAGTGGCCAGTTTCTTTCCGGACTGAGGGTCAAGAGACTTGAATGAGCCCCTCCGCAGCTCAGGGAGAAGCTGCTTTCAAAGCCAGGGCCCCTCCTCCATTCTCTCCGCTCACTTCCTCATCTGTGAAACGCGGGGCTGGATCTGAAGGTCACGGACGCTTCTGCCAGGTCAAACACGGAGGTTAATGTTTAATCCCGAGGAAATCCTATCAACAGTGGCACCGGGCTGAAGTCACGGCCAAGGGCGTGTACGTAGATGGAGAAGCCCACCATGGAGAAGACAATTCCTCGCCGGGCAGGGTGACTCACCTCTGGAATTCCAGTGTCTTGGGAGGCCGAGGTGGGAGGATTACTTGAGGCCAAGAGTTTGAGACCGGCTTGGGCAACATAGCAAGACCCCACCTCTATTTTCTTTATTTACTTGTTTGTGTGTTTATTATAAATAGAGATGAGGTCTGTCTAGGCTGCCCAGGCTGGTCTTGAACTCCTGGGCTCAAGCGATCCTTTCACCCCGGCCTCCCAAAGTGCTGGGATCACAGGCATGAGCCACCACGCCCGGCTGACTTCTTGATTTATTGTAGAGGCGAGGTCTTGCCAAGTTGCCTGGGCTGGTCTTGAACCCGTGGGCTCAGGCAATCCTCTCACCTGGGCCTCCCAAACTGCTGGGATGACGGGTGTGAACCACCGCACCCGGCCATTTTTTCTCTTCTGTAACCTTATCTTAAAAGGAAACATTGTAACACCAGAGTAAATTAAAAGGCAAAATAGTACCCAGTGCCTGAAACAAAAGCCAAGAAAAAATAAACATTGTTATTAAATTCTAGGCAGCAACTGTTGGCTAGGGGCGATTCAGGAGGAGTTGACTTTTAAAAAGTAAGATTAGCAAATAGCTGTTAAAGACACGGTTGCAAAGAAACCCCTTCAGGTCCCCTCCCACTGTGGGAGATTTTCTGTCCTCTCAATAAATCCTTTCTTAAAAAAAAAAAAGAAAGAAAAGAACCCAACTGGATGGCTTGGCCTGTCAACCCAGCACTTTGGGAGGCCCAGGTGAGTGGATTGCCTGAGCCCGCGGGTTCGAGACCAGCCTGGGCAACTTAGCAAGACCTCGTCTCTGTAATAAATAAAATAATTAGCCAGGTGTGGTGGCGCGTGCCTGTAGTTCTGGCTGCTTGGAAGGCTGAGGCGGAAGGATCGCCAGAGCCCAGCAGGTCGACACCGGGCTGGCCGTGAGCATGCCACTGCACTCCAGCCTGGGCAACAGAGCGAGACTCCCATCTCTATTTGTAATTTTTTTTTTCTTCTGTTGGCATCTCACTCTGTCCGTCCAGGCTGGAGGGCAGTGGCACGCTCCTGGTCACCGCAGCCTCGACCTGCTAGGCTCAGGGAATTCTTCCGCCTCAGCCTTCCAAGTAGAAGGAACTAGGGTGCGCGCTATCACGCCTGGCTAATTTTTTTTATTTATTGTAGAGCCAAGGTCTTGCCATGTTGCCCAGGCTGGCCTCAAGCCCCTGAGCTCAGACAATCCTCTCACCTTGGCTTCCTAAAATACTGGGATTACAGGCATGAGCCACAGTGTCCAGCCTCTATTTATAATTTTTAAAAATGTTTTGTTGTGCCGGGCTCGGTGGCTCAGCCTGTAATCTCGCGCCTTTGGGAGGCTGAAGTGAGCGGATTGCCTGAGCCCGCGGGTTCGAGACCCGCCTGGGCAGCGAGACCTCATCGCTACAATAAATCAAAAAATCAGCCGGGCATGGTAGCTCATGCCTGTAATTCTGGCTCCTTGGAAGGCTGAGGTGGAAGGATCGCTGAAGCCCAGCATGCGAGGCTGTGGTGGCCGGGAGCGGCCACTGCACTCCAGTCTGGGCGACAGAGTGAGACTCCGACTCAAAAAAAAAAAAAAAGAAAGTTTTGTTGCCGGGTACTCCAGCCTGGGCCACAGAGTGAGACTCTGACTCAAAAAACAAAAAAAATTTTCTTTTTGTACAGACACTTCAGCTGGGCATGGTGGTGCACACCTGCAGTCTCAGCTACTCGGGAGGCTGAGGCAGGAGGATCGCTTGAGCCCAGGAGTTGGAAGCTGCAGTGAGCTATGATCGTATCACTGCACTCCAGCCTGGGCCACAGAGCCAGATCCCAGCTCTAGAAAGAAAGAAAAGACCCAGCAGAACCCAATTAAGTGCTTCCTGATATAATTGGAGGCTTCGGAAACAATTGAAAAGCAACTTTGTACCTTTTGTTTCTTTTTTGAGTTGGAGTCTCACTCTGTCGCCCAGACTGGCATGCAGTGGCACGCTCCCGGCCACCGCAGCCCCGACCTGCTGGGCCCTGGCGATCCTTCCGCCTCAGCCTTCCGAGTAGCCGGAACGACAAACCACGCCTGGCTAATTTTTGATTTATTGTGGAGACGAGGTCTCACCAAGTTGCCCAGGCTGGTCTCGAACCTGCCGGCTCAGGCAATCCACTCGCCTCTGCCTCCCAAAGTGCTGGGATGACGGGCTGAGCCACCGAGCCCGGCCTGGTCATCATCATTTTACAGCTGAGGAAACTGCGGCCTGGGGAAGGGATGTCACCTGGCCAAGGGTGGGGTGCTGAAATTCAAAGCAACCACGTGAAGCCATCATGGCATCGTCGGGCAGTGTGACCTGGGCTTTGCCGTGTCTTTAGCACAGAGGGGACTTCGTGGTCACAGTGCTCTGGCTTCAACCTCAGCCCTTGCCCTGGCCTGCTGTGTGACCGTAGCAGGTTACTTGGCCTCTCTGTGTCTCCACTTTCCCCTCCCCAAATGGGAATGATAATACGGATCTACAACCAGGCATTCTGAGGAGGGGCAGGGGGAGGGTGGGGGAAGCCCTGGTGTTGTCAACAACGGGTGCATTGCTTTAGGAGGACACGGAGGGAGGATTGCTTGGAGCCAGGAGTCTGAGACCAGCCTGGGCAACATAGCAAGACCCTATCTCTACAAATAACAATAATAGACATTCAGCTAGATTTGGCTTATCTTAAGTCAAACTGTTGACTTTTTTTTTTGTTTGTTTGTTTTGAGTTGGAGTCTCACTCTGTCGCCCAGACTGGAGTGCAGTGGCCGCTCCCGGCCACCGCAGCCTCGACCCGCTGGGCTCCGGCGATCCTTCCGCCTCAGCCTTCTGAGTAGCTGGAACTACAGGTGCGCACTACCACGCCCGGCTGCGGCTAATTTTTTTAAAAAATTTATTGTAGAGATGAGGTCTTGCCAAGTTGCCCAGGCGGGTCTCGAACCCACGGGCTCAGGCCATCCACTCACCTCAGCCTCCCAAGGCGCGGGATCACAGGCTGAGCCACCGAGCCCGGCTGTAATTTATCCTTTAATAAACACCGTGAACTATGGGGCAGCTGATTTGGAGAAATTCAAGTTACCTGGCCGTCCCTTACCCAGACAGACCCAGTCCTCACATTCATTTCAAGAGGTGAGAGGATTGCTTGGGCCCAGCAGATCGATGCTGGAGTGGCCGTGAGTTTGCCACCACCCTGGGCAACAGAGTAAGACCCCAACTCAAAACAAAAACAAAACAAAATTGTGAGGCCGGGTGTGGTAGCTCAAGCATGTAATCCCAGCACTTTAGGAGGCCGAGGTGACAGGATTGCCTGAGCCCAGGGGTTCGAGACCAGCCTGAGCAACTTGGCAAGACATCGTCTCTACAATAAATTTTTTAAAGATTAGCTGGGCATGGTGGTGGGTGCCTGTAGTGCCAGCTACTTGGAAGGCCGAGGCAGAAGGATTGCTGGAGCCCAGCAAGTCGAGGCTGCGAGGGCTGTGAGCATGTCCCAGCCTGGGCAACAGAGTGAGACTCTGACTCAAAAAAAAAAAAAAAAAAGTAAATAAATAAACAAATAGAAATATAGCTGGGCTTGGTGGCTCAGCCTGTAATCCCATGCTTTGGGAGGCTGAGGTGAGTGAATTGCCTGAGCCCACAGGTTCGAGACCTGCCTGGGCAAGTTGGTGAGACCTCATCTCTACAATAAATTTTTTTAAAATTAGCTGGGCATGGTAGCACGTGCCTGTAGTTCCAGCTACTAGATGGGCAGGGTCTTGCTATGTTGCCCAGGCTGGTCTCGAACTCCCGGCCTCCAGCAATCCTCCTGCCTCGGCCTCCCAAAGCGCTGGCCTCAGCTATGCATCTACCACCAGGCACTTCAGGGAAAAGCCTGCCAGCCCTGGCCATCGTTTCGCCAGCCTCTCTCCTCCAAGCCTCCGACTCTGGAAGGGCGGAAGCGGCCCCCCAGGTTCAAGGTCCTAGACAGTCCTGGTGACGCCCCCTTCCCGGCGTCCTTCCAGCCTCCCCCGGGCCTCCCTCTGGGAGCTGAGGTTAACTTCTCTTTGTATTCTTGCTGACTCTTTTTTTTTTTTTTTGAGTTGGAGCCTCACTCTGTCACCCAGACTGGAGTGCAGTGGCCGCTCCCGGCCCCCGCAGCCTCGACCTGCCGGGCTCCGGCGATCCTTCCGCCTCAGCCTTCCAAGTAGCCGGAACCACAGGCCCGCGCCACCACGCCCGGCTAATTTTTTTGATTTATTGTACAGATGAGGTCTCGCCAAGTTGCCCAGGCGGGTCTCGAACCCGTGGGCTCAGGCAGTCCACTCGCCTCAGCCTCCCAAAGTGCTAGGACAACAGGCTGAGCCACCAAGTCTAGCCCGATTTTTCAGTCCTAATTTGCACTTTTTTTTTTTTTGGAGTCTCACTCTGCTGCCCAGGCTGGAGTGCAGTGGCACAATCATGGCTCACTACAGCTTCAAACTCCTGGGTTCAGGCCATCCTTAGGCCTCAGTCTCCCTAGTAGCTGGGACTACAGGCACCACCACACCAGCTAACCTTCTGATTTTTTGTAAAGACGAGGTCTCATTATGTTCCCCAGGCTGGTCTCAAACTCCTGGACTCAAGCAGTCCTCTGCCTTGGCCTCCCGAATAGCTGGGACTACAGGTGCACGCCACCACCCTTAACCCTAACTAAAATCACCATGACGGTCAGGCACAGTGACACATGCCTGTCATCCCAGCACTCTGGGAGACCAAGGCAAGACGATTGCCTGATCTCAGGGGTTCAAGACCAGCCTGAGCAACTTGGTGAGACCTTGTCTCTAGAATAAATCAAAAAATTAACCAGGCATGGTGGCGCAGGCCTGTAGTTCCAGCCACTCGGGAGGCTGAAGCAGGAGGATCACCTGAGGCCAGGAGTTTGAGACCAGTCTAGGCAATATAGAGAGACCCTGTCTCTGCAAAAAATACAAAAATTAGCCAGGTGTGGCGGCACATGCTTGCAGTCCCAGCTACGTGGAGGCTGAGGCAGGAGGATCGCTTGAGCCCAGGAGTTTGATGCCACCATGAGCTGTGATCATGCCACTGCACTCCAGCCTGGATGACAGTCGGACCCTGACTCAAAATTAAATTAAATTAAAATGAAATAAGTTAAATTACAAAAGGGCCAGGCATGGTGGCTCATGTCTATAATCCTGGTGCTTTGGAAGGTCGTGGTGGGGGGATCACTTGAGGTCAAGAGTTCGAGACCAACCTGGGCAACGTTGCAAGACCTCATCTCCAAAAATAAATGAATAAAATAAAATAAATCAGGAAGCCTCAGAGGGATGATAATATCCCCAGAGTCACCCAGGACGTCAGGGACAGAGGAAGAATTTGAAGGAAAGGAAAAAAATAAGAAACAGAGAAGGTGAGTGATACACTCAGGGAAACACAGAACGCTGGAACCAAAACATCCAACGTGAACTCAATAATATCACGTGTTGGAAGGCTGAGGCGGAAGGTCAAGGCTGTGGTGGCTGTGAGCGTGCCACTGCACTGCAGCCTGGGCGACAGAGTGAGACTCCGACTCCAGGGAAAATAAATAAATAAAATAATAATGATAACATCACGTGAGTGCCTTGAAATTGGCCAGGTTGGGAATATTTACACCACCAGAATTGGCAAATGCTACAAACCAGGGCCTCTCTCCTCTGGAAGACCGTCTGTTACAAATTAACCAGACCCCTCTTCCCCCCCACCCCCCACCCCCGCCATCATCCACTGAGGTGATCTAATTTGATTCCACGGTCAAACACGTCTGTCTTTCTGGCTTTTCCACTGGATCTAGAAGGACTTTGGGCCCATAGCCAGTGGCTGATGTCTGTAATCTGAGCACTCTGGGAGGCCAGGTGGAGGATCTCTTGAGGCCACGAGTTTGAGGGCAGCCTGGGCAACATAGTGAGACCCCATCTCAATAAAAAATAATACAAGCCGGGCTCGGTGGCTCGGCCTGTAATCCCGCGCCTTTGCGAGGCCAAGGCGAGTGGATGGCCTGAGTGGATTCAAGACCAGCCCGGGCAACTTGGTGAGACCTCGTCTCTACAATCAATCAAAAAATTAGCCGGGCGTGGTAGCGCGCGCCTGTAGTTCCGGCTACTTGGAAGGCTGAGGCGGAAGGATCGCCGGAGCCCAGCAGGTCGAGGCTGGGGTGACCATGAACGTGCCGCTGCCCTCCAGCCTGGGCGACAGAGTGGGACTCTAACTCAAAAAAATTAAGATAAATGAATAAATAAGCATGTCTTTTTTTGGAATAGATTTTCTTATGTGTACTGAACTGGGAATAAAGGAGCATCCCAGCATCTGATAATTTACCGCAGCCTCCCCTGGCCTCTGTTTCTTTGTCTGTAAACATGGAAACAATACACTCTGTGTGAAGCCAGTGAAGAAACCGGGGACACTTGTGTTTGGCGACATGAGTGGCAGATCAGAAATGCAGCACCCAGAAATTAGGACAGCTCTCTTGGGAGCAGGCATCCAGCTCTGCCAGAGGCTGGTCAGGAGATGAATCACTCCCCTGCAAAGCCTTCACTCATTCATGCCTCGTTCATTCATTCATCTTCCTCATCGATTATTTGCTGAACACCTAACATTATAAGCCTTTTTTTTTTAAGTTGGAGTTTGTGGCTGTTTGTCCAGACTAGTGTGCAGTGGTGTGATCACGGCTCACTGCAGCCTTGATCACCTGGGCTTAAGTGATCCTCCTGCCTCAGCCTCCCAGTTTCTCTCAAAGCTACCCCACCTTTTTTTTTTTTTTCTTGAGTCAGACTCTCACTTTTTTTTTTGAGTTGGAGTCTCACTCTGTCATCTAGACTGGAGTGCAGTGGCCGCTCCCGGCCACCGCAGCCGCGATCTGCTGGGCTCCGGCGATCCTTCCACCTCAGCCTTCCTACCTGGAACTACAGGCGCGTGCTACCACACCCAACTAGTTTTTTGATTTATTGTAGAGACGAGGTCTCGCCAAGTTGCCCAGGCGGGTCTCGAACCCGCGGGCTCAGGCAATCCACTCACCTCGGCCTCCCAAGGCGCGGAATTACAGGTTGAGCCACCGAGCCCGGCTAGACTCTCACTTTTGCCCAGGCTGGAGTGCAGTGACATGCTCGTGGCCACCGCAGCCTCGACCTGCTGGGCTCAGGTGGTCCTTCTGCCTCAGCCTTCCGAGTAGCTGGAACTAAAGGCGTGTGCCACTACGCCTGGCTGATTTTTTGATTTATTGCAGAGATGAGGTCCCGCTAAGTTGTTTGGGCTGGTCTCGAATCCCTGAGCTCAGGCAATTCTCCCGCCTTGGCCTCCCAAAGTGCTGGGATGACAGGCATGAGCCACCGCACCCGGCCAGCTGCCCTACCCCCCTTCTTACTGTATTCAGTGGAAAGAAACCACTATGCAGAGGCCTCATTTAAGACGTGAGGAAGGCTGAGCACGGTGACTGACATCTATAATTCCAGCACTTTGGGAGGCCATGGCGAGAAGATTGCCTGAGCCCAGGGGTTTGAGACCCACCTGGGCAACTTGGCGAGACCTCGTCTCTACAATAAACCAAAAAATTAGCCGGCCATGGTGGCACACGCCTGCAGTTCCAGCTACTTGGAAGGCTGAGGCAGAAGGATCGCTGGAGCCCAGCAGGTTGAGGCTGTGGTAGTGGTGAGTGTGCCACTGCCCTCCAGCCTGGGCAACCCAGTGAGACTCCGACTAAAAAAAAAAAAAAAGTGAGGAATTAGCCTCCATGTCTTTAAGGGCAGAACTTGTATATTACAGGCATGAGTCACTGGACCTGGCTGATCATAAACCTTTATTACTTTTTCCTCAGACACTGGAATATTATTTAGACTTTTTTCCCAGCACCCCCCCTGCAAGTGATCATTTCAAAGTTCAGCTCTCTGTCTCCAAGACATCAGATATGAGATATTTGATTCAAAATCAGGGCCTGTAAACCCAGCACTTGGGGAGGCTGAGGCAGGAGGATTGCTTGAGCCCAGGAGTTTCAGACCAGCCTAGGCAACATAGCAAGACGCCATGTCTATACAAAAATTTTTTAAATTAGCTGGGTATCGTGATGGCACCTGTAGTCCCAGCTACTCAGGAGGCTGAGCGAGGAGGATCGCTTGAGCCCAGGAGGCCAAGGCTGCCGTGAGCCAGGATCACACCAAGGCACTCCAGCCTGGGTGACAAAGCAATCTGGGGAGACCGGTGCCCGTGTGCACCCAGGAGTCACATACAATAGCGCTCTTTTTTTTTGAGTCAGAGTCTCTCTCTGTCACCCAGGCTGGAATGCAGTGGCAGCCTCGACCTCCCGGGCTTAAGCCATCCACCTCAGCTTTCTAAGCAGCTGAGACTATAGGCATGTGTCACCACACCCAGGTAATATGCTTAATATTTTGTAGAGACAAAGTCTCACAATGTTGCCGAGGCTGGCTTTGACCTCCTGGGCTCAAGCGATCCTCTCACCTCGGCCTCCCAAAGTGCCAGGATGACAGGCATGAGCCACCACACCCAGCTCATCAATACAGTTTGACTGGTGCACAGATGCACCCATTCATTCACTTATAGTCTGAGGTCAGTGTCCTGCTCCAAGAGCTGGGTTGAGAAGTGGAGAAACAGATTGTCCATCTGGCCTTCTAAACAGAATGTGTTTACTGTCTTATCCTTTACAGGAAAAGCGTGCTGACCTCTAATGTCATTTTGCTGAAGAGCAGGGGGAAACTGAGGCCCAGAGAGTGGAAATGAGCTTTGAAGTCCTCATTTACCCAAATACCCAGAGTATCCAAGCGGGTCCTCAAATGCCAGAAGAGCAGCGATCACATTTACAGATAAACACCCCATAAATTGCACGACACTTGCGGAAACTACCTTTCAGAGAGTGACTGTACCGGCCCATCTGATCCCGCCAGGTCCTGGAGTGCAGTGGCACGATCACAGCTCACCGCGGCCTCCACCCCCTAGGCTCGGGCGATCCTCCTGCCTCAGCCTCCCAAGTAGCTGGGGTCACCAATGCCACCAACACACTCAGCTCAATTTTTAAATGTTTTTAATAATTTTTCTTTTGAGACAGAGTCTCACTCTATTGCCCAGGCTGCTGGGCTCAGGCAATCCTTCTGCCTCAGCCTTCTAGGTACAGGCATGTGCCACCATGCCCAGCTGGGTTTTTTTTTTTTTTTTTTTTGAGTTGGAGTCTCACTCTGTCACCCAGACTGGAGTGCAGTGGCCACTCCCGGCCACCGCTGCCTCGACCTGCTGGGCTCCGGCGACCCTTCCGCCTCAGCCTTCTGAGTAGCTGGAACTACAGGCGCGTGCTACCACGCCCGGCTAATTTTTTGATTTATTGTAGAGATGAGGTCTCGCCTGCCCAGGCGGGTCTCAAACCAGCAGGCTCAGGCAATCTGCTCACCTCAGCCTCCCAAAGGCGCGGGATTACAGGCTGAGCCACCGAGCCAGGCTCCAGCTGGGTTTTTTAAAATATATATATATATATGTATATATATATATATATAGTAGAGATGAGGTCTCGCCATGTTGCTCAGAACGGTCTCAAACTCCTAAGTTCAGGCAATCCTCTCGCCTCCGCCTCCCAAAGTGGTGGGATGACAGATGTGAACCACCACGCCCTGGTCCTGGTCCGGGACATTTTTAATTGCCCCTATAAAAAGAAAAAAAAAGTCATCATTCTTTTCAGAAACCTTGAATTTGGAACTTTGGTCAGAGGGATTTTAACATCTCAGCGAAACTTCGCTTTACCTTCAGACCTTCTGAAAACACATCATGGGCTCGGTCAGACATTGGTGGTCAAAGACAAGACACCACTGTGGGACCGGAAGTGGATTTGGGCTGCCCGAGGAGAATGGGGCGACCGCTAGTGGGGGCCGGGTATCTCTTGGGGCGACGGGTGTGTATGGGGTTGGCCAGTGGTGTTGGTTACGCAGCACTCACTCCACCCTCAAGGTGGCGAACTCTAGTTAGGTGCAACACAGCTCAGTAAATCATCACATTTAAAAAGCCAGTGCCAGCCGGGCTCGGTGGCTCAGGCTGTCATCCCGCGCCTTTGGGAGGCTGAGGTGAGGGGATGGCCCGAGCCCGCGGGTTCGAGACCCGCCTGGGCAGCGAGACCTCATCTCTACAGTAAATCAAAAAATCAGCCGGGCGTGGTAGCGCGCGCCTGTAGTTCCGGCTACTCGGAAGGCGGAGGCGGAAGGATCGCCGGAGCCCAGCGGGTCGAGGCTGCGGTGGCCGGGAGCGGCCGCTGCACTCCAGTCTGGGCCACAGAGTGAGACTCCAACTCAAAAAAAATAAAAAATAAAAAATTTAAAAAATAGCCGGGCTCGGTGGCTCAGCCTGTAATCCCGTGCCTTTGAGAGGCTGAGGTGAGTGGATGGCCCGAGCCCGCGGGTTCGAGACCCGCCTGGGCAGTGAGACCTCATCTCTACAATCAATCAAAAATCAGCGGGGCGTGGTAGCACGCGCCTGTAGTTCCGGCTACTCGGAGGGCTGAGGCGGAAGGATCGCTGGAGCCCAGCAGCAGGCGAGGCTGCGGTGGCCGGGAGTGGCCACTGCACTCCAGTCTGGGCGACGGAGTGAGACTCCAATTCAAAAAAAAAAAAAATTATATTCAACCTGAAGAATCTTGGGAATAAGCAAAAATAAGAAAAAACTTTCAAAAATAAAAAACTTAAAAATATTTTAGAAAATAAAAATGATTTCATAAGGCCAGGCGTGGTGGCTCATGCCTATCATCCCGGCACTTTGGGAGGCCGAGGTGAGAGGATTATCCACAGGTTCAAGACTAATCTGGGCAACCTGACAGGACCTCATCTCGCCAATAAATCAAGAAAAATTAGCCAGGCATGGTGGCACATGTCTGTAGTTGCAGCTCCTTGGAAGGCTTTGGTGGAAAGATCGCCGGAGCCCAGTAGGTTGAGGCTGCGGTGGCCGTGAGCGTGTCATTGCACTCCAGCCTGGGCGACAGAGTGCGACTCCAACTCAAAACAAAAACAGAAACGCTTTTGTATGTATCACCTGGGTGCACATGGTCTCCCCAGATTATGTGAGGGGGACCCAATAAAAGCTCAGAATTAGCCGGGCTCGGTGGCTCAGCCTGTCATCCCGCGCCTTTGGGAGGCTGAGGTGAGTGGATTGCCTGAGCCCGTGGGTTCGAGACCTGCCTAGGCAGCAAGACCTCATCTCTACAATAAATCAAAAAACAGCCGGGCGTGGTAGCGCATGCCTGTAATTCCGGCTACTTGGAAGGCTGAGGTGGAAGGATCGCCGGAGCCCAGCAGGTCGAGACTGCGGTGGCCGGTCTGGGTGACTCCAGTCTGGGTGACCGAGTGAGACTGGGTGACAGAGTGAGACTCCAACTCAAAAAACATAAAAAATAAAAAATTTAAAAATAAATTAAAAAATAAAAGCTCAGAATTACTCTTTGGGGGGTGGGTCCCTCGTAGTCCAGGCTTCTTGGCTAGGTGAGTGTTCTAGGAACTCGTCGGCATTCATGGACCAGCTAGTGTTGTGGTGAGAGGCTGCATGCAGCTTCTGGGAATTTTGTTTTGGAGAATCTTTCCTTTTTTTTTGGGTTGGAGTCTCACTCTGTCACCCAGACTGGAGGGCAGTGGCCGCTCCCGGCCACCGCAGTCTCGACCTGCTGGGCTCCGGCATCTTCTGACTCAGCGCCTTCCGAGTAGCCGGAATTACAGGCTTGCGCTACCACGCCTGGCTAATTTTTTGATTTATTGTAGAGATGAGGTCTGGCCAAGTTGCCCAGGCGGGTCTCGAACCCGCGGGCTCAGGCAATCCACTCACCTCGCCTCCCAAAGGCACGGGATGACAGGCTGAGCCACCAAGCCCGGCTGTGTTCAGCAGTTTTTGACCAAAAATGCCATGACCCCCAAGCCTCACCCTCCCTCTTCACCCAATCTCACCCCAAGTAACTTTTTTTCATCCCCCTGGGTGAAAAAAAGTCCTCCGAGGGAAACGTTTTGCCAAGGCGGAAGAGGTGAAACCCAAAACACCAGAAGCGCTTAAAAGGCATCAACCTGAATGCATTCAAAAACCATTTTGTGCAGTGGAAAAAGCGTCTCAGTAGGTGTAGTGTGTCCAGTGGAGAGGACTTGGAAGGTGACTAGTTTAACCACGTGGAAATACACACACAATGTGTTTTAAATAAGTTCCGGATTTTTGGGGGTTCCCCCTCATCCGCCCGGGGGAAGGGTGTGGGGAGAATTCCTGGGCCACAGGGTGACCAAGACAGGGTTAAATCGCTTCCGAAGGAGTCAGTGAATCCACCGTACAGGTGAGGGAGATATCGCTCACCGGGCATTTCTAGATTGCGACAAGGTCCTCATGTGATATTCATGCCAGCTGGTGCTCACGGGAGATCTGTGTCACCTCGGGCTGGATCTACCAAGAAAGCAATTAGATATTGATTTCCTGGGAGCGGCTGTTCTGGCGACACCCAAGTCTCTTGAAGATGGGAACAGATGTCCTGAGAAAAATATTATTGGGACTGGTGATAAATAGGCAGATATGTGACAGAGAGGGCACAGGACAAGATGTGCTTGGTGGTAAGGCAGAGCCTGGCGGCCGGGCACGGTGGCTCACGCTTGTCATCCCAGCATTTCGGGAGGCCGAGGCGGGAGGGCTGCTTGAGCCCAGGAGTTGGAGACCAGCCTGAGCAACATAGCGAGACCCGGTCTCTACAAAAAAATTTAAAAATTAGCCGGGAATGGTGGCTCACGCCTGTAATCCCAGCACTTTGGGAGGTGGCTGGGAGAGGATTGCCTGAGCCCATGGGTTCGAGACCAGCCCTGGCAACAAGCCGAGATCTCGTCTCTACAATAAATTAAAAAACTAGCCGGGTATGGTGGCGCATACCTGTAGTTCCAGTTACTCGGAAGGCTGAGGCAGAAGGATCACATGAGCCCAGCAGGTCGAAGTTGCAGTGGCCATGAGCGTGCCCCTGCACTCCAGCCTGGGCGACACAATGAGACTCCGAATCCATCAATCAATCAATCAAACAGCTGGGCATGGTGGCTTAAACCTGTAATCCTAGCACTCTGGGAGGCCGAGGTGAGAGAATTGCCTGAGTCCAGGGGTTCGAAACCAGCCTGGGCAACTTGGTGCGACCTCGTCTCTACAATAAATCAAAAAATTAGCCAGGCGTGGGTGACGGAGTGAGACTCCAACTCAAATACATAAATAAATAAATACATACATACATACATAAAATAATCAGTGGGGTGTGGCAGTGCCTGTAGTCCCAGCTACTCAGGAGGCTGAGGCAGGAGGATCGCCTGAAGCCCAGGGAGTCGAGGCCGACTTGAGCCATGATCGTGCCACTGCCCTCCAGCCTGTGCGACAGAGTGAGACCCTGACTCAAAAGAAAAATAAAAATAGCTGGGCTCGGTAGCTCAGCCTGTGATCCCAGAGCTTTGAGAGGCTGAGGTGAGTGGATCGCCTGAGCCCGCGGGTTCGAGACCCACCTGGGCAACTTGGCGAGACCTCATCTCTACAATAAATCAAAAATTGGCCAGGCGTGGTGGCACGCGCCTGTAGTTCCAGCTACTTGGAAGGCTGAGGCGGAAGGATCGCCGAAGCCCAGCAGGTTGAGGCTGCAGGGCGGAAGGGTGCCACTGCACTCCAGTCTGGGTGAAAGAATGAGACTCCAACTCAAAAAAAAAGAAAAAAAAAAAAAAATAGAGCGTGGACGGAGGGTATGAGTCCATAGTGGAAACTTCACCCATAAAGTGCTGGGAATCACAGTCTGAGCCACCGAGCCCGGCTCAGTCAGAAACTTTCCAGCCCCATGCTGGTAAAAAGAGGCAGAGGGAGAGGATTAACTGAAAAGGCAGTGAATAGGCTGGGTGTGGTGACTCACACTGGTCATCTGTACTTTGGGAACCCGAGGACGGAGCATCACTTCAGCCCAGGGGTTTGAGACCAACCTGAGCCACAAGGCGAGACCCTGACTCTAAATAATAGCTAAGATCAATAAATAAATGTTTTTAAAAAGAAAGAGCAGTGAGCAAAGTTTCTGGAGTGAGGGGAATGGTTGCAGGAATATACAACTGTAAAAGTTCAAGGACTAGGCCGGGCTCGGTGGCTCAGCCTGTGATCCCAGCACTTTGGGAGGCCGAGGCGAGGGGATGGCCTGAGCCCACGGGTTCGAGACCCGCCTGGGCATCTTGGCGAGACCTCATCTCTACAATAAATCAAAAATTAGCCAGGCATGGTAGCGTGCGCCTGTAGTTCCAGCTGCTTGGAAGGCTGAGGCGGAAGGATCGCCGGAGCCCAGCAGGTCGAGGCTGCGGTGGCCGGGAGTGGCCACTGCACTCCAGTCTGGATGACAGAGTGAGACTCCAACTTAAAAAAAAAAAAAAAAAATTAACCGGGTGTGGTAGGGCATGCCTGTAATTCCGGCTCCTTGGAAGGCTGAGGCGGAAGGATCGCCGGAGCCCAGCGGGTCGAGGCTGCGGTGGCCGGCAGCGGCCACTGCACTCCAGTCTGGGGACAGTGAGACTCCAACTCAAAAAAAAAAAAAAAGCTCAAGGACTTGAACTGTGCATTTCTTATATGGACATTATGGATCATCAAAAAAATTCTAATTGCCTAATAAAATGGAATGAGGGAAAGGTCACTGGGCAGAACAGAAGGAAGGTGGATGTGCTGAGAGCCGTGAAAAGGCATGGTATTATATGGGCTGGACAGACGTTCATCTGAGTCTTGGCTGGAAGGGTGGGAGCAACAAGAGGGAAGAGGGAAAGGTCCAGATTGTAAATATTCAGAAGCAGTCTTGTCTAGCAGCAGCTGCTTTTGGAATTTTTTTTTCTGGCCCTTGACTCAGGATAGGCGTTTTTTTGTTTTCTTTTTTTTTTAGTCAGAGTCTCACTCTGTCACTCAGGCTGGAGTGCAAAGGGCATGATTATGGCTCACTGTAGCCTTGACCTCCCAGGCACAGGAGATCCTCCCGCCTCAGCCTCCCGAGTAGCTGAGACTACAGGCACGCACCATCACACCTGGCTAATCCTCCCGCTTCAGCCGCCCGAAGTGCTGGGATGACAGGCGTGAGCCACCCAGTCCAGCCGAGTAGGAGCTGTTTTTTTTGTTTTTTTTTGGTTTTTTTTGAGTCAGAGTCTCACTGTCACCCAGGCTGGAGTGCAGTGGCACGCTCACGGCCACCGCAGCCTCGACCTCCCAGGCTTAGGAGATCCTCCAGTTTCAGCCTTCCAAGTAGCTGAAACTACAGGTGTGCGCCACCCCACCTGGCTAATATTTTTAATATACTTTAGAGATGGGGGGGGTCCTCACCAAGTTGCCCAGGCTGTTCCTGAACCCCTGAGATCAGGCGATCCTTCGCCTCCGCCTCCCAAAGTGCTGGGATGACAGGCTTGAGCCAAGCGCCCCGCCCATAGGAGCATTTTTAATCAGAGAAGAGTTATGGTTACATCTTTGCCTTTTTAAGTGCACTGTCACGTCTTGCAATCATGTATCTTTTTTACACGTGGTATGTCTGTTGCCCTGCGAAGTACCTCCACCGTAAAGGGCACTGCAAATTGTTAACAGGATTAACTAGGCCGGGCGTGGTAGCCCACGCCTGTAGTCCCAGCGACCAGGGGGGCTGCGGCAGGAGGACCGCTTGAGCCCAGGAGTTGGAGGCTGCAGGGAGCGAGACCCCCAAAACGAAGGGCGGCTGGAAGGTGAGCAAGCAGGACGGAGGCAGGGAGACCAAGGGACCTGGCTGGCCCCGGAGGAAGGTCTTGGCTGAGTCTTGGTACCTAGAGACGCACCCGACAGAAGGGGAGTAACTGATGCTCTAAGGTGGGGGAGAGTTGCGGGTCCACACTTGGAGAAAGAATGAGTAGGATCCGGGTGGGTCTCTCCCAAGGCCTTGGGATTTTTCCGGTCGCTCAGCCCCGGCCGGGTCGCCCCAGGCTCTGCGCAGCCCCGGCCCGTCGCCGCCCACCTGTCCACGCCGGCCTTCCCCGCCCTCGCCTCCCCCAGTCCCCCGCAACCCAGCGCCCCGCCCCGCGCCCCGGCGCACGCGCACGCGCACGGGGCGAGGCGAGCGACTGCGCACGCGCCGGGCGCCGCCCGCGTCCGTCTCCGCCCCTTTGGGCCCCCGGGGCGGCCTCAGGCTGGTGCGCACGCGCCGCGGCGCCGGGGCGGGGCCGTCGCGGCTCTCGCGTTGCTCTCGCGAGAGGCCGGCCCGCGAGCCGTGGCCGCCCCCTCCCCGCGCGCGGCCTCCCGGGCTCCGGCCGCAGCGTCAGCCTCGCTCCGGCCCGGCGGCGGCGGCGGCGGCGGTCCCTCGCCCGGCCCCGCGCCCCCCGCGCCCCTCGGCCCGCCCCCGCGCCGCCGTCCCCCGCCGCCCGGGCCCGCCTAGGCCGCGGCCGCAGCCCCGGGCTCGCGTCGGCGCCGCCCGCCCGGCCCGCCCCGCCCCCTATGGGCCCCGGCTAGATGCTGGCCCGGAGGAAGCCGGTGCTGCCGGCGCTCACCATCAACCCCGCGGCCGCCGAGGGCCCGTCCCCCACCAGCGAGGGCGCCGCCGAGTGAGTGCGGGGGCGGGGGACCCCGAGGGGAGGGAGGGACCCCAAGAGGAGAGGGCGGGGCCCCAGCAGGGGAGGGGGCCTTGGGAGAGAGGAGTGCGGGGGACCCCACAGGGGAGGCGGCCGCCCTGGGGAGAGAGGAGGGGGAGGGACTCCCGAGGGGAGGGGCGTCCAGGGGACAGGAGGGCGGAGGACCCCAAGCGGGGAGGCGGAGAGCCTGGAGAGTGAGGACTGTGGGGGACCCCCAGGGGAGGGGGCCCTGAGGAGAGAGGAGGGTGGAGCACCCCACGAGGGGAGGGAGGCCCCGGGCGGAGGGAAGATGGGGGACCCCAAGAGGGGAGGGGGAGGGACCCCAAGGGGAGGGGGGAGCCCCAGGAGAGCCCGGGGTGAGTAGTCCCTGAGTGGTGACACTGAGGTGATGGGGCGTCCTTGAGTAATAGGATCAGGGCGAGGCCCGATGCTGTTAGGGAAGGACGGGCCTTGGCGTCCCTGAGGGAGATGAGGTCCATGGCTGCGGGGTCCCGAGCTGAGGTTGGGTGGGGGTCCCTGAGGGTACAGGACCCCGGGGGGTTGTCCCTGAGCCAGGAGTTTAGAGTGAAACATCTCGGTAAGGAGGGGGAGGACGGGTTGGGGGGTCTTCTGGGTGGGGGGTCGCTGCGGGGTCAGAATGGGGTGGAGTGAGTCCGGGAGTCGGGAGGTTGGGGTGGGTGAGGAGGGCTACACAAGAGCAGGGAAGGGGGAGGGAACTCAGAGTGAGAACTGGTGGATCCCTGGGGAGTTCGAATGGGGGTATCACCAGAGGGGCCAGGATGGGGAGAAATGGGGAGATACACCACAGGGGCCAGGGTGAGGAGTATCCCCTAGGGGTGAGGCTGGGGGTAACTCCAGAGGGGTCAGGACGGGATTGTCCCCAGGACGGGGGTCTCTGAGGGACCCAGGGGAGCAGAGCCTCAGAGGCTAAGGGGCACAATGAGAAGCTCCTGCTCGTGCAGTGGCAGGGGTCTGGTGTCCCCCAAAGCTGGGAGAGTGGCAAGGAGGCCCAGAGGAGGTGACAGGCCTGGGAAGCAAGGGGCGAGGGAGCTTGGGGCGATGGGGGGCAGTGGGGGCTCCCGAGAGCGTGGGAGGGGCCCCGGGGTGGGCGTGGGATGACGCAGTGCAAAATTGTGCCACGTGAAGATGGGGTGACTGGGCGTTAGGGGCACACTCGTGAGGGAGCGTGCAGTGACCTGTGTTTTTGTCGCCACGCTGAGCAGGACAGGACAGGCCTGGGTCCCTGGCTGTGCTGGCGTGAGCCCACGAGAGCGGGGTGTGCTGCGTCCGTGGCGTGTGTGGCGTTCTCACCAGCTGGGGCTTGGCCTCCTGGCCTCCTGACCCAGTGAAGGAGGAACGTTGTGGTCCGTGTGCCGCGAGTCTGGTCTCTGAGGGTGCCTGTCTCGGTCTCGCCTTTTGTGTGGGTTCGGATTTCCAGCCTCAAGGCAGCCCCGGGATTCAGTGTTGAATTTTGTGACCCTGGTGGAGTTGCCACTTGACTTCAGTTGGGTTAGTCGGCCGACTGCAGATCGCCTTCCTGGTCTTGGGCAACACTGAGACCTTCCGAGTCCGCCTGGGAAGCTGCCTTTCCAGCCTGCACTGAACACCCACGTCCACTTGTTCGTTCATTTGTTCGTATTCCTTCTCACGCCTTCCCTTCTCCTGCTCAGGTCTCAGTGTTCCTTTGATTTATTTATGTTGAGTTGGGGGTCTCCTCTTTCGCCCAGGCTGGAGTGCGGTGGCACAGTCACGGCTCACTGCAGCCTCAACCTCCTGGGCTCAGGTGGGTCTCCCCCCTCAGCCTCCTGAGTAGCTGGGACGACAGGTGCCACCTCGCCCAGCTAAGTTTTGGGTTTTTTTTTTGGAGAGTCTGGGCCTCGCTGTGTTGTGTCAAGACGAGGCTGGTCTTGACCTCCTGGGCTCAGGCAGTCCCTCCGCCTCGGCCGCCCCAAGTGCTGGGCAGGCAGGCCTAAGCTCCCGCGCCCGGCTCACTGTTCCTTCTTCGTCCGGGCCCTCACTCGATGGGTGTTCGGTGAGCACCTGGCTCGTGGGACACTGAGATGCCCGGGCATCCTGAGCCACCTGCTTCGTTGTGTGGCTCCTCGGGCGTGTTCCTTACCTCCTGGGAGTCTGTTTCCTTCTGCTGGGGCTGGAATGCGTGGTGAGAATTGAGATAGTACCTGGCCAGCCCAGGAAGCAAAGAGACAGGGCCGGCCCCGGCCTCCCAGCGAGCTCTCTGCAGCACTGGCTCAGGGGACATCGCTGAGCGCCAGGTCACCTGGAATCTGACCCATATGCCCCTTGGGTCACACCCCCCTACGTTGCAGGCAAGTAGTGGTCGGACTTGAGGACTGTGGCTTCCTGATGGATTGCGCGGTCCTCCACGCCCTCTGCTGCGTCCCCCTAGGCCATCCACCCGGGCTTTCACGCCATCCAGAAGTGGCACCTAAGGACTCTTGGGGGCAGCGCGTCCTCCCAGAGGGACCTGCAGAGCCGGACTGCCTGGTCCAGTGGCCCCTGGCTGTAGCCCGCGGTTAAGACATGGCTTGGTGACTCAGGCCTATAATCCCTGAGGCTGAGGCGAGAGGATTGTCTGAGCTGCAGGTTCAAGACCGACCTGGGCAACTTGGCGAGACCTCGTCTCTACAATAAATCAAAAAGTTAGCCGCATGTGGCGGCATGTGCCTGTGGTTCCAGCTACTTGGAAGGCTGAGGTGGAAGGGTCGCCGGAGCCCGGCAGATGGAGGCTGCGGTGAACTGTGATTACGCCACTGCGCTCCAGCCTAGGGGACAGAACCAGAGCCTGTCTCTAGACAAATAAAAGTAAAACGTGCCTGTTTTCTTGGCTTTATGACGGGTACTAGACAGTTTTCAGTCGCTTGTGTCCTGTTCTCTTGGACGTTGCTTGGTTGACTCTTGTGCCTGTTGAGCTGAAGCCTGTTCCACGGAGCTGCTTTTTACTCCAGGGTCTGATTCAAAGGCAAGGTGAAAACAGCCTACTGTCAAAGTTCCCTGTGCAAGTCCCTTGAATCGGGCAGCGTGCAGGGTTGGTTTTGATTCCTGGGCTAAGGGTCTCTGGGGTGGAGATGTGTCCCATTCACGGCGGCATGCAGGTGATGAGGGTGTGCTGTTCGCGAGGTATCCTGGCATCCTCATCACCGTCCAGTCCTGCCACGTCCCTCCCTCGCCTCCCCCTGCGGTGCACGTTTAAGTTGCACATTAAGTGCCCATGAGATGTGGCTTCCGACTTCCATTGTTGCTTCTGGTTCTTGGCTCCAAGGCACCGGAAGAAGCTTAGGCCCCGCCTCCAGTATTGATGGGCCTCCTGGCCCAGCCTCTGCTCACCGTCGCCCCGGCCCCCTTGCCTCCCGCTGTGGTCTGGAGCTCATGCCCTGGGCAGGAGGCCTCCTGGGTTCCTCCAACTGCTGCTTGTCCTCTAGGTCGCGAAGCCTCCTGACGTTTGCGAGCCAGGATCCAGGCAGTGTCCTCAGCCCCTGGGAGCTGGCTTTCAGTCCTGGTCAGCAGGTTGTCTGGGGTGAGGGGACACGTGTCCTCTCCTGCCACACTGGGAGTCTCTTGAGAGCAGGGATCCTGTCTGCGTCCTGGGGTCACGGCACATGGTTCTGCGGCCACGCGGACTATGCCGCTGGGGTGGAGTCATATCTCCGTAGCCGCAGCCTCCCTGCTAACTTCCACCCTTGGACTTCCTAGAGCAAACCTCGTGGACCTCCAGAAGAAGCTGGAGGAGCTCGAGCTCGACGAGCAGCAGAAGAAGCGCCTAGAAGCCTTCCTCACCCAGAAGGCCAAAGTCGGCGAGCTCAAGGATGATGACTTTGAGAGGATCTCGGAGCTGGGCGCGGGCAACGGCGGGGTGGTCACCAAGGTGCAGCACCGGCCCTCGGGCCTCATCATGGCCAGGAAGGTGAGCGGCAGGGTGGGAGGTGGGCGCCCTGGCCCTCCTTGCTCTGCGGTCTGTTGGGGGGCCGGGTCCCCTGGAAATGGCAGATAGAGTCAACTGGGCCTCTGCTTCTGGCTGGCTCTTGGCTTCCGGGGCCATTGTGCTTGCCTGGGTCTCAGTCCTAAGAAAGAGCCAGCTTCTGGGGGAGCGTCACGGTGCTGGGGCCACACTGAGACACGTGGCTCTGGCCTCCGATGCCTGACTTCTGCCTGTGATGGTGCTTACAATTCACATTCCCGGAAAGACAGTGAAATTTTCAGGAATATTGGTCTGTTAGGCTTCTCCAGAGAAACAAACCAATAAGTGTGTGTGTGTGTGTGTGTGTGTGTGTGTGTGTGTGTGTGTACACGACATAATGATGTTTTGGTCAATATTGGTCTGTTAGGCTTCTCCAGAGAAACAAACCAATAAGGGTGTGTGGGTGTGTGTACGACATAATGATGTTTTGGTCAACAGTGGACCCCATTCACAGCAGTGGTCCCATAAGATCATAATACTGTTTTGCTTTTGTTTTTTATTTTATTTTATTTATTTTTTATTTATTTTTTTTTTTTGCACTCCCGGCCACTGCAGCCTTGACCTGCTGGGCTCTGGCGATCCTTCCGCCTCCGCCTTCCGAGTAGCTGGAACTACAGGTGCGCACTACCACGCCCGGCTAATTGCTTTTGTTTTTTAGAGACAGGGTCTTGTTCTGTCGCTCAGGCTGGAGTGCAAGGGTGTGATCATAGCTCACTGCAGCCTCAAGCACCTAAGCTTAAATGATCCTTTCACCTCAGCCTCCTGAATAACTGGAACTATGGATGTGTGCGTCACCATGCTCAGATGACTTGTCAAGTTTTTCAGAGATGGGTTCTCGCTGTGTTGCCCAGACTAGTCTCAGACTCCTGGCCGCAAGCCATCTTCCCGCCCCGGGTTTTCAAGGTGCGGGGAGGGCAGGTGCGAGCCACCCCGTCTGGCCTTCATAGCTTGCTTTGGCCATGCGCTTCTCAGTTTAGATCTGTTTAAATACACAAATCTGGCTTGGTTCGGTGGCTCAACCTGTAATCCCAGCACTTTGGGAGGCTGAGGCGAGTGGATTGCCTGAGTCTACAGGCTCAAGAACAGCTCGGGCAACTTGGTGAGACCTCATCTCTACAATAAATCAAAAATTAGCCGGATGTGGAGGTACACCCCGGTATTCCGTCTGCCTGGAAGGCTGAGGCGGAAGGATCGCCAGAGCCCAGCAGATTGAGGCTGGGGTGGCCGTGAGCATGCCACTGCAATCCAGCCTGGGTGACGGAGTGAGACTCCAACTCAAAAATAAATAAAATAAATATACAAATCCTTACCGTCGTGTTCCAGCTGCCCATGGCATTCAGCACAGGACCATGCTGCCCAGACTGGGAGGAGTTGTAGGCTGTGCTGTATATATAGCCTGTACCGTCAAGGTTGTGTGAACACATGGCTCTGGGTTATTCACACAGTGACAAAATCGCCTGCTGACACATTTCTCAGTATGTGTCCCCTCATTAAGTGATGCGTGACTGTATATGTAGAGAGAGTTATTTTAAGTAGTCGACTCGCACAGTCATGGGGCTGGCGAGTTTGAAGTCTGCAGAGCAGGTTGAAGGCCCAGGGAAGAGTTGGTATTACGGCTCGAGCCCCAAGGCCACCTGGAGGCAGAATTCCCTCCTCTCGGGGGGGCCTCCTGCTTTCTCTTAAGCCTTGATAGGTTGTGTGAGACTCCCCCACATGAGGAGTCACCTGCTTTACTCAAGTCCATCCATGTAAACGGTAATCACATCTTATTTTTTGTTTATTTTGAATTGGAGTCTTACTCTGTCGTCCAAGCTGGAGTGGAGTGGCACACTCACGGCCACCACAGCCTCAGCCTGCTCAGGCGATCCTTCCACCTCAGCCTTCCAACTACAGACGAGCACCACCATGCCCAGCTAATTTTTTGATTTACTGTAGAGACAAGGTGTCACCAAGTTGCCCAGACTGGTCTCGAACCCCTGGGCTCAGGCAGTCCTCTCGCCTCGGCCTCCCAAAGTGCTGGGATTACAAGCATGAGCCACTGCACTCAGCCAGAGAGTCACAGCCTAAAAGCCACCTCCCAGCGACATCTAGACTGGTATGTGACAGATGACTGGGCACATGTCCTCGTCAAGTGTTGGTGACTGCCCACCTTGGGTATCCCAAGCTCATGTGTCCTGAGTTCCCGTGCCGTAGGGCAGCCTCCACTGTGGGTCTGAGAACAGCCCCCCAGAGAGCAGGGTGTTACACAGTGATGCAGCCACCTGGGGACACAACTGGGGGACTCCGTGTCGCCAAACTAATTCGCTCCTCAAGACTGCTCTTTCAGACGTGGGACGCTGCCTCCTCCTGGAAGCCCATCATCCTGCACGGCCCAACATGGTGTTCTTGGACACCTGCCACTCCCTCTGATGGGAGCCCATAAACGGGGGTTCACCTTCAGCTTTACCATGGCCGGGAAAGTGAGCTCTGGGCATTTCAAGCTATAGGGGCCTGGTGGGCTCTGTGGTCTGGTGAGTGGTGGTGTCTTGATGTTGCTTCCTGGTTTTGATACTATCTTTCAGCTGTGTAATTGTCACCTTCAGGGAAAGCTGGGTAGAGGGTATATGGGACTTGATCCTATTTTTGCAACTTCTTATGCTTCTATAATTCTTTCCGAGTTAGTGTTTATTTTTAAGTGCCCCAAAAATTGGGTGTGAGAGAGAAGACACTGAATGTGAAGCTTGTCTGGTGGGCTGCCACTGGGGCTACGCCTGTGATGCGCCAAGCCTCCCAGCTGCCAGTTTACCTGGAAGGCTTGCTTATTAGGTAGGAGGGCAAATAGGAACATCGAGGTGACAAAGAGGCTTTGAAGAGATGCTGGGGGGATTCCGAAACCCTGGAAGGTGGCATGAATGCCACGCAGAGTTGGTAGGGATCTCTCTGCAGACAGACGGCCTCGTACCTCCAGATTCCGAACTGCTCCGGGTCCAGCAGCCCTCAGTCCCTTGGTTAGCAGGGGTCACGCAACCAGTGCAGCATGCATCAGGAAAGCCACAAGACCAGTTCTGGAAGGTCCGAGAAAGCTCGTCTCTCCATTATCACGGTTCTGCTTGCTTGTGAGTGATTTCTTGGCTCAGCGTAGCCCCTGGCTCTCCCAGCGTCAGTCAAGAGCTGCAGATGCAGTCTCCGTGCCACTCGGCCAGGAGGGAGCGTACCTTGCCTGTCCTGCACACAGGGCCTCTTTGAGCTCCCTGTACTCATGGCAGCGAAGCATTTCCTTGGCCTGGGTTCGTGTTCCTCACTCTGCCCCAGCTGCCTTCTAGAATGGCAGTCACGTGGCCAGCCCAGGGCTGCATAATGGCACGAGCTGCCCTCTCGCCAGTAACTACCCCAGAACAGAGCCAATGCTGACACTTTGACCCGCCTTTTAAAGTCGAGCAGCAGCTCCACTTTATAGGTGAAACCAGACTGAGTGGGTCAGTCTCTGGATGAGACTTGAACCCTCTCGGCTCTGCCTTACCATGGCAATAGCCATGACCCACCTCCAGGTGCTGAGCAAGGAGCACACAGACCCCTCAGGTGCCATAGGGCCCTTCTTGTGATAAGCCGGCAGGACAGGTGGGCAGCTAGTTCACGATACCGGAGATGCAGTGCAGCCACACGAGGCCAGACACACCCAGCCTGTGAGTGCCAGTGACCTGCCCTGTTGATGCTGTCAAGGTCATTCCAGACCCAGCCCAGAGTGGCAACCTGGTCCTCCCTCCCCTCATGGTTCTGCAATCGCCCTGTGAAGCCCTTTCCCCTCTTTTCCTGGTTTGTCCCCCCAAATCGCTCATTCTGCAGTGGAAACCCTCTCTGATCCTCGCCAGGCCTGGCGTCTTCTCTGAATGCCTGACACTTCCTATCCAACCTGCTGTTGGGGCTTCTACAGCCCAGGCAGTGGTGTCGTCGCAAGGGCGTGGGCCCTGGCCTTCTGCGAGGCCGTCGCAGTCCTGACTCACCTTCCATGTGCCGCTGAGGACATGATCCATGGCCTCCTCGCCTGACCTCGCTCCCTCAGCAAGATGGGGCTGGTCATGCCAGTCCCCGGGGTGGTTGTCCAGCGGATCTCGGGGCACTCGGTGCTCAGAAGTGTCCCCGCCCTTCCCACTGTTCCTCCGGTTCTCTGTTCCCTGCACACCCTCCGTGCTTCCCGTCAGGCTGCAGAGCTTGCTGGGCAGACCCAGGTATCAGAGAAGCACGAACGCTGAGAGCATGGCCACTGCCCCTGCACGCTAGAGTCCACACGTCTCCTGTTACCAGGAGGCCTCCCCAGCTTTCCAGAAGGCCCCTCCCTCCCAGTGGCCTTATTGCACACGGAGGATTCCCGGCTCCGAGACCTCAGGGTTCTGTCCAGTCCAGGCGAGTCTCATCCGTCACTTCCTTCCTCTTCTCTCCCTACATCACGGTTGCAAACTGACAGCCTCCTGCGTGCTGCCTCCCTGCTCGTTGGCCTCCGTCTGTGCCTCCCTTGAAGTTCTTGGCCACAGGCTGCACCGTCCACAGCAGCAGCCTGGTCAGAGGTGGCCACGGAGCACTTGGACGCAGGCACTCCCCGTCTGGACGGGCCCTACGTGCAAGACGCAGGCCAGGTTCCGAGAGCTTGGTGTGGAAACCGTCCCATTCGTATTTTTACAGTGATCATGCATCAGAACTAATTCCTTGATAACATTGAGTTATGCAAACTATATGAAAAATTCATCCGGGCGTGGTGGCACATGCTTCTAGTCTCAGCTACCTAGGAGGCTGAGGCGGGAGGATTTTTGGAGCCCAGGAGGTTAAGACCAGTCTGGGCAACATAGCAAGACCCTGTCTCTAAAAATAGAGTCATGGGCCGGGCTCAGTGGCTCAGTCTGTGATCCCAGCACTTTGGGAGTCCGAGGCAAGTGGATTGCGTGAGCCTGCAGGTTCGAGACCAGCCTGGGCAACTTGGTGAGACCTCGTCTCTACAATAAATGGGAAAAAAAATAAGCCGGGCATGGTGGTATGCGCCTATAGTTCTGGTTATTTGGAAGGCTGAGGCAGAAGGATCGCCGGAGCCCAGCAGGTTGATGCTGGGTTGGCCATGAGTGTCCCACAGCATTCCAGCCTGGGCAACAGAGTGAGACTCCAACTCAAAAAAAAAAAAAAATAGAGACATGAAAAGTTGATTTTACCTGTTTCGTTTTGCTTTTTTATTTAAATCTGGCTGATTATCATTAAATGTGCAGCTTGTGTTGTGCTTCCCTCAGACAGCCCTGGGCTTGGCCCTCCGCCTGGCCCTGGCCCTGGTCCTGCTGTGCCTTCTGACCTCTAGGGTGTCTTGCCCAGCCTCCACGCAGATGTCAGCACCTCCGTTTCAGGCTCTGTGGAATGTGTGAATGGCTTCGTTATCCCTGATGCCGCCTGGCTGGAGGAACGAGCACCCTGGGGTCCTGGGTGGTCCTCTGTCTTCCCAGGATCCCTGTGGGGAGTGCAGTATCCCAGGGACCCACGGCCAGAGCTGGCCCCACAAGCTGGAATGAGTGGAGAGTCAGGCAGGCAGACTGGAGGGCTCCATTCAGGGGGGCGGGGGGCTTTGCCTGAAGTGGCTGAGTGGTGGGTGGAGCCCACCACGATTGTCAAGGTCACGGGCTTGGTGACGGCGTGGCCACAGTCTGCTCCTGCTGCTCCAAGCTCAGCATGCCTCCTTCATGGCTCTGTGCCCTCTGACAAGAGGCTCTTTGTCCCTCGACCTGGAATGCCCCCCTTCCTGTGACAACTCCTGCCCTTCCTTGGAGGCCAGCCCAATGTCACCTTCTCCCTGCTGTCCCCTGCATGCCCGGGCCATTCTCCTTACAGCGTCTCTGCAGGCTGACTTTGTTTAGCCATCCTTCCCCTAACTGTGTGTCTCCAAGTGGGGACAATGTAGTCGTCCATTTCCTTCCGTCTCTGCCTGCCCATGGCTTCTGCACGCAGTGTCTGTTGAGGTGACGGCAATCGTCTTCAGATCCCAGGACCTTACTCTGCCTCCTGGCAGTTGAGTGGACGTTGCATCTTTTTCTTGTCTTATTGCAATGGCAGAGTGGGATGCTGCCTCGCTGGTTGCTGACCCGAAGCCTCAGGCCACTCCTTGCTGCAGGGGGCACTTGGCTCTCCTGGGTGTGTCATCGGGGGTTGCTCGCAGTGTTTTATCAGGTGTCTCTACATCTCTTAGGAAGATCCTTTGCTTCTCACCTTTTGAGATGCCGCTGGGATACCTTTAATGGTAATTTCCTCTGCCCACGTGGTTGCAAGTGGATGGAGAGTTGGAATCATCAAGTGTGATCCGGGCTTTGTGGGGCTGGTGGCCTTGGTGTGGTGGCTCCAGCCTAAGTGAGACGGGCTCCAGGTGGGCTTGCCCCTGACTGGGTGAGGCAAAAATGACGTGGTCAGGTGCGATGGTTCAAGCCTGCTATTCCAGCACTTTGGGAGGCTGAGGCGATAGGATTCCTGAGCCCAGGGGTTTGAGACCAGCCTGGGCAACTTGATGAGGCCTCATCGCTACAATAAATCAAAAAATTAGCCGGGCATGGTGGCGCGTGCCTGTAGTTCCAACTACTTGGAAGACAGAAAGATCGTCTGAGCCCAGCAGGTCAACACTGGGGTGGCTGTGAGTGTGCCACTGCACTCTAGCCTTGGATAACAGAGTGAGACTCTGCCTACAAAAAAAAAAAAAAAAAAAAGGAGTCGCTGCCCCCTGAAGGGATGTACCATAGGCTACATTCTGGAAAGGCTGGAGTTTTGTCAAAGTTATTTGGGGGGAATTCTCTTCACACAATTCCTGCTGTGACCACATGAAACATCTTGCTCGATTCTGTCTTCAAAAATAGATTTATTGGTCGGGCTCAGTGGCTCAGCCTGTAATCCCAGCACTTTGGGAGGCTGAGGTGAGGTGATTGCTTGAGCCCATGGAGTTGACCAGCCTGGGCAACTTGCAAGACCTGGTCTCTACAACAAATCAAAAAATTTGCATGGTAGCGCATGCCTATAGTTCCGACTGCTTGGAAGGCTGAGGCAGAAGGATCGCCTGAGCTCTGCAGGTCGACACTGGGGTGACCGTGAGCATACCACTGCACTCCGGCCTGGACGATGGAATGAGATGCCAACTCCCCCCAAAAAAATAGATTTATTGAGATGCAGTTCACAAGTGTAGAATTCCGTGGCTGGTAGTATATTCACTGCATTTTACCGCATTCTCATCACCCCAGAAAAACACCTATCCTCGTTAGTGTTCAATTCCTAGTCCCTGGTACCCACAAGTCCACATCCCAGCTCTGTGGATTGACCTGTTCTGAGTGTTTCGTAGAAATGGAGTCATACATTGCCTGTCTTTCTATTTCTGGGTCTCACGGAGCGTGACGTCCTCTCTTTGTGGCTGGGTCGTGTCCCACGTGTGGATGGGAACCGCCCTGCGTCTCCCACCCTAATCCATAATGCCTGGTCTCGCCCCCCCCAGCTGATCCACCTAGAGATCAAGCCGGCCATCCGGAACCAGATCATCCGGGAGCTGCAGGTGCTGCACGAGTGCAACTCTCCCTATATCGTGGGCTTCTACGGGGCCTTCTACAGCGACGGGGAGATCAGCATCTGCATGGAGCACATGGTGAGTGCGGGCCCAGAGCCTGTTGGACTTGTGGCCGGGGCCTCAGGCAGGGCAGGAATGCTGTGGAGCAGAGGATGTCAGGGCAAGGAAGTCTCCCGCCTGGGTCCTTGGGGCATCCTTCTGGCACGGGCAGTGCCCACGCAAGCATGTGTGTATAAGGACACCTCTGGGGTTTTCTTGTTTGCTTTTGGTTCTTTTGGATTTTTTGAGTTGGAGTCTCACTCTGTTGCCCAGGCTGGAGTGCAGTGGCACCCTCACGGCCACTGCAGCCTAGACCCGCTGGGCTCAGGCAATTCTTCTGCCTCAGCCTCCCAAGCAGCTGGAACCACAGACATGTACCACCATGACTGGCTAATTTTATGATGTAGAATAGAGACAAGGTCTTGTCAAGCTGCCCAGGCTGGTGTTTTATTTATTTATTTTATTTTATTTTTTTAAAGACAAGGTCTCACTATGTTGTCAAGGCTGGTCCCGAACTTCTAGGCTCAAGTGATTCTCCTGCCTTGGCCTCCTAATGCCTTTGTCTTTCTTTTTATCTTTTTTTTATTTTTTTGAGTTGGAGTCTCACTCTGTCGCCCAGACTGGAGGGCAGTGGCCGCTCCCGGCCACTGCAGCCTTGACCTGCCGGACTCCAGCAATCCTTCCGCCTCAGCCTTCCGAGTAGCCGGAACTACAGGCGCTCACTACCACGCCCAGCTCATTTTTGATTTATTGTGGAGATGAGGTCTCACCAAGTTGCCCAGGCGGGTCTCGAACCCGCGGGCTCAGGCAGTCCACTCACCTCAGCCTCCCAAAGGCGCGGGATGACAGGCTGAGCCACCGAGCCCGGCTGCCTTTGTCTTTCAAACACTCACACCCTCTTCCAACTCTGCTTTTCCACTTGATATATTGTGGACATCATCCCTGGTGGTCTAGAAGGATCTGCCGTCGTCTTTTTTTTTTTCCTGAGTCGGAGTCTCACTCTGTCGCCCAGACTGGAGTGCAGTGGCGGCTCCCGGCCACCGCAGCCTCGACCCGCCGGGCTCCGGCGATCCTTCCGCCTCAGCCTTCTGAGTAGCTGGAACTACAGGCGCGTGCTACCACGCCCGGCTAATTTTTGATTTATTGTAGAGATGAGGTCTCGCCAAGTTGCCCAGGAGGGTCATGAATGCCCTTGTCCTTTTACCCACTGTTGTATTCCAGCATATACATGGACCCATGTGGTAATTCATTAACCACTTTCTTGTTGAGGGACACTTAGGTTGTTTCCCGTCTCTGCCTCAACTCAAATAAGGCTGCCTTGATTGTCTTAGCATATAAGCAAGCACGCCCACGGGGCAAAGCCTTGCAGAGCCTTGCTGGGTTCAAGGGTGTGTGTGATTACAGAGTCAAGGCTCACATCTGTAATCCCAGTGCTTTGAGAGGCTGAGGCAGGAGGATCACTTGGGTTCCTGAGTTCAAGATCAGCCTGGGCAACACAGTTAGACCCTGTCTCTACAAAAGAAGTATTTTAAGATGAGATGGGCAGCCGGGCTCGGTGGCTCAGCCTGTAATCCCGCGCCTTTGGGAGGCTGAGGTGAGTGGATGGCCTGAGCCCGTGGGTTCGAGACCCGCCTGGGCAGCGAGACCTCATCTCTACAATAAATCAAAAAACCAGCCGGGCGTGGTAGTGCGCGCCTGTAATTCCGGCTACTCGGAAGGCTGAGGCGGAAGGATCGCCGGGGACCAGCAGGTCGAGACTGCGGTGGCCGGGAGCGGCCACTGCACTCCAGTCTGGGCGACAGAGTGAGACTCCGACTCAAAAACAAAAACAAAAACAAACAAACAAAAGATGAGATGGGCATAGTGGCATGTGTCTGTAGTCCCTGCTACTTGGGAGGCTGGGGCAGGAGGATCACTTGATCCCCAGAGTTCAAGGCTGCAATGAGTTGGGCAATAGAGTAAGACCCCCAATCTCTTAAAAAAAAAAAAAGATCACTGTTTCCACACCACCCTCGGAGGACGGTGTGGCAACCGAAGCCACTTTAAAGGCCGACCCGGTGGCAGCCCCAGCTCAGATCTGCTGGTCACGATTTCTAGGGTGGGGCACAGGCACCACCACGTTGATTCCAAGGTGCCCCCTTGTGCAGACACTGGTTTTGAAGCCCAAAAGTGGGTGGGATTGAGCGTTGCGAAAGCAGAAGTGGTCAGAGCCTGAGGCCCCCGGAGGAAATGCCGACCCCCTGCGAGCTGCCCCACAGGTGCCGGCTGCCTCCGCAGCCTCCTTTGCAAAACCGGGGTGCCGTGCGGCTCCAGCACGCCGGCTCGGGAACACCCGCCAGCGTGCATCCCCCGATCGTTTTGCAACGAAGGCAGGAAGTGACTTTGAGCAAGGGCCCTACCGAGCCCTGTCATCCACCCGGGGAGGGGCCTTGTGTCCGCCCCGCCCTGCAGAGTCTGGCTCGAGAGTCAGGGCGGGAAAGAATGGGGAGGCGCCTTGCAGTTGGAGGCAGCCCGGGTCCCGTGGCGCCCCTTCCCCATCCTGCCCCTCCTGGAGCCTGCTCTCCTGACGTCGGGGCTAACTCTCCAGGCCTCCCGCTTCCCGTGTGGATGGGGGGGTATCACCACCCGCGCCCTACCTTCTGGTTTCGGTAAACTTAAAACCCAGGCGGGGCTGGCACTCCAGGGGGCATCCGACAGGCCCAGGATGTAGCAGGGAGGTGCAGGCCATCCTGTCTGTTCACTGGGCCTGTCCTTTCAAACTGGGGCTCGACTTCTTGCTTGGCTCTTGTCACAGGCCTATGGATCAGGAGACAGTGTATACAGCGCCTAAATGAAAAGACATGTGTTCATTCAGCATCTTCTGCCTGCTTACAAAAAGGGAAAAAAGACGTGTTCGGCTGTGGTCCGCACACCACAGTTTCTACTGGTGGAATTTGTGACTTAAAAAAAAAACATGGAGGCCGTTGATCTTGAAGGATGGGGTGATCCTTTACCAGGACGCACGGGCATTCACGCAGTGACAGGGATGTCACCCTCGCCACTCCCAGGGGGCTTTTCACGTGGGACAGTCCCCTCCAAACCATCTGCGTGTGCCTGGGCCCTGCACAGCATGCTGTCCTGGCATCTCCCCGCCTTTGTTCCCAGCCCCCGCGAAGGCACATGGCATGACTCAGTCCCGTGTGAGGATGGGCGCCAGGAGTCGGGTCTCAGCCCTGCCCCTCACTCTCACCCGGGCTTTGGACAATGCCCTGGCCGCTTCCACCAAGTCAAGGGAGGCCAGACTCCCTGCTGAGGCTGAGACCCAGGTGGGTTTGCCCTCGATGGCGCCTGCGTGTGTGGAGTGGGGAGCGACGGCAGTGGTCTCCTCTGACTGCGCGGCCACTTCCTTGTTTCGGCATCAGCTCCTTGTGTTCTTGTGTTTGTTTCTTCGAGCCAGGGTCTCACTCTCTGGGGTGCCGTGGCTTGATCGCAGCTCCCTGTAGCCTTGACCTGCCGGGCTCGGGCGACCTTCCCCCTCAGCATCCAAGTAGCTGGCACCACCGTGCCCGGCGGATTTTTTGAGTTTTCTGTGGAGGCAGGATCTTGCCTTGTTGCCCCAGCTGGTCTCAAACTTCTGGGCTCACATGATCTTCCTACGCCGGCTTCCTAGAGTGCTGGAATGACAGGCATGAGCCACCACGCCCAGCCTCTTCCCCGTGTGTCTATGTCATTGTCACTTCACCTTTTTTCCCAGCTGTGCAGCACTGTCTGGTCGGTATCCCTGCGTTGTGGAACCATTCCCTTGCATAAGGGAGATCTTATCTCTGCACGAGGTCTGTGTGCGATTCGGCTCCCGTTTTTGACATGGTGGATTCCAGCCAGCTTTTGAGAAAAGACCCCAGTTACAGGGGTCTTTTCACTACAGTATTATTGTTGTGATTGTGTAATTATAATATCATATTGAGATTACTAGTCTTAATCTCCCGTAATCAATGTGTTGTATACTAGTTGATGTGTTAACGTATTTATACATGAACAAGTATACTTACAGTGTATATACTATATACTGTATAGTAAGTAGACTTACTATACAGATGCAGTGCAGAAAGTTAAACCTTACCCAGCCAGCACTTGTTGGCGACTGGGGCTTGGGAGCTGCGGGGCAGCCGCTTTCCTGTGGCCTGAACCCGTCGCTGGAAAAACACACGGCTGGTGGTTCATGCCTGCAGCACTTTGGGAGGCCGAGGTGGGAGCACAGGAGTTCAGGAGTTCAGCCCAGCCTGGGCAACATCGTGAAACCCCGTTTCTATTCCAAAAACTTAAAAAAGAAAGAAAGCCTCAGGACAGGAGCCAGGGGCAGCGGGATGTCACGAGGCAGGAGCGGCCCAAGCAGCTCACCGACCTCGCGAGGCGCCACGCGGTCTTCCTTGGGGTCTGATCACTGTGCTGAAGAATGCACTCCCTTGTTCCAGGATAATGAAAGGCAGGCGTGTCCATCAATACGGGAGTGATTACAAGTGCTATCAGGCTGCTTTGCAGTGGTGGATGAAGTCTGCAAGTACGCACTGGATGAGAAAGTCCCCGAGTACGAAGTGTAGGGCGTGAGGTCTGTGGGAAACAGAAATAACACGGGCCCGTTTGTGTGTGTTTTTAAACTCTTGTCTCCAAATGCATAGAAAGATTTGGAAGAATATAAGTCACGCTTCAGGGAGGAACTGCTGGTGGGTCAGAGAATTATTTATTTATATTTGAATTTGTTATATGAAAAATATAGCCAGGGGCCGGACGTGTTGGCTCAAGCCTATAATTCCAGCACTTTGGGAGGCTGAAGTGAGCAAATTGCCTGAGCCCACGGGTTCGAGAGCAGCCTGGCAACTTGGCGAGACCCCGTCTCTACAGTAAATTTAAAAAATATTAGCTGGGCATGGTAGTGTGCGCCTGTATTTCTGGCTACTTGGAAGGCTGAGGTGGAAGGATCGCCTGAGCCCAGCAGGTCGAAGCTGGAGTGGCCGTGAGCGTGCTCTTGCACCCCAGCCTGGGCGACAGAGTGAGGCTCCAACTTGGAAAAAAAGAAAAAAATTTGTGGCTGGGCATGGTGGCTCACGCCTTCATCCCAGCACTTTGGGAAGCCGAGGCAGAAGGATTGCTTCAGCCAGGAGTTAGAGACCAGCCTGGACAACATAGCGAGACCTCATCTCTATAAAAATAAGATAAAATAAAACAAAAATGTATTTGTGTACAAGCAGCTTAATAAAAATACAGTTTCAAGTAAATTCAAAAGGCACACCACACACACACAAAACAGAAGTATAGGCCACGGACAGTGAGATCTGGGGTCACTGGCACCTAGCTGCATCCCTCCTGGACCACATCCTGTCTCTGACTCGAGCAGACGACTTAACCTGCCAGACCTCAGCCTTCTTGACTGTCAACGGGGTTCTCAGCTGGGGTGTGCCTGCTCCCAGATGCCAGGCCCTATCTGGAGACACGGTTGGTCGTCCCAGCCGGTGGGTGCTACCAGTGGCCAGGGCCGCTGCTCAGCACCCTCATCGCCCAGGGCAGCCCTGCCCGGAGTGGAAAAGTCCCCCACCATGAGAACGCCACTCTGCCCTACAGAGGTGTTCCGCGTTCCCAGTCCTGGGCTCCCGGCGAAGCCGTCCTGCGTGGCCGCTCAGCGAAGGCCCTTCCTGACTCCTCACTCGTCAGACATTTCTTGCAGCTCTGAGACAACTTGACATCGGCTGGGTGCTTGGCTCATGCCTGTCGTCCCAGCACTTTGGGAAGCACGGGCGAGAGAACCGCCTGAGCCCAGGGGTTCGAGACCAGCCTGGGCAACTTGGTGAGACCTCGTCTCTACAGTAAATTAAAAAATTAGCTGGGCGTGGTGGCACGCGCCCGTGGTTCCCCCTACTTGGAAGGCTGAGGCAGAAGGATCGCCTGAGTCCAGCAGGGTGCGGTGGCCATGAGCATGCCCTTGCACTCCAGCCTGGGTGACAGAGTGAGACTCCGACTCAAAAAACAAAAAAGGTTGCCGATAGAGAGCAGGGGTTGCAGGTTTTTGTTGGTGTGTTTGTTCTTAATTAGGGACAGGAACTCTCTATGCTGCTTAGGCTGGTCTTGAACCCCTGGTCTCAAGCGATGCCCCTTTCTCTGTCTCCTTTGTGGCTGGGATTACAGATTGCAAATTAATGCCCCCCAACCACTGGGTTCAAATTTTTAAAACAACTTAAAAAATTATCTTAAGGTTGATTGCTAAAACAAAAAATGGCAAGAAGGGAAGCCATTCCCACCCAGCCCTGCTGACAGTGAGGCACCCAGGGCACCCTGGTGAGACTAGGCTCAGGGACTCCCGGTCCTCGCAGTTCCTGCATGGGCCCGGCCATGCCCATCTGTCTCCCTGTGTCTCTCTTCAGCCTTGTTTTGTTTTGTTTGTTTTTTTTTTGAGTTGGAGTCTCACTCTGTCACCCAGACTGGAGTGCAGTGGCTGCTCCCGGCCACCGCAGCCTTGACCTGCTGCAGCCTTGTTTTTTAACGTTTTCGTAGAGACAGGGTCCTGCTCTGTTGCCCAGGCTGGTTCAAACTCCTGGCCTCGGGCAGTTCCCGGCTCGGCCTCCCAAAGAGCTTGGGTTGAAGATGGGAGCCACCGTGGCCAGCCAGTCTCTTCAGCCTAGAGCAGGTTGAGAGTCATGCATGGGCTCCAAAGGCCTCAGAGCGTGCTGGGTTTTCTAGAACTCCCCAGGCCTTTCTCACTGAGCCTCGCCAGGCAGAAGTGGCCAGAGAAGGGAGACCCCAGCATCCCTGAGTCCTAGGGCTTCTTTCCCAGCCCCTGCCCCATGTGAAGCAAAGGGCATCCTGGGGAGGCCAGGCTGGTGCAGAAGTCCTGGAGGGCACGGTGGGCAGAGTCTAGCCCCCGCCCGTCTCTCCAGCCTCAGTTTCACCTTGCTGTCTGTCAAGTCCAGAGGAGACGCCTGCCAGGTGTGTGTTGGGCCGAACCTGGCGTGCGTGTCACTACCTCACATCCTGGGGAGGCCCGGTGGCTCCTGGGGTTTGGTCCCCATGTTTGCTGCGAGGTGGCCTTGGGCAAGGCCCTGAGCGTCTGTTTGGGGCTACAGCCACAGGGCCAGGGGGACCAGTGGGCCGGCCCGTCGTGGGTCCCCGGCAGGGTGTCCGGCCCAGCAGCAAAGGCACTACAGGAAGTGGGGCAAGATGGTCGAAGTGCTGCTGCGTCCCTGCTGGCCTCATTGGGTGTCACTTCTCCAGGCACGTGCCAGGCACCAGTCCCACTCGGACCCGCCTTTCCCACAGGGGGGCCGGGCTTGGGCGAGGGCCGGGGCCCAGCGATGAAGCCCTGGGGGTCTGGTCAGGCGAGCGGCGACCTGCCTCCTCCTCCTTCCCGGAGCACCTCTGGCACCTCATCCCGGCCTCCTTCCCGCCCCGGCCATCAGGGGAATGAACTTCAGCCTGAGAAGCCACGTCCAGCCCTGGCGACCTCCCACGCTGCGCAGAGCCTGGCCACCCGAGCATGCTGCTCCTGATGGTTGTCACCAGAGCAGAGCTCCGGCCAGGGTGACCTCTGGAAGGCTCAGTCACACGCCAGCTCAGGGAAGGGCGCGCTGGCCTCCGGGCCGGTCCTCCGTCTCCCACTGTGATGTGCGTCCTGAAGGCAGAGGGGCCCCAAACACCCCGCTCTCGGTCAGGGGTTCTAGTTGGCTCTGCTCCGCACTGGGGTAAGAGGCTTCATCTTGCTGCCAGCCGCCGTGGCCCCTTCCCGGCCAAGAGTCAGAGTGTCCGTCTCTCCTTTCTTGCAACCCCAGGACGGTGGCTCCCTGGACCAGGTCTTGAAGGAAGCCAAGAGGATTCCTGAGGAGATCCTGGGGAAAGTCAGCATCGCGGTAAGCCCCTCGCGGCGTTTCCTTGCTCGGCGAGGCCATTCTTGCATCTGCCTCTCCCGCACGGGTTCCAGGAGCCTCTCGGGGCCTGTGGCGGGGACTAGCGTGGTCCCACGAAGAGCGGCCAGAGTGGTGTCCACCGGCCACAGGACTTTAGTGAGAGATGCCCCATCTGCTGAGTGAGATGTTGGCCCTTGGCTCTTGGGATTCTGTGCGCCCACGTCTGGGGCCTTGTGGATGAGGGCCGGCTCTGGAAGGACCAGAGGCCCCGCCCCCTCATGGAGGGAGTGGCGGGCCTGACTGGCAGGCGGGGCTGACTGGCAGGTGGTGCTGCGCGGAGCTTGTCACGGGAAGGCGGGGCCTGGGCGGGATGCGGGCCCCAAGACCTCCCCGCTCCCCCCACTGCTGGGGCCAGCAGGTATCTCTGCCACTGCGTCTTCAGCATGGCAGCTTAGAGAGCAGAGGGTCTCTGCTGATTCTGAAAGCCTGCCCCCCTCCCGTGGGATGGCACATGGCCGCCTGGCACTCAGCACTTGCATTTCAGTAGCGTTTCAGTAGGCGTTTCAGGTAGCTGCTGTCACGTTGCTTGTTTCACTTCCCGGGACCTGCCCTTCAGGGTGCGGCGGGGTGAGATGGCCCCCAATCCTTTCCGTCCAGAGGGCCCATAGCGCGGGCCCCAGGACCCACAAGCACCACCGATGACGGTGCCTGTCGGGCTGATGGCCAGGTACTCGGACCCTGAGTCAGGGGACCTGGGCCACTTACCCCGTTAGCTTGGCCCCCTTCGCTCTGAGCAGGCAGGAGTAGCACTCGTCGTGCGGGCACGGCCGTGGGAACCTGCGGGCGCTGTGCCAAGGGCCGGTGCCGCCCGCCTCGCTCTTCCCCCCTGGGACAGCCTTCCACCACATGCCCCTTGCTCAGGCCGCCCCGGGGCCTGGCCCTCGCGGCCATGTCCCGCTGACCCCATCGTGCCCCCAGGTTCTCCGGGGCCTGGCGTACCTCCGGGAAAAGCACCAGATCATGCACCGAGGTAAGCGGGTGGGGCCCGCGGGTCGGGGGTGGGCCACACGAGACCAGCCTCCCCACCGCCTGACCGTCCCCAGACGTGAAGCCTTCCAATATCCTGGTCAACTCCCGCGGGGAGATCAAGCTGTGTGACTTCGGGGTGAGCGGGCAGCTGATCGACTCCATGGCCAACTCCTTCGTGGGCACACGCTCCTACATGTCGGTGAGTGGCCGCGTCCCGCAGCCGGGGTGCACGTGCCTCCTGCCACCAGGGCAGCCCCTCCACCAGGGGCTCAGGAAGCCCACGCTGCCCAGCGCCTGCATTTCACCTGCTGGAATTCTCGTTTCCACCCTGGCCCGTAGGGTGTCTGTCTCTCTGGCAGTGCCTGCCCGGTCCCTTTCTACGGGTGGTAAAAAGCCAGTCAGAAGCCGGGCTCGGTGGCTCAGTCTATCATCCCAGCACTTTGGGAGGCTGAGGCGAGGGGATGGCCTGAGCCCGCGGGTTCGAGACCCCCCCTGGGCAACTTGGCGAGACTCATCTCCACAATAAGTCAAAAAATCTGCTGGACGTGGTAGCGCACGCCTGTAATTCTGGCTACTTGGAAGGCTGAGGTGGAAGGATCTCCGGATCCCCAGCAGGTCGAGGCTGCGGTGGCCGGGAGCGGCCACTGCCCTCCAGTCTGGGCCACAGACTGAGACTCCAACTGAAAAAAAAAAAAAAAAAAAAAGCCAGTCGAGCCTGGGCAGCTTCGTGAGACCCCACTCCTATAAAAGCAATTAAAATGAGCTGCTCAGCCTTAGATCAGGCTGAAAGAAAAAAAAATGAGCCGAGCATGGTGGTGTGTGCTACTTGGGAGGTTGAGGCTGGTGGATCGCTTCAGCCCAGGAGGTTGAGGCTGCCGTGAGCTGTGATCACACCACACTGCACTCCAGCCTGAGTGACAGCCAGACCTTGTCTCCAAAAAATTAAATTAAATTAAATTCCAAGGCTGGGTGCTCTGGCTCATGCCTGTAATCTCAGCACTTTGGGAGGTGGAGGCTGGACAATCGCTTGAGGCCAGGAGTTCAAGACCAGCCTGAGCAACATAGCAAGACCTCATCTCTACAAAAGATTAAAAAGTGAGCCGGGCTCGGTGGCTCAGCCTGTAATCCCGCGCCTTTGGGAGGCCGAGGTGAGTGGATTGCCTGAGCCCGCGGGTTGGTGACCCGCCTGGGCAGGCGAGACCTCATCTCTACAATAAAACCAAAAATTAGCCAGAAGCCGGGCTCAGTAGCTCAGCCTCTAATCCCGCGCCTTTGGGAGGCTGAGGTGAGTGGATTGCCTGAGCCCGCGGGTTCGAGACCCGTCTGGGCAGCGAGACCTCATCTCTACAATAAATCAAAATGAGCCGGGCACAGTAGCACATGCCTGAAGCTCCGGCTACTTAGAAGGCTGAGGCGGACGGATCATCGGAGCCCTGCAGGTCGAGGCTGCGGTGGCTGTGAGCGTGCCACCGCACTCCAGCCTGGGCGATGGATTGAGACTCCAACTCAAAAATAAAATAAAAAATGACCTGGGTGTGGCGGTGACACTTGTAGTCCCAGCTGCTCGGGAGGCTGAGGTGGGAGGGTCGCTTGAGCCCACGAGACCAAGGCTGCGGTGAGCTGTGATCATGCCGCTGCACCCCAGCCCGGGAGACAGAGTGACGCCCTGTCTCAAAAAAAAGAAAAGTAAAAGGGGGACACTTCGCTAATTTCTCGGCCAGGCAACTGGACTCTTGAGTGTTTCCGGAAGCGGGTGGGTGGTGGAGCCTGCCGAGGGGCCCGCGGGAGCAGGTTCCGAGAAGTTAGTCTTCTGTTGTGAAGAAGACAGGCGTCCTCCCCAAAGGCCCTGAGCACCGTGGGCTCCAGAGAGTGCCCGACACCAACTGCAGGCCTGCACCCTGGGCCTCTTCCCAAGTGTGGCCGGCAGGCCTCGGGGCCTGTCAGCGGAGGGGGGCCTGCTCGGTGCCCGTGTTCCGTGAAGGAGGGGGCCAGGGCTACAGCGGGGCGGGGCAGGCCAGCCCGGCCATCCCCCGCCTTCCCTGCTCTCTTCCAGCCGGAGCGCTTGCAGGGAACACACTACTCGGTGCAGTCGGACATCTGGAGCATGGGCCTGTCCCTGGTGGAGCTGTCCATTGGGAGGTACCCCATCCCCCCGCCCGACGCCAAGGAGCTGGAGGCCATGTTTGGCCGGCCCGTGGTCGACGGGGCAGAAGGAGAGCCTCACAGCATCTCACCTCGGCCGAGACCCCCCGGACGCCCCATCAGTGGTAGGGCCCCGTCAGCCACTTCCGGTCTGCGCGGGCGGCGGCCTGTGTGGGGACCGCTGTTCCCGGGACGGCAGCTGCCACCCCCTGGCCCCTTCTGGTACCACCTGTCCCCTGATGGCACGGGCCGCGGTCAGCAGTCCTCAGATGTCCTGGGGTTTCTGGGGACAGAGCTGGATGCAGCGAGCGCCCCAAGCCCGTTGGTCTGGGGCAGCTGCGCCTGTCGCTGCCAGCGGGAAGGATCAGGAGCCGCAGCCGCAGCCAGGCCTGGTGGGGCAGCTTTGCCAGCATTTTATCACAGAAATGCCCAGACATCCAGGAGAGCAGAAAGACTGGCCCAGCCATCGCCCCCGTCCCTACTGCCCAGAAACTGCCCACGCTCCCATGGTGGGGCCCAGCCGTCCTGGGAGCCCTGGCGTGGGGAAGCCCTGACCTGACGTAGGTGGCCTGCTGGCCTCGGCCCCACACAGCCAGGGCGGGAGCGGAGGGCCCGGGCCCCGGGGGACAGCTGGGCTCACAGAGAATAGTCTGGGCTCAGAGCAGCGCCCATGAGGAGCGCTCCTGGCGCCAGACGTCCAGGGGACGCTTCTGCCACACGGGGACAGTGCAGGGCCGGGTCCCCGCAGGGGAAGAACCACGGGCCGCCCCTGGTTCCTGGGATGTTGTTTTTTCTTAAGTCAGGAGACAGGAAGAGAGTCAGGCTGGAGCCTGCACAGTGGACTGTGGCTGGCTGGTTTGTTTTATAACAACGTTACCGAACTAGAATTCATGTGCCCTCTACTTTACTCGTTTAAGGCGTGTGCTCCAGTGATTTCTAATTCTAGAACATTCCACCACCCCAAGTGAAAACCCCAACCCCCCGCCCCCACCCTGGCACCCACAAATCCATGTCCTAGCTCTGTGGACTGGCCTGTTCTGGACACTTGATAGAAATGGAGTCACACACTGGGTGTCTTTCTGTGTCTAGGTCTCTCACTGAGCGTCACATCCTGGGGCCCCTCCGGGCTGCAGCGTGTGCCAGGGTCCCTCCCCTTTCGGGCGAGTGGTGCTTGGCTGCATGGAGGGACCAGGCCGTGTGTGCCCATCCGCCCGCGAGCAGATGCCGGGTTGTCAGGCGGTGATTGTAACGGTCTCTGTGGGTCCAGCGCTTCCCGACAGTCAGGCTGCTGGGGTTTTGTCTCCTTCCGGGAAGAGCCCCCCGGGTCTTTGTCCTCAAGCCCGGCCACTCCAGCCTCAGGTCCTGGAAGGTGTGGAGGCCCGTCACCTCTTCCAGAAGCCTCCGCCCTGGTCCCGCCCCCGCCCGACGTGCCCATTTCAGGACAGGACAGGAGGCAAAAGTCCAGCTGCCAAACCCAGATCTGCCAGCTGGTCTCGGACAGGGGTCAGCCACCCCAAGCCAGTTTCCCGTCCTGAGTGGCATTCCGAGCCTGTCGCTGTCACCGCCGGCAGCTCCGTGCAAGGTCACACTGCTGTCCTTACTTGCGGTCAGTGCTGTCCCTCCCCCGCCCTGCCAGGGAGCAGGGGGTGATGACTTTGGCATGCCCCCAGGCAGCCCTGGGCCAAGTGTGTGACTTCTCAAAAAATGCTTCTGCTCCTCTTTGCTTTTTGCGTGGTTTTTTTTGTTGTTATTCACTAGGGGCTCAGGCATGAAGTCACTTTCCAAGGAGGTGTGTGCAGGAGCCAGGCCGGGAGTGTGGTCCTGTGTTCTCATGCATTCCCCGGCTCCACTGGCGTGGGACGGTGACGCCGGCCGTGTTCAGCCTCTCAGCCCCGACCTCCAGCTCAAGCTCCTCCCAGCTCACCTCGGTTTTCTGTCCTCTGTCTCCCGCCATGCAGGTCATGGGATGGACAGCCGGCCCGTGATGGCCATCTTCGAGCTGCTGGACTACATTGTCAATGAGGTTTGTATCTGATGTCACACTGGACTGTCCTGCAGGATGCATGTCCAAAAAGAAGAGAGCTCCCAGCACGACTGGATGTAACTGGGTGGGGGGGGCGGTCAGAGACACCCTTTTTTTTTTTTTAAAGTAGAAGGAAGTGGCCGGGTTCGGTGGCTCAACCTGTCATCCCAGCACTTTGGGAGGCCGAGGAGAGTGGATTGCCTGAGCCTGGGGATGCAAGACCCACCTGGGCAACTTGTCGAGACCTTGTCCCTACAATAAATAAAAAATTAGCCAGGCGTGGTAGCGCGAGCCTGTAGTTTTGGCTACTTGGAAGGCTGAAGCATGGAAGGATGGCCGGAGCCCAGCAGGTCGAGGCTGCGGTGGCCGGGAGCATGCTACTGCTCTCCAGTCTGGGCGACAGAGGGAGACTCCGACTCAAAAAAAACAAAAAACAAAAACCAAAGTAGAAAGAAGGCAAGTTTATGGTTCACCTTTCACAGATTGGAAAGGAGGCCGACACTCAGAGGCAAGCACAGAGGTTAGATTAGAAAATATAGTTTAAAAGCCGGGCTGGGTGGCTCAGCCTGTCATCCCGCGCCTTCGGGAGGCTGAGGTGAGTGGATTGCCTGAGCCGGTGGGTTCGAGATCCGCCTGGGCAGCGAGACCTCATCTCTACAATAAATTAAAAAATCAGACGGGCGTGATAGCGCGTGCCTGTAATTCCAGCTACTGGGAAGGCGGAGGCAGAAGGATCGCCAGAGCCCAGCAGCAGGCGAGGCTGCGGTGGCCGGGAGCGGCCACTGCACTCCAGTCTGGGCGACCGAGTGAGACTCCAACTCAAAAAAAAAAAAGTATAGTTTATTTGGAAAGTAAATTAAGCCAGGCACGGTGGCTCAAGCCTTAATCCCAGCACTTTGGGAGGTCGAGGTGAGAGGATTACCTGAATTCAGGGGTTTGAGACCAGCCTGGGCAACTTGGTGAGACCTTGTCTCTTTTTTTTTTGAGATGGAGTCTCAGTCTGTCGCCCAGACTGGAGTGCAGTGGCCGCTCCCAGCCACCACAGCCTCGACCTGCTGGGCTCCGGCGATCCTTCCGCCTCAGCCTTCCAAGTAGCTGGAACTGCAGGCGCGCACTACCACACCTGGCTAATTTTTTGATTTATTGTAGAGATGAGGTCTTGCCAAGCTGCCAAGGCGGGTCTTGAACCCGCAGGCTCAGGCAATCCACTCACCTCAGCCTCCCAAAGCATGGGATTACCGGCTGAGCCACCGAGCCCGGCTGAGACCTCGTCTCTTAAAAAAAGAAAAAAAGTAAATTAGTGAGAAAGAGGAGATTCACCTCCCCAAGGTAAGGGGAGGGCAGCAACACCAGGAAGCATGGCACCAGCCATCGCTCAAGAAACACATGGCCACACCAGAGTCTAGCAAGGCAATGGCTGACACCCTTTCTTATTTTTTTATTTTTTTTTTTGAGACAGAGTCTGGCTCTGTCACCCAGGCCGGAGTACAGGGATGTGATTATAGCTCGCTGCAGCCTCGGCCTCCTGGGCTTAGGTGATCCTCCTACCAGGTGGGACTACAGGCACCACTGTGCCCCGCTCATTTTTTGGTTTTTTGTAGACACGGGATCTTGCTATATTGCCCAGGCTGGTCTGGAACTCCTAGGCTGAAGTGGCCCTCCCACCTCAGCCTCCCAAAGCACAGGGACTGCAGGTGTGAGTCACCACGCCTGGCCTAGAATCCTGTTTTCAGTGGGAGGTTCGCGTGTAAAAATACATCCCTGCCTCCCTCCTGCAGACTCACCTCCTCCCCAAGGGGTTTTTTTTTTTCTGAGTCAGTGCTTCACTTTATCACCCAGGCTGGAGTCAGTGGCACAGTCATGGCTACCACAGCCTCCACCTGCTGGGCTCAGGCAGTCCTTCCACCACAGCCTCCAGAGTAGCTGGAACTAAGGCTCTCACCACCACGCCTGGCTGCCTTTTCTGATTTATTGTGGAGACGAGGTCTCGCCAAGTTGCCCAGGCTGGCCTTGGACCCCTGGGCTCAGGCAGTCCTCTCGCCTCAGCCTCCCAGAGTGCTGGGGTGACAGTTGTGAGCCTCCGCACCCAGCTCCGAGGGGATTTTTTAAATGAACATGAACCCGGAATTCTCACCTCAGCCCCCTCCCCGAGGACAGAGGGCGGCACGTGGGTTTGGGCCCAGGAGCCAGGCCACGGCCAGCTCTGTGGCCCAGTCTCAATCTGAGCACCTGGGAGCCCGTGAATGTGAATGCGTGGCCAGTCCCCCTCCCGTGGACAACGCTCAGGTGTAGCCCTGGTCCCTGGGAGCAGGCTCTGAGCTCGCGGGAGAGAGGGCAGACTCTCGGGGTCTTTCCAGAGCGCACCTGTGAGTCCTGCTGGGGTGCTGCTCAGCTGCCGGGAGCAGGCCGTGTGTGTTCCCACGCGTGGAGGAGTCGACCGAGGCACGAGCAGAGGCGGGACCTCCTCCGTTGCCTCTGTGGGGCCCGGCACGGGCCTGCACCCCAGGGTCCTCCCCTTCGGCCATGTCCCCAGGCAGGGCCGCCTCTCCGTGCCGTCTTGGGCTTCAGCGTGGCCCTCTGGAGCCGGGCAGGGGAGTGAGGAGGCCAGGGTGCCTGCAGCCCCGGGTTTGGCCAGGGTTGGGTGGCACGCTGACCACAGCGGGCGGGGTGGCCCTGGTGACACAGCTCTTCCTGCAGCGGCAGCGACGCCCAACTTGGCTGCACGTCCTCATCCCGGAGCGGGAAGGGCCTGACTCCACACCCCGGCAGCCCCTTGGCGCCCACCAGGGACGTGTGTGCTGGGCCAGGCTGCCCCGGGATTCGGGCCCAGACCTCAGGGCCCACCTGCCCCTCTGTGCGGCCCAGACTCAGGCTGCCAGTGCCACTCTGGAGAGGCAGGTGGTGCAGACCTCCAGACTCAAGAGGGGCCGGGCGTGGTGGCGCACACCCCCGATCCCAGCCCTTTGGGAGGCCAAGGCGGGAGGATTGCTTGAGGCCAGGAATTCCAGACCAGCCTGGGGAGCATGAGAAGACCTTATCTCTACAAAAAAATTTTAAAAATGAGCTGGGTGTGGTGGCGCGTACCTGTAGTCCAGCTACTTTGGAGGCTGAGGCAGGAGGATCGCCTGAGCCTTGGTGGTCAAGACTGTAGTGAGTGGAGATCGTGCCACTGCACTCCAGCCTGGACAGCAGAGTGAGACCCCAACTCAAAAGATAAAGGTGAGCCAGGCATGATGGCATGCTCCCGTCGTGCCTGCTACTTGGGAGACAGGGCCAAGCAGCCAACTGTGACCCCCAGAGAGAGCCTCTCTGTGGAAGCCTGCTCTCCGGGGCACAGCCCAGGCGAGTGCTGAGGTGCCCAGGCCTGCTGGGAGGGCGACAGGTTGGCTGCCAAAGGGCCCCGAGGATGCACAGGCTGACCCCGCCGTCTGTTCTCCACAGCCCCCACCCAAGCTGCCCAATGGCGTGTTCACCCCGGACTTCCAGGAGTTTGTAAATAAATGGTAAGGCGCTCTCCTCGGCCTCGGGGAGGTGGGGCTGGGGCTGGGGGCAGGGCTGGGGCGCTCACACCCCGGCTGTGACCCAGATGCGTGGTTCCTTCTCGCTCCTGGGTGGGGCCCGCTGCCAAGCCTGCCCGTCAGGAATCAGCTGAGTGGCAGGGTCGGGCGGGACAGGAGCCCGCCAGGAAGCCGATCCCCTCTCCCTGGCTGCCAGGCTGCAGTCTCGGCCACCATCCTGGCCCAGGCCCAGAGCCAACCGGACTTCCGGCTCGAGCCCCTGCCGTGCCGTCTGCCCGGAGGAGGCGCGGGGTCTGCCTGGCTTCCCAGCCCACCGGCACAGCAACCCGGGGACATGGGCCGGGAGGCAGGGAACACCCCCTGTGGGCCAGCCTGTGAGTCCAAGTGGACGCGGCCCTCCGCTGCACTCGGGGACTGCCGCTCCTGGCTGCCAGCGAGCCCCTGGTGGCGAAGCTGCCCCGGGCCCTTTGCACGGCCTTCGGGCAGCCGTGCGGTGTTTTCGTTCACGTGTGTTTTTGTATGACTCGGTGTCCAAGAACCGCCATCGAGCCCGTGTGCCACTGCCTTTAGCCAGTTCTGCTTTTTTGAAGGAAAAAGTTCCATGTTGACATTTGGACTCTCAAGCTTGGGGTTTTTGTTAGAAATTTCAGCTGTGGTGGCTGCTGAGCGTCTGACCCCTGGGCGGGCAGGGGCTTCCCGCAGTCCTTTCGCCTCTCTGCGGCTCCTCGCCCTCCACTCTAAGGTGTCCCGCCCCTGGCAGCGGGGGGGGGCGGCCCTCGTCCAGCAGGGGGGCGGCGGGGCGGGCGGGGCGGCAGACCCCCAGCGCCGCCGACCGATGCCCCCTCTCGCCTCCCCTGTGCCTCCTGCCTCGCGGAACCCAGCCTGATCAAGAACCCGGCCGAGCGGGCGGACCTGAAGATGCTCATGGTACGTGGGCCAGTCCCGTGTCCCGCCCTTGAACTCGCCCCGTCGGTGCCCTCCAAGCGCAGCTCTCCCTAGGGCTTGTCTGTCCCCTGCGGGGCCGGGCTTCCCACATGAGCCCAGACCGACTGTGGCCTTGCGGGCCCTGGGGGCACCGTCACCCCGCCGCTCCCCGGGCCCGGCCTTCCCACCCCACATCCAGCTGCAGGTCTGGGACGCTGGTCCCGGTGTCCGGCGTCCGGCCTCGCTGGCCCGCGGGGCGGCCGTTCACAGAGCGAGTCCCACCTCCCCTGCAGGGTCAGCCCCTCCCCCCAGGACCTCTGCTCACGGCCCCCTCCTCGCCCCCTGGCAGCCGGCCGCCCCGCCCGGTCTCACCTCAGCCCCTCCTCAGAGGCCTGGGCTGCTCTGTCTCATCGGACCCCCGCGCCCATCAGGCGCGCTGACCGCCGTGTCAGGCGTGGGCATGACTTGCCGTGGCCCTGTGGAAAGCCGGACCAGCGCTCCAATGGGAGGGATCTGGCCCCTCAGTTTTCTCCGGAAGCCCCGGGCCGGCCAGTCCCAGGGGCACACCCGCGGTCCCAGGAGGCCGAGGCGGGAGGTCTCTTGAGGCCAGGAGTTGGACACCAGCCCGGCAACATAGACCTGGCCTCCGACAGTCCGTAAACAGGGCCATGAGAGACGAAGTGGTGGCGCGGCCGCTTTCCACCCGCTCCCCACAAGCCACCGGCGCTGTGGGGTGCCTCTGCCACCTGCCGGCCCACAGGGGCCGAGTTGGGCCCTTGGGTTTCCACCCACCCCGTCCTCGAGGACGGGGGGGGACTGTCGCCAGGAGCAGCCCCTCGGCCCAGGGCGCCCTCGCGCCTCCCCAGCCCTTCCAGACAGGGGGCTTGTGCTGTCCTGCAAGTCCTGGCCGCGTGTGGCCGTGTCATGCGTGACAGGGAACCACAAGTCAAGAGTCTGCGTTTGAGCCACGCAGGCCACATTCCAGGGCTTGGGGCCTTCCAGGTCCGATGTCCTCGTCCAGCTGGTGCCCCTGCCAGGGGACCCTGGGTCGTGTCTGTGAACGTGTGGGCGTCACACCAGGAGGCTTCTGGCCTGGAGCGGGTGGAGGCCGGGAACACGGCTCACACCCTGACGAGCCCAGGACGACCCAGCCCGACGCCCGCAGTGCCCAGAGAGGGACCCAGGCTCGTGTGAGCGTAGACACTGACCCCCGGCAGCCCAGGCTACCAGGCTGGCATCGTTCCCTTCCTGGCGGGGCGGAGCATCCCAGCCCTCCCACCTCCGCCTGGCCGCCCGACTGCTGAGTCCGCCTCCCTCTCCCGTCTCTCGTGTGCCCCCCAGGGGGGCGTCCAGCTTCTAGGGAGGCTGCCTCGGCCTTCCTGCGGGTACCCCGGGCGGCACTCACGGGCCCTCTCCCTTCCAGAACCACGCCTTCATCAAGCGCTCTGAGGTGGAGGAGGTGGACTTTGCCGGCTGGTTGTGTAAAACCCTGCGGCTGAACCAGCCCAGCACGCCCACGCGCACCGCTGTGTGACGGACCCGGGGACCCGTCCGCCGTCTCCGCGTGCCCAGGCCAGGCCAGCTCCTCCTGTCCCGCCCTTCCTCCTGCCTCGCGGCCCAGGCGACCTGCGCCCGTGGGAACGGGCTTCCTCTGCTGCCTGTCCCAGCCGGGCGCCTCGGGCCCTGGGAGGGTTGTCGTCTCAAACCTGCTTACTTAGGTTTAAAAACAAAACGGAAAGAAAGAGCCAACCGTGCCCATCGTGCTTCTTTGTTCACCGCGGAGTGAAGAAGGCAGCCCTGAGGGAGGGTGAGGGCCGGCTTCGCCCTCTTGAGGGGGGAAGCCCTGGAGTGAAGCCCGGGATGTTGGCGGTTTTCACCAAGAGAGGGCGTTAGCCGGTGTGGTGGTGCCAGCGGTCCCAGCCACTCAGAGGCTGAGGCGCACTTGAGCCCAGGAGTTGGAGGCTGCAGTGAGTTATGGTCACATCACTGCACTCCAGCCTGGACGACAGAGCAAGGCCCCATCTCTCTCTCTCTCTCTCTCTCTCTTTTTTAGGTGGCGTCTCACTCCGTCACCCAGGCTGGAGTGCAGTGACACACTCACTGCCACCCAGTGTCGACCTGCTGGGCTCCAGTGATCCTTCCATCTCAGCCTTCCGAGTAGCCAAAACTACAGGCATGTGCTGCTACACCCGGCTGATCTTTGAGGTACTGTAGAGGCAGAGCTCGCCAAGTTGCTCTGGCTGGCCTCAAACCCATGGGCTCAGGCAGTCCTCTTGCCTCTGCCTCCCCAGGGCCAGCTAAGCCTTTTTTTCTTAAGAGGTGGGGTCTTGGCCGGCCTCGGTGGCTCAGCCTGTCGTTCCAGCACTTTGGGAGGCTGAGGTCAGTGGATCGCCTGAACCCGTGGGTTCGAAACCAGCCTGGGCAACTTGACGAGACCTCGTCTCTACAACACATCAAATATTAGCTGGGCGTGGTAGCACCTGTCTGTGGTTCCGGCTACTCGGAAGGCTGAGATGGAAGGATCGCCGGAGCGCAGCGAGTCGAGGCTGCGGTGGCCGTGAGCGTGCGACTGCCCTCCAGCCTGGGCGACAGAGAGAGACTCCAACTCAACAGAAACAAAGTGTGCCCCCTCGGGCCATGCGGTGTCCCCATCCTTCCCCTGGGGTGTGTCCTCCGCCACCCCTCTGGCCTTGTCTGCCCAGAGCTCCGGGGAGCGGAGGCCCCAGCAGCTCCCGGCCCTGCTGACACCTGACCTCGCAGAGGAAGCACGGGGTTTGCTGCTGGGGTGGCTGGAAACCCCAGATCCCGGAGATAAGACTGCCCCCTGCTCACAGGCAGCCTGCCACCTCCATCAGCTGCCGAGTCAGACGCGCCCACTAGGCCACGTCACCTCTGGAGCTTCGGCCACCGCGGACTGCAGAGGAAACTGGCGGGGTGTCGCCTGGTGTCTGGGGCGCCCAGCAGGCCCTGGACTGCGGCTCACGCGTTCGAGGCCCGAGGCCGGCCGTCCTGCTTTCGGGGCCTTGTTCTCAGAGAAGGCCTGTCTGTTCCGAGGGCCCCCTGGCCCTGGAGCTGCGGGGCTGGGACCCTCCCCACACACACACACTTCCTGAGGCCTAGAAGCAAGCTGATGCTGGCTGTGGGCAAGTTGCAGGGGAGGCTGCCAGCCCTGTGTTTCTGGAGAAGATTGAGCAGGAGACATCCTGTGGGAGCCGCTGAATCGCCCTCCCCTTAGCGACCCTTCTAATCGCGGGTGTCTTCTTCCCACCAAGGAGACAAGTTGGGGCTCCCTGCAAAAGCACCCGGGTTTCTGCTCCTTACGGTTTCTCCACGAGGGCGTGATTTCCAAAAAAAAAAGAGGACTAGAGGTTTTGAAGATGTCGCCCCATGGGTGCCCGAGATCCCTGGGGGTGCGCGTGGCAGTGCTCCCGGCAGGACCCTCCTGGGTCTGTCCTGGAGGCGGGGGAGAGCCGCCGCGGGGCTCGGAGGCGGGGGCCCTCTGACCAGGCCGCTGTCTCCAAGCACAGCGGGGCCAGGCACGGCCCATGGTCCAGCTCCTGGCAAGGGTCCTGCCACGGGTGCCACGATTCTGTGGCTTCCGCCGGTTCCCTGCAGGGCCTGGGGGAAACATGGGAGAGAAACTGGCCTTTTTTCTCTTCCCACCTCGCTCCTACAGACAAATTCTTTTGAGTGGGAGTCTCCCTCTGTCACCCAGGCTGGAGTGCAGTGGCACCATCACGGCCATCACGGCCTCGACCTGCTGCGCTCAGATGATTCTCCCGAGTATCTGGGAGTACAGGCACACACCACCACACCCGGCTGGCTTTTGGTTTATCATAGAGGCGAGGTCTCGCCAAGTTGCCCAGGCTGGGCAGTCCTCTTGCCTCCACCTCCCAGAGTGCTGCGATGACAGGCATGAGCCACCCCACCCAGCTGGAAACAAGATTTCCTTCTAGACTGGTGTTGGGTGGTGCGTCCACACGGAGCCGTGTGTGTCTCTCGGCCCCACCCCCATTCCCTAGAAACACCCCGGCCTCCGCCACCCCCTCGCCCAAGCCCCCTGCCGGCTTTTGGACGTAAAGCCTCCGCTCTGAGCTGGGAGGCCTCGGAAGGTGCTCTCAGCAGCCGGGCCACCTGCCTGGGGACACCCACTCCCGCCTCGGCCAGGGGTGCACGTGATGGGTTTGTCTGCCGTGGTGGGCCAGGCTTTGCTGCACAACACGCAGCGCCGGTCAGCCCGGGGGCTTTCGGCCCAGGAGCCATCACACGCTGGCCGCGGGGCACTCGCCCCGCTCACTCCCCGTGGTGGAAGGGTTGGTCCCGGTTGAGGGTTTTTGTGATTGTGCTTTTAAAAATCTGAAGACGAGGCTGCGTGCGGTGGCTCAGGCATGTGGTCCCAGCTCCCCGGGAGGCCGAGGAGGGACGATCACTTGAGCCCAGGGGTTCGAGACCAGCCTGGCAACATCCCGAGACCCATCTCTACAAACAGTGTTAACATTAGCCACATGTGGCCTGCTCCTGTAGGCCCAGCTACTCAGGAGGCTGAGGTGGGAGGACCGCTTGAGCCCAGAGGTTGGAGGCTGCAGTGAGCTGTACTCCAGCCTGGGCCGCTACAATAAATTAAAATCTTTTAAAAAATGAAAAATAAGCCGGGCTCGGTGGCTCAGCCTGTAATCCCGCACCTTTGGGAGGCTGAGGTGAGTGGATTGCCTGAGCCCGCGGGTTCGAGACCCGCCTGGGCAACTTGGCGAGCCCTCATCTCTACAATAAATCAAAAAATCAGCCGGGCGTGGTAGCGCGCACCTGTAATTCCAGCTACTCAGAAGGCTGAGACTGAAGGATCGCCGGAGCCCAGCGGTGGCCGGGAGTGGCCCCTGCACTCCAGTCTTGGGCGACAGAGTGAGACTCCAACTCAAAAAATAAAAATTAAAAAAATAATAATAAAAAAATAAAAATAAAGTAAATAAAAATCTCGAGACAATGTGAGAAACCCCAACTCAGGGCCAAGTGGGCCTGGAGCACCCACCCCTCACCCCAAATGGGGTCCCAACACCCCCCTGTCCAAAGAAATCAGGACTCCATGGACTGTACCCCCACGCTGGGTGCTTTGTTTGTGTTTTCTGCTTTTTTAAAAAAATCTATTTGGAAGAAGACAAAAGGAGAGTCTTTTTTTTTTGAGTTGGAATCTCACTCCGTCGCCCAGGCTGGAGCGCAGTGGGCACGCTCGCAGCCACCCCAGGGTCGACCCGCCGGGCTCTGGCGATCCTTCCACCTCAGTCTTCCAGGTAGCCGGGACTACAGGCGTGCGCCACCATGCCCGGCTAATTTTTTATTTATTGTGGAGACGAGGTCTCGCCAAGTTGCCCGGGTGGGTCTCGAACCTGCGGACTCAGCCAGTCCAGTGGCCTCAGCCTCCCAAAGTGCTGGGATGACAGGCTGAGCCACCAAGCCTGGCCTCAGAGAGTTTCAGCATGAGGCGTTCTCAGGTGAATGTGTTAAATCATGAATAAACAGCACTGACCACGCTTGGTGGCTCACACCTGTAAGCTTGGCAGCATAGTGAGATTCCTGTCTCTATTTTTTTTTTTTTTAAAGGAGCTGGACATGGTGGTGCCTACAGTCCTGGCTTGCCGGGGAGGCTGAGGCAGGAGGTTGCACTTTAGCCTGGGCAACAGGGCAAGACCCTGACTCAAAAAGCGCTCAGCACTGTCCTTGGCCCCCTGTGTCCCCGAGGGCACAGGCCTTGCGGCCACGTCCTCTGCTGCACCCGGACAAGCCCAAAGGACTCCCGCCTCAGCGACAATGTCCAGGCCGCCCCCTCCCCTTGGCAGCAGTGTGGGGGCAGGATCGGCTGAAATATTCGATCTGTGAAGGTCAGGGTCGCGGATGGCCGCCTTGCCGCTTCATCCTGTGGAATTCTCCCCAGATGGGACCCAGCCCGACTTTCGGGCAGCCGAGTTTCCTCCTCTGACCGTGGCCAACACTCAAGGCGGAACAAGTAAAAACTAATAAAGTGAAATAGGCCTGGTCGGGTGTGGTGAGTCACGCCTGCCATCCCAGCACCTGGCAGTGGCGAGACCTTGTCTCTACAAGAAATCAAAAAATGAGCCGGGTGTGGTGGCGTGCACCTGTAGCCCCAGCTACTGGGAAGGCTGAGGCGGAAGGATCGCCCGCGCCCGGCAGGTGGACCCTGGGGTGGCCGTGAGCGTGCCACTGCGCTCCAGCCTGGGTGCAGAGTGAGACTCCAACTCAAAAAAAATTCCCAGTAGCCACATTTAAAGCAGAAGAAAGGAACCGGTGAAACTGATTTGATAGAATATTTTATATTTAATTTAACCCCATATAGCCAGAAGGACAACTTCACCTTGGCATCGACATGAAAGTTACTAGTATTTTTTTTTTTCATGCAGAGTCTTGGGACACTGGTCTGTGTTTGGCCTTCAGTGCCCCACGTGGCCAGGGGCAGCCAGCCCCGCCAGGCCCGTCTGAGTTCTTTCTGGGCTCTGTCCCTGCACAGCTGTCATTACCGGGTCTCAACAGGGACGATTCTGCCCCCTCCCCGGGGGACCCTGGGCGATGCCGGGGGACACGCGGTGTCACACTTGGGGGGTCTCCTGGCCTGAAGGGTCCGGAGGCCAGGGACCTGGTCACACCCTTCAGTGCCCAGGCCACCCTCCCAGATACTGACCCTCCTGATGTCCACCTTGTCGAGGGTGGGGGACGAGCCACCTCTCAGGGTTTCCGTGTCCACAGCCGGCGGGCCCCCAGGCGGAGGGCCGGACAGGCAGGGGACCGCCCCGCCCTGGGGGGGAAGCAGGCTGACACGAACCTTCTGGAAGGTGGGCAGTCTGGAGCCGCGGGGCGGGGGCGGAGGTGTGTGGCCGGCAGGAAGCCCCGGGCCTGCGGGCGGAACTGGGCCTCCCTCGGGGCCCCCGGGCCTGGCGGGTTCGCGACAGTCCAGAGGAAGCTGGGACGGGGGCGAGAAGGGGGGACCGGTCCAGAACGAAACCAGCGCGGCCTCCGCTGCCCTCCTGCCTCCGCGCTGACCAGGCCCAGGGCCCAGGGCCGGAGGCCACACCTGGGGCGACAGGCCGGGTGGGCGGAGGCCACAGGCCGCCGGGGCTGCTGTCCCCGCGGCGGCGGCCGCGCCTGGGGCCCGGAGGCCAGAGGAGGCCCAGTCTCGGGGCCTCCCAGGAGACCCGGGGGCGGGGGGAGCCCTGGGAGCCGCACCCGGGCCGCGGGGGCCCCTTGGAGTCAGCCCAGGTGAGGACCCACCCCGGCTCGGGCCGGCCCCGCCCCCGCGACCCAGCCCGCCTCTCCCCGTCCCTCCCCGCCCGGCCTGTGACCTTGGCGAAGGTCGAGGCCGCTGGGAGCCTCAGTTTCCCCACCTGCAAGGGAGGCATCACGGCCGCCGAGGATGTTGGCACCCCCCACCCTCCGAAATGGGCAGAGCAGGAGCCCCCGGGGGGCGAGGCGACTTGGCCGGTGCCACAGACCGGCCTCGGGGAACACCGGGCGACCCGGGCTCCGCGACCCACGTCCGCCCTGACTTCCTGCCCGGGCTCTGCTTCGTGGCCCACAAGCCTTTGGGGCTCTTCCGCAGTGCCCGGCAGGGGCCCTCACGAGGCCTCGCCAGGCCGGTGGCTCACGCTCGTCATCCCAGCACTTTGGGAGGCTGAGGCGGGAGGATCGCTCGAGCACGGAGTTCGAGACCAGACTGGCCAACAGAGCAAGTCGACAAAAAAACTTAAAGCTGAGATGAGTGTGGTGGTACACACCTGTCGTCCCGGCTACTCGGGAGGCTGAGCGGGGAGGATCGCCTGAGCCCAGGGGTTCATGATCATCCTCGTTCATTCCGGCCTGGGCGACACAGCCAGACCCTGATCCTTAAAACTAAATAAATAAGCCGGGCTCCGTGGCTCAGCCTGTAATCCCAGCGCTTTGGGAGGCCGAGGTGAGTGGATGGCCTGAGCCCGCGGGTTCGAGACCCGCCTGGGTAACTTGGCGAGACCTCATCTCTACAATAAATAAAAAAAAAAATAAGCTGGGCATGGTAGCACGCGTCTGTAGTTCCGGCTACTCGGAAGGCCGAGGCGGAAGGATCGCCGGAGCCCAGCGGGTCGAGGCTGCGGTGGCCGGGAGCGGCCGCTGCACTCCAGTCTGGGCGACGGAGGGAGACTCCGACACACAAAAAAAAAAAAAAAAAAAAAGAAAAAGAACATAGTGAGACCCTGTCTTAACAACAACAAAAAAAATTTGGCTGGGTACAGTTGCACCCGTAGTCCCAGCTACTTGGGAGGCTGAGGTAGGAGGATCACTCGAGGCTAGAGTTGGAGGCTGTAGTGAGCTATGCTTGCCCCCGCTGCATTGCAGCCTGGGCCATGGAGTAAGGCCCCAACTCTGTTTCTCGTGTTTTGTGTTTTTTGAGTCAGAGTCTCACTCTGTCTTCCAGGCTGGGGTGCAGGGGCACGCTCACGGCCACCGCAGCCTCGCCCTCCCGGGCTCGGGCGACCCTTCCGCCTCAGCCTTCCAAGTCGCTGGAGCCACAGGCATGCGCCACCACGCCTGGCTAACTTTTTGATTTGTTGTAGAGACCAGGTCTGTCATCCCAGCACTTTGGGAGGCCGAGGTGAGAGGATTGCCTGAGCCTGAGGGTTCGAGACCCGCCCGGGCAACTTGGTGAGACCACATCTCTACAATAAATCACACACACAAAAGTAGCCAGGCGTGGTGGCACGTGCCTGTAGTTCCAGCTCCTTGGAAGGCTGAGGCGGAAGGATCGCCGGAGCCCAGCAGGGCGAGGCTGCGGTGGCCGGGAGCGGCCACTGCACTCCAGTCTGGGGGACAGAGACTCCAACCCCCCCCCCCCAAAAAAGAGGGGGCGCCAGGTACAATCTTTCACTTGCTTCCTTGGTTTTACACCTGCTGTTCCCTGTTCTGGAAGACTCTGTCTTCCATCTATCACCTAGACTTCCACCTTCTGCTCAAACCTCAGGCTCAGGGTTCCCTTGTAAGGCCACCTTCCCCTTCCCCTGCCAAAGGCTCCCAGGAGGACATATTTGTGAATCATTATTGGGTCAAGGTCTAGGGTCCAGAATATATAAAGAGTTGTTACAATTCATCAACAAGCCAGGCTCGGTGGCTCAGCCTGTAATCCTGCACCTTTGGGAGGCTGAGGTGAGTGGATGGCCTGAGTCCACGGGTTCGAGACCCGCCTGGGCGGCGAGACCTCATCTCTACAATAAATCAAAAAAATCAGCCGGGCGTGGTAGCGCACGCCTGTAGTTCCGGCTACTGGGAAGGCTGAGGCGGAAGGATCGCCGGAGCCCGGCAGGCCGAGGTTGCGGTGGCCGGGAGCCGCCACTGCACTCCGGTCTGGGCGACAGAGGGAGACTCCAACTCAAAAACAAAAAAACAAAAAAACAACTCATCAACAAGCTTTGTCCAATGAAAAAAGGGAGCAGAACACTGGAATCGGCGCTTCTCCAGAGATGATAAGAATGGCCAGTAAGCATGGGGACGGTTGCTGGACAGCGCCAGTCACCCTCTGGGACCTGTGGCCTTGGTGTCCCCAGCCCTCAGGCAGATGGGGCCCACGGGGGGAGGGGCTATTCGCCAACTCCTGACCTGCTTGGCCGAGGGCTGGGGTCTCTGCCCAAAATACTCGACACCCCTGCAGACAGCACGGGTGAAATGACCTTGCCCTGGGAGCAGGGGTATGGTGGGATGATAAGGGGGGCTCGGGTGGGGAGAGAGAGACCCCGTCTGGTCATCCCCCCACAGGAAGCCGCAGGATGCGGCTCCCCTCCCCCACCCCCTGGCCGTCTTCTGTCCCCCCCATTCCCTCTCCGGTCTTGTCTCCTCTCTCCTGGTCATTAAAAGGGAGGGACAGCCGGGCTCGGTGGCTCAGCCTGTCACCCCGCGCCTTTGGGAGGCTGAGGTGAGTGGATGGCCTGAGCCCGCGGGTTCGAGACCCGCCTGGGCAGCGAGACCTCATCTCTACAATAAATCAAAAATCAGCCGGGCGTGGTGGCGCGCACCTGTAGTTCCAGCCACTCGGAAGGCGGAGGCGGAAGGATCGCCGGAGTCCGTGGAGGCTGCACTCCAGTCTGGGCGACCGAGTGAGACTCCACCTCAAAAAAAGCAAAAAGGGAGGGCCAGGCCCGGGCGGTGGCTCACGCCTGTCATCCCAGCCCTTTGGGAGGCCGAGGCCGGAGGACGCCTGCGTCCTGGACTCCGGGCCTGGGGGCGGGGGTGGGGAGGGACGCCTTCGTGAGGGGGGACGGAAGGTTCTGGGTTAGCCGGAGGCGCTGGCTGGGCAGCTCTGCGGGCTCCAGCTCTCCCCGGGCGGGGCGGGCGCGTGGGTCGCCCCTCGGCCAGCCGGGGAGGACGCCCCCGCCTCGGCACACACGCCCGTGCAGCTCCAGGGCCGCTGTGGGGGGTGGGGGACAGGGGTGGTGGCGCCCGTGTCCGCCCGGCCGGTCCCCGCGCCCTGCCAGCCTCCACCAGGCCCCGAGGGGCGGGCGTGGGGGGGGAGCCCCGGCCTCGGCCCGCCCGGACCCCCCCCCGCAGGAAGGGGCCCCGGGGGTGTGGGCAGAGGCCCCGCCCAGCCCGAGGACCCTGACCTCCCCGCCCTGGGCCTGGGCCTCAGCCTTCGGCCTCCGCGGGGGGGGCGCCCCGCCCCCTCCCCGGGCCAGCGCGGGCCGGTCCCGCCTCGGGCCGGGGTCCCCGCGGGGGGGGCGGAGGCGGCTGCCCGTCCCTCGGGGTCGCGCGCAGCGCCTGGCCTCGACCTCGCGACCCCGACGGCCGATTCCCAGGCCGCGGCAGGTGGCGGCCGCCGCGCCTCCCCGGCCCGAAGCGCGACGTCGCCTCCGGCTCGGCCCTCCCGGCCGAAAGCGAAACCGGCTCCGGAGTGAAACCCAAGCCGCGGGCCGCGGGGCCGGGGCGGGGGCCGGGCGCCCACGTGGCGGCGGCGGGGGCGCTGGCGCTGGCCCCGGGGCCATCTTGGGGCGAGGGGCCCTCGGGCGCAGCCGCCCCTGGGACCGGCCGAGGCCCAGGGGTGCCTCTCGGAGGGGGGCTGCCGGGCGGGGCGGGGGGCGGGGAGGCCGCCGGGCCTCGGACCCCTCCTCTGCGGAGCACAGAGAGGGGCCGGGAGTCCTGCAGCATGCGGGATGGGAGTTAGACTCCGGCTGGGACCGCCCCCTGGGCGCTTGGACGGGCCCTTTTCCCGGGGGAGGCCTTCCTGGGGCTCTACCCGCTGCCTCCCCCAAAATGCCTGCAGACGTGGCCGGACCCCAGGGGAGCTGGCCGCTTGAAGTGCGGCGGCCCACGGGCACGCGGCGGCCCCTCCTTCTGACTCGGAGCCGAGGCCCGGGTCCCCAAGGCCCCTGGGAGGCAGAGGCCCAGCCAGAAGCCAGGGAGGCGACCCCGGAAGCCAGCAGCCCTCAGGTCACAGCTGGGTCCCCACCGGGGTGAGAACAGGACACAGGGACACGCCGCACAAATGGCAACACCGAGCCCAGGAAAAGCCCACGGCTTCTGGCCTGTGGGACAGGGTGGGGCGTCTCTTAGTCCTGCGGGCGCGGAGGCCTTGGGGTGTCTCAGAAAATATTACTCCTGGGGTGGCTCAAGGGCCGTCCCAGGCATTAACGTGACAACCAGTACTGAAGTACTTGGAGGGGCGGGGGAGACAGGGTCAGCCTCTGTCGCCCTGGCTGGAGGGCGGTGACACAATCACGGCCGCCGCAGCCTCGACCCGCTGGGCTCCGGCGATCCTTCCGCCTCAGCCTTCCAAGTAGCTGGAACTACAGGTGCGCGCCACCATGCCTGGCTAAGTTTTGGATTTATGGTAGAGACCAGGTCTCGCCAAGTTCCCCAGGTTGGTCTCGAACCCCTGGGCTCAGGCAGTGCTCTCACCTCGGTCTCCCAAAGTGCTGGGATGACAGGCTCAAGCCACCGCACCCGGCAGTCTCGGTGTCTTAAGTGTGACAGATGTCCCGTGCTGATGTTAAGACATTCGCTACACGAGGAGAATTCTGTGTAGTCTTTGCAGCTGTGCCGGGAATCTAAAATTTCTGTAAAATAAAAAATTCATATAGGCCAAGTGCGGTGGCTCACGCCTGTAATGCCAACACTTTGGGAGGCTGCGGTGAGATGATGTCTGGAGCCCATGGGCTTTGAGACCAACCTGGGCAACTTGGCAAGACTTCAGCTCTATAATAAATTTTAAAAATTAGCCAGGCATGTTGGTGCGTGCCTGTAGTTCCAGCTCCTTGGAAGGCTGAGGCGGAAGGATCGCTGGAGCCCGGCAGGTAGAGGCTGCGGTGGCCGTGAGCGTGGCCATGACAGTCCAGCCGGGATGAGACTCCCACTCAAAAAAAAAAAAAAAAAAAAGAGCCGGGCATGGTGGCCAACACCGGCCCAGCTACTCGGGAGGCTGAGGCAGGAGGATCGCCTGAAGCCAAGAGGTCGAGACTGCGGCCTGGTTGACAGAGACTCCAACTCAAAAATAAAAAATAAATAAAGCCGGGCTCGGTGGCTCAGCCCGTCATCCCGCGCCTTTGGGAGGCTGAGGTGAGTGGATGGCCTGAGCCCGCGGGTTCGAGACCCGCCTGGGCAGCGAGACCTCATCCCTACAATAAATCACAAAATCAGCCGGGCGTGGTAGCGCGTGCCTATAGTTCCGGCTACTCGCAAGGCTGAGGCGGAAGGATCGCCGGAGCCCGGCAGGTCGAGGCTGCGGTGGCCGGGAGCGGCCGCTGCACTCCAGTCTGGGCGACAGTGAGACTCCAACTCAAAAAAAAAAAAAAAAGAGATGGGGTGTGGCTCTGTCGCCCGGGCTGGAGTGCACTGGCATGCACCTGGCCACCCCAGCCTTGACCTGCTGGGCTCTGGCGATCCTTGACTAATTTTTTGAGTTATTGCAGAGCCGAGGTCTCACCAAGTTGCCCAGGCTGGTCTCAAACACGTGGGCTCAGGCAGTCCTCTCACCTCGGCCTCCCAAGGTGCTGGGATGACAGGTGTGAGCCACCGCACCCAGCGACACTTTAAATAGGCCACAGGCCATTGCCTTGCTGAGCGATGGTCTGGCCATGTGTTCTTTGAGCTATGGCCGCCGCCATGTTTTCCTAAGCTTCGGCCCCCTCCCCTAGCTTGGGGAGATGAATTCTCTCTCTCTCTCATTTACTTGCTAAATAAACTATATTTTCTAATCTTAAAAAAAATTAAATAGGTAAATAAATAAAGGCCGCAGCACTTCTTGTGGCCCGGAAATCCCTGGCTGCCCTCTGTCTCCTGGCTGCAGCCACACCGGGGCTTTGGCTGTTCCCACAAGAGAGAGCCCAGCCCCACCTCTGTGCCCTCCCCTGGGCTGTTCCTTCCCCCGGGACCCATCCCAGGTGCTCAGCCAACTGCCTTGCCATTCAGCTCTCTGCTCAGACACCACCTGCTTTGAAGAGATATCCCCGATGACCATTAAAAAGATAAAATTTGGCCGAGGTGGGAGGATCTCCTGAGCCCAGGAGCTCAAGACCACGACCCCAAAAATTAAATAATTAGCCAGGTGTGGTGGCGTGCACCTGTCGCCCCAGCATCTTGGGAGGCTGAGGTGGGAGGATCGCGTAAACCCAGGAGGTGGAAACGGTGGTGGGCCGTGATCCAGCCAGGGCGCTCCAGTCCGGGCGACAGAGTGAAAGCCCTGACCCAGAAAGAAAAATAAAACGTGAGAAAATAGCCCCTGGGCCAAACTAGGTGTTGTCTGAGTCTGTGGGATTTCTGTGCTGTCATCGGCGGCTGATGATAATGGCCATGGCTCTTGTCCCCAGAAAAACAAATTTGAGGTCCCTCGTTCATTAACGAGTCAAATGAAATCTTTGAGCCGGGCGTGGTGGCTCACGCCTATCATCCCAGCACTTTGAGAGGCCGGGCGGGAGGATTGCCTGAGCCCAGGGGTTCGAGACCAGCCCGGGCAACTCGGCGAGACCTCGTCTCTACAATCAATCAAAAAAGTGAGCCGGGCATGGTGGCACCTGTGGTCCCAGCTGCTCGGGAGGCCGAGGCGGGAGGATTGCCTGAGCCCAGGAGGTCAAGGCCGTGGTGAGCTGTGACCGTGCCACCGCTCGCTAGCCTGGGTGACAGAATGAGCCTCCGGCTCAAAAACAAGAAGGGACATCTTAGGAGAACGGTCGATCAATGATTATTGATTTTCTTTCTTTTTTTTATTTAATTTAGAGATGAGGTCTCGCCAAGTTGCCCGGGCGGGTCTCGAACCCATGGGCTCAGGCCATCCACTCACCTCAGCCTCCCAAAGGCGCGGGATGACAGGCTGAGCCACGAGCCCGGCCTCATTTTTGTTTTTTTGTAGAGACTTGGTCTCACTCTGTTGTCCAGGCTGCTCTCGAACTCTTGGTCTTCAGTGATCCTACTGCCTTGGCCTTCTGTGATGCTGGGACTCCAGGTGTGCGCCACCACATCTGGCTAATTTTTGTGATTTATGGTAGAGACAAGGTCTCACGAAGTTGCCCAGGCCGGTCTCAGACCCCTAGACTCAGGCCATCTTCCTGCCTTGGCCTCCCAAAGTGCTGGTATGACAGGCGTGTGCCACCACCATGTGCCACCCAATTATTATTATTGCTTTTTAATTTTTTAATTTTTATTTTTCTGAGTTGGAGTCTCCCTCTGTCGCCCGGGCTGGCGTGCAGTGGCTACCACGCCTGGCTCATTTCTCTATTTATTGTAGAGACGAGGTCTCGCCAAGTTGCCCGGGCTGGTTTCGAACCCTTGGGCTCAGGCGATCCTCTCGCCTTGGCCTCCCAAAGTGCTGGGATGACAGATTTGAGCCACTGCACCCAGCCACCCAGTTATTATTATGATGATGAGTTGGAGTCTCACTCCATCGCCCAGGCTGGAGTGCAGGGGCATGTTCACGGCCACCGCAGCCTCGACCTGATGGGTTCAGGCGATCCTCCCGCCTCAGCCTTCCAAGGAGCTGGAACTACAGGCGCGCGCCACCACGCCCGGCTAATCCCAACTATTAAAAAAATAATTTTTATCGACTCCGGGGCTGGCGCCCTGTCTGTCTATTTCTCTGGCTGAGGCTTGCACGCCTGCCTGTCTGGCGTTCCTGTATTCATTTCTCTTCCCGGATCTTTGCTGTATCGTCCTCTGGAACATTCACCGGAGAGCAGGGACGTGGCCCATGGGAGGTTCTCGGCCCTTCTTTGACTGGTGAATAAATCCAGGCAGGGCCTGAGTGGGGTACCTGAAGCTGGGCCCTCCCGGGAGAGACTGCATGACTGGACGGGCGAGCCGAGAGGCCTTGGGGCAAAGCCACTGCCGGACTGAATGTTCTGGAACTGTCAGAGCGGCCACATCAAGCTCAGTGACCCCGGGTTCTAGAATCTTCTTGCGTCTTTCCTATTTCCAGCTGGAACTCCTCCATGAATACCACCCAGGCTCCCCAAGGCGCAGGTGCAAATTCTCGTGACATCTCAACGTGTGAGCCCCCGGGCTGCAGCCCCCCGGTCTACCCCCAGCAGCCAGGGAAGTCCTCTCATGCCCTCGGGTCATAGTGGAGACAACTGTGGTGACCAGTTGACAGAGTCAGACGCTTCGGCTGGGCGCGGTGGCTCAGGCCTGCCATCCCAGCACTTTGGGAGGGTGAGGCGGGAGGATCGCTTGAGGCCAGGCGTTCGAGGCCAGCCTGGGCAACATAGCGAGACCCCGTCGCTACAGAAAAATTCAAAGGTTAGCCCGGCATGGTGGCGCACGCCCGTCGTCCTGGCTACTCTGGAGGCTGAGGTGGGAGGGTCGTCCCAGCCCTGGAGTTGTGTGTGGCCTGCTATAGTCGCTGACAGACCGTCTCTTAAAATACTTCAGGCATGTCACTTTATTGATTTGAGTCCGAGCCTCACCGTCGCCCAGGCTGGAGGGCCGGGGCACGATCACGGCTAGCGCAGCCTCCACCTGCCGGGCTCAGGGGATTCTCCTGCCTCAGCCTCCCCAGTAGCTGGGACGACAGCTGCACACCCGGTTCGTTTTTTTATTTACTGGAGAGGCGAGGTTTTGCCAAGTTGCCCAGACTGGTTGCAAACCCCTGGGCTCAAGCGAGCCTCCCTCCTCGGCCTCCCAAACTGCTGGGATGACAGGCGTGAGCCGCCGCGCCCGGCCTATCCGTTTAAAATCTTATCAGGCGCTGCAGGCCCGTCTAGCCAACATACCTGGAAGTCAAGTATGTTGACTTCCACCCGCCATCGCTGCTGTGTGTCGGGGACACGTTACTTCCCCTGTCTGGTTCCCTCACCTGTCTTCATCTGCACACCAAGGCCGCAGCCCCTGACACACACACGGCCTGAAAGAGAGCCCAAGACCCCAACAAGAATCTAATCACAGAGATCTTTTGTTCAGGGCTTTCCCGGTGGGTCACCGTGGTCCTACGAGTCACACATGTCACCCAGTTTCTCTCTTGTCATGACCCTAGAATGGCTGATTATTCTAGCCAAAGGCCTTGGAGAGTCAAAGAGTTGAAGTAACCTGCTCCGTTACTGTGTGACGACACACGGCGACCCAATCTTTTATGGTTCATTAGATTTTTGTGTTTTTTTTTGGGTCAGAGTCGCACTCCCTGGCCCAGGCTGGAGGGCCGTGGCCCGCTCGCGGCCAGCGCAGCCTCAACCTGCCGGGCTCAGGCCATCCGTCCGCCTCGGGCTTCCAAGTAGCTGGAATCCCAGGCGTGCGCCGCCATGCCCGGCTAGTTTTTGATTTACTGTAGAAACTAGGTCTGGCCGAGTTGCCCCAGCTGGTCTTGAATCTCTGGGCTCAGGCAATCCTCTTGCCTTGGCCTCCCAAAGCGCTGGGATGACAGGTGTGAGCCGCCGCACCTGCCTGTTTATTAGACTTTAAAATAGTAGTTTTTTTTTTTTTTTTTTGAGTCAGAGTCTCATTCTGTAGTCCAGGCTCAGGTGATCCTTCCACCTCAGCCTTCCAAGTAGCTGGAACTACAGGTGCGTGCCACCATGCCCGGCTACATTTTTGATTTATTGTAGAGATGAGGTCTCGCTAAGTTGCCCAGGCTGGTCTCAAACCCGTGGGCCCAGGCAGTCCTCTGGCCTCTGCCTCCCAAAGTGCTGGGATTATGAGCGGAGCCACTACGCCCGGCGGCAAAATAATATTTTTAAATTTTTATTTATGTATTTATTTATTTATTTTTGAGTGGGAGTCTCACTCGGTCGCCCAGACTGGAGTGCAGCGGCCACTCCCGGCCACCGCAGCCTCGACCTGCTGGGCTCCGGCGACCCTTCTGCTCCGCCTTCCAGGTAGCTGAACTCCAGGCACGCGCTACCACGCCCGGCTCATTATTTTTGTTTTTATGATAGAGATGAAGTCTTGCCAACTTGCCCAGGCTGGTCTCGAACCCCTGAGCTTAGGCCGTCGTCTCGCCTCAGCCTCCCAAAGTGCTGGGGTTACGGGCTTGAACCATCACGCCCGGCCGTAATAGTATTTTTTTAATGCCAGGTTCTCGGCCGGGCGCGGTGGCTCAAGTCCATAATCCCAGCACTTTGAGAGGCCGAGGTGAGAGGATTGCCTGACCCCGGGGGTTCGAGACCAGCCTGGGCAACTTGGCGAGACCTCGTCTCTACGATAAATTAAAAAATGAGCCAGGCGTGGTGGTACACGCCTGTAGTTCCGGCTACTTGGAAGGCTGAGGCGCAGAGATCGCCGGGACCCAACGAACAAACAAACAAATAAGGTAAGTCAGGGTCTCACTCTGTGGCCCAGGCTGGAGTGCGGTGGCACGATCACGGCTCACCGCAGCCTCCAACTCCTGGGCTCAGGCGATCCTCCTGCGTCAGCCTCCCGAGTAGCTGGGATCGCAGGCACCACTGCTGTCCGCTAACTTTTAAATTTTTTTGTAGAGATGAGGTGACCCTACGCTGCCCAGGCTGGTCTCGGGCTCCCGACCGCAAGACAGCCTCCCGCCTGGGCCTCCCAATGTGCCGGGATGACAGGCATGCGCCTCCATGCCCGGCCTCAAATAATACTGACTTGGGTGGTGTGGGGGGCATGGGAGGGGGCAGGAGGGAAGTGTAGATGTCAGAAGACAGCTCTGACACCCTCAGGTGATTGTCACTGTAGGGGTGAGTTGGGGGAGGGGCAGGGGTCTGCCACACCCTGGCGGTTCCTGAAGGACTTGACACTGCCTCCCCGCCCCTCTCCGGGCGTCAGTTTCCCCGTATGACGATGGAAGACATGACCCCTGCTTGTTTTCGGGGCCACGACGCCCATCTTCCCTGGCCCTTCGGAGTCAGGTTACGGAGTCAGGTTAATCACCGGGGCGCAACGGTGTGCGAGTTCCTCTCCGTCTGTCCTGCAAAACGGTATGGTGGCATGGCGGGGAGACTGAGTCACCGGCCGCTCTGGGCTGAAGTCTGCGCTCCGGCTGGCTCGGGGAGCCCAGGTAGGATGGCGGCATTGCCTCCAGGGTGGCGTCCCCTTCCCAAGGCCGAGGGCCCGGCGCTTTCAGGAAGGCCCGTGTCCCAGGCAGGGTCGTTAGAGCAAAGTCCCCGGTTCCACCCTCGCCTGGACCCACGTGGCCTTTTCACCTCCTGGGCTGGTGGTGGCTGAGTCCTGGTGCTGTCACTTCCCCCTGGGGGCCTCCCGGGTTTCCCCTCAAAGCCTGATTATTATGACAAAAGCCGATGCGACCCGTTTGGGGGTTGAAAGGCGCTTTTTAAAACTGTGTGTGACAGGGGAGGCTTTGAAGTGGGCGGTCGGGGTACGTTTCACCCCCGCCGGTGGTCGTTTCCTGCCTGGCGGGGTAGTGGTGTTAAAAATAATAATATCGATGATGACGATGGCTCATAACACAAAATTATAATAACAAGGGACCGGCGCGGTGGTGGCTCAGCCTGTCATCCCAGCGCTTGGGGAGGCCGAGGCGGGAGGATCGCTTGAGCCGAGAGTTCGAGACCAGCCTGGGCAGCGCAGCGAGCCCTCGCCTCCACGGATAAAAACAGGAGAAAGCAAATTAGGGGGACCATAGGCTCCGACGTCAGCACGAAGGCGCACAGCCCCGGGCGCAATCAGCGCGGAGTGCGCTGGCCCAAGGCGGCCGAGGGGCCTCGCTCGCTCCCGCCGGAGGGGAAACTGAGGCCGGCGCGCCCGCCCCCCGGCCGCCGAGGCCGCCTTCCCGCGCTCCCGGGCGCCCGCGGCGGGCGGCGGGCGGCCGGCCGGGCCGGGCCAGGATGTTCTCGCCCTCGTCCCCGCCTCCCCCTTCCCCGTCCCCCGCCGGACCTCTCCCACGGCCGGGGAGGAAGTGGGAGACACGGGGGGGCCGGGCGGGCCGCCGCCCCTGCCGGCCACGCAGCCTCGTGCGCGCGGGACCCCGGCCCGGCCCGCCCGCGGCCGCGGCGGGGGGCGTCGCGCGCCGCGGAAACAGCCGCCCTCCCCCCGCCGCCAGCCCCGGCCCCGCCGGCGGGCGGGTGGAGGCGACTTTTACATAACCGCGGGCGGGCAGGTTGGCGGCTGGCATCGGGCACCGCGGACCGGGCCGCACTCGGAGAGCCCGGCCCCGCGCCCCCGGCGCGGCCGGGCCCCCCGCCCGGCCCGGGGGTCCCGCGCCCCGCCCCGCGCCCCCGGCGGCCCGGCGGCGCGCCCCACGCCCGGCCGGTGCTCGCAGTGCGCCCGGCGCTCCCCCCCCGCTGCCACCCTGCCACGCCCCGGGCGTCGGGGGCACAGCCCGCGCCCCCCGGCCCCGCCCCTGCGCAGAGGCTGGGGGCCTGTTTATCTGGAGGCCCCCACCCCCTGCGCCCGGGGGCCGGCTCCCCCCGCGCCCCGGGGAGCTCTGGGGCCAGATAAGCTGGCAGCCTGGCACGGCGCCGCGCGGCGGGCGGAGAGGTCAGAGCGGGGGGCGCGCCGGGGCGGGCCGGACCCCCCCACCTGGGCAAAACCCTAACAACAGCGCGGCGCCCGGGCGCAGCCCCACGGGAGGGCAGAGACGTGGCAAGAGGGGACCTGCCGAGCCTGTTCCTGGCCCCCGCGGCCGGGGGGGGCGGGCCGGGCGTGGGGGGGGCCGGCGGCTGCGGCACCTTTAAGACGAGGGAGGACCCCTCTTGCCCTCGGAGAAACCAGGAAGGGAGTCGCGAGCATCATACGGGGCTTTGGCTGTACTGTACAGTTACTGTAGGGCCGTGACGCCGCGCCGGAGCCGGAGCGACCGCGGAGAGCGCCGAGGCCACCGCGAGGCCGCCGAGCCCAGCCAGCGGCCAGGGCGCCCCGTCCCGACCCGGGCCCGGCCCCGCGAGGTGAGCAGCGCCCGGCGCGGGGCGCGGGGCGCGGGGCGCGGGCGCGGGCGCCCTCGGGAAGGGGCGCCGGGGCGCTCCCCAAGTTTCCGAGGCGGGGGCGCCGGGCGGCCGCCCGCGGCCGGAGGCGCCCGGGTCCCGGGCGCGGGGAGGGGGCGCCGCCCGGGGGGTCGGGGCGAAGCGCACGGGCTGGTGCGCCAGCCCCCCCGGCCCGGCTGCATGGCTTTCCGGGGCTCCCGGGCGCGCGGGCGCTGGGGGAGGGGAAGCGGGGCTGCACTGAGGGCGGGGGGCCGGCGTGGGGAGACGGGGGGCGCGTCGCGTGCTAAGTTTGCAGCCGGGGCGGGGGGCGCTGTCGCCCCCCGGGGGCCTGTTCGGTGCTGCGTGCATACGTTGGAGTTGGCCGGATTGGGCTCCATGGGGGATGGGGGAGGGGGCTGAAAAAACAGGGAGGGGGGCTTCGCGAAGGAGGGGGAAGGGGTGGGGTGTCCGGGTGGGCGGGCGGGCGCGCGCGGGGCCCGCCGGGCGTCGTAGTCCGCGCGCCGTCGGCGGCGGGCCGGCGCGGGCGGCTCGGACTGCGAGTCCCAGGGTGCCCCGCGCCGGCGGCCCGCCGCGGCCCGCGGGTAGGGCGGCGCGGAGGAGGGGCGGTGAGCGGCGGGCCGGCGGGCCAATGGGCGCGCGCCGATCGCGCGGCGCGGCGCGGGGCGGGGCCGGCGGCCGGGGCGGGGCCTGCAGCCGGGCTCCCCTCGCCGGGGGCCGGCGGCGGTCCCCGGCTTCCGGCTGCGCGGCCCGCGGGCCGGCCCCCTCCCCGCCGGGCCCCTCCCCGCTGGTTGTGTAACCGTCCCAGCCCCCCTCCCCCGGCCCCCCGCCCGGCGCGGGGGTCAGCTCCGGCGCTCCCGGGCGGGCGGCCGCGCGGCAGGCGAGCCCGGGATGCGCGGCCTAGCGCAGGCCGGGCCCGGCGTGGGGGAGGCGGGCGGCGGGCGGACCCAGATCCGGGGTAATTTGCATCGCCCTCCCCCCAGCCCGGGCGGGGATTGGCCGCCGGCGGCGGGGGGTGGCGCGGGGCCAGGCTCACTGCCGCCTCCCGGCCCCTCGGAGCGAGCCAGCCAGCCGCCGCCGCCGCCGCCGCCGCCGGGGCCGGGCCCCTCGCGCTGCCCGGGAAGGAGGTAGGAGCCCCCGAGGGCGCGCGGGCGGGGGCGGCGGGGGCGGCGGGCGCGCGGCCGGCCGGGCGGGGGCCGCTTCCTGCCCCGCCGGCCGGGCTCGGCCCGGGCGGGGGCGCCGGCCGGCGCGGCCCTGCCCGCGCCCCGCGCGCGTGACGCTCCCGCGGCCGGCCCCCCGCCCCGGGCCGCCGCCGCCACGTGCGCCGGGGCGGGGGGCGGGCGCGCGGCCCGGCCTCGCCGCGACCCCCGGCGGCGCGCGCGGGGCCCGGCGGGGGCGGGCTCCTCCCCGCCGCCGCGGAAGCGGCCGGCGCCCCCGCCCCGGCGCCCCCGGCCCCGCCGCGCCAGCTGCCCGGGAGGCGTCCGGCCCGCGCGCCGGCCCGGGCCGGGCCAGGGCGTCGCCCGCGCGCCGCCGCCGGGCCCGGCGCGGACTCGCTCGCGCGGGCGGCGGGGTCCGCGCGCGCCGGGCCGGGCCCGGGTCTGTTGACCGCCGGCCATCGCCGTGGCGACGGGCGGGGGGCGGAGAGGCCGGGCGGCCGCGGAAAGCGGAGCCAACGGGGGCACTGAAATTTTAATTCGTGGGGCGCTCCGGGGGGTGTTCGCCGCCCGCTCTGATTGGCTGCGGGGCGGCCAGTCAGCACCCGGGCCGGCGCGCAGAGCCCGGCGAGGCCCGCGCGGCCGCGGCGCCCGCGGCCCCTCGCCCGGCCGGGAGCCCGGGGCCCGCCGAGGCCGCGCCAGCCTGGCCGGCGCCCGGGCGCGCACGTGCGTGGCGGTGCCCGGCGGCTTCCCTGCGCCCCCTTCCCTGCGCCGGGTCCACCTGGGGGCGGTCCCTGCTGCCGAAGGAGGAAACTGAGGCGGGGGCGGGTCTCTGAGCGGCGCCGGCATGGGCAGGGGGCGCTGGACGGCGGCCCAAGGTCGCCGGCCGGAGTCGGGTCCGGCCCGCGGCCCGGCCTTCTCCCGGGCGCGGCCGGAGCGCCTGCTGCAGGCACCTGTCCGGCGAGGAGTGTCCTCCAGGCGCGTGCGGCCCGGTGCCGGAGATGACATTGAGGCGCAGAGACGGCCGGCGGGGCTCCCAAGGTCACACAGCACCGGCCTCCAGCCTCCCGGGCAAGGTCCCCGTCCGGCCCTGTCAGCCTGCCATCCGGCAGGGCAGGGCTCTGGGTTTTACGACCCGTTCATTACAGCCCAGGGGACAGGTCACCTGGCGGGACCAGGAGGGGTCCCGCGTCCCCAGGGTGGAATGTGGCCTGCCTGGAGGAGGAAGCCCCCAGGTCGCACAGGGCACAGCAGGGCCTGCTTGCTCTGGGGCGCCTGTCACCCCGAGCTCCAGGCACCTGCTAGGCCATAAACCGCCCTGGGCAGAGGGACCAGAGGAACAAGCTTGGGTGGGGGCCAGTGAGACCCAGTCCCAGCCGGCCTCGGGTTCACCCGGGCGGCTGCTTCCCCCACCAGCCTCAGTTTTCCCACCAGTACAGTGGGGAGGTTGTCTTTAGCCCGGAAGTGTCATCTTAGGGTTTACTTCAGTGATCCCTGGGGAACGTTTGTTGAGCGACTTACTGCACAGCAAGGGGACTTAGGGGGAGTCTCTCCTGCGCCTGTGTCCCAAGGACCCGAGGGTTGGGGCCCTCCCTGTGTTCAGATGGCGCTGGCCTCCAGCCCGAGCCGGGCCCCCCAGGGCAGCCCGAGGGGCTGAGACTAGGCTCCAGCCCCGTAGCCCGAGGGCAGGGGGGTTTTGGCCCCTGCTGGTCCCTGGGAGGACGAGTTTGACAGGATGGGACCCGCGGCCTGGGTTCGAATTCCAGCCCTCAGAGGCCGGGCCGCCTCCCAGCCGCTCCCCAGCGGCAAAATGAGGCAGAGACCAGGCCCTGCCTGGAGCTGCAGCTGCAGGGGTCTCTGCCAGGGCCCTCAGGCCGGCCTCCGCAGCCCTCCAGGGGCCGGAGGCCGGTGGGTTTAGAGCCCCAGAGCCCAGAAGGCGCCCTGCGGAGAATCCACTGCGCGGAGCCTGGCCAAAGGACCGGCCCCTCCATCTGTCCCCCAGCAGGCTGTGGATGGCCACTCGGTGGAAGTGTCCCCACCCACGCCTTTCTGGTTCGACTGGAAAACAAGGCCCCGTCCCACCCCCTGCGGGCCGCGTCTGAGGAGGGATCTGGCAGGGCGGGCAGGGCCAGGGTCCCCTCGCCTCTGACGTGCAGGCCGAGCTTTCCACCTGCTCCGGCGGGGGGGTGGCGGCAGGGAGCAGTGTGGGAGCTGCAAGTGACGGGCAGGCCTCGCCCAGGTGCGCCCAAGGGCAGGGGGACGCCGATGGGGCTTTGGCGCCTGGCCTTGCTTACCCCAGGGACGGGCAGCTCATTCCTCCCACCGCCATCGTGCATGGCTCTGGCTTCCTGAAGCTGCCTCTCAGAACCGAGCCTGGGGCTGGAGCCTGGGCTTCTCGGCCCGCGGGAGGGGGCCTGGGTCCCAGCCGTGAGTGGGGGTCGGACGGGGTCCCTGCCTCTGCCCCCATCCTGCTCCCACCACCCACACACTTCCCACTGGCCCACGGCCTTCCTGCCTCTGGCCCTTTAAGGCCTGGGCAGGAAGCCCCTCCCCACTCAGGGCAATAAATGGACATGGAAGATGGCCGAGGGCCTGTGTGCTCCAAGGCCTGCCCGGAGGGAGGGAGGCCGGGGGGCGGGGGGCTGGCGGGCAGCCGGCAGCCACGCCGGGCCGTTGGTGCCCCCCGATCTGGACACCACATTCCTGTCCCATTAAACCCAGGCCGGGGCCTGGGCCAGGCAGGGATTGGCACCAGGACAGGGCGGGGTAACTGCCGGCACCAAGCTTGCGACACAGGCCGGGCTGGGAGGGGTGGGGGCCGCGGGGCGCGGGCCTGGCAGACGCACCTGCGTGCCCCGTTCGCTGTGTGACCTTGGGCTGCCGCCCACCCTCTCTGGGCTGGGTCTTCCCTTCCGCTTCCTCCTGGGGGCCTCCCCACCCCTTGGCACCCAGTGGGTGAAGAGGGGGCTGGACTCCCAGGAACATTCAAAGTGAAGTTCAGAAATCCCCAAGGGGGCGGGGAGCAGCCCGGCCGGGCCTCCTGGGGTCGCAGGTCCTCGGGCAGGTGGGCCAGAGCAGGGGAGTCTGTCCCTGTGCTCCCTGGGCAGAGGGTGCCCCTTTTCGCTAGGGAAACCGAGGCTCAGAAGGTGTCGCCTCCCAGGTCCCGCGGCTTGGGAGCGCAGTGTCGGCCTTGACCCTGGCCACCCTGTGCAGCACAAAGTAGGTGCCAGCGGCTTCTGTGGCTTTTTCTGCTCTCGCTGGGTGGAGGGGGGTGGGGCCCTGAGCCCCTCACTAAGCCGCCCCCCGCCAGCCCCCTCGCTGGCCCCCTCCTTCCTGCGCAGTGGGGGTGGTGAAGGCCGGGCTCCCAGCCCGCCTCATCGCGTGACCTTGGGAAGCCCCCGACTCCCTTTTGCGGAGCTGGTGGGGCAGAGCCCGCGCCCTCCCTGTGCTCCCAGGGTCCTCCGGGGTGACTCCTGCTCCCGGAGCCGCGTCCGGGGGCTTCTGACCTCACCGCACATCCCGGCAGCCGGGGAGTGGCCGCTGCTCGGGCCAGAGGGCTGGAGGCCTGGCCTGGCCACCCATGTGCTGTGTGACCTTGGCCCGCTCTCTGCGCCTCTCAGGGCTGTGGGAAGGTTGCGGGGAAGGGACACGCAGGAGGGCCGCAGTCAAGCCGGTTGACAGCAAGTGACCCCAGCTTAGATGCGAGTGGGACCGGCAGGCCGCACCCCTCCCCTGACCCGGGCGTGTCTTCCAGCCAGGTGGGCGGGGCTGGGCATGGGCTGTCTGGTCCATCTGGCAGTGTGCTGCGCCCCTACTGTGCGCCACCCTGGGGAGGGCTGGGCCTAGGGGCCTGGGGGGGGGGAGAGGGGGAGGGAGGAGGGCGCCCACCTCCAGCCCAGAGGGGGCCTGCCGGGGCTTGTCGCTCGGCCGCCGAGTCAGCATCGAGCACCCCGGAAATCCCACGGCGGTGCGGGGGCGGAGCTGTGATGAAAGCTGGGGCCCTGGGTGGGGGGGCCGGCAGAGGACCCTGGCGGCGTGGGGGCGGGGCTTCCTGGGAGGGAGCGAAACCGCCTCCCCCAGGGGCACCTACTGTGTGTCGGGCGCACAGTGGGTCTTCAGCGCGAGGGCGGGCTCGTTGCCAGGACTTCACGGCCTCCCTGGGGCTCTTCCCGGGCCTCCCCACCCCCACCTGGGAGGCCGGTCTTCTGGGCTCTGCTTAGGGGTCCCCCCCCAGAGGCCCAGGGTGTGGCTGGCAGGTGGCTCGTTTCCTGGAGAGGGCGTGGGTCGGGTGCCTGCAGGTCGAGTTGGTTTCCAGGGCGGGACGGGCAGTGGTCCTGGTGGGTGGGGCGCCAGTCCGCGGGGTGCCCTCGCCCAGGACTCAGCCTCGGTGTTCTTGTCTGTGCGATGGGGGCTTTCCTCGCTGGGTCTCCAGGCCCTCGGACACGAGGGTCTCGGACGATACTTGGGGGAACAGGCCCTGGGGGGCCCTGGGGAGAGGCCCCCAAGCGACCGGGGACCTGGGCCCCCTGAGGCCCGACGGCCCTCTCGCGGCGGCCTGGGGCCGGCCTCCCTGCTGCGCCGGGCGGGCGAGGAGGGGCCGGGCCTGTCTGAGCCGCGGGCCCATCTGCCCATGCGCTCCGTGGCCGGGGCCAGACGGCAGATGGCGGCCGGGGGTGGGCGCCGCCCGGGGCTCCTTGGAGGCTGCCCGGCCCTTGGAGGGGTCGCCTCCCCCTCCCGGCCGCCGGCGGAGCTGAGGGGGCCGAGCCGCGGGGGCCGGGCCGGCAGGTGGGGGCCGCCGCGGGCGAGTCTGGGGGAAGCTGGGGGGTGGCCCGGTCTCCCGGAGGCGTCTGTGTGGGCCCGCCGCCTGGAGCCCTCTGAGTGCCACCCGGGCCTCCCTCGCGGGGCCGGCCTGGCCGGGCCTCCCCAGGGACTGGTGGGGCCCGGAGGACTGCGGGTTGGTGGGTGACTCCGGGGGGCTCCCAGGAGAGGGCGGAGGGTGGGGACCGAGCCAGCGGCTTGCACAAGCACCGAGTGGGCGGGTGAGTCACAGCCCAGGGAAGGCGGAAAGAGGAGGGGGCGGGCCCGGCGAGCCCCCAGGGCCCGCTGCCCCCGAGCCCTCTGCCCATTTGGCAGACGGGAGCCCGAGGCCCCGCGCGAGCCCGTCCGACCTGAGCTGCACCGAGCGCTGGGCGGGGCTGCCCGATGGGGGCGGTCGGGCCGGGGAGGGAAGGGGGCGCTGGCTCCGGCCCCGCTCCCCTGCGTGTGGCTGGGCGGGCGGCAGCCTGGCTGTTCCTGCTGCTCACCCCGGGGTCCAGCCCGTCCTGGGGGCTCCACGGGGCAGGGTGGATCTGTCCCCGGGCACGGCCCTGCCCCGGCCGGCACGCCCACGGTGGCCTTCACCCCACCGCCCGTCGCGGGGCTCGGCCTCACCCCTTCCTGCTGACTCAGAGCCCCAGGATCCGACGGCGCAGGGCCCGGGTCGAGGAGGCGGGGGCTGGCTCGGGTCACAGGGCCCGGCTTGGTGCGTGGGGCCTCGAACAGGTGGCGCCAGCCCCGTCCCGGGCTCCGGAGTGGGGAGGGTGCCCCGGGGACGTGGCCGTGGGCCCGCGGAGGCTGCGCTCAGACCCGCGAAAACAGCGCGGTCAGGGTGCGCCCCCACACCTGCGTGGGCTCCCGGGAGGCGTCTAGTTGCCCTCGGACAAGTGGCCCTCCGGCGGGGGCGGGTGCAACGTGCACGTGTCTCCCGGCACCCCGTGTGGGCTTTGCCAACACAGCCGGGGACACCGAGGCCGGGTGGGGCAGGACCCCCGGCCGCCCGTGCGCACAGAGGGGGAAGCGGGGGCTGCTCCCGGGCGCTGGGGCCCCCGCTCACGCCCCCTCCCTCCGGCGCTGCAGGTCTCGGCGCAGAAGATGGCCGGCGGCGTGGACGGCCCCATCGGGATCCCGTTCCCCGACCACAGCAGCGACGTCCTGAGCGGCCTCAATGAGCAGCGCACGCAGGGCCTGCTGTGCGACGTGGTGATCCTGGTGGAGGGCCGCGAGTTCCCCACGCACCGCTCGGTGCTGGCCGCCTGCAGCCAGTACTTCAAGAAGCTGTTCACGTCGGGCGCCGTGGTGGACCAGCAGAACGTGTACGAGATCGACTTCGTCAGCGCGGAGGCGCTCACGGCGCTCATGGACTTCGCCTACACGGCCACGCTCACCGTCAGCACCGCCAACGTGGGCGACATCCTCAGCGCCGCGCGCCTGCTGGAGATCCCCGCCGTGAGCCACGTGTGCGCCGACCTCCTGGACCGCCAGATCCTGGCGGCCGACGCGGGCGCCGGCGCGGGGCAGCTGGACCTGGCGGACCAGGTCGACCAGCGCAACCTGCTGCGCGCCAAGGAGTACCTCGAGTTCTTCCAGACCAACCCCATGAACAGCCTGCCCCCGGCCGCCGCCGCCGCCAGCTTCCCGTGGTCCGCCTTCGGCGCGTCCGACGACGACCTGGACGCCACCAAGGAGGCCGTGGCGGCCGCCGTGGCCGCCGTGGCCGCGGGCGACTGCAACGGCTTGGACTTCTACGGGCCGGGGCCCCCGTCCGAGCGGCCCGCGGCGGGGGACGGGGAGGAGGGTGACAGCAACCCGGGCCTGTGGCCGGAGCGGGACGAGGACGCCCCCGCCGCCGGGAGCCTCTTTCCGCCGCCGGCCGCCCCGCCGGCCGCCACGCAGAACGGCCACTACGGGCGCGGCGGCGAGGAGGAGGCGGCCTCGCTGTCGGAGGCCGCCCCCGAGCCCGGCGACTCCCCGGGCTTCCTGTCGGGCGCGGCTGAGGGTGAGGACGGCGACGGCCCCGACGCGGACGGGCTGGCGGCCAGCACGCTGCTGCAGCAGATGATGTCGTCGGTGAGCCGCGCGGGCGCCGCGGCGGGCGACAGCGACGAGGAGTCGCGGGCGGACGACAAGGGCGTCATGGACTACTACCTGAAGTACTTCAGCGGCGCCCACGACGGCGACGTGTACCCGGCCTGGTCGCAGAAGGTGGAGAAGAAGATCCGCGCCAAGGCGTTCCAGAAGTGCCCCATCTGCGAGAAGGTCATCCAGGGCGCCGGCAAGCTGCCGCGCCACATCCGCACCCACACGGGCGAGAAGCCCTACGAGTGCAGCATCTGCAAGGTCCGCTTCACCAGGTGAGCGCGCCGGGAGCCGGGCGGCCGGGCGTCGTGGCGCCCGCGGCGCAGCGCTCAGGGAGGCCGGGGCGGGAGGGCCGCCGGCCCGGGTCGAGACCAGCCTGGGCCACGCGGCGGGACCCCATCTCCGCACGAAGTAAAAGCGAGAGAGCCGGGCGTGCTGGCGTGCGCCCACCGTCCCAGCTGCTCGGGAGGCCGAGGCTGCGGTGAGGTGATGGCGCCGCTGCCCTTCGGCCTGGGCGATGGCGAGACCCCGTCACCTAAGAAAGAACGTGGGCCGGCCCTGGGGGCACCCCGGTGGGGTCCCGCAGGCTGGAGGGAGGTCGGCAGGGAGACCCGGGAGTCGCTCCTCTGCTCGGGCGCGGGGTTCTTTTCCGGAGCACGTGGCCCCCGCGGGAGGGCCGGTCTGGCGCTGAGTCGCCCCGAGTCCCCGCGGCCCGGTGGGCGCTGGTTTTGCGCTCTCGGGGTCTGAAGGTCCGAGTGCGGGTTCACACGCGGCGTGGCGGCGCCAGGCTTCCAGCACGCCCGCCCCCAAGCCTGAGCCAGCAAATCGTGTTTCGCCCCTTCCCTCCCGCTCTGCCCTTGGGAGTCCAGGTGCCGGCCTGGCCCCACGGGTAGCCCTCGCTCATAAGCCACAGCCAGCACGTATTAAGCGCCTGCTGGATGCCAGGCGTGGGAAAGGGTCTTCCAGGCAGAGCGAACAGCCTGTGCGGAGGCCCCGAGGCCAGTCCAGAGCAGGGTCACTGCAGGAGTGGGGGGCCGGGCTGGGGCTGCCTGATTTGGTCCTAGGAGCCCCGGGTGACTGACAGGCCCTGCGGACGGGGGCGGGCCGGAGGGGCAGGGACAGGGCCCAGGGGCCCGGCCGCGTGACTCAACCTCACCCCCTGCCCCCCGCCCTGGGGTTCCCCCAGCCACGCCCGCAAGGCCGAAGAAAGGGGCTGCTGTCCTGGCTGCTTCCCTGCCCCGCCCTGTGGGGACAGGAGGGCCGACCTCCTCCCCAGCCCCGCCCCCTCCCCCGCGGGCTGGCAGAGGCCTGCAGCCTGGACTCCAGGGCCCGGGAGCCTCAGGCCGGTGGCAGAGGGCAGCGGTGCCCGTGGGCGCCGGCCGTCCCGGGGCTCCCTCCCGCTCCAGGACAGGGGTCGGTGGCTGCGGGCTTTGCCTCAGGCTCACTGGCTTGGAGGGGCAGCCGCAGGGGGGCCCGGCGCGCGGGGCGGACCCTGACCTTGGCCTCCCCGCCCATGGGCCTGGGCTGTTTCCTTCTGCCGGGGGTGCCCTGGGCCGCCTGCCCTGACGGAGGCCCAGCAGGGGCCCGCGGTGAGGTCCTTTCCCACCCACGCCCGCCTGGGCCCCAGCCCCTCACCCCGGGGTGCCAGCCTCCACCCCCCAAAAAAGCCTGGGTGCCCGGGGCCCCTCTGAGTCACGGCAGCGTTGAGTAAGCGGGCTGGTGGCAGCCAAGGCTGTAATTACCCCGGCCGGGTTCGGCGATGACACCGGGCTCCCCCGCCCGGCCCCCCACCCGCTGTGCAGCCCTGGACCAGGCGCTTCCTCTCTCGGGGCCTCCTGGCCTCGGCTGGGAAGTCTCCGTAGGAACCTCCACGGGGCAGAAAAGGCGGTCCCTGCCGTCCCCTCCGTGACCAGGCCCTGGGGGCCCTGTCCGCAGGCTTTGCGGGGCCACGCGAAGGCCTGGGGGCTGCAGCCCCGGCCTGAGTGCTCTGTGTGCTGGGGCGGGGCGCTGCGGCTGGAGAAGGGCTGGGGTCTGACTGCAGACGCCAGGCCCTCGGACCTCAGAGCCGCAGAGCGCCCGGGCGGGCCCGAGCTCCGTGGGTGGTGCCAGAGGGAGGGGCCTAGGGCCAGCGGAGCCCAGAGAGCGAGCCGGGCTGGGAAAGACGGAGGGGCATGCGAGACAGGGCTTTCAGGAGTGGGTAGGAACTCGTCAGCTCTTGTACTGGGAAGAGCTTGCAACCTGCCTGGTGTGAGGAGGAGGGAGCTCGGGTGGCGGTACAGGAGGGAACCCCAGGGAGCCGGCCAGGCAGGGTCCACACTGGGCTGTGCAGTCCGGGCTTCACGCGGGCCGCCCGCGGGGTCCACGTGTCCGGCCAGCCCCGTTAGAAGAAAGCCAAGGGAACTTGGGGCCTGTTTTATGTAGCCCGGCAGATCCGTGGCAGCGCGACACTGACGTGCAAAATCAGAAGTGTGCTGTTTTGCGCGACTTTTGCAAAACGAGTCTCAGCCTGGACGGCCACGTCTCAAGGCCCGGGGGCGGCCCGTGGCCAGTGGCTACTGTCCAGGCCAGAGCGGCGTCCGGGCCACCGTTGCCCAGGGCCTGCGCGTCCTCGGCTTCTGTGCCGCAGGTCCAGGCTGAGCTGGGTCCACGCTGTCCCCCTGCGGGGTGAGGTGGGCGGGAGGGGCCCCCGGGTCACACCGGGCCGCTGTCTCGGCCTCACGGCCCAGCCAGGGGCACAGATGGGAGACAAGAGGGCCCGAGGGGGAGGCCCAGGAGGGCCACTCGGAGGAGGCGATGTCCCAGCCCAGATCTGTCTGTGAAGGCGTGGGAGGAGAGAGGCTGGGCAGGATGGCCAGCACGAGCAAAGGCCCTGGGGTGGGCGTGTGCCCGGCTTGCCGGGTGGCAGCAGGCACGGAGGCAGAGGTGAGGGCCGGGGGCAGGCAGCGCCTGATGGCCGTAGGGCGGGGGCTGGTCACCAGGGTGACCGACGGCCCGGTGTGTCTGAGCGCAGGGGTTTCCCGGGATGTGGGACTTTGAGTGCTGAAACCAGAACAGTTGGTCACCCTATCTGTCACCAAACACCCGGCAGCGCCAGCCCCGGGAGGGCAGGGATGTCTGCCGGCCTCGTTCCCTGCGGTATTTTCAGCACCTGGACCAGGGCCTGGGCCCCAGAGGCGCTCGGGCGCTGTCTGCTCTGAGTGAAGGCGTGGGCCTCGCCCTGTCGTGGCCGGGCCGCTGGCGGCTTCTGCGGCAGGAAGAGGGATCAGGCCGGGCGCAGCGGCTCACGCCTGCCATCCCAGCACTTGGGAGGCTGAGGCAGGAGGATCAGCCAGGGCAGCACAGTGAGACCCCATGGCTGCAAAAATTAAAAACTCAGCCAGGGGCGGTGGCACCGCAGTCCCAGCTACTGGGGAGCCGAGGCGGGAGGGTCGCTGGAGGCCGCAGTGCGAGACCCCGTCTCTGCAAACCGAAGGCTCGGCCGGGGGTGGGCCCCTGCGGTCCCGGCTGCGAGTGAGGCCGTGGGGGCAGCGCGCGGGAGGCCGCGGCGTGAGCGCAGCCTGGGCCCCGCAGCAGACCCCGTCCCTCCGAGCGGTCCCGGGAGGCCCCTCCGCGCGTCCGAGGCCGGCGGGCGGCGGCCCGCGAGGCCGCGCCCGCTGACGCCCGCCCCCCCGCAGGCAGGACAAGCTGAAGGTGCACATGCGGAAGCACACGGGCGAGAAGCCCTACCTGTGCCAGCAGTGCGGCGCCGCCTTCGCGCACAACTACGACCTGAAGAACCACATGCGCGTGCACACGGGGCTGCGGCCCTACCAGTGCGACAGCTGCTGCAAGACCTTCGTGCGCTCCGACCACCTGCACCGGCACCTCAAGAAGGACGGCTGCAACGGCGTGCCCTCGCGCCGCGGCCGCAAGCCCCGCGCGCGCGGCGGTCCCGCGCCCGGCCCCGCGCCCGCGCCGCCCGGCGGCCCCGCCGGCCCCGCCGCGCCGGGCCCGGCGGGGCGGCGCGCGCCCGACGCGGACGAGGACGAGGCGGCGGGCGCCGGCGCCAGCCCCCGCAGCCCCGGCCGCAGCCCCGACGGCGCGGGCCCCGGCGCCGCCCCCGAGGCGCGCGGCCCCGCCGGCCTGGCCTAGCGCGCGGCCGGCGGCCGTCCCGTCGCGCGGGACCCCAAGGACGCCCGTCCGCGCCGCGCGGACGCTAAGCGCGCCGCCCGCCCGCGGCCTATTTATTCGGCCGGCGCCGGCGCCCGCACGTCCCGCGCCGCCCCCGCTTGGACCCCCGCCCCGTAGTGCGGCCCCGCCCCGCCCCGTTCGAAGCACTTTCCGCCGCGCCCGCCCGAGGGCCGCGGGCGGCGGCGCGGCCCCCCGTGTCACACAAGCAATAAAAGGCAAGATTTCGCCCCACGAAAGGAAGGCAGCAGGCACCAACCACCCCAGAAGTCTTGGCACTTTGCAACGGAACGGGTACTACACTTATCTTAGTTCTTAATTTAAAACCATGTTTACAAGTCGCAACCAACTTCTATGAAAAGTTGAAAAGACAAAAAAGCGAGCGAGAGAGCGAGAGCGAGAGCGAGCGAGCGCAGTTCCTCAGAGCCGATTTATTTTTGTACGAGACAATAAAGAGAGAAACCCACCACCGACGCGGAATCCACTTCTGTTCCCCGAGAAGGGGCGGGGTCCCGGGGGAGGCGGGGCCGCGGCTCGGCTCGAGGGCGGGGCCGGGCCCGCCGCTTCTCCGCTGCCGCGGCGCGGGCGCGCGGGCGGCCGCCTCTGGGCCCCGGGGACCCCCTCCCCAGCTCAGGGACGGGCCCCCCGGCCAGAGCGCCCCGCCCGCGCGGCCGCCCCGCCAGGGCCTCCGCCCCCCGGGAGCCCTCTTTTTACTCAAAGGCACTGACTGTAACCCGGCCGGCCCCGCCCGCCCCGCCCGGGCCGCGGACGGGCCGGCGCCGGGCGCCAGGACGCCCCCCGCCCGCGCGCGGGACCCTGTACAGAGCGCTCTGCCGAGCCGAGCCCCCCGCGACGCGCGGGGGCGTCTTCCCGGCCCCCGCCCGCGGCTCGCGTCCCCGTCTGTCCTTTTGTTTTTAAAGGGAAGCTTTTTAAGAAGGCAACTTCGTGTCGTCCCCCGCCCGGTTTCGTGTCCTCGCCCCGCCCGTCGGCCCCCCAATGTCTCAGGACCCCGGCGAGCCGGCGAGCCGTTCCGGGGAACCCCCGCCCGCGCCCCAGCCAGGCCGCCCGCGCCCAGAGAGCCCCCGAGGGGCGAGCCCGCCCCCTCGCAATAAACCCGACGGCGGCCGCGCGGCCGGCGAGGGCGCCGGGCGCGGGGCCGGAGCCCGCCGGGCGCCCGGGAGGAGCTCGGGCCGCCGCCGCCGCCGCACGGACCTCGGGGATTGCACTAAACCCTCGCCCCTAGCTCCGCGCCCAGCCCTGCCTGCCCGCTCTGCCTTAGCCGCCCGCCCGTCCTGGGGGCCGCAGCGTCTGCATGGGCCCAGCGCCGGGACCCCCAGCCCAGCCCAGCCCGCCCCCACTCCGCGCAATCACATACTGTATATAGACGTGGACCGATTTTATTTTTATTCGTTAAATTAAGGTCGTGATCAAGTGTTGCCAAAGATACTGCTGAATTCTCTCGTTTCAGGAAACAAACAAACAAACAAAAATGAGTGGGGTCGTGCCGACTCCGCCAGAAAGGACGCAGCTGAGAGCTTTTTTGTTTGGTTGTTTGGGGTTTTTTTGTGTTTTCTTTTTTGGGGTGTTTTTTTTTTTTTTTAACTGCCTGGTACAAAAAGAAAAAAAGAAAAAAAAGAAAAACAAAGCGAAATTGTTATTTCCATCTTCACGGTGAGGTTGCGTGGATGCGTGCGTGTGTGCGTGTGCGCAGGCTGGGGGCTCCAGGCGGGGGCTGGGGGCGGCCGGGCCGGAGCCCCCGCCTGCCGCGGTCCCCCAGCCTGCGGGGGCCGGGAGGGAGGGACGTCTTCGCTCTTAGCTGCTGCTTCCTGCCCAGCCCCCCCCAGCTGCCTTTTGAGATTAAGGAAAAAAAAAAAGGCAAAAAAACGTGAAAAAAATGAAAAAAAATTATAAACCAGTGAATGTAAAACGCCGGACCAGGCCCAGCCTGGCACGGGTGCGGGCCTGTGCCCTGCGGGTTGGGCGGGCGGTACCAAAGTCTGCCCCTCGGGTGCTCGGCCGGGAGACCCCCACCCAGTGTGGCCGGGAAGTCTCGTCGCCTGGTCACAGCTGTCCGCTTGCTTCCTTCTGGGGGGGTCCCGGGCGGGAGCCGAGGGTCCCCCAGCCCCTCTCCCGGGGTCTGTCCCCGGAGAAGGGCGGCCGGGGATGGGGAGGTCTTTGCACTATTGAGACCCTCCCCGGACCAGGAGGGCGCCTCCACGGGGTCCCCTCCCGGGACGGACACAGTCCGGGCAGCTGGAGCAGGAGACGAGACGGGACACACAGGAGAGCGAGAGAGAGAGGGAAAAAAACCGAAAAACCAACAAAAAAAAGAGCAAAAATCCTATTTTTTGAGAAAGAAAGATATTTATATTTGCAGTTTTATTTTAAAAGTTATTTAAGCTGAGGAAGCGGCCTTCCCGGAGCTGGGGGGCCGGCACAGGACGGGTCAGGGGCCTGGGACTCGGGGGACCCAGGAGCATCAGCTCGGAGTCGGGCGAGCTCGCGCCAAGCCGCACGGGGAGGGCGGCCTGGGGGCCGCGGGCGGGGTCCCGACGCCGAGGCGCCCCGCCCCCCCCGGGCCCCGGGCCCGCCGGCCCGGAATCGAGGTGCCTTGGACTTGGGGCCGGGCCTGGCGGCGGGGGCGGGGCGCCGCCCGGGACGCAGCACAGAACATTCCATGGACTGTATCCGAGAGCGTTTCTACAGTGTGGGAGATGGACGGAAGCGTCAATGGATGAAAATGCACTTTTTGGGCGTGGGGAGGGAGAGCTTTAAAAGTAATAATAAAAAGCAAAAAGACAAAAGATGATGAAAAACCAGAAAAAAATTCATTTTTCTTGTATATAAAAAAAACAACCACTAAACGCAGCCTGTTACGACCGCCGCGGCCTCCTTCGCCTGATTTCCATGTCGTTTGTTCGGGGGGGCTGGGGGTTCCCCGTGCCCACCGCAGCCCTGGGGCCCCGAGGAGAGCCCTCGCGCGCAGCCCGACCCTGCCCCCCGGCCGGAGACGCCACCCCCCCGTGGGGCCCCGAGCCCGGGGGACGGCGGCGGGGCGAGGGCGGCGGGACGGGGACGGCGACCCCGGACGCCGGGCATGGGGGTGGGCGTGGGTGGGCGCCCCTCCGCGGCGGCCACGGCCCCTGGTGCGGTCCCCCTCCCGACTCGGCGGGCCCGGGAGTCCGTGGGGCCGGCGGGGCTGGGGGTGGGGCGGGGGTGGGCCCGGGGCGCGTGGGCCGGGGCGCGGAGCCCCGGCTCCTCGAGCGGGCCCGGAGACGCCGCGCACGGAGCCGGGAGGCCTCGGAGTCCCCGCGGGTCCCGGCAGTGGCCCGTCTGCAGCCCCCCCGAAACGACCCCGCCCTGGACCCCCACCCGCCCGGGCCCTCAGGCACGCTGAGGCCACCACGTGGCGCCGGCCAGCCTCCCCCCCCAGGGATGCAATCACGCCCCTCCGTCCGGAGCTGTGCGCCCACCCGCCACGAGTCCCAGAAGTCCCAGAAGCTTCCGCGCCCGGCAGCGGCCACCCCCGCCCCCTCCCCTCCCCAGCCCCCGGCACCCACGAATCCGCGCCGGCTGAGGACCGGCCCGTGCCAGCGCTCGGAAGGAACAGTCGCACGCGGGGCGGCCTCGGGTGCCTGGGTCTGCCCCAAGCGTGGTCCCGAGGTCCCTCCGCGCCGGGGCCTGGGTCGGAGCCGCCCCCCAGGTGAGTCGTGCGCCACGTGCGGGCGGGGCACGCCTGGGCCTCGTCCAACCCGAGGGACACGCGGGCTGCTTCCACCTGTCTTCCCCGCCTCGCCCCGTGATCGCGGCTCGCCGCAGCCTCCCGCTCCGGGCCTCCGGCCATCCTCCGGCCTCGGCCTCCCGAGCGGCGCCTCGACGCAAAACCCGCGCCCGCGCTCCGAGCCAGCCGCGGACGCACGGGCGGCCGGACGCCCGCGCCACGCCGGACCGCAAGCACAGAAGAGGCACGCCCCGGTGGCTTCACCTTGACCGTTTTTATTTGCGTTTTTAAAAAACAATTAAATTAGAATACAAATATTAGAAAACGCGGCCCTCGGCTGCCGGGCGGCAGGGGCCGCCGCACACCGGGTTATACAGTGAGTCGGGCGCCGGCCAGGGGAGCCTCCGCAGCCCGGACTGGTATTGCTTCCTGGCCGGGGACGGCCGGGCGGGGCGGGCCGGGCGCCGCGGGCACCCGAGGCTGCGGGCGGAGAGCGGCTCCGGGAGGGCGCCGGGCCGGCCGCGCCCTCGGAGACCCGGAGCGGAGGCGGCGCGGCGGGCGGCGGGCGGCGGCGGACGTCTGTGCTGTTCCGGAGGGGAGTTAACCTGAATTGGAGTTACCGAGGTAGCTGGCTAGGAAGTGGAGACCCCCGCGCCACACGGCGCGCGCCGCCGTCCCGGGCCGGCCCGCCGGGTCTTCAAAACACCAAGTTATTGCACTTTCAAAAAATACAACGCATCTGTGGCTGAGCCCGCCCCGGCCGCCCCATGGCTTCTCGGCGGGCGCGCGGGCGTCCGGGGTCCGGGGTCCGGGGTCGCGAGGGCGCCGCGGGGAAGCGGAGGAACAGACGAGCGGCGCGGCGGCGGCAGAGGGGCGCCGCCCGCCAGGCCCGCCGCGGGGAGGGTCGTGGGGGCCGCGGGCGGCGGGCGCGCGGTCCCGTCGGGCTCGGCCTCCGGCCGGGAGGCGCCCGGCGGGCTGGCCTCGCCCTGAAGACTGCTGCGGTTTTTTGTACCTTTTTTCGCCGTTTTGCTTTCCCGAATCCCCAGCGGAGAGTCCGGAGGTCCGGGGGCCGGAGCCGGGAAGGGGTGGAGACGCCGAAGGGGCAAAGGAAAAGAAAAGCCGCCCCGCTGCCCGCGCCGAGGCCGCCGCGTGAGCACCAGGAGAGTCGCGCGCGCGCGCCGCCGTCAGCAGGCCGGCACCAGGCCCTTCTGGAAGGGGCAGCGGCGCTTGGGCCGCGGGCCCTCCTCGTCGTCGTCGTCCTCCTCCTCCTCGTCCTCCGAGGACGACGAGCTGTCCAGCGTGAGGTCCACCACGTCGGCGCCCGGCTTCCCGTTCTCGGCGCCGCCGCCCGGGCCGCCCGGGCCGCCGCCGCCGTTGACGCTGGGCGCGGGCGGCAGCCCGTTGACGTCCGAGGGGCCTGCGGCGACGGGGCGGCCCGGCGCTCAGGACTCGCCGTCCGCGGCGGCGGCCCCACCCCGCGCCCGGCCTCGTGCGCCCCGGCCCACGGCGCGGCCAGGCCCGGCTCGCCGCTCCGGGGACGCGGCGGTCGGGCCGGCAGGCAGCGGCGCGAACTCGCCGCCCCCGCGCGCCCGGGCGGCCCCCGCCTCGGCCTCCCCGCCACACGCTGCCCCGCGGCGGCCGACTCACCCAGCACCAGGATGGGCGCCTGCGGGCTGCAGCTGCGCTCCTTCTCGGCGCGGATGGGGCACCACGAGCCGTCCGCCAGGAACTCGATCTCGTCCGCGTCCTCGCACTCGCTGAGGATCTTCGAGAGCAGCCTGGGGGGCGTGAGGCCGGGCTGGGTCCCCGCGGCCGCCCCTCCCGGAGGCTCCCGCCCCCCGCCGGGGGCCTCGGAGGGTCCTCGGGCCCCGGCACCCCCGCCAGGTCCCGGGAGGCTGCGCGTGCCCGTGGTGCCCGGCCACGCGGCGCGAGGACGGCTGGGCCCGGGCCCCTCCACGCCGCGGCCTCTGCGTGCCCCCCTGCCGCCAGCGCGACTCGGCGCCGCCCCACGGCCACAAGGACCAGAGGCGGCGGACGCGCCACGACGAGCAGCCAGGAGCGCGCGTGCGTGCTGGCACGCCCACGTGAGGTGCGGGCAGCAGCTGGGGCAGGAGCCGCTGTCCGGCCGGGCGGCAGCAGGGCAGGCAAGCCCCTCTCCTCCGAGCGCCAGCGTCCGCCGGGCGCCCCTGCCCGCTCGCCCCCGCCAGAGGGGACGCAGAGGCCCGGGGAGGACGGGTGCTCCCCCGAGGCCCAGCTCCGGCCCTGCTGCCCTGTCCCAGGCCCCGGGCTGGTCTTCCCACCCGCCGGAGGGGCGGAGGGGCGGTCTGGGGAGAGGACGGCCCACTTGGGCCTGTGTGGCGCACACCGGCCTGTCACTGTGGAAGCCGAGCCCACCCCAGGCGCCTTCGGCCGTGCCCATCTGGCCGCACAGCAGGGCCAAGGCTCAGGCAAACAGGCCCCCGCCCGCCCAGGCCAGCCCCACCCGACCTCACTCAGACCCGCCTTGCCAGGGTCACTCTGGGTGTGATCACAGCTCTATGCCTCCAACACACCTCCCGGTCTGGCAAGCTCCTATTCACCCTCCAGAGCCCCACCCTACAGCGCCTCTTCCCCTCCCCCAGATGGAGCCACAGCAACCACATGTTCGCGTCTGGCTCTGCCCCTGCACCGGGCCCCAGAGGCAGGTTCTCTGAAGGCAGGGCCTGGGACCCCGGACTGCCCAGCTTAGGGCTAGGAACAGATTGCCCAGGCAGAGCCTTCTGGAATGAACATATGAACCAGGATCCCTCCTCCAGGAAGCCTCCCTGGCTCCGCCCGGCTCCATGGGCTGCCAGGGCCAACGTCTTTTCAGGCCTGGGGCTCCAGAGCCACTGCCAGAGCCTGGGCTACTGCTCCGGCCTGTGGGGGAAGGCGGGCCCTGGGCAGCACAGCTGCCAGCCGGGAACAGAGCGGCCATTCAGGCAGGCCCACGTGCTGGCCCCAGGGCCGCACCCGCCCAGGCTGGATGGCGGGCGAGGGGCTCGGCCCTTGAGGAGGGGACCCGGGCTCCGAGCTGGGTTCGGGGCTGCCTCCTGGGAGCCTCTGTTTCTTCATCCGCAAGGCGGGAGGACGGCAGGCTGGCCTCCGGACAGGGCCCGGCGGGTGGCAGATCCGCGTCCCCGCCGCACCCGTGAAGGCTGCAGACTCAGCCCTCCATGTCAGCAGGGTCTGCTCCCACCAGGGAGGGAGGGGACAGCACACCTGGCCCTGGCCCTGCCCGCTGGCATCAAGGAAGGGGTGGGCACGGCCCGGCAGGAGCTGCAGGCAGCGGGGCTCAGTTTCCGGAAACCTAAGACCTGGGCAACGCGTCCCTCTGGGGGAAGAGGACGCGCCCTTGTCCCCTGCCGCCCGGGGAGGCCAGCTGGTCAGGCTGGGGGCAGCCTGGCCGCGGCCGGTCCACCCAGGAAGAGGGAGGGCTTGACCGGGACGTGGGGACACCTGTCTGTCGCCCGCTGTGGGAAGGCCACCGCCATGGCCGAGCCGCGAGGCAGGACGCTGTGGAAGGTGGCTCCTGACCCCTCCACGGCTTGTGGCTGGACCCCTGGGCCCCGTCCCACACGGGAGAAACCAGACACTGCGAGCTCAAGGTCGCATGCAGCTGAGGTCACCTGGGCGCGGCGGTGGCCCCAAGGCCGCCCTCCCTATGCTGTGGCCCCTGCAGCAAAGGTTCTGACAAGCTCTGCAGCGAAGAAACTGCCGCCTGGCCGCCTGGTGCCGCTGGAACTCTGGGACGCCAAGGGTGCCACCGAGGTGGGCGGGCACCTCTTCCCGGCCCCACTCACCCGTCGATGATGAGCTGGTCGTAGGGGGCCGGCTTGTCGCATGCCGGGCACATCCAGGTGGGCTTCTTCTCGTTCATCTGCAGGTAGAAGACGGCGTCGAAGCACTGCAGGTGGGCGCAGGTCTCTGCCCGGCAGGGCACGGACAGCCGCATCTTCACCAGCTGTGGGGCGGGCGCGTGAGCCAGACCAGGCCCCGAGCCCCGCCCTCCCGCGTGGTCTTCCCCGTGCTCGCCGCCTCGGGCACTCCCAGGGGCCCACACCAAGGCACCCCGCCGGGGGCATCCGGGAAGGGCGGGACGCACAGGCTCAGGGACGGGGCACTCACCGGGCAAATGAGGGACACCCGCACGCCGGTGGTGGCGATCTCACTGTCGGGGTCCAGGCGCAGCTTCTCCTTGACTGCGGGCAGGGAAAGGGGGCACATCAGGGGGCGGGGCTGGGCACTGGCAGGGCACCCACTGGGCTCAGGCGCACACGGGGCTGCACCAAGCCAGCACCCTGACAACACCAGGCTCCTGCCGCGTGGCCGCGAGGGTGCCACGGGGGAGGCCAGGCAGCAGCCACGTCACTGCTGACACTCTGGGTGCCCGGCAGACCCATCCGACCACCCCAAGGAGACACCGACGTGGGGGCTTTTGGGACATTTCTGGGACGATCCGGGCACTGCGGTCGACGGGGTCACCACGGGGCCTGCTGACTCTGCCACTGAAACAACCCCACGGACATGTGGCTCTAAGGCGGGACCGGGGCAACGCAGACCTGAGAGGCGCCCCCTCCGCTCCAGGAAGGTCTGGGAAGCCCCGGGCACCTGGGGCAGTCAGGCCGGCTCCCTCCCGGGGCTCCCGTGTGCCCTGCCCTGGGGGCCGCAAGTCTCACACCTGCCCTCCGTCCATCCCAAGGGGCGGGACCAGATCCTGCCCCGGGCCCTGCAAGGCGCAGACGCCCTGGCCCGGAGCCCGAGAGCCCCTGCCCCCTCCTCCAGACACCCCCCTGTCCCACGCAGGGTGGAGGGTGACCACGCCAGTCCGTCCCCGGACCCCGTGGCCCCGGAACTCCCTCCCCGCACCTGCCTGAGAGCGATGGACCTCTGGGAGGCCAGCCGGCACTTCCTCCTCCGACCCCTCCCCCCAGGCCTCCCGAAGCCAGGCCTCTCAGGGCTCAAGCGAGCCAAGGTTAGCACTGGGGAGAAACCCAGCGAGGAAGACGCCGTGCCTGGGGCCTGCTGTGGAAAGCGCCCGGGTGGGCGGGTGCGGGTGGGGGTGGAGTTGGGGGAAGGCCGAGCCTGCAGCCGCTCGATCAGGCCTCTCGATCGCTGGACCAGCCTCAGGGCCCGGCCCTGGCCGATGCCTCTCATCAAGACAGCATTGTCCCCACGAGGCAGGGAGGTGGGGGCTGCAGAAAGGAACTCTGAGGGAGCAGAAGGCAGTGGCGGCATCGTCAGGCCTCCGGCCAGGGACAGGAGTGGGCCAGGGCTGCAGGACACGCCAGGGACTCACAGCCTCCACGGCCTCCTCTGCAGGGGGGCTCCCGGCCATCCCTACACTCGGGACCCGGAGCAGGCAGGGCGCTTCAGCTCCACGGGGCCTGCAGGCTCAGGTGCCAGCGCCGGCGCCAGGCTTCCAAACACATGGGCGGGCCTGGGCGGCCAGAGCAGCCCAGCCTGTGCCAGGAGGGAAAGTGAGACCCCCTGTCCCGCTGGGCAAGGGATGGGGGTCGCCTGAAGCCATCACGGGACAGCCACCACAGAAGGGGCTTGAGCAAGCCCAGCCAGGCAGAACCACCTTCCCCTCCACAGGCCAGGCCAGCAGGGCCCGCCCAGGCCCAGACCCGACCAGGCGAGCCCCAGAGAGAAGCCCAGATGCCCCCGGGAGGATTGGGTCTGTTCTGAAGAAAGTGCCCACCAGAGAAGCCCAGCAACATGCCCGAGGCCACACAGTTCCAAGCAGGCCTAGCGGTGCACAGGCTGAGGGCTGGACAGCTAGCTACTGGGGCTGATGCCGGAAGGGATGGGCCACGTCAGCTGCCCGCTTCAGTGGGCCTTTTAAATACACTATGTGTCCCTTTAAAAAAAGCCTTGGGTCGGGCTCCATGGTTCAGCCTGTCATCCCGCGCTCTGGGAGGCCGAGGTGAGTGAATTACCTGAGCCCGGGGCTTCGAGACCCGCCTGGGCAACTTGGCGTGACCTCATCCCCACAATAAATCAAAAAATCAGCCGGGCGTGGTAGCGCGCGCCTGTAGTTCCGGCTACTTGGAAGGCGGAGGCGAAGGATCGCCGGAGCCCAGCAGGGCAAGGCTGCGGTGGCCGGGAGCGGCCACTGCACTCCAGTCTGGGCGACACAGGCTCCAACTCAAAAAAAAAAGTCTTCGTTGTCACAAGTACAGAAAAGACAAACAGCCCGGGCCACTTGGCAAGACCTCGCCTCTACAATAAATCAAGAGACAGCCAGGTATGGTGGCACCGGTAGTCGCAGCCACTCAGCAGGCTGAGACGGGAGGACCACCTGAGCCCAGGAGATCGAGGCTGCGATGGCCACGACTGTGCCGCTGCACTCCAGCCTGGGCGACAGAGGAAAGCTCCAACTCAAAAAAAAAGAAAATAAAAAAATGAAAAATTTGCAGGGCGCAGTGACTCACACCTGTGATCCCAGCTCCTGGGGAGGCCGAGGTGCGAGGACTGCCTGAGCCAGGGGGGGTTCTAGACCAGCCTGGGCAACTCGGCGAAACCTCGTCTCTAAAATAAACCCAAAAATTAGCCAGGTGTGATGACGTGTGCCTGTAGTTCTTGGAAGGCTGAGGTGGAAGGATCACCTGAGCCCAGCAAGTCGAGGCTGCGATGGCCGTGAGCATGCCCCTGCACTCCAGCCGGGGCGACAGAGCGAGACGCCAACTCAAAAACAAACGAACACACACGGTCTAACCGCTGACAGCCAGACACTTCCTCCCGTCTGCCTGCGACCCCGAGGTGTCCGTGGCGCCCACCCAGCCCAGTCCGGCTGCACAGCTCTGCCAGTGGCCAGAAGGGCCTGCTCACAGCTTGGCCCTCAGGCTTCCCCCGTTCCCTCCCGAGACTCCTCGGTGGTCAGGGCCCCCACGGGCTGCAGGCGGGGCGGCCCTGGGCCGGCCACAGGGTGCTCAGCCCTGCCTGGGGCCTCGGCGCCGGGCCTCCTTCCGCGCCCTCCAGGGCCCTCCCGGACCCCCAGGCTGCGCTGAGGTGGCCCAGGGAGCTCGGCCCGGGCGGCCGGGCCCCGCACTCACCCAGGGCTTTGCACAGCTCCGGGTGCTTCACGCCGATGGTCTTCAACCGCTGCAGCAGCTCCGATGAGGTCAGCTGCCGCACCAGGTACAGCGCCACGGAGTAGCTCTGCGGACAGACGGGGTGTCAGGGCGGGCGGCGGCTCCAGGCCGCGGGGCAGGCGTGGGCCGCGCTCACCTTGCCGTAGTTGCCCCAGGTGACGGTGATGCGGTTGGTGGCCGAGGACAGGTACATGAGGTGGGTGAGGTTGATGGGCCGGCAGGGCCGCTTGGGTTCCACGCCGGCTTGTTGGAGGGGTAGTAGCCCTGCGGGCAGACGGGCCGTTCAGCGCCGGCTGGGAGGAACCCGCCCCCCCGGCCCCTGCAGGCCCGCGCGGCTCACCGGCACCGAGCAGTAGCTGTGGTTGACCTTCACGGCGATGTTGGGCGGGTACTGGTCCTCCTGGGGGCAGCTGGTATCTGAGTAACAGATTCTGCAAGGACGGCGACCACGTGACTTTGGCCTCGGAGGGCGCGGGCAGGAGGGGTGTGGGCGCCTTGGGGAGGTGGGTGGAGGAGGGCACGCCACGGGGCGGGACGGCATGTCGGGGTCACGGGCCCGGGGTCTGGCCGGGGTGGCTGTGGGACAGCGGTGTCCCCGCCAGGAGTGAGGGCAGGAGGGGGCTGGGCTCCGCGCTGGCTGGGAGGTCTGAGAGGGGCCGGGGCGGCAGGCGGCTGAGGGCCCTGTGGCACGGGCGCACCTGTCCTACCTGAGAACAACCTGCACGGCCTTGATCCCGGGCTGCAGTTCTCTGTGGGCGTCAGTGAGCCGAGGAAGGAGAGGAAGGGAGAGTGAGGCGGGTGCCCAGCAGGCCATGCCTGCCCGACAGGGACAAGAACGGGACCCGCAGGCCAGACTCCGAGGATGGGTGAGTTAGGTAGTGCCCAGCAGGCCACGCCCACCCGTCAGACCCAAAGGGACAGACACCGACAGGCAAAGCCCCCCTCCTGGATGCCAGGGTGCTGAGGGCCAGGCCCCTCCACACAGCCTGAGTGAAACAGGTGCATCCAGGGGGCCCCTGGAAAGAGGCTGCCTCCCTGGAGGCCTGGAGGAGCCACCACACTGGTCTAGGACAGGGAGGCTGTGAAGCCCTTGTCCCTGGACAAATGCACTTAGAAACTGCAGCTAGGCCGGGCGCAGTGGCTCACGCCTATAATCCCAGCACTTTGGGAGGGCGAGGTGAGAGGATTGCCTGAGCCCATGGGTTCGAGACCAGCCTGGGCAACTTGGTGAGACCTCATCTCTATGATAAATCAAAAAAATCAGCCAGGCAAAGTGGCACGTGCCTGCAGTTCCAGCTACGTGGAAGGCTGAGGCAGAAGGATCACCTGAGCCCTGCAAGTTGAGGCTGCGGTGGCCGTGAGTAGCGTGTCACTGCATTCCAGCCTGGGCAACAGAGCGAGACTCCAACTCAAAAAAAAAAACAACAAGCCGGGCTCGGTGGCTCAGCCTGTCATCCTGCGCCTTTGGGAGGCTGAGGTGAGTGGATTGCCTGAGCCCACGGGTTCAAGACCCGCCTGGGCAGGCGAGATCTCATCTCTACAATAAATCAAAAAATTAGCCGGGCGTGGTAGCGTACGCCTGTAATTCCGGCTACTCAGAAGGCTGAGGCGGAAGGATCGCCGGAGCCCAGCAGGTCGAGGCTGCAGTGGCTGGGAACGGCCACTGCACTCCAGTCTGGGCGACAGAGTGAGACTCCAACTCAAAAAAAAAAAACAAACCCAAAAAACAAAAAAACAACAAAAAACAAAATTTGCAGCTAGTAGCCAGATATAGTGACTTATGACTGTTATCTCAGTACTTCGAGAAGCAGAGGCAAGAGGAATGCCTGAGCCTAGGGGTTCGAGACCAGCCTGAGCAACTTGGTGAGACCTTGTCTCTACAATAAAATTTTTTTTAAAAAAAGCAGCCAGGTGTGGTGGCATGTTCCTGTAGTTCCATCTATTCAGGAGGATGAGGACGGAGGACTGCCTGAGCCCAGCAGGTCCAGGCTGCAGTGCCGTGAGCCTGCTGCTGCACTCCAGCCTAGGCTACAGAATGAGACCCTGACTCAAAAAGAAAGAAAGAAAGAAATGTGCAGTTAGGGCCCACCGGCCCAGCACAACAGTGAGAAACACCCAAAACATCTGCAATAAACTCCACCAAGAAACGTACCCAAGACAAGCGAAAAACACGTCTACCCCCAGCGTCGCACAAGAACGTCCTCCGAGACCTGAGGGAACTACCTATGTGTCCACCGAGGGAGAGGGATTCACACAGCCTGGCCCATCCACACTTAAAACGTGACTCAGCCACGAAAAGGAGGGAGGCTCTGACACAGGCTGCATGGATGGACCATGAGGACGTCACGCTCCCAGGGACCCAGATGCAGAAGGGCAAGCCCTGTGTGATCCCATTTCTATGAAATGTCCAGAGTAAGCCAGCACACAGAGACAGGATGTGGATTCACGTGTGCCAGGGGCTGGGGGAGGGGCAGCCCTGAAGATGGACAAGAATGGTCTAGATTAGGCCGGGTGCAGTGGCTCACGCCTGTGATGACAGCACTTTGGAGGCCGAGACTTGAGGATCACTTGAGTGCAAGAGTTCAAGGCCAGCCTGAGCAACAAACCAAGACTCTGTCTCTACAAAAAATAAAATAAAAAAACTAGCCGGGTATGATAGCTACTTAGGAGTCTGGGGCGGCAGGATCACCTGAGCTCAGGAGGTTGAGGCTGCAGTGAGCCGTGAGGGTTCCACTGCCCTCCAGCCTGGGCAACAGAGTGAGACCCTGACTCAAAAAAAAAATTTTTTTTTAAGTTCTAGGCTGGGTGAAATGGCTGACGCCTATAATCCCAGCACTCTGGGAGGCCGAGGTGAGAGGACTGTCTGACATACGGGTTCGAGACCAGGCTGGGAAACTTGGTGAGAACTCATCTCTACAATAAATAAATAAACTGGGTGTGGTGGCACCTGCCTGTAGTCCCAGCTACTTGGAAGGCTGAGGCGGAAGGATCACCTGAGCCCAGCAGGTGGAGGCCGTAGTGGCTGTGAGCGTGCCACTGTACTCCAGCCTGAGCGACAGAGTGAGACTCTGACTCAAAAACAGCAAAGAGTCCTAGACTAGGCGGTGGTGACTGAACAAACCAAACCCCACCAAAAGACTTTGACACAGGGCATTCTCAGAAATGTACGCACACCTCCCTCTAAAATGTGAAAGGAAAGAAACGCACAGAGCCTCTGCGAAAGACCCAAACGAGGATGGTCACCACAGGGCGTCACGGGGCTGGTGATGAGCCCTGTGCCCCCGGGGGGCACAGCCACGCTGAGACCTGGTTCAGAAAGAGGAGGCTGGGCAGGGCGAGGTCGCCACTGACACCCAGGAGAAGCCCGCGGCCACCGACCCTGAGCCCTGACCAGGCACGGGGGCCAGCTGGAGGCGGAGGGACCCGGGGGCCAGGGTCACAACAGGGCATGGCGGCTGTGGGAGCCCGGGGTCAGATGTGGCTCCCAGCCCTGCCCTGCCACGAACGTGCAGGACCTGGCAGGCGGCCAGCCCTGTCTTTAGGGCCTAGACTCCCCGGAAATCGGGCCCATGTGGCTGTCAGGCAGGCGGGCGCAGGGCATCCCGGCAGGAACCCACTGGCTGCAGCCACAGGGCCCGAGAGACCCGGGAGAGCAGACCATGGCAGGCCATACCCAGCCCCTGGCCCTCACAGGTCACAGCTCAGTCGTCCTCACCCGCGGGTAACCCTGTCCCCAGGCACAAGGGGCCATGTCCGGGGACATCTGCAACTGCCACAACTGGGGTGCCTCCGGGGTGGCTGGAGGCCAGGGGCGCTGCTCACACCCTGCAGGGCCAGGAACCCCCCAGAAGGATTCAGCCCCGATGTCCGCAGGGCCTGGGGGAGAAGCCCTGTGAATGAGGGACAGTCACCCCGCTCAGGGCTACAGGCGTCAGGGCGGCTGGCAGGTGCTGACCTGGGACCCAGCTCAGCACACGAGGGCAGACACTGAGGCCCTGGGTGGACTTTCTAGAGCTTCCGCCACCCTGCCCCAGCTCTGGAACGTGCTTCTGGCCCGAGCCCTGGCAGAGGCGGGTGGATGTGGCGGAAGCTCCCTGCGCCCACCAGCCTGGACCCTGGACAGCCGCGGGGGGGGGGGGCGCACCTGGAGTTCCGGATCAGCTCCACCTGGCGTGGCGTCAGCGCGAAGATGCACGGGCTCTCCTGGAGCTTCTCGCTGTTCTGCGGAACTGGAGAAACAGGGGTCAGGGCCATGCCGGGACTTGGCAGGTCCCGAGCCCGGCCGTTCCCACAGGCCTGTCCCTCTTCAGACCAGGAAACGGGAAACGGACACACGCCGGACAGTCAAGCGGGACAGAGGTAGGGGCTCGGCCCTGACTCAGGAATGCTGAACTTCCGGAGCCTTCAAGGCCTGCAGAGCTCAGGCCTCTCACTGGGAGGACTCAAAACCGCTGGGCGGGGGAGGAGAGCCGGCCAGGAAGCTCCTGCCTCGCCCCCACCCCTCGTGCAGCGCACTGGGCCTGGCCCTAGGGGCCGGCCGAAGGTCCTCCCTGGGCACTGTGAGGGCTAGAGGGCCCAGTGCTTACAAGTCTGGGTCCTACCATCTCAATTGCAACTGGACTGAGATCCCTGAGGCAGGCAGAAGTGCTCTGAACTGAAAGAGGAAACACAATACACCATTTATGGAATGCAGCCAAAGCATTCCTCAGAGGGAAGGTTATAGCTTTAATGCTCACGTTAAAAAAGAGAGGCCGGCTGGCTCGGTGGCTCAGCCTGTCATCCCAGCACTTTGGGAGGCCGAGGCGAGAGGATGGCCTGAGCCCGCGGGTACGAGACCTGCCCGGGCAACTTGCCGGGACCTTGTCTCTACAATAAATCAAAAAATTAAGCTGGGCTCGGTGGCTCAGCCTGTAATCCCTCGCTTGGGGAGGCTGAGGTGAGTGGATTGCCTGAGCCCGAGGGTTCAAGACCCGACTGGGCAATTGGTGAGAACTTATCTCTACAATAAAATCAAAAAATTAGATGGGTGTGGTAGTGCGCGGCTGCAGTTCCGGCTACTTGGAAGCCTGAGGTGGAAGGACTGCCGGAGCCAGCAGGTCTATGCTGGGGTGGCCATGAGTTTGCCATGACACTCCAGTCTGGAGGACAGAGTGAAACTCCAACTCAAAGAAAAAAAAAAAAAGAATGGCCAGGCACAATGGCTCACGCCAGTAATCCCAGCATTTTGGGAGGCCAAGATGGGAGGATGGCTTGAGCCCAGGAATTTGAGACCAGCCTGGACAACACAGCAAGACCTCGTCTCTATAAAAACAACAAAAGCCGGGCTCGGTGGCTCAGCCTGTCATCCCGCGCCTTTGGGAGGCTGAGGTGAGTGGATGGCCTGAGCCCACGGGTTCGAGACCCGCCTGGGCAGCGAGACCTCATCTCTACAATAAATCAAAAAATCAGCCGGGCGCGGTAGCGCGCGCCTGTAATTCCAGCTACTTGGAAAGCTGAGGCGGAAGGATGGCCGGAGCCCAGCAGGTCGAGGCTGCAGTGGCCGGGAGCGGCCGCTGCACTCCAGTCTGGGTGACAGAGTGAAACTCCAACTCAAAAAAAAAAAAAACAACAAAAAATTTAAAAATTAGCTGGGTGTGGTGGCGTGTGCACGTAGTCCCAGGTATTTGAGAGACTGAGGCAGGAGGATCACCTGAGCCCAGGAGGTCAGGGCTCCACTGAGCCATGATCGCACCCCTGCCCTCCAGTCTGGGCGACAGAAAGAGACCCTGACTCAAAAAGAATGAGTTTTTTCTTTTTTTGAGTTGGAGTCTCACTCTGTCGCCCAGACCGGAGTGTAGTGGCCGCTCCCGGCCACCGCAGCCTCGACCTGCTGGGCTCCGGCGATCCTTCCGCCTCAGCCTCCAAGGAGCTGGAACTACAGGCACGCACTGCCACACCCGGCTAATTTTTTGATTTGTTGTAGAGATGAATAGGTCTCACCAAGTTGCCCATGCGGGTCTCAAACCCGCGGGCTCAGGCAATCCACTCACCTCAGCCTCCCAAGGCGCGAGATTACAGGCTGAGCCACCGAGCCCGGCTAGGAATGAGTTTTTAAAATGAATGATTTGGCTGGGCACAGAGGTCATGCCTGTCATCCCAGCACTTTGGGAGGCTGAGGCGAGAGGACTGCCTGAACCCACAGGTTCGAGACCAGCCTGGGCAACATGGTGAGACCTCGTCTCTACAATAAATGAAAAAATTAGCCAGGCGGGGTGGTGGATTCCTGTGGTTCCAGCTCCTTGGAAGGTCGAGGGAGAAGGATCGCCTGGGCCCAGCAGGGTAGAAACTGTGGTGGCTATGAGCATGCCACTGCATGCCAGCCTGGGCAACAGAGCGAGACTCCAACTCAAAAATAAATAAGTAAAAACATAAAATAGGATGAATGATTTACGCTTCCTCCACAAGAATCTAGAAAAAGAAGAGCAAATTAAAGCCAAAGTCATTAGAAGAAATAATAAAGGTAAAAATAAGGCCGGGTGCAGCGGCTCACATCTATAATCCCAGCACTTTGGGAGGGTAAGGTGAGAGAATTGCCTGAGCCCATGGCTTTGATACCAGCCTGGGCAACCCGGCAAGATCTCATCTCTACGATAAATAACTTAGCTGGGCATGGTGGCCCATGCCTGTAGTTTTAGCTTCTTGGAAGGCTGAGGCAGAAGAATCGCCTGAGCCCAGCAGGTCGAGGCTGTGGTGGCTGTGAGCATGGCCCTGTCCACCAGCCTGGGCAACAGAGTGAGACTCTGACTCAAAAAAAATAAAAAAATCTGTAAAACAGAAAGCAGAACAGAACAGAGAGCCAGAGGCTCTCTGAGAATCCCCTAGACTGAACAACAGAAAAGATGGCCAGACACAATGTGTTGATTCAGAAGTGAGCTGAGGAAATAGTACAGACCCCACAGCCTTTCAGTTCAACAGGGAAACAAAAGAAGCAACTTAATGCCAATAAACATGATGACTTAGTGACATGACAAATTCTTCCAAGAGGCGTGTTATCGAAACCAGAAACAAAGTCTGACGAGTTTTTGACCTGTTAAAGAAACTGAATTTGGCCGGGCTCGGTGGCTCAACCTGTAATCCCAGCACTTTTGGAGGCCGAGGTGAGTGGATTGCCTGAGCCTGTAGGTTCGAGACCCGCCTGGGCAACTTGGCGAGTTGCGAGACCTCATCTCTACAATAAGTCAGAAAAATTAGCCAGGCATGGTAGCGTGCGCCTGTAATTCCAGCTCCTTGGAGGCTGAGGCGGAAGGATCGCCGGAGCCCAGCTGGTCGAGGCTGCGGTGGCCGGGAGCGGCCACTGCACTCCAGTCTGGGCGACAGAGTGAGACTCCAACTCAAAAAATAAAAATAAAAATAAATAAATAAATAAATAAACGGAATTCATAAAAAACAAAAAATCCCAGCTACTCGGGAGGCTGAGGTGGGAGGATCGCTTGAGGCCAGGGTCCCGAGACCAGCCTGGGCAAGACAATAAGACCCCATCTCTCTCTCTCTCTCTCTCTCTCTCTCTCACACACACACACACACACACACACGAAAGGAAAATTACAGATAAATATCCCCCACGAACACAGATGTAAAAATCCTTAACAAAGCAACCCCCTCAGGTGCCCTCCCACTGTGGGAGCTTTCCTGTCCTCTCGATAAATCCTGTTTTCTCATTTTGCGGCTGTCCGTGTCCTTCATTCTTCCTGGGCACAAGATTTAAAAAAAAAAAAATTTAGCAAACCTCTCAGGCTTCTGGGTTTTGTCACAGAACGCAAGATGCAGTGGACTCACGTCTGTAATCCCAGCATTTTGAAAGGCCTAGGAGGGAGGATTTCTTGAGTCTAGGAGTTTGAGAATAGCCTGGGAAACACAGCAAGACCTCGTCTCTATAAAAATAAAAAATTAGCCTTGCAGTCCCAGCTACCTGGGAGGCTGAGGTGGGAAGATTGCCTGAGCCCAGGCTGAGGTAAGCTGTGATTGTGCCACTGCACTCTAGCCTGGGTGACAGACTAAGACCCTGAGTCAAAAACAGTAAGAAACAAAAATGTAAAAAATCACTACCCATTCGCTAGAATGGCTAAAATTAAGACCGACAACTCTAAGAGCTGGTGAGGACATGGAGCAGTTGGAGCGCTCTGCTGGTGGCCACCTTGGAAATGTCCCTTACCGAGGTGATACCCCCATGACCCAGCAGTTCTACTCCTGGAACCCCCTGGGGAAACAGCTCTTCTGGAGGTGACACCCCATGACCTGGCAGTCCCCTTAAACAAACAGAGATCCATCTGGGAAGACTCATGCGGGAACATCTGTGGAAATACGTTCCTGAGAGCCTCGGCTGGACATAGCCCAAGTGGCCTTCCAGAGCGATGGACGGGCTGTGGTGTGCTCACCCAGCACGTGGCGCCATGGCTGGACAGGCAACATTGTGCTGATGGAAGAAACCGGACACAAAGAAGCCGGCGCCGTGTGGGCGCCCACACCAGGTTCTAGAACAGGCACAGCCTCATCTGCGGTGACAGAAATCACAACAGTGCCTGCCGGGGCAGGGGGTTGAGGTCGGCCTGGGAAGGGCCCAACGGAACTGGCAGTGGACACGGTCTGGGTTTTGGGTGGATGGGGCACACACTTCTTTTTTTTTTTGACTCAGGGTCTCACCCTGTGGCCTAAGCTGGAGTAGAAGTGCGACCACGGCTCCCTGCAGCCTTGACCTCAGGCTGGCATGGATTGCTCCAGGTGATCCTCCTGCCTCAGCCTCCTGAGTGGCTAGGACTACAGGTGCCCGACTAACTTCTTTTTTTTTTCTTTTCTTTTTTGTTGAGTTGGAGTCTCACTCTGTCGCCCAGGCTGGAGGGCAGTGACACACTCACAGCCACCCTAGCGTCCACCTGCTGGGCTCCGGTGATCCTTCCGCCTCAGCCTTCCAAGTAGCTGGAACTGCAGGTGTGCGCTACCACATCTACCATGTGCTAATTTTTTGATTTATGTATTGATTTATTGATTTATTGTAGAGATGAGGTCTCGCTGCCCAGGCGGATCTCGAACCCGCGGGCTCAGGCAATCCACTCGCCTCAGCCTCCCAAAGGCGTGGGATTACAGGCTGAGCCACCGAGCCCGGCTTGTGTATTTCATCATATGTTAATTACACTCAACTTAAAACTCTTGAAGACTGCGCTGAGAAGCCACGTGACTGTAAGATGGGAAGAGACGGAAGAGGAGAGGGACCCAGGGCAGGCTGGCAGGACAGACGCCCTCTGATCAGGAGTGGAGACAGCTGCCAGGCAGCCCCCACGCCGCAGGACCCGCAGCTGCAGACATGCTCACGTGCACAAGATGCCCGGCCGTGTCTCCGTGTCCACGGAATGACTTCCCCCAAGAAGGCTGGTGATGGCCCCAATGCCAGCCATGTGGCCAAACACACCCTGTATCACAACGGAGCACCACATAGCTGTGCACAGAACCTAGGCCCTAGGGAGCACTCGAGATTCTGTCGTGGCGCGACCTCCCAGTGCTTTGTACTAAGTGCCTGCGGTATGTCAGGCCACTGGCGTGACACACGGGGGTCTCTGTGATGTCGATTTCCTTATACGTGCCTGGAGGTGCCTGAGACTGGCAGCAGATCCTTGGGCACGGGGCGCTAGCTGCTCCTTAGAGGCTGGAGGGGCAGTTCTGCAGCCCTGGGAGCCGCTCCATCTGTCATGGCCATGCCTGGCCAGGCAGCGACACTGTCTGTTTGCGGCGGCCAGCGGAGCGGGCCTCATGCCTGCCCACCAGGACTTCCTGAACGCCACACCTGAGAACAGGCAACTCGGAGAGCCCTCTGGTGGGCTCAGGCCAGATGCCTGGTAGGCCCCACCTCTGCTGGGCCTCCCAGCCTGAGTCCGTGGGCCCTGCAGGTGCAGACCAGGGCTCAGCAGTGCCAGGCCTGTCACCGGTGCTCAGGAAGCCGTGCCACCGCAGTGGACCGGCAGGACCGCGAGGCAGGCCGCCCGACTGGGGACACACGGGCCACTGCAGACACACCCCATCGGCCTGGAGCGGGGGAAGGACAGCCACACAGGGCACAAGGCCTCACGGCAGCCAACACCCAAGCTGGGCCTCGGAGGCCAGAACGCCAGCGCCCCCGCCCCCACTCCTGGTGTCTTCCAGGAAGCAGGGGAGGAGGTGGGCTCCCACAGGCCACACGGGGTAGCTGGTTGGCCAGGGCGTGGCGGTCATTCTGTACCTGAAACAGACGGGGTCCTGGCACTGAAGACCAGCTCTCAGGCCCTTTCTGAGCAGGCTCCCACACCTGCTCCAACTGGCCAGCTGTGCCGTGGGCCTGGGGCCGCCAGCTGACCCCCAGAAGCAGCCTACTCTACGCTGCAAGGGGTTGCCCCACAGATATTCCAGCCCATCAGCTGCTCAGGGCCAGAAACTCGGACAGCAACCCTCACCCCATGTGCCCCTCTTCCCCCCCAAAGTCGACTCCCTCAGCCAATCCTGTCGGCTCTGTTCCCAAATCCCACCCAGGGCGGACCCCTGCCCTCCAGCTCACCCGTCTCACTTGCACGACTGGCCCCTCCAGGCTGGTCTCGGACCAATCCTTGCCCTCTCCACCCGGAGCTGGAGCCGCAGCTCTCCAGCCCGTCCCGTCTCTCCTTCCCCTTGGCTCTGCCCCAACAGCCCTGCTCAGAACCAGTGTGGGACACATGACGACCGGCGGTCTGTCCGTGGCCGTCACGTGGCCTCGACCACAGCCACCACTCTAGGCGCCCCCACCGCCGCACACGCCCTGCCTGAGGGCCTCTGCACCTGCTGGTCCTCTCCCAGACATTCCACCCGGACTCCTCATGACCATGGACTTCACCTTTGCACAAACATTACTGAGATAAAAAACCTCCCTGAACACTCTTTTTTAAGATACAGGGTTAGCCGGGCTTGGTGGCTCAGCCTGTAATCCCGTGCCTTTGGGAGTCTGAGGTGAGTGGATCGCCTGAACCCGCGGGTTCGAGACCCGCCTGGGCAACTTGACGAGACCTCGTCGCTATAGTAAATCAAAAATCAGCTGGGCGTGGTAGCGCATGCCTGTAATTCTGGCTACTCGGAAGGCTGAGGCGGAAGGATCGCCGGAGCGCAGCAGGTCAAGGCTGCAGTGGCCAGGAGCGGCCACTGCACTCCAGTCTGGGCGACAGAGTGAGACTCCAACTCAAAAAAAAAAAAAAAAGATACAGGGTTAGCCAGGCACAGTGGCTCACACCTATCAACCCAGCACTTTGGGAGGCCGAGGTGAGAGAACTGCCTGAGCCCAGGGGTTCAAGACCAGCCTGGGCAACTTGGCAAGACCTCAAAATCTCTACAATAAGTGGAGAAATTAGCCACGTAGGGTGACACATGCCTATGGTTCCAGCTACTCGGGAGGCTGAGGCAGGACAGTCTGAGTCCAGGAGGTTGAGGCTGCGGTGGCTGAGCATGCCTCCGTACTCCAGCCTGGGTGACAGAGTGAGACTCTGACTCAAAAAGATACAACACAAAAAAGAGGGTGGAGCTCTGTCACCCAGGCTGGAGTGCAGCGGAGCAATCACAGCGCAGCACAGCCTCCACCTCCTGGGCTCAAGTGATGCCCCACCTCAGTCTTCTGAGCAGCTGGGACTACAGGAATGCACCACCATGCCCAGGCAGTTTTTAAATTTGTCTGTAGAGACTAGGTCTCGCTATATTGCCAGGCTAGTCTGGAACTCCAGGGCTCAAATGATCCTCCTGCCTCAGACTCCCAAAGCCCTAGGATGACAGGTGTGAGCTAACTGTTTACTGGTTAATTTTTTATTTTTACTTTCTGTAGAGACAGGGTCTTGCTATGTTGCCCAGGCTGGCTGAAGACCTTATCTGAAAACCGCAACCCCCGTCCCTGCTTTGTTCCAAAACCTTTACTTCCTGGGAATCGCATCAGTGTCCCCACACCACTCGCTTCCTCTTTTTCTTTGGGCCACCGAAGTGTGAGGGCCACCAAGGCGAGGACCGTCTCGTGCCCCGCCTGGCCCACGAAGGCCCTGCCGGGTCCAGGCGCAGGCGACCGAGGGACCGAAGCGCCCCGCGAGGGAGACGACCATGGGGGCGCCGCTGGGCGGGGCAGTCTCGGGAACAGGACGGGAGGCCTCCCCACGCAGCCGGCCGTCCTGCCCTGACCCCCACCACGGACGGGGGTGCCTCCGGGGGCAGCTGGACCAGGAAGCCAGCGGGGCTGCCAAGCGCTGCTGACGGTGAACACTGGAGGCGCGAGCACGTGCTCATGGGACGGGGTGGGTACAAAAGGGCCGGGGGGACGCGGCCACACGCCCCACGGGCGGACGATGAGGCGGCGGCAGGGACCAGACACGGTGGGAGGGACCACACAGGGGCTCGGGCTTCTGTGCCACGGACCGGCGTTTTCTATGACGAACGCTGACATCCGACGGAAAGAAACGCCGGGCAATTTTGGAAGCCGACTGATGAGACGGCCCAGCCTGAAGCCCACCTGCTGGCGGCTTCCCCGCCCCAGGGCCCAGGACGAAGCGGGAGGCCGCCTCCTCCAGGCCCCCCCCCACCCCACAGCACGTGAAAGCTCCGACTCTGCCCGGCCCCGCCGAGCCGCAGTTCCCATCGGGGATGGGGGCACCCTGTAGGGTCCTGCCTGGCCCCAGGGCGGGAGTCACGGCCACATGGTCCGCCCGAGGGATGCGGGGCAGCCCTAGGGGCGCAGAGGCAACGGCAGCCCCACCGCGAGGCGGCCGGGACAGAGCCAGGGTGCAACGAGGGCTTGGGGTTCCAGAACAGGGTCTGCCTGAACGGCAGGGGCTCCTCCCAGAGTAGGCTAACCAGGATGGTCAGGGGCATGGAGGGGGGCTCGGGAATGCCAGCTCTAGGCTGCTCCTGCTGGGGCCCCGAGTGGGCCGCCTCTGTGTCCCAGGTCTCTGCTCAGGCTGTGCCCCACCTGACGGCCCCAATCCTGCCCCAACCCATCCGTGCTACCTAAGGGAACATACACATGATGCCGGGGTGGGTGGGGGCTCACACGTGTCATCCCAGTGTGTTAAGAGACTGAGGCAGGAAGACTGCTCGAGACTAGCATCCCCTAAGCCCAGAAGTTGGAGGCTGCCGTGAGCTACAGTCGCACCACGGCACTCAAGACTGGGCAACAGAGCGAGATCCCTTATGCAAAAATACACAAACGATACCGGGCGCTTCTCACTCCTAGCACGGATGCTGCTGGCCTAGAAGGGTCCCTTGTGGAAAAAAAAAACCGCAAACAGTGCCAAAAAATAAACAAAAAACCAAGTCAGCACTAGGAGGAAGCCCCAGTGCTGAGAGCGCAGGGAGGAGAGGCTGTTGCGAGGTCTCTCGGAGGAGGCCACACGGTGCTGAGCCCTAACAGAGGAGCTGTCCCAGGGTCTGGGGAAGAGGGTGCCAGAGGCACAGGCTGTGCAAAGGTCCTAGGGCAGCACCGCACCTGGCATGCCGGAGGCCTACACGACTGGAGCAGAGTGCAGAGGGGAAGGGCGTGACAAGAGTGTCCAGGAGGCCCAGGTCAGGGTCGAGGGGCCTCTGTCTGGAAGGCCAACCTGGCTGCTTGGGCAGAGCAGCTGCCAGGTGGGGGACGCGGTGGGGGGCAGTCAGAGGAGACCAGAGGAGGAGCCTGGGGACTTGGGTGGGCTGGAGGCGGGGCCCCAGGCAGGCCGTGGGGGCATCCGTCAGCCGGCTGGTGGCAGCGCGAGGGGACGCCCCCAAACGCGGTACGCGAGGCCCCCGCCGGCCCAGTGGGTCAGGCCGCCCTGCAGGGGACGGGCCGCCCGTGACTGCCCAGGCTCCGGGCACAGGACAGGCCTGAGGACGCTGCAGAGGAACCACAGCCAGGTGGGTCCCAGGCCCGCTGGGGAGGGCAGGTGGGCCCCGGCCTCACTGTACCCCAGCTCCTCAGTGACCTCCAGAGACACCAGAAGAAAGGTGCCCTCAGCGGCCAGGCCCGCCCTTCCCCGTGGCCCACCGTCCCCGGGTTTGCTGGTCTCTGCTGCCCGCGTTCAGGCGGCTCTGTCCCCCCCTCCCGGGGCACACGACACTCTGGCCACAATGGTCTCCATTCAGGTCCGTGAATGGGGCCTCTCTCACTGCCAGGCCTCTGCCCTCACCAGTCCCTGAGCCTGGAACACCCACTGCCCTGCCCCCTCCTCTTGCCTGGCTTCTCGGTACTCATGCTCACACTCACGCCACTGCCTCCAGGAAGCCCTCCTGACTGCTACCTCTTCACAAATGTGCAAAACATGCATCCTGCTACTGACAGCCGCCCCCCCAGGAGCACTACACCCCCCCATCAGAGAGCTTCTCATCCACACTGTCTGATCACCTCCCATGCCACACCGGGCAGGGACCATGCCTACCCCTTGTCCCTTGGGCAAAATGCACATGACGCAAAGGGACCAGACCAGCAGGTCTCAGCGGGGGTCAGTACCACGTCCCGTGGGTGGCAACTGGAGTCCGCACGAGACTCCACAACACAGACGGGTCACGCTGCCATGGGACCAGGGACCAGGGAGCAGCTTGACGCCGCCCACCAGCTCCTCCCTGCTACCCTGAATCTCACGTAGCCTCACTCTGCACTATGGGCCCCCAGCGGGACTCTGGCCACCGACGTCCCTCGTGGTCCCGGCTGGGGGACCCTCGGCTCGGCCAAGCCAGCAATGGCATCTGTCCAGCCCACCTGGCCATGGGCCGGGGGGGAAGACGTCCGGCCCTTCTGAGGGAAGGGGCATAGGAGGGGTCCGAGCCGGGAGGACGGGGGGCAGGTCGCCGTGTGCCCGGGCAGGTCTCCTCAAGCCCCTGCAGCTCCGGCCAGACTCTCTCCCCTCCCCTCCCCCAGCCTCGCATCTGTGCGCCATGATTTATGGCTTCTGTCCCAGCAGAGGCTCCATCTCTTCCGGGGGAACAGCGCGGAGCACGTGGGCCTCATTCTGGCCAGCGGATCGCGGCCAGGGCTGAGGGCGAGGAAGGGGCACTGGCAGAGCCGGGCCCTCCTGGCGTGGCCCTTGGGTCATGCGGCGCCACTGAGCTCGCCCCAGGGAGGAGGGCCCAGCCGAGGGTGGGGACGGCAGGCGATCCCGGGTTCTGACGCGACGGGGCCGCCGCGTGGGACTGGGGTCTACGCTCCAGGAAGCCACTGTCCAAGGACCTCAGCCGCCCCCAGGAGCCCCCAGGAGGACGGGAGTCCAGAGAAAGGGCACACCCCGGTGGCAGCGCCCTTCGATGGGTCAGGGAGTTGCTGCGGAGGCAGGGCGGGGTCAGGCTCTTTGTTCTGAGCCGCCAGCAGTCCTTCCCGGGGTAGGCAGGGGAGCAGGCTCTCCCGGAGATCAGGTGATGGGGTCCCCCAGGGGCTCAGGGCACAGTGATGCGTTGTGGGGCGGAGCGACAGCTTGCAGGCAGGAAGGAAGCCTGCAGTTGGGATGGGGGCGCGGCCCAGGTCCCCTGCCCAAGCCCGTCCGGCTGCTTCCCGGCACAAACCCGCCTTCCACCTTGGAGCCAGCCAGCCCTGCTGGAGACCCCTGGGGAAAGGCTGCCCTCTCCCCCACCCAGGCAGGGAGCCCAGGACGAGCCCCTGCCCAAAGCCTCCACTGCAGAAGTGGCGAAGGGCAGTCTTGGGCTGGAGGGTGGGGCCTCAGACCAGGGGCGGAGCCTCAGGTCAAGGGGCAGGGCTTCAGGCGGGAGGTGGAGCCTCACGGGCGGGAGGGTGGGGCCGCAACCAGGGGCAGCAGGAGCCCGCCGGAGCACTCCCCTCCCTCCTCCCCACCGAAACCGCACAAAGTCCCAGGCTGCAGGCTGGGGGGAGAACCGGCCTGTTTCCCCTCCCCGCTCCCCCACCAACTCCCTCCCAGAGCAGGGGAGAGGGGGCCGGCTGGCCCGGAGCTGGCTCTGAACCCGCATGCCACAGAGGGGCCCAGGCCGCCACAGGGGCAGGTCGCTGGGTCAGCAGGGCGGGAGGGGGTAGGCACGGACTCCACGTGGGGGCAGGGTGAGCAGGGACCTGGGCGCTGCCAGCTTGCACTGCCACCTCGCACTGCCACAGCCCGTGGTCTCAAGGCAGGAGGGGCAGGCAGAAGCAGCCAGCCGGGCCGCAGGGCGGAGAACACCCAGGCAGCCCCTGCGCCGGGAGGGCAGCTTCCCAGGCTTGGTCTCGCCTCTGCCGTGCGCCTGGCGCTGGCCCAGCACCCCACCTGCCCGGCGCCTACGCACAAGGAAGGGCTCAGCAGGCAGAAGGGGCAGATGGCGGGCGGAACTCCAAGGGCACTCGGGAGCCGGCAAAACCAGGGGGCCCCGACATGCTGCGAAAGGCCCGGCATGCCCGCCTGTCCCTAGGAGCCCGGAAGGCAGACGATAAGGCACAACACCCGCCCGCAGCCTCAGGGGTCCCGGCAAAGAGAGGCTCAGGGCTCGGAAACCAGGAAATGAGTGAAGAGGGGTCCGTGGACCCAGCGCAGCGCCGCCCTGGCCAGTGGATGCGCCGGGGCGCACGGGACTTGCCTCCTGGCGGCGGCCTGAGCCCATAAGCAGCAGGCCTCTGGGGGAGGGGGAAGGTCAGGTGCAGCTTCTCAGCCCCTCTGCACGGGCAGGAGAAGCTGTGCCACCCCAAAGCAGGTGTGAGCAGCAGAAAGAGGGTGGCCCCGAGGGGTGGCACAGCTTGCAGTCAGGTGATAAAGAGGGCTGTGAGCCAGTTCAGGGCTGCAATTCCAGTGTTTTGGGAGGCTGAGGCAGGAGGATCACTGCAGGCAGGAGTTGGAGGCTGCAGTGAGCTGTGATCGCGTCACTGTGCTCCAGCCTGGGGGACAGAGTGAGACCCTGATTCTAAAAAATCCAGTGGCTGTGCTTCTGGCTAAGCTGCACGTGCTCGCACGCCCCCCTTCCCCAGACCACTACTCTGGGAACATCGAGCCACTGTGCTGAGGACACCCAGGCAGTCTGCAGAGGGCCACAGGGGAGCAGAGGAGGTCTCTGACCAAAAGCTGGCAAGGAACCAAGGCCTGCCCGCAGTCCCCAGCCCCAGTTGAGCCCTCAGATGAGGCAGGCCCATGATGCCCGACTGCAGCCTGCGAGGCCCCGCGGCAGAAGCAGCCAGCTATGCCCTTCCGGGTTCCTGACCCTCGGGGCTGAGAGCTAGGTGTCCACTGCGTTAGCTGCAAGACCCTGGGGCGACCTGGAACACCGCAGCAGGTCACCAATAGCCAAGGCATCTCTCTGCTTCCGGGGACGGACAGCGCCTGCCGGCTGCACCGCAGAGGATATGGCGGAAGGCTGCGTGCAGGGCGGGACCCGGGGCCAGACAAGGCCTGGGAGGCGGCCTCCGGGCAGCAGCGACTCACCTAGCTCGGTGGGCTTCAGCAACTCGTCCAGCATGTTGAAGAAGGGCAGTTTCACCAGGCGGACTTCGGGCTTGAGGGTCTTGGCGGGCAACCGTCCCAGTCCGTTCAAGTACTTCCCGTACAGCACAGGGTAGTCAATATTGGGGCCCGGCAGCGGAGTCCTGGGCACCGCGCCCGCCCGCTCATAGGTGGAGTGCATGGCCAGGGGGTCCAGCGGCCGGGGCGGCTGCGGGCCGGGCTCGGCGTGCTTCTTGGCGTAGCGGGTCTCGTACAGCTCCTTGATCTTCTTGAACAGCTCGGGGCTGCAGTCAAACTGCACCAGCTGCAGGGCCCGGGTGACCAGTTCGTGTTTCAGTCCGCTCTTACTCCGGCCGACGAAACCCAGGAGCATCTGAAGGTCGGACACTCGAAAGCTCATCACCATGTTCTGAGAAGAGCAACCACACACGTGCTCAGAGGTCACGGCGGCCGGAGTCGGGCGCACCGCGCGGCCAGCCCCACGCCCTGGTCAGGGCGGAGGACACCTGCCCTCGGGAGCATGCCCGCCTCGGTGAGCCAGGCGCCCCCCGACCCCCCGGAGCTGAGTCCCGCCCTGCCCTCTTCTGCGACGTGCTCGGTTGCCCACGCAGCCGCAGCTCCTCTGCGACCCCTTCGCCTTTAAGCTGCCCTTCCCGATCTCCAGCCTCAAGGCGTCCCCAGGCAGGACCTGGGAAGCCGCCTTCCTCACAAACAGCTCTGCCAGCACCTCTGACCCTCAGTCTCTTCACCGGGGAGGAAGACAACATCCACCTCACGGGACGCCGGAGGGACCCGAGAGGTGATGCACATGAGGGCAGGCAGGGCAAGTGCCCGGCCGACACCAGCCCGACGGGTTCCCCTTCGGTCTCAGCAGTGGTGGCCGTGGCTTACTTCCCACTAGTCACCCTGAACCCTGACCCTTAAGTCCCGCGGCTGGGCTGGTGTTGGCTCCCAGAGGAAGAAGCCTCCGTCTGGGGAGGCAGCCCCGAGAGTCACACCCGGGCCTGACTCCAAGGCCGGGGCAGCTCCTCTCTGCCACGCCAGCCCCGGGCAGACAAGACGGGGCCCAGTGGCGGCCCCCAAGACGCCTGCTGATCCACCCAGGCAGGGCTTCTTCTCCTGAGACCCGTGGGAGTCAGGCTGGATCCGCCTCCGGGGTGGGACCGTCCTGAACACTGCGGGGCACCCGCCCACACCGTGCGAGCACCCCCAGCCCAGTCAGGACAACCCAACACACCCGCAGACGTGCCTAGTGTCCCTGGGGAGAGGACCAGCCCCAGCTGAGACCCATGGGTCTGAGAGGAGGGCCGGGGAGTCCAGCAGCCACGGCAGCTGCTGAACTGTGGTGAGGTGACGGGGGAGCCCTGGCAGGACCCTCCAGCCAAACAGAAGAGCCTGGCCAACCTCACCGCTGACGTGACGGGGCCGCCAGGGGCGGGTGGGCTGGCCTCTGCATCAGCCGGGACCCCCAGGGGTCAGCTCCCGACAGGCCCCCTGAGCCCGGTGTCCTGGGGGACGGGCCAGAGGGCTTCAGGGCCACCCGCACAGGGCCCGGAAGCCGGCTGGGGGTGAAGGTGACAGGGTGGAAGAAGGAAACTTCCAGCGGGGGGAAGGAAGGGCACGCGTGCCAAGCGGTGTGCGCAGCCAGCACACAGGCAGGGTGCCGAAGAGGCCAGCACGCCACTTGCCACTGCCGGAGAGCCCGAAGGACGGGCTGGCACAGCCCCAGGCAGAAGGCTCGGGGCTGCATCCTTGGTGAGCAAGGGCTGAGGCCAGGAGCCTCGGGCACATTTTGGCATGGGGGCCCTGCCGCTCTGGCTCCCGGAAGGCCCTCGCCAGTCAGCCCTGAGGTTCCTTCTGGCTGCACCAGGTCCTGCTCCTGGCGAGGGGGCGGTCCGGCTCAGAACGACGGGGACACCACGGGGCCGCCCTGGCCATCCTGCAGAGCCTGAGAGGTACCTGACCCGCGCCGGGGCTGTGAACTGTGGCTCGGGAAAGCCCTGGGGTCAGGAGTGTCCGGTCCCTGCTAGACATCGGAAGGGCCTCCCGGTGGCTAATCTCACGGGGCCACGCCCATCGTGCAGGGAGGAAACTGAGGACAGAGAGGGCAGCGGCTGCCACAGCACGCGCAGTTCAGGCCTGGCGCTCGGACCTGGGTCCCCGGGCTCCAAGGCGCGTCCTTCCCTCTGGCCTGGCAGCCCGGGGACCCTCACTCACCCAGACACCCCCAGCTGGCCCATGTGGTCAGCTGGGCGCAGAGGGCCCAGGATGCTTTGAAAGCAACAGCGCTTCACCTCTCTGGCCACCCTCCACCTCGGGCAGAAAAGCAAAAAAGGTTGGCGGGCAAGATGTGTCTCCCCTCGGGGGAGCGGCTGTCAGGGCCGGGCTGTCATGCCCTGGGCAGGTGGGCTCAGAGCCTGCTGACGCCATGGCACTCCGCCTGCCAGGCCCAGTCCCAAGCCAGCAGGACGGAGGCGGCTGGATCCCCGCACACCCCTCGGGCTGCCGTATGTTCCCAACTCGGTCCCCGCAGCTGCTGCTACCGAGGAGCCCGCCCTTGGCTGGGGGAGGGGGCCACTCAGGAAGGAGCTCCCAGCGCCCCGAGATCACTTCCTGCCCAGCTCCGTCCTGACCCAGGGCTGAGCCGTGTTTATAAACAGCGCCACCCGAACGGCCAGGCGCATATCATCTCCAGGCGGGCCCGGACGCCGCCAGAAGTGATGGTGGCCTCGACAGCAGCTGCACGACTGTTCCTGTGACAGCAACTCTCTGGACAGCGGAGACGCGTATGGGGTTGGTGGCACGCAGCCTCAGCGGGCCCGTGGCACCCCGTCCCCAAACCGCCAGAGGCCTCAGGTTCAGAGGCTCCGACCTCAGACGCAGCAAGCCCCCTGTGTCCCCCCGGCCCGTCCATCGTGCACCCCGAAAGACAGTCATCTATGGCAGGTGGCAACAGGCTGTGGAGAGGTCCTGGGGAAAGGGACGCTTCAATGACATGAAAGGCACTCAGGCTGTGGGCCCCCCAGGGAGGCTCACGCTCTGGAGAGTCTGAAAGAAGGGTCGGCAATGTAAGTGGGGCGGGGGCCCAGCCGCCAGGGTCAGGGAGAGTTCATCAGATCGGATTTCAGGGCCCTGCCGCGCAGCTTGCAGACCCTGCCCGGCTAGGGTGGGGGCGGGGGCCAGAGTCAGTGCCACAGCAAGGCGGTGGCAACTCAGGGAGACTTGGAGCTCCTCGAGTCTGCAGCGTTCAGACCTCCACGCCACCAGCATGCGAGTCTCGTTTCTCAAAACCCTGGGGAGGGCAGAAGAGTGTGGGGTTGGCAGGGGAACAGGGGGGTTCCCTATAACCATAAACCCCTGAGAGCTGCAAGTCACAACCCGGGGGGGAGAGAAAGGCCACGTGAAAACAGAGGGAGGAGCCAGAAGAAAGAAAACACATGCAGGTCGGGACCTGAGGAAGGAAGCCCAGGAAGGGGGCGGAGGTCCCCAGCCTCCTGGGAGCAGTGGCCTCAGGGTAGGGACCCTCTGAGCTCAGTCCCCAGAGAGCTGAAAGGGGACCCAGGCTATGAGCGGGGATGGCGTCTATGGGACCTGGACTGGGAGAGAAGAAGCAGGAGTCACCCCAAGGAAGGATGCCACAGACCCGGCGGGGACCCTCCGAGGCCCCACCTAAGGGAGCAGGCAGGAGGGGGTGTCTCAGACGCCAGAGCTGGGGTGCACAGAGGTTCTGGGTGCCGAGCAGGAGAAAGGATGTGCCTAAGAGGCAGACTCACTCGGGAGTGGGGTAGAGTGGGGTCGGGGACAGCCTGGGTCTGGAAACACTGTCTGAGGCCGCCAGCACAGAGTTTGGAGCCCCCCAAAGCCTCACGGACTGGGGAGGGGGGACCCCGGAGCATCGCAGAGCCCGGAACTCAAGACGCAAAGGGGGAGCAGGGGAGGCCCCTGGCCAAGGACAGGAGTCTGGGCTCCATCCCACGGGCAGGGTAGAGGGTGCCGCCCGTGTCACCCAGCGCCCACCCCAGGGGCCGGGGAGAGCCGGTGTCAGGAGGGGGCGGGGCTCGGGGACCCAGCAGGAGCTGGGGGACTCCGGGCCCGAGCCCGGGACCCAGACGCCGGGAAGACGCGAGGCTCGGAGCCCGGGCCCGTCCTCCAGGAGGGCGGCGGGAACGGCCCGGGGGTCCGGGGACCATCCGAGCCGGGAGTCCCGAGCGCCGGCCCGGCCTGCGGGGCGGGGACGGTGGGGCCCACTTCCAGCCCTCGGAGCCGGGGGGCGGGGAGCCGAGGAGGCCGCCCCGCCCGCTGCCGGGTCCGACGGCACCCGGGCTAGGAGGCGCGGTCCCGTCCCCGAGCCCGGGGCCCCGGACCCCCCCCGCCGGGTGGGCCGGGGAGCCGGCCTCGCACCGAGGGACCGACCCCCGGCGCTAAGGCCGGGGAGAGGCCGGGGCCCCGCCCCCAGCCTCCCCGCCCCCGCCCTCACCCCGAGCCCCGGGGGCGGGGGCCGGGGGCCCGGGCGGCGGGCGCGGGAGGGCCGCGCCGCGGGGCCCCGCGCGGAGAGCGCCACCCCCGGTCCACGGCCCGGCCCCCGCCCCCTCGCCGGCCCGCCCCGGCCGGCGCCGCCGCCGCTCACTCACTTTGGCCTCCACCAGCTCCGCCGCCATCTTGGCCACCAGCGTCCCCGCGCCGGGAGCCCCCAGCCGTCGCGTCACGTGACCGCCTGCACTCGCGGGCGGGGCGGCCGCCCGGGCCAATGAGCGCCCGCGCGCGCTCCTCCCGCCCGCCGGCGCGCGCTGCGCAGGCGCGCGCGGCCGCCGCCCGGGCCCCGGGCCAATCAGAGCCGCCGCGCCCGGCCCCCTCCCGTCTCTTCCGCCCGCGGCGGCCACGCCCACTCCCGCCGGCGTCCGGCTCCTTAAAGGGGCACGAGCCCGCACAGGTCCGGGCGGGTGCTGAGTCGCGCCGAGGGGGCGGCGGCAGCGACCACCACGCGGCCGGGTGCCGCGGCTCCGCGGCGCGCGGCGGCCGCCCGGTGCGCGCCCAGACTCCCCGGGGCGTCGGGGAGGGAACGGCTCCTCCCCCGCGGCGGCTCCCGCACGCTCAGCGGGCTCCGACGCCCCGCGCCGCACATCCGGGTCCCGGTGCGCGGACGGGGCCCCCGGCTCCTCGCCCACCGGCGCGGAAACGCGGGAGCCCCCCGCCCGGTGCCCCCGAGCGCCTGCAGCCCTCAGAATGCCCCGCCAGCCCCCGCGGGAAGCCCTGGAGGCCGCGCTCACCGGGACCTCGCCTGCTCCGGGGCGCTCCTTGGCGCCCCAGCGCCCGCGAGCAGCAGAGCGCGGACGTTTCGGCGATCGCGTCTTTTTCTTAAGCAAAGGGCAGAAACACACGGAAGGCGGGCGCGGTGGCTCACGCCTGTGATCCCTGCACTCTGGGAGGCGGAGGCGAGAGGATCGCGTAAGTCCAGGGGTTCGAGACCAGGCCTGGGCAACTTGGCGAGACCGCGTCTCTACGAGAGCTCATGAAATTCGCCGGCGTGGTGGCGCGTGCCTGTGGTCCCAGCTGCTTGGGAGGCTGAGGCAGGAGGATCGCCGGAGCCCAGCAGGCCGAGGCTGCGGTGGCCGGGAGCGTGTCCCTGCACTCCAGCCTGGGCGACAGAGTGAGACTCCGACTCAAATAAGTAGATAAATAACATAAAACAGCAGTGGAAGCCGGGCTCGGTGGCTCAGCCTGTAATCCCGCGCCTTGGGGAGGCTGAGGTGAGTGGATGGCCTGAGCCCGCGGGTTCGAGACCCGCCTGGGCAACTTGGCGAGAACTCATCTCTACAATAAATCAAAAATCAGCCGGGCATGGTAGCGTGCGCCTGTGGTTCCAGCTACTCGGAAGGGTGAGGCGGAAGGATCGCCGGAGCCCAGCAGGTCGAGGCTGCGGTGGCCGGGAGCGTGTCGCTGTCCTCCAGCCTGGGCGACAGAGTGAGACTCTGACTCAAAAAAAAAAAAAAAAAAAAAAGTAGCCGGGCTCGGTGGCTCAACCTGTAATCCAGCGCTTTGGGAGCCTGAGGTGAGTGGATTGCCTGAGCCGGCGGGTTCGACACCCACCCAGGCAACTTGGTGAGACCTCATCTATACAAGAAATCAAAAAATGAGCTGGGCGTGGTAGCGTGCGCCTGTGGTTCCAGCTACTCGGAAGGCTGAGGCTGCAGGATCGCCGGAGCCCAGCAGGTCGAGGCTGCGGTGGCCGGGAGCAGCCACTGCACTCCAGCCCGGCCGACAGAGTGAGACTCCGACTCAAAAAAAAAAAAAAAAAAGTGGCCGGGCACGGTGGTTCAAGCCTGTAATCCCAGCATTTTGGGAGGCCGAGGTGAGAGGATTGCCTGAGTCCAGGGGTTTGAGACCAGTCTGAGCAACATGGCAAGACCTTGTCTCTACAATAAATCAAAAAATTAGCCAGGTGTGGTCACTCACGCCTGTGATTCCAGCTACTCGGAAGGCTGAGGCGGAAGCATCGCCTGAGCCCAGAGGTGGAGGCTGTGGTGGCCATGAGCGTGCCCCTGCACTCCAGCCTGGGCGACGAATTGAGACTCCAACTCCAAAAAGATATTTATAAGAGATCATTGTGTTGGCCTAAGCCCTTGCACTGTCCATCAACGGACCAGGATAACAAAATGGAGTCAGTCATGGGAGGGTCCACGTCATGAAATCTAAACTAAGTGTTGCCTGGCCTGAGAAATCAAGAGGGAGAGAGAGAACAGCCAGTTTTCCAAACAGGCCAGTTTCACTCTTCAGAGGACGTAATGCAATTTCCTCTGCTTTAATCCTTACACAAAAAAGTAGCTTGATTAACCTGCTTTGGCTTTGACTTTTTTTTTTTTTTTTTTTTTTGAGTTGGAGTCTCACTCTGTTGCCCAGGCTGAAGTGCAGTGGCACGTTCACGCCACCCCAGCCTCAACCTGCTGGGCTCAGGTGATCCTTCTGCCTCGGCCTTCCAAGCAACTGGAACCACAAGCGCGTGTCACCACACCCGGCTAATTTTTTGATGTATTGTAGAGACGAGGTCTCGCCAAGTTGCCCAGGCTGGTCTCAAACCCCTGGATTCAGGCAGTCCTCTCGTCTCCACCTCCCAAAGTGCTGGGATTACTGGCGTGAACCACCACACCCGGCCAACTTTGACTTTCTTTAGGACTTTTCTGTCCATGGAGCTAACCTCCTCTACCTGACTCCTGAGAACATGTTATTTTTTGTAGAGATGAGATGTCACTATATTGCCCAGGCTGGTCTCAAACTCCCGGGTTCAAGTGATCCTCCTGCCTCAGCCTCCCAAAGCTCTGGGATTACAGGCATGAGCACCACGCCGGGCTTGGAACAACTATTCTATGGAATGAAGAAAGTTCTGGAATTGCAATAAAGCCAATTGAGAACTTTGAATTTGTTGTGATTTTGTCCTTTTGATAAACAATCCAATTTTGCAATTGTACCCATGAGTTTTTTCTTGCCCTAATTCTGACCCTGCTGATTCTGTTGAGGTTTGGGCTTGTTTTTTAGTTTTAGATGGGAAAATATAGTTTATTTAGAAAGTAAGCCGGGCTCAGTGGCTCAGCCTGTAGTCCCGTGCTTTGGGAGGCTGAGGTGAGTGGATTGTCTGAGCCCGCGGTTCGAGACCCGCCTAGGCAGCTTGGCGAGACCTCATCTCTACAATAAATTAAAAAATCAGCCGGGTATGATAGCGCGTGCCTGTAGTTCCGGCTACTTGGAAGGCTGAGACAGAAGGATCGCCGGAGCCCAGCAGGTCGAGGCTGCCGTGGCCGGGAGCGGCCACTGCCCTCCGGTCTGGGCGACAGAGTGAGACTCCAACTCAAAAAAAAAAAAAAAAGAAATAAGCTTCATCTAATTGAAAGTTAATATCACAGGGACACAGACATTCTTCCATCCTGCTCCCCGCCGCCACTACCTTCGTTTTGCTGTGGTTTCTGTCTCGTCTCTTTCTAGAAGTGGCTTTCGAGCTTCTACTGCCTTTAAGATTAGGACTACAGGAAGTCAAGACTGCAGTGAGCTGTGACTAGGTGACAGAGACCTTGCCTCTTAAAAAAAAAAAAAAGAGTAACAGCTAAGCTTGGTGGCTCATACCTGTAATCTACAGGAGCATGCCACCATGCCCGACTGATTTTAAATTATTATTATTATTTTTTTTGAGTTGGAGTCTCACTCTGTCACCCAGACTGGAGTGCAGTGGCCGCTCCCAGCCACCGCAGCCTCGACCCACTGGACTCCGGCGATCCTTCTGCCTCAGCCTTCCGAGTAGCCGGAACTACAGGCGCGTGTTACCACGCCCGGCTAATTTTTTTGACTTATTGTAGAGATGAGGTCTCGCCAAGTTGCCCAGGCGGGTCTCGAACCCGCGGGCTCAGGCAATTCACTCACCTCAGCCTCCCAAGGCGCGGGAAGACAGGCTGAGCCACCGAGCCCGGCTTAAATTATTTGTAGAGACTCATTGCAGCCTTGAATTCCTGGCCTCAAGCAATCCTCCAGCCTTAGCCTCCCGAGGAGCTGGGACTACAGGCACATGCCACCATACCTGACTGATTTTTAAACTACTTGTAGAGAACGAATCTCACTACCTTGCCCAGGCTGGTCACGAATTCCTGGCCTGAAGTGATCCTCCTACCTTGGCCTCCAAAAAACTTTGGATTACAGGTGTGAGCCACCACACGCAGCCTATGCCATTAATTTAGAAAGGACCGAATACTAGCCAGGTGCAGTGGCTTACATCTGTAATCCCAGCACATTGGGAGGCAGAGGCAAGAGGATTGCCTGAACCCAGGGGTTTGAGACCAGCCTGAGCAACTTGGTGTGACCTCGTCTCTATAATAAATTTTTAAAAATCAGCCAGGTGTGGAATGTGCCTGTAGTTCCAGCCACTTGGGAGGCTGAGACAGAAGGATCGTCTGAGCCCAGCAGGTCAAGACTGCGGTGGCCGTGAGCGTGCCACTGCATTCCAGTCTGGGTAACAGAGTGAGACTCTGACTCAAAAAAAAAAAGGACAAAATACTGTAATCTCAAGGGCATTATGCCCAGTGGGAGGAAAAAGCCAACCTGAGATGGTCAAGGTGTATGATTCCATTCTTAGAGCCTTCTCAAAAGGAGAGAATTATTGAGTTCGAACACAGATCAGTGGTGTCCAGGGATCAGGACTGGGCAAACGGGAGGGGAATCCTTGTGACAAGAAGGAGATAGCTGGAGAAAGATGTTTATGGTGACAGAATAATTCTGGATTTTTGTTTTTGTTTTTGTTTTTGTTTTTTTTGAGTTGGAGTCCACTCTGTCATCCAGACCGGAGTGCAGTGGCCGCTCCCGGCCACCGCAGCCTCGGCCTGCTGGGCTCCGGCGATCCTTCCGCCTCAGCCTTCCGAGTAGCCGGAATTACAGGCATGCACTACCACGCCTGGCTGATTTTTTGATTTATTGTAGAGATGAGGTTTTGCTGCCCAGGCGGGTCTCGAACCCGCGGGCTCAGGCAATCCACTCACCTCAGCCTCCCAAAGGCGGGGGATTACAGGCTGAGCCACCGAGCCCGGCTGTTGTTTTTGAGTTGGAGTCTCACTCTGTTGCCCAGGCTGTAGTGCAGTGGCATGCTCACAGCCACCAAAGCTTCGACTTGCTGGGCTCAGGGGATCCTTCCACCTCAGCCTTTCAAGTAGCTGGAACTACAGGCGTGTGCCACCATGCCTGGAATATTATTTTATTTATTGTAGAGACGAGAACTTGCCAAATTACCCAGGTTGGTCTCAAACTCGCAAGTTTGGGCAATCCTCTTACCTCCACCTCCCAAAGTGCTGTGATTACATGCGTGAGCCACCATGCCCAGCAGATCTTTTTAAAAAATTTTAACCGGGCTCGGTGGCTCAGCCTGTAATCCCGCGCCTTGGGAGGCTGAGGTGAGTGGATTGCCTGAGCCCGCGGGTTCGAGACCCGCCTGGACAACTTGGCGAGACCTCATCTCTACAATAAATCAAAAACTAGCCGGTCGGGGTAGCGCACGTCTGTAGTTCCAGCTCCTTGGAAGGCTGAGGCGGAAGGATCGCCGGAGCCCAGCAGGTCAAGGCTGCGGTGGCCGGGAGCGGTCATTGCACTCCAGTCTGGGCGACAGAGTGAGACTCCAACTCAAAAAAAAAAAAATTTTTTTTTTATTAAGTCAGGGTCTCCCTCTGTCACCCAGGCTGGTGTGCAGTGGTGACATCATAACTCACTGCAGCCTCAACCTTCTGGGCTTAGGCAATCCTCCTGCCACAGCCTCCCATGTAGCTGGGACTACTGGCACATGCCACCATCCACGGCTCACTTTTAATTTTTTTGTAGAGACGGGGTCTTGCTGTGTTGCCCAGGCTGGTCTCAAACTCCTGAGCTCGAGCGCTCCTCCCACCTCAGCCCCCCAAAGTGCTGGGATTCTAGGCATGAACCACTGCACCCAACCAAATGGTTCTGGGTCTCGATGACAGAGATAGTTTCACGAATCCACACATGATATGATGACATGTTACTATGTACACACATTGTGCCAACGTCATAATTCCGGTTCTGACATTGTACCGTGATTACATAAGATGCAACCATCAGGCAAATCTGGGCGAAGGACACACGGAACCTTTTTCTACCATATTTGCGACTTCCTGTGACTCTAGAATTATCTCCAAATAAAAGGGGCTTAAAAAAGGCCAGACGAGGTGGCTCACACCTATAATCCTATAGTCCCAGCTACTTTGGAGGCCAAGATGGGAGCATTACTTGAGGCCCAGAGTTCAAGACCAGCCTGGGTATCACAGTGAGACCCCCATCTCTACAAAAAAATCCAAATATTAGCCAAGCATGGGGTGGCATGTGCCTGTAGTCCCAGCTACTCAGGAGGCTGAGGCAGGAGGATTGCCTGAGCCCAGGAGATCCAGGCTGCAGTGAGCTCTAATTGTACCACTGCAATACAGCCTGGGTGACAGAGTAAGACTCTGTCTCAAAAAAAAAAAAAGTTAAAAACAGAAAAGATGAATTGTTATTGTTCTGTGATATGAATCTTTTTAGATTTTTTGTTTTTGGAGTCTCACTCTGTTGCCCAAGCTGGAGTGCAGTGACACACTCATGACCACTGCAGCCTCAGCTTGCTGGACGCCGGCTATCCTTCTGCTTCAGCCTTCTAAGTAGCTGGAACTACAGGCACACACCACTACACCTGGCTTATTTTTGATGTGTTGTAGAGAGGAGGTCTTGCCAAGTTGCCTGGACTGGTCTCAAACCCGTGGATTCAGGCAATCCTCTCACCTTGGCCTCCCACAGTGCTGGGATTACAGACGTGAGCCACCACACCCAACTATCATTTTAGACAATTCTAAGACCCATGTCTTCATATTTAAATGTCCCTGACACTATGTCACCAACTTTAAAAAAAAAATTACAAGGAGCCGGGCTCGGTGGCTCAGCCTGTAATCCCGCGCCTTTGGGAGGCTGAGGTGAGTGGACTGCCTGAGCCCGCGGGTTCGAGACCCGCCTGGGCAACTTGGCAAGACCTCTTCTCTACAATAAATAAAAAATCAGCCGGGTGTGGTAGCGCGCACCTGTAATTCCGGCTACTCGGAAGGCTGAGGCGGAAGGATTGCCGGAGCCCGGCAGGTCGAGGCTGCGGTGGCTGGGAGCGGCCACTGCACTCCAGTCTGAGCGACGGAGTGCAACTCTAACTCAAAAAATAATAATAATAATAAAATAAATAAGAAAAAGAAAAAATGCTGTTTCCTGATAGTCTAGTGGTTAGGATAAAAGAAATGAAAAATAAAAGCTTGCCAGGTGTGGTGGCTCATGCCTGTCATCCCTGCACTTTGAGGGAGAAGGATTGTCTGAGTTCAGGGGTTCAACACTAACCTGGACAACTTGGCGAGGCCTCTTCTCTACAAAAAATCAAAAAGTTAGTCAGGCGTGATGGCGCATGCCTGTAGTTCCAGCTGCTTGGAAGGCTAGGGTGGAAGGATCGCCTGAGCTCAGCAGGTCTAGGCTGTGGTGGCCATGAGATGAGCGTGCCATTGCACTCCAGCTTGGGTGACAGAATGAGACTCTGACTCAAAAAAAAAGAACAGGAAAAAGACCTGAAACTACCCTGGTCAGCCTTGGCAGTAACTGGGGCAGCCACTCTTATCTTTCAAAGCAGGTTTGGGAAGGGAAAGAATTAAGCATTTGTCCAGCCTTTACCCTACAAACTGTTTCTCAGTAGAGTCAGGTAGCCCTAGTTGATTGATAAGGGTTTTGCTTGCTTGTTTGTTTTTTTAACAGAAGAATTAAGAATTCCAGCTAAGCCAGGCTCAGTAGCTCAGCCTGTAATCCCGCACCTTGGGAGGCTGAGGTGAGTGGATTTCCTGAGCCCGCGGGTTTGAGACCCACCTGGGCAACTTGGCGAGACCTCATCTCTACAATAAATCAAAAAATTAGCCGGGCATGGTAGCACGCGCCTGTAGTTCTGGCTACTTGGAAGGCTGAGGCGGAAGGGTCACCAGAGCCCAAGCAGGTTGAGGCTGCAGTGGCCAGGAGCGGCTATTGCACTCCAGTCTGGGTGACAGAGTGAGACTCCAACTCAAAAAACAAAAACACCCTGGACCACTTGGCGAGACCTCATCTCTGCAATAAACCAAAAAATTAGCCGGGCATGGTAGCGCACGCTGATAGTTCCGGCTACTTGGAAGGCTGAGATGGAAGGATCTCCTGAGCCCAGCAGGTCAAGGCTATGGTGGCTGTGAGTGTGCCACTGCACTCCAGCCTGGGTGACAGAGTGAGACTCCAACTCAAAAAAAAAAAAAATTAGCAGGTGTGGTGGCGTGTACCTGTAGTCCCAGCTACTTGGGAGGCTGAGGTGAAAGAATCATCTGAGTCCAGGAAGTAAAGGCTGCGGTAGCCTTGACTGTGCCACTGCACTCAAGCCTGGGTGACAGAGTGAGACCCTGACTCAGAAAAAAAAAGGAATAAAGGAATTAGAAAGCCTACATTTTGTTTGTTTTGAGTTGGAGTCTTACTCTGTCACCCAGATTGGAGTACAGTGGCACACTCATGGCCACCACAACATTGACCTGCTAGGCTCCTCAATCCTTCCGCCTCAGCCTTCCAAGTGCCTGGAACTACAGGCGTGCACTACCACGCCCAGATAATTTTTGTGTTATTGTAGAGACAAGGTCTCACCAAGTTTCCCAGGCTGGTCTCCAATCCGCGGACTCAGGCAATCCACTCACCTTGGCTTCCCAAAGTGCTGGGATTACAGACCGAGCCAACAAGCCCGGCTGAAAGCCTATATTTGATGGCAATAGAATGACAGAATTAGAAAGCAGCTGGAAGCCGGGCTCGGTGGCTCAGCCTGTCATCCCACGCCTTTGGGAGGCTGAGGTGAGTGGATTGCCTGAGCCCGCGGGTTCGAGACCCGCCTGGGCAGCGAGACTTCATCTCTACAATAAATCAAAAAATCAGCCGGGTGTGGTGGCACATGCCTGTAATTCCGGCTACTCAGAAGGCTGAGGCGGAAGGATCGCTGGAGCCCAGCAGGTCGAGGCTGCGGGGGCCGGGAGCGGCCACTGCACTCCAGTCTGGACAACAGAGTGAGACTCCATCTCAAAAAAGAAAAAAAAAAAAAGAAAACAGCTGGCCACAATGCCTCAAGCCTGTCATCCCAGCACTTTGGGAGGTGAAGGCAAGAAGACTGCCTGAACTCACAGGTTTGAGACCAGCCTGGGCAACTTGGCAAGACCTCATTTCTACAATAAATCAAAAAGTTAGCCGGGCGTGGTGGCACTTGCCTGTAGGCCCAGCTACTTGGGAGGCTGAAGAGAGAGGATTGCTTGAGCCCAGGAGGTTGAGGTTGCAGTAAATAAGTAAATAAATAAGAACCTCTTAATGTCATGCATTAGGAAGCAAGTAGCCCCACCTAGGACAGACTTTTGCCCCAAAAGTTGAACTTGAACTCAGCCAAGGTTCCAGCCCTAACTTTATTTCAGCTGAGACTTCAGCACAGTTGACCTAGTGTCGTCAACAAGACCATGGCTTGGGGGAGGAGAGGTAGGGGCTGGGAAGGGAATTAAAATGAGAGACGGAGAGACATGGCCACGAAGCTTAATGCATGTGGGCACGTGGACTGTGTGGAATCCAGTGTGTTGTGGATTGGATGATGCCCCTTCAAAAAGTGTTGTCAGCTTGGCGCGGTGGCTCATGCCTGTCATCCCAGCACTTTGGGAGGCGGAGGCGAGAGGATTGCCTGAGTCCAGGGATTCAAGACCAGTCTGGGCAACTTGGCAAGACTTCGTCTCTACCATAAATCAAACAATTAGCTGGGCGTGGTGGTGCAAGCCTGTCATCCTAGCTACCCAGGAGGCTGAGGCAGAAGGATAGTCTGAGCCTAGTAGGCTGAGGCTGTGGTAGCCATGATTGTGCCACTGCACTCCAGCCTGGGGGACATAGTGAGACTCCAACTCAAAACAAAAAACAAAGAAAACCCAGCAAGTGAGAGAGACACCTTGGGCCGGCGACTGTGATCCCCTGAAATGGAATCCAATCCTGGAAGTGACATGTGCCAATCTTCTTGAGTTCAGTTAGTGGAAGCAGGTCACAGGCTCCAGTTCCAACCACCCTCAAAGGGAGTGGATTACACAAGGCTTTAAAACCGAGGGACGGGGACTGTGGAAGGCCACCCTAAGAGTCTGCAGGCCACAATGCACTTGAGAATTTTCAAAATGAAAATGTTTCATGGTTCGTGACCCGCCTGGGCAACTTGGCCAGACCTCATCTCTACAATAATAAAAAAAAAAAAATCAGCCGGGCGTGGTAGTGCATGCCTATAATTCTGGCTACTTGGAAGGCTGAGGCGGAAGGATGGCCGGAGCCCAGCAGGTCGAGGCTGCAGTGGCCGGGAGCGGCCACTGCACTCCAGTCTGGGTGACAGTGAGACTCCAACTCAAAAAAAAAAAAAAAGAAAGAAAGAAAGAAAATCTAAGCTGGGTGCATTGACTCACGCCTGTTATCCCAGTACTTTGGGAGCCCAAAGCAGGAGGATTACGTCAGGCCAGGAGTTCAAGACCAGCCTGGGCAATGCAGAAAGAGCCCATCTCAGTTTAAAAAGAAAGGAAGGAAGGAAGAAAGAAAGCAATGTATCCATACAATTTGACCTACCAATTTCACATTTAGGAGTTTATCCCACAGAGATGTATTTCCACGTATGCCCCACATAGGTGTTAGTAATTCTGAAAACCTATGGTTGCAAAGGAATCTGTGCTGGGCTGTTCCAAGAGGTAGCAAGTGGCAAAGACGATACGATCCCCCAACACTTGTTCCCTCCATCATCTTTACTCATAAAACTTCTGATTTTTCCTGAGCAGGTATCGCCAGGAAAAGAAATCAAAACAAAAACTTCCAATAGAAAGATGGACACACAGCTTCCTAGAGTAAAGACTACATTTCCCAGAGGCGCTTGCAGCTGGGCTGGGTCGCGTAGCTGCACTCTGGCCAATGACGAGAGGAGTGGGCGCATTCACTTCCTGTTTTCCTCTTCCTTTCCTCCCATTGGCTGGAATGTGCACGTGGTGGCGCACGTGACGGGAACGTGCTTTCGCACGTGATGGGCTGGCCCCCTTGACCATGACAGTGAACGCGGTGGCGTATGGACGGAAGGGACTAGAGTCCTCGACACCTTTGCTGAACAGATGCAACAAGTCAGCTGGGGCTTTCCCCGAGAGAGTAGTTGTTTCAGTTCTCTGTTGCTTTATAAGAGACACCGTCAGCCGGCTCGGTGGCTCAGCCTGTCATCCCGCGCCTTTGGGAGGCTGAGGCGAGTGGATTGCCTGAGTCCGCGGGTTCGAGACCCTCCTGGGCAGCGAGACCTCATCTCTGCAATAAATCAAAAATCAGCCGGGCGTGGTAGCGCGCGCCTGCAGTTCCGGCTACTCGGAAGGCTGAGTCGGAAGGATCGCCGGAGCCCAGCAGGTCGGGAGCGGACACTGCACTCCTGTCTGGGCGACAGAGTGAGACTCCAACTCAAAAAAAAAAAAAAAAAAAAAAAAGAAAACACCTTCAACGTTAAGAAACATCGCGCCAAGCGCAGTGGCTCTCGCCTATAATCCCAGCGCTCTGGGAGGCCGAGGCGAGAGGATTGTCTGCGTCCAGGGGTTGGAGACCAGCTTGGTCAACTTGGCGAGACTTCGTCTCTACAAGAAATAAAAAAATCAGCCTGCCATGGTGGCACATGCCCGCAGTTCCAACTACTCAGAAGGCTGAGACGCAGGGGTGGCCGTGAGCATACCACTGCACTCCAGCCTGGGCCACGGAGTGAGACTCCAACTCAAAAAAGAAAAAAAAAATTTTTTTTTTTGATGTATTGTAGAGATGAGGTCTCGCCAAGTTGCCCAGGCGGGTCTCGAACCCGCGGGCTCAGGCAATCCACTCACCTTGGCCTCCCAAAGCATGAGATTACAGGCTGAGCCACCGAGCCCAGCCCACCCCCTCAATTTTTTTTAATTAGCTGGGCGTGGTAGTGGTGCCTGTAGTCCCAGCTACAAGGGAGGTGGAGGCGGGAGGATCACCTAAAGCACAGGAGTTGGAGGCTGCGGTAGTTGTGATCGCACCCCTACATTCCTACTTGGGCAACAGAGGGCGACCCCGACTCAAAAAAAAAAAAAAGGGCAACCCTTGGGGTCCCCTCCCACTGTGACAGCTTTTCTGTCCTCTCAATAAATCCTGCTTTTAAAAAAGAAAGACAGAAAGAGCATCAGCTCCGGGACTTTCCCCTCCTTGTAAGCTAACGAGGTCGGCTGCGACTGTTTCTCAGGAGTGCGGTAGGAGACATGAGATGCCAGACTCAGAGACAAAGGACTTTTTTACTCACACCGCAACAAGCAGCATGACATCAAGTTGGCATCCATTCCCCGTGTCTCCAAAGTCCCACCGGGAAAGCAAGGGACCTGGGTGGGTGCTGGTCGCCCTGTGGCTTCCCCTTGCCCCCGAGGAAGGTGGAGCTGCGGGAGTCTCAGCTTCTGCCCTTGTTCCCCCATCCCCGTCCCCTCCCCACCCCCTCCCCACCCCCGTCTGTCCCCCCTGCTGCAGCCACCAGAGGGCACCTGTGAGCACCTGAGACAGACCCTCCTCTCCCCACAGCCCTCCATGGCTCCTACCTGACTCTGGGTTAAAGGTCAAGTCCCACAGTCCACCAAGCCCGCACAACCTGCCCTGTCCTCTCCCCTATAATCAGGGCTGTGTCTCCAGCCCCGCAGTGAATGCCTGGCAGAAAGGAAGTGCTCACTAAATGTGTTTGGAATGAGCAGATTCAATGTTCATGGCAACTTTGAAATATTTAGAGCACATTGTAATTTTGTGTGTGTGTGTGTTGGAGTCTCACTCTGTTGCCCAGGCTGGAGGGCAGTGGCACACCTCTCGGCCACCGCAGCCTCAACCTGCTGGGCTCTGGCAATCCTTCTACCTCAGCCTTCCAAGTAGCCGGAACTACAGGCATGTGCTACCACGCCCGGCTAATTTTTTTGATTTATTGTAGAGACGAGGTCTCTCACCAAGATGCCCGGGCTGGTCTCGAACCAGCAGGCTCGGGCAATCCACTCTCCTCAGCTTCCCAAAGTGCTGGGATGACAGGCTGAGCCACCGAGATATTATAATTTTAAACAAGCATGTTCAGGAGTTCTCAACCACTCACTATTGACAATTGGGCTAGATTATTCCCTGGAAGGCGTCCCGGGCCCTGCAGGCTGTGAGCAGTGTCCCTGGTCTCCACCCCCTCCATGCCAGGAGCACCCCCACTTGGGACAACCACACAACTCCCTATTGTCTCCTGGGGGCAGAATCGTCTGGTGAGACCTGCTGATAGAATGCAGGTTGTGTGTTCCATTTTCTTTTTTTTTTTTTTTTGAGTTGGAGTCTCAGTCTGTCTCCTAGTCTGGAGTGCAGTGGCTGCTTCTGGCCACTGCAGCCTCGACCTGCTGGGTTCAGCGATCCTTCCACCTCAGCCTTCCAGGTAGCTGGAACTACAGGCGCGCGCTACCACGCCCGGCTAATTTTTTGATTTATCGCGGAGATGAGGTCTCGCCAAGTTGCCCAGGCGGGGCTCGAACCTGCGGGCTCAGGCAATCCACTCACCTCAGCCTCCCAAAGCCCGGGATGACAGGCTGAGCCACCGAGCCTGGCTCCATTTTCTTTTTTTGAGCTGGAGTCTCACTGTGTCGCCCAGGCTAGGGTGCAGAGGCATGCTCACTGCCACCCCAGCGTCAACCTCCTGGGCTCCAGCAATCCTCCCGCCTTAGCATTCCATGTAGCCAGAACTACAGACATACACTACCACACCCAGCTCATTTTTTGATTTATTATAGAGACGAGGTCTCACTATGTTGCCCAGGCTGATCTCAAACCTGTAGGCTCAGGCAAAATCCTCGCCTCGGCCTCCCAAAGTGCTGGGATTACAGGTTTGAGCCACCGCACCAGGCCATGTGTTCCATTTTTACCAGCAAGAACTGTCATGGGCCGGGCTCAGTGGCTCAGCCTGTAATCCTGCGCCTTTGGGAGACTGAGGTGAGTGGATTGCCTGTGCCCGCGGGTTCGAGACCCACCTGGGCAGCGAGACCTCATCTCTACAATAAATCAAAAACTCAGCCAGGCATGGTAGCGCATGCCTGTAATCCCGGCTACTCGGAAGGCTGAGGCGGAAGGGTCGCCTGAGCCCAGCAGGTCGAGGCTGCGGTGGCCGGGAGCGGCCACTGCACTCCAGTCTGGGCGACTGAGTGAGACTCCAACTCAAAAAAAAAAAAAAAAAAGAACGGTCATGGGTTCAAAATTAATGGGGTTTTTCTTATGGGGTTTTCATGCTCCCCTGCATACCAGACAACCACACATTCCCAGGGCCTGGCACAGGACTGGTGAACCACTGTCATCCTAGTGTGATGAAATCAGTGACCCCCTTTGCTTCCAAAGCCAGACTGGTTTTCACTTTTGATAAAAGGATATATCAGCCAGGTATGGTGGCTCACACCTGTCATTTCAGTACTTTGAGAGGCTGAGGCAGGAGGATCCCTTAAACCCAGGAGTTCAAGACCAGCGTGGACAACATAGTGAGACTCTGTTTCTATCAAAATAAACAAATAAGCCAGGCACAGTGGCTCAAACCTGTAATCCCAGCACTTTGGGAGGCCGAGGTGAGTGGATTGCCTGAGCCTGGGAATTCGATACCAGCCTGGGCAACTTGGTGAGAACTCGTCTCTATAATAAATACAAAATTAAGCCGGGCTCGGTGGCTCAGCCTGTAATCCCGTGGCTTTGGGAGGCTGAGGTGAGTGGATTGCCTGAGCCCGCGGGATCGAGACCCGCCTGGGCAGCGAGACCTCATCTCTACAATAAATCAAAAAATCAGCCGGGCGTGGTAGCGCGCACCTGTAGTTCCAGCTACTTGGAAGGCTGAGGTGGAAGGATCGCCGGAGCCAGCAGGTAGAGGCTGCGGTGGCCGGGAGTGGCCACTGCACTCCAGTCTGGGCGATGGAGTGACACTCCAACTCAAAAAAAAAAAAAAAAAAAATTACCCAGGCGTGATAGTGTATGTCTGTAGTTCTAGCTACTTGGAAGGCTGAGGCGGAAGGATCACCGGAGCCCAGCAGGTGGACGCTAGGGTGGCTGTGAGTGTGTCACTGCCCTCCAGCCTGGGTGACAGAGTGAGACATCAACTCAAAAAAAAAAATTAAAGAGAAATAAAGAAATTAACCAGGTGTGGTGGTGGTGTCTGAAGTCCCAGCTACTTAGGAGGCCGAGGTGGGAGGATCCCTTGAGCCCTGGAGGTTGAGGCTTTGTGAACTGTGATTGCATCACTGCGATCCAGTCTGGGTGACAGAGTGAGACCCTGTGTCTTAAAAAACAAACAAAAAACTGTGGCTGAGTCATGAGTAGAGAATACAGCCGGAGAACAAAGTCCGGGCAACTTCACGGAAGGGACACATTCCCCAGGTATGTCTGAGTCAGGAAGTTGGATTCAGAAGAGACCACGCTGCAGAAATCAAGGCCTGAGAAGCTCAGAAATAGGTCTCCCAAAATCTGTGTCATGAGACATGATGGTTTTCCTTGGCAGGGGATGGGGCATGTTTCTGGGCCTGGTCTTGTTGTGCTTTTTCATCTTGGTGCTGGTTACTGGGGTGTTTTTAGTTTGTGAAAATCACTCAGCTTTAAATATCTGATTTATGTTCTTTTTTTTTGAGTCGGAGTCTCACTCTGTCGCCCAGGCTGGAGCGCAGTGGCACACTCACGGCCACCGCAGCCTCGACCTGCTGGGCTCAGGTGATCCTTCCGCCTTAGCGTTCCAAGTAGCTGGAACCACAGGTACATGCCACCACTCCTGGCCAATTTTTTAATTTATTGTAGTGACGCAGCCTTGCCAAGTTGCCCAGGTTAGTCTCGAACCCCTGGACTGAGGCAATCCTTTTGCTTTGGCTTTCCAAAGTGCTAGGATGACAGGCATGAGCCACCATGCCTGGCTTGCTTTTTTTTTTTTTTTTTTTTTTTTTGAGGTAGGGTATCACTCTGTCATCCAAGCTGGAGTACAGTGGCACGATCGTGGCTGACTACAGCTTCCACCTTTTGGGCTCAGGCGATCCTCCTGTCTCAGCCTCCCAAGTAGCTGGGACTACAGGCGCCACCACATCTGGCCAATTTGTGTATTTTTTTGCAGAGATGAGTTCTTGCTATGTTGCCCAGGCTGGTCTCCAACTCCGGGGCTCAAGCAATCCTCCCGCCTTGGCCTCCCAAAGTGCTGGATTACAGTTGTGAGCCACTGTGCTTGGCTGCATCTTGTATTTTTTTTTTTGAGTTGGAGTCTCACTCTGTCGCCCAGACTGGAGTGCAGTGGCACGTTCATGGCCACCGCCGCATCAACCTCCTGGGCTCCGGCGATCTTTCCGCTTCAGCCTTCCAGGTAGCTGGAACTACAGGTGCCCAGTTAACTTTTTGATTTATTGTAGAGACGAGGTCTCGCCAAGTTGCCAGGGCTGGTCTCAAACCCTCGGGCTTAGGCAGTCCACTCACCTCGGCCTCCCAAAGTGCTGGGATGACAGGCTGAGCCACCGAGCCTGGCCCGCATCTCACATTTTTACCCCGTGATGGGAGCTGTATCAGTTTACAGGGACTGCCATAATAAAGTATCACAGACTGGGTGGCTTCAACAATAGATATTACTCACCGTTTTGAAGAGTTGGAAGTCCAGGGTCTAGCTGGGCAGGGTTGGTTTCTTCTGAGGTCTCTCTCAGTGCATGGCAGTGGTCACCTTGTTTAACTTAGTTACCACCTTAAAAACTCCCAAGCCCCATCTTCATGGCCGGGTGCAGTGGCTCAAGGCTATCATGCTAGCACTTTGGGAGGCCGAGGTGGGAGGATCGCTTGAGCCCAGGAGGTCGAGGCTGCAGTAAACCGTGATTGTGCTACTGCCTTCCAGCCTGGGCAACAGAGGAAGGCCCTGACTCTAAAAAACAAAAAACCTATCAAGTACAGTTGCATTCTTGGGTACTGGGTGAAGATTACAACGTAAAAGTTTTGGAGAAGCACAATTCAGTCCACAACAGAGGCAAACTTTTTTCTCTCTTTTAGAAATAGTGATAGGGGATGCCCATATCTTGCCCAGGTTGGCGTCCATCTCCTGGCCTCAAATAACCCTTCAGCTTTGGCCTCCCACATTTCTGGGGTTACAGGTGTGAGCCACCATGCCTGACCTAGGAGAAAACTTTTTTTTCTTTTTTTTTTTTTTGAGTCGGAGTCTCACTCTGTCGCCCAGACGGGTCTCAAACCCGCGGGCTCAGGCAATCCACTCACCTCAGCCTCCCAAAGGCGCGGGATGACAGGCTGAGCCACTGAGCCCGGCTGAGAAAACTATTTTTTTAAAGGTTATTATTATTATTATTATTTTTTGAGTTGGCGTCTCCCTCCGTCGCCCAGACAGGAGTGCAGTGGCACGCTCCCAGCCACCGCAGCCTCGACCTGCTGGGCTCCGGCGATCCTTCTGCCTCAGCCTTCCAAGTAGCTGGAACTACAGGTGTGCGCTACCACGCCCGGCTAATTTTTGGTTTATTGTAGATAAGGTCTTGCCAAATTGCCCTGGCGGGTCTCAAACCCGCGGGCTCAGGCAATCCACTCACCTCGGCCTCCCAAAGCGCTGGGATTTTTAAAGGTTAAAAAAAAAAATTTGCTGGGCTCGGTGGCTCAGCCTGTAATCCCGCGCCTTTGGGAGGCTGAGGTGAGTGGATTGCCTGAGCCTGTGGGTTCGAGACCTCATCTCTACAATAAATCAAAAAATTATCCGGGCGTGGTAGCACGTGCCTGTAGTTCCAGCCACTCGGAAGGCTGAAGTGGAAGTATCGTGGGAACCCAGCAGGTCGAGGCTGCGGTGGCCGGGAGTGGCCACTGCCCTCCAGGCTGGGCGACAGAGTGAGACGCCAACTCAAAAAAAAAAAATTTATTATTAATTAATTTATTGAGTTGGAGTCTCACTCTGTCGCCCAGCCTGGAGGGCAGTGGCACGCTCACGGCAGCCTCAACCTGCTGGGCTCCGGCGATCCTTCCGCCTTAGCCATCCAAGTAGCCGGAACCCCAGGTGTGCACCACCACACCCGCCTAATTTTTGGATTTATGTAGAGACAAGGTCTCGCCAATTTGCCCTGGGTGGTCTTGAACCCGGGACTCAGGCAATCCTCTCACCTCGGTCTCCCACAGTGCTGGGCTGACAGGCTGAGCCACCTCCACGGGACCTAAGGTTCTGTTTATTATTCAGCGATTTTACGTGCAGCACCTGAGGTCCAGACAGCACAAGTCACTTGTCCAAGGTCACACAACCAGTGAGGGCAGAACCAGAATTTTAACCCAGGAGCCCGGGCTCCGTGGAGTCAAGTCTGGATTTCATCTGGGATATAAGCAGTAGGAGAAATAGTCGTGGGGGCGTTTCGCTTGTTCTTTCAACCATGCCCCCTCTCTGGGGCAGGACCTGGCTGGCTCCTCCCTTTCCCGGCTGGGTGATGTGGGCCGACGACTTGACTTCTCTGAGTCTCAGTTTCCCCGGGGGTGAAGGAGCCCGCTCAAAGCCCAGCGTGTGGGCAGGATTAAGCGAATTAATCCTAGGAAGCGCTCGGTCAAATTCCATCCCAAGGCCAAGCCGAGGGGCCTGCAGTGGCGACCGCTGGTCAGCAGGGGCCGCTGCCGAGTCTCCGCGCCCCCTAACCGCGCCGCAGCGAGCGCATGCGCAATGGAGCCTGCCTGCAGCGGCTTTTTTTTTTTTTTTTTTTTTTTTTTTGGTGGCCCTATTTATGGATGTTTTTTTCCTTATTCCCCACCCTTTAAACCAAGTCTGTGCTTATTCCTGTATTTATTCCAGCAGACCTGGCTGCAGAGGACTTACACTTTCCCTCTATTCCTTAAACTCCTTCCTCGGTTACAGACATGCCATTAGAATTTTTTGCACCAGCAGAGCCAGTCTTCCCTGGGGAGCAAAATCAACCGCGTCTTTGAGTGAAAACCTCACTACATCTCTGAAACGTCCCCACTTTGCAAGGACGAAATAGGCGGAATGCCTATTAGGGAGCCCAACACACAGTTGGGCGCATTTAAAGATTTTTTTTAAAAATTATTATTGTTGTTGTTTTATACAGACGAGGTGAAGTCTCGCTATGTGGCCCAGTCAGGACTTGAACTCTTGGGCTCAAGCAATCTTCCTGCCTCGGCCTCCCAAAGTGCTGGGATGACAGGCGTAACCCACCACGTCCGGCCTTTTAAAAATAAGTATTAGCCGGGCTCAGTGGCTCAGCCTGTAATCCTGAGCTTTGGGAGGCTGAGGTGAGTGGATTGCCTGAGCCTGCGGGTTCGAGACCCGCCTGGACAACTTGGCGAGACCTCATCTCTACATAAATCAAAAACTAGCCAGGCGTGGTAGTGCGCACCTGTAGTTCCAGCTACTTGGAAGGCTGAGGCGGAAGGATTGCCGGAGCCCAGCAGGTCGGGGCTGCAGTGACCAGGAGTGTGCCACTGCCCTCCAGCCTGGGCGACAGAGTGAGACTCCAACTCAAAAAAAAAAAATTAAAAAATAAAAATAAGTATTAAGGTCGTGTGTGGTGGTACATGTGTGCCATCCCAGCACTTTGGGAGACGAGAGAATTGCCTGAGCCCACAGGTTCGAGACCAGCCTTGGGTAACTTGACCAGACTCCCGTCTCTACGAGAAATCAAAAAATTAGCCGAGTGTAGTGGAACCATGCCTGTGGTTCCAGCTACTTGGAAGGCTGAGGCGGAAGGATCACCTGAGCCCAGCAGGTCGAGGTTGCCGTGGCCGGGAGTGTGCCACTGCCCTCCAGCCTGGGCAAAAGAGTGAGACTCCAACTCAAAAAAAAAAAAAAAAAAAAGAGACTTTGACTTTAAAAAAATAAAAATAAATAAAATAAGTATTAAGAATATGAAACCAGCCGGGCTCGGTGGCTCAGCCTGTAATCCTGCGCCTTTGGGAGGCTGAGGTGAGTGGATTGCCTGAGCCCGTGGGTTCGAGACCCGCCTGGGCAACTTGGCGAGACCTCATCTCTACAACAAATCAAAAATTAGCCAGGTGTGGTAGCGCACACCTGTAGTTCCAGCTACTCGGAAGGCTGAGGCGGAGGATCGCCAGAGCCCAGCAGGTCGAGGCTGCGGTGGCCGGGAGCGGCCACTGCACTCCAGTCTGGGTGACAGAGTGAGACTCCAACTCAAAAAAAAAAAAAATAAATAAATAAATAAACAAACAAATAAATAAATAAATAAAATAAGTATTAAGAATGAAACCTTGCTGGGCGTGGTGGCTCACTCCTGTCATCCCAGTACTTTGGGAGGCTGAGACAAGAGGATCACGTGGAAGACCATGAGCTTGAGAACAGCCTGGGCAACATCCCAAGGGCCTTATCTCTACAAAAAAAAAAAAAAAAGATGTAAATACGTGGGAAACCAGATACCCATCTGCTGAAAATGCGTTCCTCACATGCAGAAATTAACATAAACACATCCAGCTGGGCTGCAGGTATCTAAAGACCAGAGGCACTGACCTCTGCTCCCTGCCACGTCCTCTGTGGGTCTGAGCCTTTGTCTTCCAAACACGTATTTATGGAGCCAATCCTCCCTGCTTCCACCCCTCCCACCCGCATTAAGTCGTGATGGCAACCAATGATGCAATGAAAGCAGAGCAAACTGCATGGAGGCCTGGGGGAGGGGAGGGAGGGAGAGAGGGTGGGAAGAGGCGTGTTCGGGCTTATTTTAGAGCCCCGGCTGGAATCCGCATGGCTTTTTGGGAACTCTCTTCTCCCCCTCTCCCGGCCCTGGAAAAGCATTTCAGTCCTGATCTCTTTTTACAGAGGGGGTTTAGGGAGTGATGTCCCCCAGGGGGTTCATTTGCTCGTCACTCGTGGAGGCAAGAAATACTGAGCGCCTACTGTGTGCTAAGCAGTCATCTGGGCTCTCAGTCCAGGATCAAGATTCGCCACTGAACCCCCGTGTCTTTATTCCCTGGAGCCGAAGAGACGCCATGCATTCCACTGTTTCTTAGGGTCACATTAGGACACGAATGGGACTCCACGGTCTTCCTGCGCCTCCTCCTGGAGAGAAAAATGAATCAGAAAATGAGAATGTGGGAGGAAAGTGCTTAGCCCGGGTCCCGAGACACGGCCAACCGGTCCCTAGAATAAATAGCCGCTTTATTAATAGCAGGGAGAGCTAATTAAAACAGCAAACGTGTGTGGGGCGCTGAGTGTCAGGCGCGGCGCTAATCCCCTGACGCGTATTTGGTTCATGTTACTCTCTTGGAAATGATGAGGTAGGGCTGATTCTCCTCCACATCGACAGACAAGGAAACTGAGGCACAGGGACAAGGATCTTTGCTCACCGTTGTAGCCACAACCTGTGACCCTGCCTAGTATGTAGTAGGCACTCAGTATATATTTGTGGGGTAATAGAAAGAAAAATCTATACCTGCTTTATTTTTTTTTGAGTTGGATTCTCACGCCTGTCGTCCAGGCTGGAGGACAGGGGCACGCTCACGGTCACTGCAGCCTCGACCTGCTGGGATCAGACGATCCTTCTGCCTCAGCCTTCCAAGGAGCTGGAATGACAGACGCATGCCACCACGCCTGGCTAATTTTTGTGATTTGCGGTAGAGACAAGGTCTCACCAAGTTTGCCAGGCTGGTCTCGAACAGGCTGGGTTCAGGCAATTCTCTTGCCTCGGTCTCCCTAAGTGCTGGGATTACAGGCTGAGCCGCCTTGCCTGGCCACCTGCTTTTTATTTTTTTTTATTTTTTTTTTTTAAGTTCCAGTCTCACTCTGTCATCCCGGCTGGAGGGTGGTGCTACCCACACTCATGGCCACCGCAGCCTCGACCTGCTGAGTTCAGGCGAGCCTCCCTCCTGGGCCTCCTGAGTCGCTGGGACTACAGGTGCATGCCACCACGCCCGGACAAGTTTTGGATTTTTTTTTTTTTTTTTTGGTAGAGATGAGGTCTCGCTATCGAACTCCTGGGCTCAAACGATCCTCCTGCCTCGGCCTCCAAAAGTGCTGGAATGACAGGCGTGGGTCACCGCGCACAGCCAATACCTGCTTTCAAAAAAGTTTTTTTTAAATTTTGAAACGGTTACAGGCAAGGAGTTGCAAAAACAGCACAGAGAGATCGCGGGCATCGGTTCCCTCAGTTTCTCCCAGGAGTATCATCTTACATAACAACGCTAACAGCAGGAAATTGACTTAGGTAGCATCCACAGACGCTGTTCACCTCGCATTTTGCAAGCTAATATGGTTGCTGTGATTACTTATCGCGGCTAAAACGGAGCTCTTTGCACCCTCGAGACGTGGCCCCACTTTGGCGACGACCACTGCCCCAGAGACGCCAACCCCAACGCCCACAGCGGCCGCGCCGGCGCCCAATGAGTTAACAAGAGAAGCCTGTCCGTGCGCATGCGCTCGGCGTCTCTTCGCCCCGCCCCCGCAATGCAGTCATATGACCCGCCCAACCGGCGTCCGCCTATAAAAGGCCGACTGTTGACGTCAGCGTTCTCTTCCGCCGTCGTCGCCGCCATCGTCGGCGCGGCTCGCCTCATTTGGTTCTACTCGGGGAGAATCCACCGCCATCCGCCACCATGGTGAGCAGCCCTCTTCCGCTCGTGTCTCAGAACTGCGGCGGGTGCTCCGCAGGGCCGGCGCCGTCGGGCCTGGGACGCTGTAGTAACCCAGGCTGGGTGGAGACATGGCGGCGACGGGGTTGACGGGGTTGGGGCTGGGGATGCGGCCGCCGCCATGTCTGCGCGCCGCGCTGTGCCCCGAGCTTTCTCTTCGCTTCCGGGGACGTCGCCGCCCTGCGGGAGCTCGGGCTGGGCAGCAACCGGGGTGCCGGCGGGGATGGGGGTGGGGTGCGATGATGTGGCAGGCGCCGACATGGCGCGGACCGCGGCGGAGACGGGGAGACGCCTTACGTAACCCGCGGGGCGCGAGTCGGAGCTCGGGCTTCTGCCGGGGGCCGTGGGCGCCAGGGAAACGGCAAAGCCACGACGGTGGCCCCTGCGAAGCTCAGCTTCCCCCCAAAAAACGCCGCCTCCTGGTGCTGTGCCGTCCCGGCCTGCCTCCTCGTCCTGAGTGCCAGCAGCTGTTGGAGCCACGCGGTGTAGCCTGGCGTGTCCGGGCCGTTCGATCCCATGGGGGGTGGCCCTGTGCGTTTGCCCAGGTAGGGGGTCACCTTGCGTTTGAAGTCTTCCCGGTCAGAGGAAGGGCCATGGCAACAAGGGAAGGTATTTCTGGAAGCCTCCATCCTTCCCACGTCTGACTTTCCGTGCTCCTGAATGTCTTATCTGGTCTCAGAAAACTTGTTGTCGTTCCTGTGTCTTATTCTTCGGTTGTCTTTTTGGGCTGTCGGTCCCGGTGACAGCTCCCCGGACGGGGGTGGGAGGGGTGCTTCCTAAGAGGTCTCCCGGCTGGCAAGATGGTGTGGGCTTGGGGGCCTTCCCCCCCCAGCGTGCCTCCTCCTGGCCCCTGGCCTGGCGGTTCCATCGACCAGACGCTCTGAGCCAAAGCGGTTCCCGGAATCCGGCTGACCCCACCTCCCGCCCCCAGGTGAACTTCACGGTAGACCAGATCCGGGCCATTATGGACAAGAAGGCCAACATCCGGAACATGTCCGTCATCGCCCACGTGGACCACGGCAAGTCCACGCTGACGGACTCCCTGGTGTGCAAGGCTGGCATCATCGCCTCTGCCCGCGCCGGGGAGACGCGTTTCACCGACACCCGGAAGGACGAGCAGGAGCGGTGCATCACCATCAAGTCGACGTGAGCGGGCATCCTCGGGGCCTGGGCAGGCCGGGGACACTGGCTGGGGGTCTCGGCCGAACTGCAGGGGGCGTGAGGGTCCCCCAGTGAGGAGGACTGGGAGCTGGGGTCTGGAGGGGAGGAGGCAGGACTGTTTTGTCCCCACACACACTGGTCACGTCGTCTCTGGGGTATCGCATGGGGTTGTTCCGATGCCGATTTCCTGGTCCTAGACGTCAGCAGGGTGGAGTGAGCGAAGGCGAACACAGGGGCAGTGACTGTCGAGTGTTTTAGCGGCTGGCTTTGGGAGGTCTTCAGCTGGGTTTATTCTGGGACTGGGAACAGAAGCCGCGAAGGAGGGCGGCAGTAGCTTCTGCCTTTCAGTTCCCCCTGGTCACAGGGTTTTCTGAGTCAGATGGACGACCCTTGAGCCGAGGAGGGGGCTGGCCAGGAGGGCGCTGGGGCTGGTGCCGGCACTCCTGGGTGACCGGGCGAGGGCTGGACCTTGCCTTGGAGGGAGGCTGTGTCTCGGGGATGAGTAACCCTGGGAGGGAGGAGCCCGGGAAGGCGGGTGTCCGCAGCCTCCCTGGGAGACAGGTGGGGCTCCCAGCTGCTGACCCGCCCTTTCTCGCCCAGCGCCATCTCGCTCTTCTACGAGCTCTCTGAGAACGACTTGAACTTCATCAAGCAGAGCAAGGATGGCTCTGGCTTTCTCATCAACCTCATCGACTCTCCTGGGCACGTGGACTTCTCCTCGGAGGTGACGGCCGCCCTGCGTGTCACCGACGGCGCCTTGGTGGTGGTGGACTGCGTGTCGGGGGTGTGCGTGCAGACGGAGACGGTGCTGCGGCAGGCCATCGCCGAGCGCATCAAGCCGGTGCTCATGATGAACAAGATGGACCGCGCCCTGCTGGAGCTGCAGCTGGAGCCGGAGGAGCTGTACCAGACCTTCCAGCGCATCGTGGAGAACGTGAACGTCATCATCTCCACCTACGGCGAGGGCGAGAGCGGCCCCATGGGTAACATCATGGTGCGTGGGGTCAGGGTGGGTTGGCCGGGGTCGGGCCTGGGGGTTTGGAGAGATTTTTTTGGTCTCCCCCCACACACTGGTGGGGGCCAGGGTGTTTCCAACAAACCTGCTCTAGCCCTTGGCCATGGGGCGGCCCGCGTAGATGGGACCCTCCCACCTGGGTGCTGGAGGGACTGAGGCAGGGCCGGCCCGCGCACATGATGACCTACGTTTCTTCACTTTGACCTGACGTCTGCTGAAGAAACCGCGTGTCTGAGGCCCGCGGGGCCCGGCTGTGCTGCCAGCTCTGCCTGCTCCCCGCTCACGCTGTTCACTCTGCCTTTTCTCCACAGATCGACCCCGTTCTGGGTACTGTGGGCTTTGGCTCTGGCCTCCACGGGTGGGCGTTCACCCTGAAGCAGTTCGCGGAGATGTATGTGGCCAAGTTTGCTGCCAAGGGCGAGGGCCAGCTGGGGCCTGCCGAGCGGGCCAAGAAAGTGGAGGACATGATGAAGAAGCTGTGGGGCGACAGGTGAGCTTGCGGCCGCGGAGGAACCAGGAGGGCGCCGCACCGCAGCTGGGCACGATGGGGCTGGAGCCCCAGGCCCTTTCGGAGCCCTTCTGCCCAGGCGTGTCCCTGGACAGACCACCAGGCCGCCCCAGAGTCCCTAACCGGCCGGGCCGGGCCTTCCTTTCCTTCCAGGTACTTCGACCCCACCAACGGCAAGTTCAGCAAGTCAGCCACCAGCCCTGACGGGAAGAAGCTGCCCCGGACGTTCTGCCAGCTCATCCTGGACCCCATCTTCAAGGTGAGGACCCTGGTGTGGTGGCTGGTGGGTGGGCACCGCCGGGCTGTGTATGGTGATGGGAAGGGGCCCTCGGGCCTCATGGCTGCCGCCGGGGGACCTTGAGCTCTGCCGTCAGCCTCGGGGCATTTCAGGTCGGCGAGGGCCGCAGCTGCAGCCTGGACTGATCTCTTCAGGTCCACGTTGAGGACCAGGGGTCTGCCCCTGCTGGGAGGGTGGATGCCACAGGGAAGGTGGTAGTTTTGGGGCAGCTGAGTGAGAAGAGCTTGTGGGTTGAAGCTTGTCCCCGTGCCTGTGAGGCAGGGCTTCCTTTGGGCCTGCTGTGAGGTGCTCTCGGGGTGTGCTCTGTGGAGTCAGGCCTTGGGTACGCGGGTCAGCCTGGCAGCTGGTTCCACATGACCTTCTCGCCCTGGTGTGAACGTAGGTGTTTGATGCGATCATGAACTTCAAGAGAGAAGAGACAGCAAAGTTGATTGAGAAGCTGGACATCAAGCTGGATAGCGAGGACAAGGACAAAGAAGGCAAACCCTTGCTGAAGGTGCGGCCTCCCTCCAACGCCTGTCCCAGCAGCCCCCTAGGCCGGGAGGGGCACAGTCACGCCTCTGGGTTCAGAGGGCCGAGCTGGAGGGCGGCTGCAGGTCCTCTTTCCTTGTGCCCTGGCCAGCTCTGGGTTCTGTGGGCGACGTGTCGCACACAGCCCCTTCTGGGGCAGGAGGCAGGGGCGTACGCAGCTGGCAGACTGCCTCTGCCCACGTTTAGAAGGGGCACTGCTCTCGGACGCGGTTCGGGGAGGCAGCGGGAGCTCCCTAGGTGGCCGGTCCCGGGGTCCTCAGTCCTGTGTGACGCCCGGCGGGTCCCGTCTCCTGCAGGCCGTGATGCGCCGCTGGCTGCCCGCTGGGGACGCGCTGCTGCAGATGATCACCATCCACCTGCCCTCGCCCGTCACGGCCCAGAAGTATCGCTGCGAGCTCCTGTACGAGGGGCCCCCGGACGACGAGGCAGCCATGGGTGCGTGTGGCACCCACCGTGGCCGCGGTGTGGGCTGCAGATTTGGAGGGTGAGCTGCAGGGGAGTCAGTACTTGCCCTTCACGGACTTCTCTCTCACAGGCATTAAAAGCTGTGACCCCAAAGGCCCCCTCATGATGTACATTTCCAAAATGGTGCCCACCTCTGACAAAGGGCGCTTCTACGCCTTCGGGCGGGTCTTCTCGGGGCTGGTGTCCACCGGCCTGAAGGTCCGCATCATGGGGCCCAACTACACACCCGGGAAGAAGGAGGACCTCTACCTGAAGCCAATCCAGAGGTGAGCGGGGCCGCCCGGGAGGTGCGGGCCGCGGCGACACTTGGGAGCACATGGCCCCTGCTTTCAGGATGGGGAGAGCCTTGGAGAAGCCAAGGGACCCTGGGAAGTGGGGTCTGGGCGCTCTGACCCCCGTGGCAGGCGCTCAGTGGGAGACGAGCGTTCCTGGTCTCCAGGGCACGGTGACTCCTGAGGTGACCTGTCTTGTGCAGTCGCACGCAGCCAGGGCTCAGTGGGGAGAACAGGTCTTCGTCCCCCTCCTCCTCGGGCTCTGGCAAGTCCCTGCGTGGCCCCCTTGTGGTCTGTGGGAGCCCCACTGGCCACGGATGCCCTTGTCTCCCCAGAACAATCCTGATGATGGGCCGCTACGTGGAGCCCATCGAGGACGTGCCTTGTGGGAACATCGTGGGCTTGGTGGGTGTGGACCAGTTCCTGGTGAAGACGGGCACCATCACCACCTTCGAGCACGCCCACAACATGCGGGTCATGAAGTTCAGCGTCAGCCCCGTGGTCAGGGTCGCCGTGGAGGCCAAGAACCCGGCTGACCTGCCCAAGCTGGTGGAGGGGCTGAAGCGGCTGGCCAAGTCGGACCCCATGGTGCAGGTGAGTGGGGCGGCGGTCCTGAGGTCGGGCGATGCCTCGGGGAAGGGCTTCCAGCTGTGGGGAGCTGCCCTGCGGTGGGGGTTTTCTGCTCGGGTCCCAGGCTCCGGGTTCCTGAGCTTAGTGGGAAGTGGCAGCTCCCAGGCTTTTTTGGGGTCTGTTGCTGCCTCTGGGACCCAGGTTGTGGCGCGCTCCTCCGAAGCCTGGTCTTGGGAGCCTGGGGACAGCTCGGACCTGCTTCCCCTGCCAGACCCCCTGGGGTCTGCGTGTCCTGCCTGGTCTCACCAGCGTGACGCGCTTCTTGGCAGTGCATCATCGAGGAGTCGGGCGAGCACATTATCGCAGGCGCGGGCGAGCTGCACCTGGAGATCTGCCTGAAGGACCTGGAGGAGGACCACGCCTGCATCCCCATCAAGGTGCGCGCAGCCCCGGGCCGCCGGCGGCGTTCTCCGCTCGGTCCCTGGGGAGCTGGGTCTTGTGGGTCCAGATCTTGCTTTCCTCCGCTCGGAGTGGGGTCTGTCGAGCGGTGGGACGCCTGTCCCTGCAGTTTTCAGGGTGACAGGGAGTGCTCCAGCGGACTCAGGCGGTGCTGAGTTCCTAGGAGGAGGTGTCTGTGGCAGGGGCGGAGCAGCCCGCACGCTTGCTGCCCCGCCGCCGTGGTCATCGTGGGCCTCCGTCCTCCTGCAGAAATCCGACCCGGTGGTGTCATACCGTGAGACCGTGAGCGAGGAGTCCAACGTGCTCTGCCTATCCAAGTCCCCCAACAAGCACAACCGCCTGTACATGAAGGCGCGGCCCTTCCCCGACGGCCTGGCCGAGGACATCGACAAGGGCGAGGTGTCGGCTCGCCAGGAACTCAAGCAGCGGGCGCGCTACCTGGCTGAGAAGTACGAGTGGGACGTGGCCGAGGCCCGCAAGATCTGGTGCTTCGGGCCTGACGGTACCGGGCCCAACATCCTCACTGACATCACCAAGGGTGTGCAGTACCTCAACGAGATCAAGGACAGCGTGGTGGCTGGCTTCCAGTGGGCCACCAAGGAGGCGAGTGTGGGGCCAGGCCCAGAGGCACCTCGCTCGCGGGCACCTGTCCCCTCTGTTTCCGGGTGGGGTTTGCCGTCTGGGAACCTGGGCCTGAAGGTGGGCAGGACACCAGGGGCCCTGGGCCCTGAAGGTCGGTCCTTCTGATGTCCCTTCTCTGCAGGGTGCGCTGTGTGAGGAGAACATGCGGGGCGTGCGCTTCGATGTGCACGACGTGACCCTGCACGCCGATGCCATCCACCGTGGGGGTGGCCAGATCATCCCCACGGCCAGGCGCTGCCTTTATGCCAGTGTGCTCACGGCACAGCCGCGTCTCATGGAGCCCATCTACCTGGTGGAGATCCAGGTGAGGTCTTCTGCCACACCCCTACTGTCCTACCCACCGCTGTTTGCCCTGCCGTTCCCATTCCTGCTCGCGGGCATTAGAGCCTTTCTCTTCTCCCTCAGTGTCCTGAGCAGGTGGTGGGTGGCATCTACGGTGTCCTGAACAGAAAGCGGGGCCACGTCTTCGAGGAGTCCCAGGTGGCCGGCACCCCCATGTTTGTCGTCAAGGCCTACTTGCCTGTCAACGAGTCCTTTGGTGAGTGCCTGCCTGCCTGCCCGGCCTTTGGACCCCAGGGCCCGGCAGGCCTGTGTCAGTCCCCTCGGCAGGACCAGGACCAGGCCTCATGGTGGGATTGATGGGTGGACAATGCAGTGCGAAGTGGCCCCGGGCCCTCGCTCCTGGGAGCCCTGTCCCTGCGTTCACTCGGGGTAGAAGCTTCAGGCTGGAGCTCAGGGTTGGAGTGAGCGAGCAGCGGCCGCTGCCGGGGCCAGACCTTTGGATGCACCCGTGTGAGGTGCTGGTTTTAGGCCGAGTGACCTGGGCGTGGCTTCGTCTCGGCCACCGTCTTGTACTTAGCAGGCACCGTGGGACGGCCGAGAGGCCAGCCAGGACTCTGGCAGCCAAGGGCTGGCCTGGGCTCTGGCTCCGGCGGCCCCCTGAGCTCCCCACTCTGCCGCAGGCTTCACCGCCGATCTGAGGTCCAACACGGGTGGCCAAGCCTTCCCCCAGTGTGTGTTCGACCACTGGCAGATCCTTCCCGGAGACCCCTTCGACAACAGCAGCCGCCCCAGCCAGGTGGTGGCTGATACCCGCAAACGCAAGGGCCTGAAGGAGGGCATCCCCGCGCTGGACAACTTCCTGGACAAATTGTAGGTGCCCTTGGCGCTGCTGCCTGGGAACATGGCGCCCGCTCCGGCTCGACCACAGCACCGCATCCTCGCATTCTCGGACGACGCTGCGAGACCGTCCCGACACCGCCATTCCCCCCCGGGGGCCTGGGCCACCGAGCGCCAGGGCCCACCTGGCACTCGGTGCCATCGTTCGATATTTATTTCCAGATTCCAGAGGCCGCAGAAACACCCTCTCTGCAGGGACTCCTTGGGCCGAGGGGAGGGGGAGGCGGGTGGGACACCCAGTTCTTTGCCATTTCTTCAGCGGGAAACTCAGATGTCCAAAAAGTTAAAATAAATGCACCAAGAGGTTTATTTGGGTACATGGCCTGTGGTGGCTTTTGCCCCGGTAAGGGGAAGGAGCAAGCGGGCAGACCTTTCTAGAAGACAGGAAGCCAGTCCTGTGCTGGGTCACCGTCAGCACCTCCACTGTATTCGTGCCATTGGAATAATAAATTCGGCATGGTGGTGACCACATTCCCTTCATTGTCATGGTGTGTTTGCAGGGGACTAGGGCTGTCCCTGCTGGGCTCGTGCTGACCACACTGCTCTTGATGGGGAGAGGGCAGGTGTCAGATGCCATCTCGGACTGCGTCGGTACCCAGTGCTGCTCCCTGGAATATTCTGGAATGGTGGGACTTTCTGTGTCTGCTGTGTAGAGGAACTGGGTTGCTGGAATTTCATGTGATCTTTAATGCATTTTTAAAAATTGAGTCAAGCCGGACTCGGTGGCTCAGCCTGTAATCTCACGCCTTTGGGAGGCTGAGGTTTGTGAATTGCCTGAGCCCGCGGGTTCGAGACCTGCCTGGCAACTTGGCGAGACCTCATCTCCACAATAAATCAAAATGAGCCTGTAGTTCCAGCTATGTGGAAGGCAGAGGCGGAAGGATCACCGGAGCCTAGCAGGTCGAGGCTGCGGTGGCCAGGAGCGGCCACTGCACTCCAGTCGGAACAACAGTGAGACTCCCGACTCAAAAAAAAAAAAAATTGAGTCAAAGTCTCACTGTTGCCCAGGCTGGAGTGCAGTGGCTGGATGACGGCTCACTGTAGCCTCAGTCTTCTGGGTTCAGGTAGTCCTTTCGCCTCATCCCTACCCCTTCCCCCAGAAGTTGGGACTAGAGCCGTGTGCCACCTCACTTGGTTTTTTGATTCTTGCTATGTTGCCCAGGCTGGTCTTGAATTCCTGCACTCCTCCCCAAGTGCTGGGATGACAGCTGTGAGCCGCCTCACTGGGCCTTTTTTTTTCCCTTCCCTTGAAAGGATTTGAGTGGACAGAAAAGCTCCCACAGTGGGAGGGGACCTGAAGAGGTTGCCTTGGGCCAATTTTAGTGTTTTTATTTTTATTTTTTTGAGTTGGAGTCTCTCTCTGTCGCCCGGACTGGAGTGCAGTGGCTGCTCCTGGCCACCACAGTCTCAACCTGCTGGGCTCCGGCGATCCTTCCGCCTCAGCCTTCCAAGTAGCTGGAATTACAGGCGTGCGCTACCACGCCCGGCTGATTTTTTTTTATTTATTGTAGAGATGAGGTCTTGCTGCCCAGGCGGGTCTTGAACCCACAGGCTCAGGCAATCCACTCACCTCAGCCTCCCAAAGGCACAGGATTACAGGGTGAGCCATGGAGCCCAGCTCTTTTTTTTTTTGAGTTGGAGTCTCACTCTGTCGCCCAGACTGGAGTGCAGTGGCTGCTCCCGGCCACCGCAGCCTCGACCTGCTAGGCTCCAGCGATCCGCCTCAGTCTTCCAAGTAGCCGGAATTACAGGCATGCGCTGCCACGTTTTTTCTTTCTTTTGAGTTGGAGCCTCTGTTGCCCCTGCTGGAGTGCCATGGCATGCTTAAGGCCATCCCAGCGTTGACTGCTGGCCTCCACCAACCCACTTCAACCTTTCAAGTGGCTGCAACTACAGGCGTTCACTACCATGTCCCGCTAATTCTTGATTTGTAGTAGATAGAGGTCTCGCTAAGTCAGCCCAGACTGGTCTCAAACCCATGGGCTTACAAGGTGCTGGGATTACAGGCTGAGGCACCAAGCCCAGCCTTAATACATTTTGATATTTGGACTTAACTAGAGGGGAGCTGGGGGGTTGGACGTGGTGAGCCTAGACAGCCCTCTCAGGTACTGATGTACTCAGCTTGTGTCCCATCTACGCTGTGAACACCTGTTTTGAGAAGCATGCTGGGAGTCCCCTGGTTCTGAACATGGTACCTCAAGTGCAGCGGAGGCCTCACCTAGTTTCCAAAATGAGAACAGGTCTTGGTAGCTGCAGGTTCTGGTAGATTCTACTCTTGCTCACCAGGTTGGTTCTCTAAGGCAGGTGGGTTGGTGGGTTGGTACGGCCTTGGCGGCTGGCGGGGAGCAGTGGGCCTGCCCTGAAGGGTGGCTTTCAGTGGTTGAGTTGGGCTGTGCTTCCTAGCAATCAAAGCATAGAGGGCAGCTTGGGTCTGTTTTCTGTTTTCAATAAAGAGGATCATATTCTGGGGCGACATCTCTTGGCTCACCTATCAGCAACGCAAGTGCACCCTTTTCCAAAACAGTGAAAGGCAAATCGCTTCATTTAAAATGGTACGGCAATGAAGCCAGTTATTTCATTGTGATACTTGGTTTATAGCTGGGTTTTCGACATTGAGGAACTGATTTATGACAAGTCAAAATTTCGTGTTTTTCTAATGCAACGTGTCAAGTCCCCAGCACACATAGCACGCTCAACGGTGTGTGTGATAGTAATTGGTTTGTCGTCTTCTGGTGTTTTTCCATTCGAGCAGACAATGAAGGCTCGTTTTCTTCCTCACGTTAATATGTAATTTTTTTTTTTTTTTTTTTTGAGTTGGAGTCTGTCACCCAGACTGGAGTGCAGTGGCTGCTCCCGGCCACTGCAGCCTGGACCTGCTGGACTCTGGCGATCCTTCCGCCTCAGCCTTCCAAGGAGCTGGAACTACAGGCGCGCGATACCACTCCCGGCTAGTTTTTGATTATTGTAGAGATGAGGTCTCGCCAAGTTGCCCAGGCGGGTCTCGAACCCGCGGGCTCAGGCAGTTCACTCACCTCAGCCTCCCAAAGCATGGTATTACAGGCTGAGCCACCGAGCCCGGCTGTTATATGTAATTTATTATCCGACTTGCTTGAAGTATTTAACATATTTCTGTACATGTTCCATCTTCAGTGCATTTTTTTGCAATTTGGAAGACTTCAAGTAACACAGTTTTGAAAAATTTGCGCTGGCCTATGTTGGTCCTGTATAATTACCAGCAATCTGTATTCCCTGAGAGGGTGTATCTGAGTGGTTTGTTGATTTAGGTATCCCCTCAGAGGGGACATCCAAGTACAAAGGGTTAATCTATATTGACTTGTAAACATGAAGGAATTTTAGAAGAGTTTCTTTGGAAAGGTAAGCCAGTATAAAATGCCATTAGGGCTGGGCATGGACTACGTAGAGAGGCTGAGACAAGAGGATTGCTGGAGTTCCAGACTAGCCTAGGCAACATAGTGAGACCTCATCCCTACAAAAACTAAAGCTGGGTGCAGTGGTTCACACCTGTAATCCTAGCGCTTTGGGAGGTGGAGGCAAGAGAATTGCCTGAGTGAGCCCAGAGGTTTGACAACAGCCTTGGCCACTCGGCGGGACATCACCTCTACAATCAACCAAAAAAATTGGCCAGGCGTGGTAGCCCACGCCTGTAGTTCTAGCTACTTGGAAAGTGGAGGCAGGAGGATGGCCTGAGCCCAGCAGGTTGAAGCTGCGGTGGCTGTGAATGTACCACTACACTCCAGCTTGGGTGCCAGACCTCTACTCAAAAAACAAAACCAAAATAACAAAATTTAGCCAGGCATGGTGGCTTTCACCTCTATTCCCAGCTTATTGGGAGGCCGAGGCAGGAGGATGGCTTGAACCCAGGAGGTCAAGGCTGCAGTGAGTTGTGGTCATGCTATTCCCCTTTAGTCTGGGTGACAGAGTGAGACCCTAACCAAAAAAAAAAAAAAAAAAGTCATATATATGAATGAATATGCTGTTTAGGTCCAAGGCAGAGATTCTTCTAGGGGAAGGTGCTGATTTGGCTGTGAACTTAGGAACCGTTTATGCAAAGACCTGGAGAGCAGGATTGAGATGTTTGAGGTCAGAAGAAAGTGGGGTGGAGGTGACAATGGGAGGATGAGGTCAGGGCGGCCAACAGACATCAATCGAATGTACGGGGTCCTGTGTCTGTGGTCGAGACGCCGTCTCTACAAGAAATATAAGGGATGAAGTATTTAAGGCTGGAGTGTCGTGGTGTCTACGACTGTCAAATACTTTAAAAAAATTAGATTATTTCATAGAAACACAGAGGAAAAAAATTAATTTTTTTGAACCGTAATCTCACTCTGTCGCCCAGGCTGGAGTGCAGTGGCACACTCACAGCCACTGCAGCCTGGACCTCCTGGGCTCAGGGGATCCTTGTGCCTCAGCCATGATTTGTAGAGACGAGGTCTCACCGTGTTGCCCAGGCTGGTCTCGAACCCCTGCTCTCACCTGGGATGACAGGCGTGAGCCACCGCGCTCGGCTCATTTGCACGATTATGGATTTACAATGTGGGTAACGTTTTTCAGAGGAGGAAACTACTACACCTGGATTAAAGCAGACCTAGGGTCCGCTCTTGGAGCTGCCGTGCGCGCTCATCTCGAGTTGGGCTTCCACGCATCCGCGCGTCCCGTGCTCCAAGAGGCAGGAAGCGGGATGCAGGCTTTGGGCATCTCTTCTCGCAGCTTCAGCACCAGGGTCAGAGGAGAGGCGGGCGGGGCGGTCCAGAAGCCGGAAGTCGGCTCTTCTTCCGTTCGCTTGACCGGCGTCCATGGCAGCCAGTCATGTCACGGGACGTACATCGGCCCGCCAATGGCGAGGCCGCATCCGGGTCAGCTAAGCGAGGGGGCGGGGCGTCTAGGTGCGGCACAAGTGGCGGGTCCAGCGACCAATAGGCGGTGAGGTCGGCCTCTCGGGGGCGGGGCTGGCGGAATACGTGATGACGTGGGCGCATGCGCGTCGGGGCAGTAGGGGCTGCGGGGCCGAAGCGGCGGGAGGCGGCGTCGGCCAGCGCGGCGGCGGGGCCGGCGCGGGACTAGGGACCGCGGAGGGTGCGGAGCGGGCTTGGGCCGAGGCCGGCGGGTTGGGTGGGGCCGAGGCGGCGCTTCAGGGGGCCCCGGGAAGACGGGGGTAGCGAGAGGACGGGCAGGGGGGCATCTGGGGACCCCTTTGGATGACCGGGCCTGCGAGGGCCGCTGGAGCTGGAGCCTCGGGGGTCGGGAGGGCCTTGGGGGGAGCCCGGGGGTGTGATCTGGGGCTCGTGCGGGGATTGGGGCCAGAGCGGGTGAAGGACGAGGGAGGAGAGGAGACTCAGATGCGGCCCTTTGAGGCGGCCCGTTTGCGGATGGGGGGTCCGTGGTTGGGGCTCAGACACGCGGACCAGGGAGGAAGAGGTTAATCTCACCAGGACGCTGGAGGTCAGCGGGGGCTGAGGGGGATGCTGGGGGAGCCGCCAAAAGTGGGCTTGCAGGAGCTTGCGGGGTCGTCTCCAGTTCTTGGGAATTCAGGATCGGAGGGAGTAGGCAACGGGAGGCTCTCCGTCGATGAGGGTCATTTTGGGCTTTGCTTTGTGAGACAGCGTCTCGCTCTGTCGTCCAGGCTGGAGTGCGGTGGCCGGATCACAGCTCGCGGCAGCCTCGACCTCCTGGGCTCAAGCGATCCTCCTGCCTCAGCCTCCCCAGTAGCTGGGACCACAGGCATGCAGCTCCAGGCCTGGCTTTTTTTTTTTTTAAGTTGGGATCTCACTCTGTCGCCCAGGCTGAAGTGCAGTGACACGCTCCGGCCATGGCAGTCTCAGCCCCGCTGGGCTCAGGCCATTCTTCCGCCTCAGACTTCCAAGTAGCTGAAACCGCAGGCATGCGCCACCACGCCCAGCTAATTTTTTGGTTTGTTGTAGAGACGAGATCTTGCCAAGTTGCCCAGGCTGGTCTTGAATCCCTGGGCTCAGGCAGTCCTCCCACCTCGGCTTTCAAAGTGCTGGGATTACAGGCATGAGCCACTGTGCCGGGCCTTTTTTTTTTTCGGTAGAGGTAGGGTCTTGCTATGTTGCCCAGGCTGGTCTCAAACTCTTGGCCTCAAGTGATTCTCCTGCCTTGGCCTCCCAAAGTACTGGAATTACACGTGTGAGCTACTGCACCTCTAGTGTGACTTGTACAGGCCGAGGGGCTTGGGAAATCCAAGTCACGTAACTAGAGGGATTTGTTGGGGCAGAGCTGGCCCCGTGGGACTGATACTGACCTTGGGGTGGTTATCGTGGCTACAAAAGGTGACATGTGACCAGGCCCTGCTTACTAAATGCAGCGGCTCTCCGGGAGCTTAGAGCTTCCAAGCAGAGTGTTGGTCAGAGGGTGGCCTCTCAACCCTGCTTTCATTCCTTCCCTGTCTCCCCCAGGGTCACGCTCCAGGACCTCCCCGAGGTCCCCAGTTGCAGCGACAGCGCTTGCCCTGGAGTGGAAGGTGCTGGAAGGCAGGCAGCCGCCATGGCTACATTCCGGCAGGAGGATGTGGAAGACCACTATGACATGGGGGAGGAGCTGGGCAGGTGAGCAGGACCTGCCAGGTGGGAGGGGACACTTGGGGGTTTCTCAGCAGTCAGTCCTGCTGCCTGGGTTTGCGGTCCCGTACCCCAAGGAGTGAGTCAGGGCCGTGGGCTGGTGGAACGACTTCAGGCTTTGGGGGCAGACTGCCCCAGCCGTGAACTCCATGTATTTCGTTTGGAGGGAAGCATAAGTAGTTATGAGTAGTTACGGTACCTACCATGGCGGAGCAAGAGATATTGAGATATTGGCTGCTTTTCTTCTCAGAAGGTCTGTCTATGGCTGGACAAGAGGGCTCATGCCTGTCATCCCATCACTTTGGGAGGCTGAGGCAGGAGGATGGCTTGAGACCGGCCTGGGCAACATAGTGAGACCTCATCTCTACAAAAAAAAGAAACATTAAAAAAAAAAAGCCGGGTATGATGGCACGTGCCTGTAGTCCCAGCTACTGGGGAGGCGGAGGTGGGAGGATCCTCTGAGCCCAGGGGGTTGAGGCTGTGGTGAGGCTACTGCACTCCTGCCTGGGGGACAGAGGGGGACCCTGCCTCAGGAACATACAGGACTGTTCCCCACTTTAACTCTTTTTTGTGGGAAGCACGCAAGCTTCCCCAGCTCTGGCACGTTTCGGGGGGATGGGGGCTCCTGCCTGGGCCCACCCTCCAGTTGTTTTGCATTCTTGTGGGAAAGAGTGAGGGTTCCCCGGAGACAGCTGACTTCCTGCCTGTCTGGGTCTTGGAGGCCCTGGGCCTTACACCGCCAGGCCCAGCCCCTTTGTGTGAAGCCTCAAACCTTATTTGGTGAGTTTGCTGCCGGCTGGCCTCCCCGCTGCCTGGGCCCGCCCCGTGATGTCACTGGAAGGGAATGTAAATAACTGAGCTGTGGTCAGGCTGAGTGGCCAGACTCCTTCGGGATCCTGAGCACCCTCCTTCAGGAATTTCTTCCCCTAGAGGGAAGAGGGGGCACACCCTCCCCCCACTAGGGGGACATCTCATGCTCTATTGTTAGAGACGCTTCGGATTCCTGCTGGGGGTGCTGTGGCAAAAGTGGCAAAGTTTACCATGACAGTTTCTCTTTTTCTTTTTGAATCAGGGTCTCACTCTGTCCCCCAGGTTGGAGTGTAGTGGCCTCCTGGGCTCAGGTGGTCCTCCTGCCTCAGCTTCCCAAAGTGCTGGGATGACAGGCATAAGCCACAGCGCCAGGCTTGTCTGCTGTTTTACTTCTATGAGATCAGCTTTCTCAAACATTCACAGACGAGGAGAACACGTGGAGTTGACTTCCTGTTCCTGGCTTACTTCCCTTCACGGGACATCCCCCAGGCTTCCATGTTGCTGCAGACAACAGAATGCCATCTTTTTTGCGGCTGAAGAGTGTTCCTTGTGCATATAGACCGTGTTTCCTTCGTTTGTTCGGCTGTTGTCAGCCACCTAGGTTGGTTCCGTGTCACGTCACGGTTGTGACCGTGCCAAAGTGACCAGGGGGTGTGGGTGTCCTGTCCACATACTCATCACCTCTTCTTCGGGTAAATGCCCGGGAACAGGAGTGCCAGGCCATGCGCTCATTCTGTTAGCTTCTTTTTCCTTTGAGTCGGAGTCTCACTCTGTCACCCAGGCTGGAGGGCAGTGGCACAGTCCCAGCTGCTGCGGCCTCGACCTGCTGGGCTCAGGTGATCCTTCCGCCTCAGCCTCCTGACTGCGCCACCCTGCCTGGCCTTCCCCTGTATCTTATGGCTGTCGTCGGTGCTTGTCTGTTGGGGCCACCACGTAACCTCGTCTTCCCTCCCCTCCCCCCAGCACCTTGCCTTCAGCAGTCACGTCTTGGGTTTTGGGGTCTGGACTTGAGCAGTGAGTTGTGGGGATGCTGTTCAGCCATAAGTGTCTCCTCACCTGTTCCTGGGAACTCTGAGCTGCTCTCCTGTATTTCCTAGCTCAGCTTGGGGAGTACCGGAGACGTGAAAGCCGTGGATTTTAAAATGAAGCCACGTGTCTGGTGCTTCCCGCAGGGTCCCTGGCGTGTGGGAAATGGTCGACATCGATGTTGTTACTGCTTTTATTTGGGTCGTGGGGGCTGATCCCTCTGGGTAGACCAGTGCCCTCCCTGGTCGTGAAGAGGAACCGGGCGCCCCCTCCTCTCTGGCCACATTGTCTCTGTGCATCTGGAAGGGTGGACGGCTCCTAAGGCCTCCTGGCCCCCCACCGTTTCCAGACATCAGCATCGTGGCCAGAGCAGCCTTTATTCTTCATAAGTTACCCAGTCTCGGGTGCTCCTTATAACATCCGACTAAGCCGCCCCCCAGGGAAACCCCATCCCTGTCTGCCACCACTCCCCACCCCTCCCCAGTCCCCAGCACCCACGAATCCATGTCCTGGCTCTGTGGATACGTCTGTTTTGGACAGTTCATAGAAATGGAGTCACACGCTGTGTGTCCTTTCGCATCTGGGTCTTGCTGAGCGTGACATCCTCAAGGTCTGTTCACGCTGTGGCTGTGTCAGAGCCTCCTTCCCTTTTGTGGCTGAGTCATGTTCCACATGTGGACGGCCACGCTGTGTTGCTCTGTTGTGTCTTGATGGATGCTTGGGTCATTTACACTTTGGTGACTATGAATCATGCAGTTGAGAACATTCTGGTTTTTGTGTGGACTCTTCTCTGTGCTCACGGGGAGATCTGGGAACAGGCGTGCCAGCCATCATGGGGGCCCTGCATGTGGTCTCCTGTGGTGCCGTGGCCGTTCCGCCAGCGTGTGGGACTCCGGCCATCTTTACTCTTGTCTTCTGATCGGAACGCCTGCGTCTTTCTCTCTGCCCATATGGAGCTCTTTTGCAGTCAGTTTAAAACATGAGAAAGTGCTTTGGGATGCAGAGGCCAAAGGACTGCCTGAGCCCGGAGGTTCGAGACCAGTCTGGGCAACTTGGTGAGACGTCGTCTCTACAAGAAACCAAAATATTAGCCAGGTGTGGTAGCACCTGTGGTTCCAGCTACTTGGAAGACTGAAGCAGAAGGTTGGCCTGAGCCTAGCAGGTCGAGGCCGTGATGGCCGTGAGCGTGCCCCTGTCCTCAGCCTGGGCGACAGAGTGAAACTCCGACCCCAAAAATAAAACACGTGATAAAGTGAAATCCGCTGTGGAGAAAGTTCAAGTGTATGCAGAGCCTCCACTCCCGGCCTGCAGGTTCCAGCCGCCAGCCTCCTCCTCAAGCAAACGCCATGCTCTGCGGCTCTGAGCTGGCCTTTCGCACTGAGGAGGCCTCAGGGTGTCTTCTCGGCTCCTACAGAGAGCTGGCCCTGCTCTGGTGACGATCTGATCCCGCGGGACTTTCGTGATCTGGCCCGGTTCCCCCTGATGCTTGAGCCCTCCGTGGGCTTGATGCTACAGGCGTCCTGGCGCTGTCGGCCGTGGCCCAGCGCTGGCCCCGGGCGGGGTAGGGGGCTCTCGCGGCTGCTCCCCTCACCTGCCCTCGCCCCCCCCGTGCAGCGGCCAGTTCGCCATCGTGCGCAAGTGCCGGCAGAAGGGCACAGGCAAGGAGTACGCGGCCAAGTTCATCAAGAAGCGCCGCCTGTCGTCCAGCCGGCGGGGCGTGAGCCGCGAGGAGATCGAGCGCGAGGTGAGCATCCTGCGCGAGATCCGGCACCCCAACATCATCACGCTGCACGACGTCTTCGAGAACAAGACGGACGTGGTGCTCATCCTGGAGCTGGTGTCGGGCGGCGAGCTCTTCGACTTCCTGGCGGAGAAGGAGTCGCTCACGGAGGACGAGGCCACGCAGTTCCTCAAGCAGATCCTGGACGGCGTGCACTACCTGCACTCCAAGCGCATCGCGCACTTCGACCTCAAGGTGGGCCCTGCGGGCGGAGGGGCCTGTGGCGGGGTTAGGGCGGGGCAAGGGGGGCCTTGGGGGGCGGGGCCTGCGGGGCGAGGAGGGCTGGAGGGGTGGCCCTGTGGGGTGAGGGCGGGACCGGGGCGTGTCTGCGCCTGCTGAGTTCCGGCCGCCCCCAGCCCGAGAACATCATGCTCCTGGACAAGAACGTGCCCAACCCTCGGATCAAGCTCATCGACTTCGGCATCGCCCACAAAATCGAGGCGGGGAACGAGTTCAAGAACATTTTCGGCACCCCGGAATTCGTGGGTAAGGCCGTGGGGTGTGTCGGGCTGGAGTTCGTGGGTGAGGCCGCAGGGTGTGTTGGGCGAAAGTTTGTGGGTGAGGCCAAAGTCTGTCCTGGAGTGACTGGGAGTGTAGGGCATGTCCACGGCCCGGTCACCTTCTGTTCCCGTGTCACTTGGCTTGCTGGATGTAGGGCTGTGGCAGGCGCCACGGAGCCTTCCTGCTGCGGGGCCCAGGCGCCCACGCAGCAATGTCTGTGAGGCCTCGAGCCCACGTCTGGGGCCTCAGGGCCACAAGGGCTGGCTGTCCCCTTCTTCGGCCAGCGTATCCCAGCTCTTGACTTGCTGCCTCCTTGTCCCACAGCCCCCGAGATCGTCAACTACGAGCCGCTGGGCCTGGAGGCTGACATGTGGTGAGCGTGGGCGCCCCTCCCCACCCACTGGCTGGGGACTCCGCCTGTCCTGGGGCCTCGGGGCCGTGAGGAGGGAGCCAGGCTGCTGCCTCGACCTGGGTCGGCCCATGGGCTGAGAACGGCTCTCCTGGCTGTGGAGGGCCAGCCGGGCCTCGGCAGAGTGCGCTAGTGTCCCGCAGAGCCTGTCCTGCAGGCCGAGCCTCTGTCGAGGGAGCCCGCCAACCACTGGAGGCCACCTCAGGCCCACGGAGGTCCCCACTTGGGGGTGGCCCGACCAGCCTGGCCTCTGTGTGTGCCGCTGTGTCCTGCCCTGTCCCTGCCCGACTATCTGAGCTCGGCTGTGCCTGGGGAGGCGTGTGGTATCACATCCTCACGTGGAGCAGCCGGGTTGGGCCCGCAGCCTCAGGGAGACAGGGCTGCCGCTGCCGGGGCTGTGTCCCCCTAGCTGCCTGTGGTTTGGATTCAGCCCGCGGCCCTGGGGGGCGGTGCCTGCGTTGGGAGCGGGGGCTACGGCAGCCGAGTGACACGCCTACTTTCTGTCCGCAGGAGCATCGGCGTCATCACCTACATCCTGTGAGTTCCCGGCGGGGCTGGACGGGGTGGTGCCGCCTGGGGCTTTCTGTGTTCGTCGTGGGGACACCGGGGGTCACCAGCCCCGGCTCAGACCTGTTGCGGGTACTCTGTGGACAAATGTGGGATTCTGTGAGGCTGTGGTCCCAGGGGCTTCTGGAGAGTTCTGCAGGCAGGATGCCGTTATAGGAGTGGCTGGTGCTTGCCCGTGCCTGGTGCAGTCATGCGCCGGGGTTTCCCCAGTGTCCCCTCTCCGGTTCAGGCCCCATCCAGTCTTCATGTGGCACTTGGTGACACCGGCAGGCTCCTCCCCCTGAGACTGTCCCCTGAGTCCTTGTGAGGTCACCTGCTTGGCGGAAGGTCCCTTGCCCGGGTCTGCCTGGTGTGTTCTGCGTCCCTGCCCCTCAGAGCACCAGAGCAGGAGGCGTGCACAGATGCTGTGTTGCACTCTTCCTGTGTCGCGTGGTCTCTGCCACGCAGTCACTGTCGCGTGGTTGCTATGTTGCATGGTCACTGTCATGTGGTTCTGTATCTCTGTCACAGACTTGCTGTGTCACATGGTCGCTGTGTTGCCCGGTGGCCGTGTCACATGGCTCTTGTCTCACGGTCACTGTCCCGTAGTCCTGTGTCACACGATCACTGCGACACACACAGTGTCACAGTGATTGTGTTTCATGGTTGCTGTGCGACGTGGTCTGGGCCACATAGTCACTGTCATGTTCTGGGTTGCACGGTCCCTGTGTCACTTGGTTGCTGTGTGGCGCGGTCATTTTGTCAGATGGTTCTGTGTCACGTGGTCACTGTCCCATGGTCTGTGTCAAGCACTGCCGCATGGTTGCTGCGTCTCGCCACCAGGCCGTTGACCTTGGTCCTGGGCTCAGTGGCGTCCGCCGGGCCTGTCCTGCCATGTCCCTACCCTCCCTCGTGGCAACAGCCGGGCGTCCAGGAGCTGCCTGGCACCCCATGGCTGTGCAGACCCTGGCTGGCTTTCTCCACAGGGCGTCCCGGCTTTGGAGGAGCCAGAGCGTCGCCGGGGAGGCAGGGGGGTGCGGGTGGCCCGTCCTCACCCAGCGCAGGGGGACAGGCTGGGCGGCTGGGAGGCAGCCGGGGGGGAGGCCTGACCGAGCTCCCGTCCCCAGCTTGAGCGGCGCGTCCCCGTTCCTGGGCGAGACTAAGCAGGAGACACTGACCAACATCTCGGCTGTGAACTACGACTTCGACGAGGAGTACTTCGGCAGCACCAGCGAGCTGGCCAAGGACTTCATCCGCCGGCTGCTCGTCAAGGACCCCAAGTACGCAGCCGGGCCCTCCCAGCCGCTGGCGGGGGGCTCGGCGTCCTCCGGGTGGAGTCGCGGCCGAGGGGGCCGCTCGGCTTCACGGGCAGGCAGATGCCTGCCTTTTCCTTAGAGGGATCTAGAAGCCTGGCCCTGCCGGTTCCTCCCACTCGGGCAGGTGCCCCGTCTGCCGCCGTCCTCCTCGCCGGGGCGAGTCTTCTCCGGCCCCCGGCGTCCTCCCTGCTCCTCCGCGGTGCCCCCGTTTCTGACTCTGCCGGCTTCTCCTTGGCCGTCCGCAGGCCTCCCTGCGCCCCCCTGCGCCCCGAGCCTCCCAGCGCTCTCGGCCTCCCCGTCCTTCCGGACCCTCCCTCGTCCGCCCGGTCCTCCCGGCGCCTCCCGGGGCGCCTGCGTCTGTGGCCGCGGTGGCGGCCCAGCTCTGTGCGCAGGCCCCTGCCGCCCCTTCGCGAGACCCCGCGCGCCCTGCAGGCCCCCGGCCGCCCTCCTCCTCCTGGGCACCGTGGCAGGAGGCGCGGCCTTTCCCCGAGGGCGGACGGCGCGGAGGCGCAGGGCACTAGCCAGGGCTTTCTTCCAGGAGGAGGATGACCATCGCCCAGAGCCTGGAGCACGCCTGGATCAAGGTGAGGCGCCGCGGCGGCCCGGGCTCGCCGGCCCGCCTCTCCCTCCGCGGCGCGAGCGGGCGCCCTGCGCTGGAGCGGGGCGGGCGTGGCGCGTGCCCCGTCCGGGGGTCTGAGAGGGGCGGCCGCGCAGCGGGGCGTCCTCCCCAGCGGGCGTCGGGCCCCGGGGCTGCTCGGCCTGGCGGCGCGCCCGGACGGACCCGCGGCCGCTTCGCGCCCCGGCGGCGCGCGGGGCGGGCGGCCGGGCGGGGCGGGGCGGGGCGGGGCGGGGCGGGCGGGGCGGGGCGGGGCGGGCGGCCGGGCGGGGCGGGGCGGGGCGGGCGGCCGGGCGGGGCGGGGCGGGGCGGGCAGCCGGGCGGGGCGGGGCCGGCGCAGGCGACGCCCGCTCAGGCCGCGCCCCCGCAGGCCATCCGGCGGCGCGCGGTGCGCAGCGAGGACGCCGGGCGCAGGCCGGAGCGGCGGCGCCTGAAGACCACGCGCCTCAAGGAGTACACGCTCAAGTCGCACTCCAGCATGCCGCCCAACAACTCCTACGTGGACTTCGAGCGCTTCTCGCGCGTGCTGGAGGAGGTGGCGGCGGCCGAGGAGGGCCTGCGCGCGCTGGAGCGCAGCCGGCGGGGCTGCCAGGACGACGTGGGCGCGCTGGCCGCCGTCTACGCGGAGAAGGAGGCCTGGTACCGCGAGGAGAGCGACGGCCTGGGCCGCGACCTGCGCCGCCTGCGCCAGGAGCTGCTGAGCACCGAGGCGCTGCGGCGGCGGGCGCAGGAGGACGCGCGGGGCGCGCTGCGGGGCGCGGGCGGGCTGCGGCGCCGCTTCAGCCGCCTGGAGAACCGCTACGAGGCGCTGGCCAAGCAGGTGGCGGCCGAGATGCGCTTCGTGCAGGACCTGGTGCGCGCGCTGGAGCAGGAGCAGCTGCAGGCCGGGGGGTGCGGGCTGCGCTAGGGCGGCCTCGGGCGCCCCGCCCGCCCGGCCCCAGCTCGCGCGGCGAGGCCCCGGGGCAGAGCAGACGCCGGACACCGTGCGGCCCGTGAGCCGCCCGGCCTGGGCCAGGGGTCACGGCGGGCAGCGCGGCCGGGTGCCGCTGGGCGCCGCCCTGGAGTTCGCGAGGAGTCAGCCAGGCCCGGCCCGCCGGGAGGCCGCCGGGTGCGCGGGGGCTGGGGCCCGCCGGGGCTTGTCCCGGCACGGGGCGGCCCGTGCCCCCTGCCCCGGGCGCCATGGTCCTAAGTGTGCATGCCTGCGCCGGAACGCGCCGTCACCGAGAGGAATAAAAGCTGACTTCTCTGAGGACAGGTGCTTTGTGGTGCAGGGCTGGGGGGGCTGCGGCCTCCGTCCGGCGCTGGCCCTCCCGCTTTCTGTTGCTCTCTGTCCTCTGCTGCCTTTGCCCTTCGCCAAGAAGAGGACAAGCCTGGGGGCCTCAGACCCTTGGGACGTCCTCAGAAGATGCCAGGCCTTGTCTCGGCCTCCGTGGCTCTGCAGTGAGCGAGAGGGAAGCTCCCAGGACAGCGCGGTTGCAGAGGGGCTGCCTGTCCCCTGTGCCTGCCGGCTGCGTGTGGGACCCCGCCTGCCCGGAGCCCGCTTGCAGGTGGCCGGGCGGAGGGAACGGTCGACTCAGCCTCAGGCCTGGACTGTGGTTTCCAGAGGTGCCTCTGGCCTCGTACCCTCTCAGAGTTGGTGGCCCAACCACAGTTCTGTTGCCTGTTCCATCCGCCAAGGGGCATGTTTCTGCTTGGGTTTTTTTTCTCTTAATTTTTTTTGAGCGGGTGTCTCACACCGTTACCCAGGTTGGAGTGCGGTGGCACACTCACGGCCACCCCAGCATCGACCCGCTGGGCTCAGGAGATCAATTCTTCCACCTCAGCCTCCCAAGTAACTGGAACTACAGGCACTACCATGCCCGGCTAATTTTTGATTTATTGTAGAGACGATGTCTCACCAAGTTCCCCGGCTGGCCTTGAACCTACAGGCTCAGGCAGTCCACTCGCCTTGGCTTCCCAAAGTGCTGGGATTACAGGCTGAACCGCTGAGGCTGGCCTGTTTAATTTGATTTTTCCTCAATCCCTGTTTGGTTGAGTTTCCTTTTTTTTTCCTCTTTTAATTTTGTTTTTATGGAATGATTCACACGCCATAAAAATTCACCTTTTAAAAGTGTACAGGCCAGGCACAGAGGCTCCACGCCTGTCATCCCAACACTTTGGGAGGCTGAGGCAGAAGGATCACTTGAACCCAGGAGTTTGAGGCCAGCCTGGACATCATAGTGAGACCTCATCTCTACCCGAAAAATCAAAAAGTCTGGTGAACCTGGTGCCACTCAGAGTCCCAGCCACTCAGGAGGCTACGGCAGGAGGATCATTGGAGCTGAGGAATTGGAGACTGTTGAGCCATGACTGCCCGCTGCACCCCCCATCCTGGACAGCAGAGCAAGACTCTGACTTTTAAAAAAAAGGAAGCCAGGCTCAGTGGCTCAGCCTGTAATCCCGCACCTTGGGAGGCTGAAGTGAGTGGATTGCCTGAGCCTGAGGGTTCGAGACCCGCCTGGGCAACTTGGTGAGACCTCATGTCTACAATAAATCAAAAAATCAGCTGGGCATGGTAGTGCGTGCCTATAATTCCAGCTACTCAGAAGGCTGAGGCGGAAGGATCACTGGAGTCCAGCAGGTTGAGGCTGCAGTGGCTGGAAGCGGCCACTGCACTCCAGTCTGGGCGACAGAGTGAGACTCCAAAAAAAAAAAGGAAAGAAAAAATGTACAGTCTAGTGGTTTTAGTACATTCACAGAGACAGGAACACACGTCCACACCAAGACTTGCATGTGAACGTTCATAGCGTGACTCATGCTGGCTCAAAGGTGGACACGACCCAAGTGTCCATCCAGGGATGGTGACCACCCACAGCATGGCCCGTCCGCTGCTGGAACGTAGCTCAGGCACGAAAAGGAAGGAGACTGTGACACAGGCCATGACGCGGATGGACCCTGAGGCCGCCAGGCTCAGTGAGACCCAGACAAAGAAGGACCACGGTGTGTGACAGTTTCCATGAAACATCCAGAACAGGCAAAGCCACGGAGCTGGAACACGCGGATCTGTGGGGGAGGGAGTGGGGAGTGACACCCATTAGGGACAGGGTTTCTATTTGGGGCAATCAGAGTGTTTTGGAATGAGCTAGAGGCCATGGTCACACATCTCGAAGATGCTTTTTTTCTGAGCTGGAGTCTCACTGTCGCCCAGGCTGGAGTGCAGTGGCCGCTCCCGGCCACCGCAGCCTCGACCCGCTGGGCTCTGGCCATCCTTCCGCCTCAGCCTTCCGAGGAGCCGGAACTACAGGTGCGCGCTACCACGCCCGGCTGATTTTTTGATTTATTGTAGAGGTGAGGTCTCGCCGCCCAGGCGGGTCTCGAACCTGCGGGCTCAGGCAATCCCCTCACCTCAGCCTCCCAAAGGCGCGGGACGACAGGCTGAGCCACCGAGCCCGGCTCGAAGATGCTTTTTCAAAAAATTTGAGACCTGGTGCGGTGGCTCAAGCCTGTCATCCTAGCACTTTAGGGAAATGAGAGGATTGCCTGAACCCACGGGTTCGAGATCAGCCTGGGCAACATGGTGAGACCTCGTCTCTACAATTCATTTAAAGAAGAAAAAAAAAGGCCGGACTGGGTGGCTCAGCCTGTCATCCCAGCACTTTGGGAGGCCGAGGCGAGTGGATTGCCTGAGCACCCCCGCCTTGGCGACCCACCCAGGCAACTTGGCGAGACCTCATCTCTACAGTAAGTAAATAAATAAATAGCCAGAGGCGGTAGTGCGCACCTGTAGTTCCGGCTCCTTGGAAGGCTGAGGCAGAAGGATTGCCAGGGCCCAGCAGGTCGAGGCTGTGGTGGCCGAGAGCGGCCACTGCACTCCAGTCTGGGCGACAGAGTGAGACTCCAACTCAAAAAAATAACAATTAGCTGGGCATGGTGGTGTGCGCCTGTAGTTCCGGCTACTTGGAAGACTGAGGCAGAAGGATCGCTGGAGTCCCACAGGTCGATACCGGGGTGGCTGTGAGTGTGCTGCTGCATTCCAGCTTGGGCAGTGGAGTGAGACTCCAACTCCAAAAAAAAAAAAAGAAAGAAAATTGAGGTCTTGCTCTGTTCCCCAGGCTGGTTTCAAACTTCTGAGCTCAAGAGAGCCTCCCGCCTCAGCCTCCCTAGTAGTGGATGCACTTAGGGCCCCTGAATTGTCTGCCCCCAAATGCTTAAATTTTGTTATGAGGCTGGGCGTGGTGGCTCACGCCTGTCACCTCAGCACTTAGGGAGGCCAAGGCAGGAGAATTTTTTGAGCCCAGGAGTTAGAGACCAGCTTGCACAGCATAGTGAGACCTCATCTCTACAAAAAAATAAGAAAAGCAGGGCATGCTGGTACCTGTGGTCCCACCTCCTTGGGAGGTTGAAGGGGGAGAATCACCTGAACCCAGGAGGTTGAGGCTGTGATGAGCCTTGATCATGTCACTGCACTCCAGCCTGGGCTTCAGAGGGCGACCCCGGCTGAAAACAAAACCAAACAACGGTGTTAGGTGCATTTTGCCACAATTGATACCAGCAGGGCCAGCTACAGAAAGAACTGCTGGAAGCCTCAGACATCGCCCCTTCCAGTCCTGCTTGTGGTCTAGCTGGTAGATTCCCGATGGAGGGAGAGTTCTTGGCTGCCCAAGAGACATTTTTATGTCATTTTCTTTCTTTTTTTGAGATGGCATCTCCCTCTGTCACCCAGGCTGGAGGGCAGTGGCACTCTCATGCCACCCCACCAGCGACCAGCTGGACTCTGGCAATCCTTTTGCCTCAGACTTCCAAATAGCCAGAACTACAGGCATGCGTTACCGCTCCCGGCTAATTTTTGATTTATTGTAGAGATGAGGTCTCGCTAAGTTGCCCGGGCTGGTCTCGAACCCACGGGCTCAGGCAGTCCACTCGCCTCAGCCTCCCAAAGCGCTGGGATGACAGGCTGAGCCACTGAAGCTGCCCAAGAGATGTTTTTATGCCATTTTCTTTCTTTTCTTTTTTTAAAGCAGACTTTAATCAATGAAAACAAGCATTTGGATGCAGATACAAGGATTATCTAGGTAACTTAACTTTTAGGTTAAAGATCTCTATGGGACCTCCAAAAATGATAAGTTAAAAATAAATCCCAGGCCGGGCTCGGTGGCTCAGTCTGTAATCCCGCGCTTTGGGAGGCCGAGGTGAGTGGATTGCCTGATCCCGCAGGTTCGAGACCCGCCTGGGCAACTTGGCGAGACCTCATCTCTACAGTAAATCAAAAAATCAGCCGGGCGTGGTAGTGTGCGCCTGTAGTTCCAGCTCCTTGGAAGGCTGAGGCGGAAGGATCGCCGGAGCCCAGCAGGTCGAGGCTGCGGTGGCCGGGAGCGGCCACTGCACTCCAGTCTGGGTGACAGAGTGAGACTCCAACTCAAAAAAAATAAATAAATAAAAATAATAAATAAACCTCAGGCCGGGCTCAGTGGTTCAGCCTGAGGCCGTGCTTTGGGAGGCTGAGGTGAGGGGATTGCCTGAGCCTGCGGGTTCGAGACCCACCTGGGCAACTTGGCGAGACCTCATCTCTACAATAAATCAAAAATTAGCCGGGCATGGTAGCACGTGCCTGTAGTTCCAGCATCTTGGAAGGCTGAGGCAGAAGGATCGCCGGAGCCCAGCAGGTCGAGCACTCCGGTCCGGGCGACAGAGTGAGACTCCAACTCAAAAAATATATATACCAGTGGGGTCTCCAAAATGTTGGTCAGACCCTCCGGGGTTGTGTCTGGTTTGCAATCCAGGTCACGTGAAAGATGCCAGGAATGGCACGGTAGTTAGATTGGAAAATACAGTTAATTAATTAAATTTTTTTGTGTGTGTGGTTTTTTTGAGCTGGAGTCTCACTCTGTCGCCCAGACTGGAATGCAGTGACCGCTCCCGGCCACCACAGTCTCAACCTGCTGGGGCTCCGATGATCCTTCCACCTCAGCCTTCCAAGTAGCTGGAATTACAGGCACGCGCTACCACGCCCGGCTAATTTTTTTATTTATTGTAGAGATGAGGTCTCACCAAGTTGCCCAAGCGGGTCTCGAACCCATGGGCTCAGGCAATCCACTCACCTCAGCCTCCCAAGGCACGGGATTACAGGCTGAGCCACTGAGCCTGGCATAATTTTAAAAAAAATTTATCGTAGAGCCAGGCTCAGTGGCTCAGCCTGTAATCCCGTGCCTTTGGGAGGCTGAGGTGAGTGGATTGCCTGAACCCATGGGTTCCAGACCCGCCTGGGCAGTGAGACCTCATCTCTACAATCAATCAAAAAATCAGCCGGGCGTGGTAGCGCATGCCTGTCATTCCGGCGACTCGGAAGGCTGAGGCGGAAGGATCGCCGGAGCCCAGCGGGCCGAGGCTGCGGTGGCCGGAGTGGCCACTGCACTCCAGTCAGGCGACAGAGTGAGATTCCAACTCAAAAAAAAAAACAAACAAAACAAGAAAATTGTAGAGATGAGTTCTTGCCAAGTTGCCTGAGCTGGTCTCGAACCCGTGGGCTCAGGCAGTCCTCTCACCTCGGCCTCGCAAAGTGCTGGGATGACAGGCATGAGCCACCGCGCCCAGCCATGCCACTTTCAAGTTGTGAGCTGGACTTAAATCCTCTCAGGGCCGGGCACAGCGACTCAGGCCTGCCATCCTAGCACTTTGGGAGGCAGAGGCAGGAGGATCCCTTGAGGCCAGGAGTTCGAGGTCAACCTGGGCACCATCGCAAGACTCCGTCTCTACAAAAATTCAAAAAAATTAGCTAGGCGTGGCAGCAGGTGCTTGTAGTTTCAGCTACACGGGAGGCTGAGGTGGGAGGATTGCCTGAGTCCAGGAGGCTGAGGCTGCGGCGAGCCGTGATCATGACACTGCACTCCAGCTGCAGAGTGAGATCCTGTCTCAAAAAAAAACAAAAAATCAGGGCACGGTGACTCACACCTGTCATCCCAACACTTTGGGAGGCCAAGATAAGAGGATTGCCTGACCCCAGGGGTTTGAGACCGGCCTGGACAACTTGGCAAGACCCTGTCTCTACAATAACAAAAATTAGCCGAGTGTGGGTGGTGCCTGTAGTCCCGGCTACTAGGGAGGCTGAGGCAGGAGGCTTGCCGGAGCCCAGGAGGTTGAGGCTGCGGTGGCCATGATTGTGTCACTGCCTTCCAGCCTGGGCCACAGAGCGAGACCCCGACTTAAGGGGGAAAAAAAAAGAAAAACAAAAAGCCCTCCCAAAAGGCTCGACTTCAGCCTGACTGCTTGAGCACATGCTGTGTCTCTGGTGATGGGAAAAAAAATCCAAGCCTGCACAAAGTCCAGAGCCGCGATGCCTGTGTCACCTTGACTCACCAGATGCTCCAGGGGGCACCCGTGCTTGTCACCTCTTCCTGGCTTGAACGGGGCGGGAAGCTTTTTCTAGAAAGGACCCCACAGTGAATGCTTTCGGCTTTGGAGGCCAGGCTGCGTGTCGTGGCCCCTTGGCACCGCGGTCACAGCAGACGAGCCGGAGATAGTACGTCACCGAGTGTCCCCCCAGCTGGAGCTAGGAGCATGAATGCCAGCCCCCGGGAGTAGCCATGCGGGGACACAGCCCCTAGGTGGCGCGGAGGCGTCTGGCTGTGCCCGGTGCCCCGGTCGGTCCCCACCCCATCCTGGGTGGCTGGGATCTCGCCTGTGATCTGAGACCCTCCGGCCCGGACGGAGGCTCGCACACCCGTGTCCCCGGCCGCATGGTCACGACAGCCACAAGGTGGACACAGTCCCTGTGAGGGAGGATGAATCCACACGGCGTGGCCCGTCCACACGTGGAACGGGACTCAGCCACGAGGGGGAAGGAGGCTGTGACACAGGCCACGACGTGCTGCCTGAGACCCAGACCCAGAAGGACGCCCGGCGTGTGGCTCCATTTATACGAAATATCCAGAACAAGTGAGTCCACAGAGCCGGGATGTGGATCCGTGGGTGCCGGGGGATGGGGTGTGAGCGTTTCACGGGCACCGCGTCTCCGTTTGGGAAGAGGAGAGAGTTCTGGAGACGCAGCGGCGCGGGCTGAATGTGCTCTTCAGCCGAAATCCTAACCTCCCGGCTGGGCACAGTGGCTCATGCCTGTCATCCCAGCACTTTGGGAGGCGGAGGTGAAGGGATTGCCTGAGCCCGCGGGTTCGAGACCAGCCTGGGGAACATGGCGAGACCTCGTCTCTCCAAGAAATCAAACAAAGGAGCCGGGCGTGGTGGCGTGCGCCTGTAGTTCCAGCTACTCGGGAGGCTGAGGCGGGAGGATCCCCTGGGTCCAGCGGGTGGAGGCTGCGGTGACCATGAGTAAAAGGAAAGACATCCTGGCCCCATGGGATTGTTGAAGGGTGGGACCTTCTGAGATTATGAGGTTTAAGGTGGGCTCCGCACCCTGTGAGCCGACTCTTGACCTCACGGGTAGAGGGAGAGACCAGAGCTTTCTCTTTCCGCCACATGAGGCCGCAGTGAGCGGGTGGTGAGGCTCCTCAGGCCGGGAAGTGAGACTCACTGTGTTGCCCGTGACCTGGGACTTCCAGGTTCCAGACTCGGAAGAATACATGTTTGTCGTGAAGCCACCCCGTCTGTGGGGTTCTGTGACAGCAGCCGTGGTGACCGGGACAGTGGTGTTAGAGCTTTCACAGCTGTGAGAATGTGCTTATTTTTTTTTTGACTTGGTCTCACTGTGTTGCCCAGGCTGGAGTGCAGTCACACGGTCACGGAGCACGATCGTGGAATGCAGTCGCACGATCACGGCACGATCACGGCTCACCACAACCTCAACCTCCTGGGCTCAGGTGATTCTTCTGCCTCAGCCTCCCAAGTAGCTGGGGCTACAGGCGCGCAGCACCACGCCCGGCTACTTTTTTTGGGGGCTTATTGTAGAGACAAGGTCTCACCCAATTGCCCCAGCTGATCTTGAACCCCTGGATTCAGGCAATCCTCTCGCCTCCACCTCCCAAAAGTGATGGGATTACAGGTGTGAGCCACTGCGGTGTTGACAATGTATATTTTAACAATATACAATGTATATTATACAAATATACAATGACAATGTGTATGTGTATGTATGTGTGTGTGTGTGTTTATATGTATATATCTTTAATTTTTATTTATTCATTTATTTTTTTTTGAGTCGGAGTCTCACTCTGTCGCCCGGACTGGAGTGCAGTGGCCGCTCCCGGCCACCGCAGCCTCGACCTGCTGGACTCCGGCGATCCTCCCGCCTCAACCTTCCAATAGCTGGAACTACAGGTGCGCACTACCATGCCTGGCCAATTTTTTGATTTATCGTAGAGATGAGGTCTCGCCAAGTTGCCCAGGCGGGTCTCGAACCCGCGGGCTCAGGCAATCCACTCACCTCAGCCTCCCAAAGCACGGAATATTTTAGAAGGCATGATTTATTGAGAGGACAGAAAAGTTCCCACAGTGAGAGGGGACCCAAAGGGATTGGAATGTGAGCCGGGCTCGGTGGCTCAGCTTGTCATCCCGCGCCTTTGGGCGGCTGAGGTGAGTGGATTGCCTGAGCCCGCGGGTTCGAGACCCGCCTGGGCAGCGAGACCTCATCTCTACAATAAATCAAAAAATCAGCCGGGCGGGTTAGCGCATGTCTGTAATTCCGGCTACTTGGAAGGCTGAGGCGGAAGGATCGCCGGAGCCCAGCAGGTCGAGGCTGCGGTGGCCGGGAGTGGCTGCTGCCCTCCAGTCTGGGCTACAGAGTGAGACTCCAACTCAAAAAAAAAAAAAGCCCCATACCTGTCATCCCAGCACTTTGGGAGGCTGAGGTGGGAGGATTGCTTGAGTCCAAGAGTTCAAGACCAGCCTGGGAAACACAGCGAGACTCCATCTCTACGTTAAATTAAAAAATGTAGCTGGATGTGGTGGCATGTGCCTGTGGCCCCGTGTACCTGGGACGCTGAGGCAGGAGGATCCTTGAGCCCAAGAGGTCGAGGCTGTAGTGAATCATGATCGTGCCACTGCACTCCAGCCTGGGCAACACAGTGAGACCACCAACTTAAAAACTGGCGGCCGGGCTCGGTGGCTCAGCCTGTCATCCCAGCACTTTGGGAGGTCGAGGCGAGTGGATTGCCTGAGCCCATGGGTTCGAGACCAGCGGGGGCAACTTGGTGAGACCTCGTCTCTACAATAAATCAAAAATTAGCCGAGCATGGTAGTGCGCGCCTGTAGTTCCAGCTACTTGGGAGGCTGAGGCGGAAGGATCGCCGGAGCCCAGCGGGATGAGGCTGGGGTGGCCGGGAGTGGCCACTGCACTCCAGCCTGGGTGACGAATTGAGACTCCAACTAAAAAAATTAAGTAAAATGAATAAAATAAAATAAAAATTAAAAATTGTATGCTTTTTTTTTTTGAGTTGGAGTCTCACTGTCGCCCAGACTGGAGTGCAGTGGCCGCTCCCGGCCACCGCAGCCTCGACCCACTGGGCTCCGGCGATCCTTCTCGCCTCAGCCTTCCAAGCAGCCGTAACTACAGGCGCACGCTACCACGCCCGGCTGATTTTTTGATTTATTGTAGAGATGAGGTCTCGCCTGCCCAGGCGGGTCTCGAACCCGCGGGCTCAGGCAATTCAGTCACCTCAGCCTCCCAAAGGCGCGGTATTATAGGCTGAGCCACCGAGCCCGGCTAAAAAAATTGTATACTTATAAAAAAATTAAAAATAAAATGAAAACTGCATATATATATATATATATATTTTTTTTTTTTTTTTCTCATACCCAGAGGCTTAAGCTCTGGCCTCTAGGAGGCCTCTGGGGCCCTGCTGGAGGCAAACACCAGCATCCCACCCCCTGCAAGACCAGGAAAGTCCCTCGAGTTGCCCCATCTGGCGGCCACGGACGGGCAGAGTGAGCCCAAACTCACAGACTCGCTCCCAGAACCAGAGAAGATGAACCCAGAGATCAGGACCCTGGGGGCTTCTGGCGCTGGGGGACGCCCAGGCCTGGTCCAGCCTCTGGAGGCCATGACCGCCAGCCCTGCCCCATCTCGGCCTTCCTTGGGCGCTCCTGAGATGGCCTGATGCCCGTGAGGCCACGGACATCCCAAGCATCCCAGGCACAGGCAGAGCCCCGTCTTGTGACAGTGGCACTGGCTTTGGGGTTGCCCGGTTCCAGCGGACCCCCACCCGGCAGCATGGGCCTGGGTCCAGCAGACAGAGGGTAATCAGGGATGAATTCCCCCCATGAAAGTACTGAAGCCTCAGGCCCCAGCACCAGGCCCTGGGACCTTATCTGGAAATAGGGTCTTTGCTGATGTCACTGGTTCAGATGACGTCATATTGGAGTAGGATGCGCCTTAAGCCAGGGACAGGTGGCCTCATTGGGCCGGGTGTGGTGGCTCAGCCTGTAATCCCAGCACTTTAGAAGGCCAAGGCGAGTGGATTGCTTGAGCCCACAGGCTGGAGACCCATCTGGACAACTTGACGAGACCTTGTCTCTACAGTAAATTAAAAAAAAAAGTAGCCAGGCGGTGGTAGCGTGAGCCTGTAGTTCCGGCTACTCGGAAGGCTGAGGCGGAAGGATCGCTGGAGCCCAGCAGGTCGAGGCTGCGGGGGCCGGGAGCGGCCACTGCACTCCAGTCTGGGCGACAGAGTGAGACTCCAGCTCAAAAAAAAATAAAAAAGATGGCCATATGAGGCTTGGCACAGTGGCTCAGGCCTGTAAACCCAGCACTTTGGGAGGCTGAGGCAGGAGGATGGCTTGAGGCCAGGAGTTTGAGGCCAGCCTAGGAAACGTAGTGAGACCCTATCTCTCCAAAAGTTTAAGAATGAGCTGGGAGCAATGGCTCACACCGTGGTCACAGCTACTTGGGAGATTGAGGTGTGAGGATCGCTGAAGTCCAGGACCTCATCTTTGGGAGCAGACGCGGAGGCCGTCGGAGGCCTCCTGGTTTGTACCAGCCATCGAGAAAGCACCCAACAAAGAGCCCTCATTTTTTTTTGTTTTTTGTTTTGAATTGGAGTCTTACTCTGCCACCCAGGCTGGAGTACCGTGACACGCTCACGGCTACTCCAGCATCGACCTGCTGGGCTCCGGCAATCCTTCTGCCTCAGCCTTCCAAGGAGCCGGAACTACAGGCACACGCCACCACACCCGGCTCATTTTTGATTTATTGTAGAGATGAGGTCTTGCCAAGTTACCCGGGCTGGTCTCAACCCGCGGGCTCAGGCAACCCTCTTGCCTCGGCCTCCCAAAGTGCTGGGATGACAGGCTGAGCCACCGAGCCCGGCCCTTTTTTTTTTTTTTTTTTTTTTTGAGGCAAGGTCTCACTCTGTGGCCCAGACAGGAGTGCAGGGTCACGATCACAGCTCACTGTAGCTTCAACCCCCTGGGCTCAGGCGATCCCCCTGCCTCAGCCTTCCAAGTAGTTGGGGATATAGGTACCACCGCACCTGGCTAATTTAAATTTTGTAGAGATAGGGTTTTGCTAGGTTGCCCAGGCTGGTCTCAAACTCCTGGACTCAAGCAGTCCTTCCACCTCGGCCTCCCAGAGTGCTGGGTGCCAGGCGTGCGCCCCCGCACCCAGTCACAGAGCCCTGATTTTAGGCCACAGCCTGGATTTGGTCACACGCCATCTCCACGGTTGGGTGGGAGAGTCCCGGGCTCGAGCATACCCTCCCCCGGGCTCTCAGTTGATGGTGCCACGTCTGCGCCATGTTGGCCTTTCCGGAGGGACGGCGGTTCCATCCGCCTCCCCAGGGGGTGGCGAGGGCAGGGGGGGCGAGCGTGGGGTCTGGCACCCCGGAGCCTGGCTCCATCTGGGGGCTCAGACTCAGCCTTGGCGGGTCGTGCAGGGCGGGGGGAGCCCAGCCCCCGACGGTCGGTGCCCCGAGCAGGTGGCCGGGTCGGGCCGAGCCTGCAGCTGCTGCGCCCTTGACCAAACACGGGCAGAGCCGCCACGGCTATTAATACCCAGCGCCTCCGTCCCCTGCGGGCTCCTATAAAGCCGGGCCTGGCGGCCGGGCAGCCCCTCCAGCCCCGAGACCCTTAACCCCCTGTTGTGAGACTGAAAGTAAGTACCCAAACCATCGCCCGGCGGGCGGCTGCACGTGACACCGACCGTAGTGAGACCAGATGTCCCCCGCAAGGGACATCTGAAGCAGACCCTTGGTGGCACTTAATTGTCCCCGGCGGCTCGGTGGCCTCCAGGACAGCTCGGGGCCCGTCCCCCCCGAGGAGCGGGGAAGGGGTTGGCGGAGGGACAGGAGGGGAGGGGCAGTGCCGGGGAACCCCGCCCCAGGGGATCCCCAGGACGCGTGTGTGGCTTGGGGTGATAGGGTCCCCTCACGGGGGTTGATGGTGAGGACGGAGGTGGGGGTTTGACCCCTTCCAGGTCCCTTCAGGGAGGACCCCGTGTCGAGGGTCAGCATGGACGGAGCCCCGAGGTGACTCAGCCCCAGGGGCTGGGTGACCCATGAACGCCTCCCACCTCGTTCTCCCTGGAGCGGCTGTTTGGGCACCTTTCTGGGGAGGTTTAGGGGGGTGGGAAGGAGGGAGAGCGTTTCTCCGAGGGTCCAGGCCCGTCCGCGCCCCGCAGATGCCGGGTGGACGTCGGGCTCCCGGCGGTGGCAGGGGTCACCCACATCTCTCCCGTCTCCCCCAGGCCCTGGCTGGCTTCCCAGGTGGCCCCAAGGAAGCCCCCTTGGGGACCTGGCAGGGGGGAGCCCAGGGTGCCCAAGCTGGTGGCCTTGGGAGGTGACAGCTTTGTTCTGGGTGGGGCCCGGGTGGGGGCGGCAGAGCCAGCGGGCGTCATTGCTGATTAAGAGGCCGGCTGAGCCGGGCTCAGCCTGTCATCCCGCGCCTTTGGGAGGCAGAGGCGAGTGGATCGCCTGAGCCCGCGGGTTCGAGACCCGCCTGGGCGGCGAGACCTCATCTCTACAATCAATCAAAAAATCAGCCAGGCGTGGTAGCGCGCGCCTGTAATTCCGACTCCTCGGAAGGCTGAGGCAGGAGGATCGCCGGAGCCCAGCGGGGCGAGGCTGCGGTGGCCGGGAGCGGCCGCTGCACTCCAGTCTGGGCGACAGAGTGAGACTCCGACTCAAAAAAAAAAAAAAGAGGCCGGCAGAGTCCACTTGACGGGAGCAACAAATGCTTGGGGGCCCTCACCCCCACCGACGCCCCCCGGTCTCCCTGCCCCCAACGGGGCAGGCTCCATCTCTGTCCTCCCAAGGGACTCTGTGTCGGGGAGCAGCTTGGGGGCTACGATCCCCCCAGGGACGGGGCCGTCGACTGACCTCCTAGTTGGGGAAGCCACATCCTAGGGAGGGTCCGCACGCGGGCCCGCCTGCCCCCCGAAACCCCTGGGAACCCCGAGCCGCCGTCCTGACGCCTCACCAGGGCAGAGGCCAAGGGCGGCGAACTGTCAGCAGGGCCAGGCCTTCTGCCAAGTTCCTTGGGGCCGGGGAGTGACTTGGCCCGAGAGGTGTCAGCCACGGGACGGCCGGCACACGGGAACACGCGCGGCAGGGTCAGTGCCCGTTTCGGAGCCATGTCTGTCCGGCGTGTCCCACCCCGGGCCCCTCGTGGGATTGGGGGCAGGGCTGGGGCCTGGTCTCTGCCCTGAGAGTGGAGCGTCCGCCGGGCCTGTGGACCTCGGGGACGGGGTTGTTCTCTGCGGGGGTGTCCCGGGCGCTGCAGGGCGTCAGCTGCGTCCCTGGGCTCCACCTCCTCCGTGCCGGGGCACCCCGGTGGTGACGCCCATGCACGTCCCCAGACGTCACCCCATGTCCCGGGCAGCAGGGCTGAATCACCCCCAGGTGAGAACCACTGACCTGAGGTGATTCTTGGCCTTGAATAATTCAGGAAGGCGGGGTGCTTTGTGCTGGGTGACCCCGGGACGATTTCAGGTGACCCAAGGACAAGATTTTGAGCGTTAGTAGTTCTGTGGTTTATTTTTTGAAATTAATTAATTAATTTTTTTTGGAGTCGGAGTCTCACTCGGTCGCCCAGACTGGAGCGCAGTGGCCGCTCCCGGCCACCGCAGCCTCGACCTGCTGGGCTCCGGCGATCCTTCCGCCTCAGCCTTCCGAGTAGCTGGAACTCCAGGCGCGCGCTACCACGCCCGGCTGATTTTTTGATTTACTGTAGAGATGAGGTCTCGCTGCCCAGGCAGGTCTTGAACCCGCGGGCTCAGGCAGTCCACTCACCTCAGCCTCCCAAAGGCGCGGGATGGCAGGCTCAGCCACTGAGCCCAGCGTTCTGTGGTTTATTTTAAAAGAAAAAAGAAAAGTCAGGCTTTCCCATGACATGCTATAAAGTTTCCTCTTCAGATGAATTTAGCTAAAATCAGCAGGCGTGGTGGCTCACACCTGTCATCGCAGCACTTTGGGAGGTTGAGGCAGGAGGATCGCTTGAGCCCAGGAGTTCAAGACCAGCCTGGGCAATGTAGCGAGATCCTGTTTCTACCAGAAATACAAAAATAAGCCGGGCGTGTTGGTGGTGCCTGTAAGTCCCAGCTACTCGGGAGGCTGAGGTGGGAGGATCACTTGAGTCCAGGAGGTCGAGGCTGCAGTGATCTGTGATCGCACCACTGCACTCCAGCCTGGGTGAAAGAGAGAGACCCTGTCTCAAAAAAAAAAAGAGAAGGATGGATTGAAAATTCCAAGTGGCCGGGCTCGGTGGCTCAGCCTGTCATCCCACACCTTTAGGAGGCTGAGGTGAGTGGACTGCCTGAGCCCACTGGTTCGAGACCCGCCTGGGCAACTTGGAGAGACCTCGTCTCTACAATAAATCAAAAAATTAGCCGGGCGTAGCGCGCGCCTGTAGTTCCAGCTACTTGGAAGGCTGAGGCGGAAGGATTGTCGGAGCCCAGCAGGTCGAGGCTGCGGTGGCCGGGAGTGGCCACTGCACTCCAGTCTGGGCGACGGAGTGAGACTCCAACTCAAAAAAAAAAAAAGAAAAAGAGAATTCCAAGTGGGAAGAATTCCGGAGGCAGAATTCCAAGTCCCTGAATGCCTGGCAGGTGTCACCTCCTCCCTGTGCCCACTGGGCTGGCCTGGCCGCCGTGACAACTGGCAACACCAGCCACAGACTCAACAACCCAAGTGCCCAGTGCTGCACTGAACACGCAGGAGGGGAAACTGAGGCAGGGGCATCACATTACTGCTTGAGGATGGCTCACCGGGTATTGGTGGGACCTGCCAGGGTTTGGGTGAGGACGTGCATTCTGAACTGTGTGACCTCGGGGGTCCCGTCCCCACGGCTGGCTGAGGGGTACACCCGGGGGTCTGGAAAAACAGGATGGGTGCATCTGGTGTGTCTTGGCTTCCTCGACTGGAGGGCAGGCATGGAATCAGTGTTTGGCAGACCTGAGTTCCAATCTCGATGTCCCTGGGTGACCTTGGGCAAGTGAATTTCCCTCTCTGAGCCTCATGAGAATGGGTCATGGAAGGCTGGAGGCGGTGGCTCATGCCTGTCATCCCAGCACTTTGGGAGGCCGAGGCGGGAGGATCGCTTGAGCCTAGGGGTTTGAGACCAGCCTGGGCAACATAGCGAGACCTCATCTCTACAATAAATAAAAAAATCAGCCGGCGTGGTAGCACGCACCTGTAGTTCCGGCTACTGGGAAGGCTGAGGCGGAAGGATCGCCGGAGCCCAGCGGGTCGAGGCTGCGGAGGCCGGGAGCGGCCGCGGCGCTCCAGTCTGGGCGACGGAGTGAGGCTCCGACTCGGGAAAAAAAAAAGAGAAAGAAAAAGAAAGAAAAGAAAATGGGTCATGAAATAATCTGGCCTCTCAGGAGGTGACCACAGAAGGGTGTGACCAGCCCTTCCAGTCCTCCCGGGAACACGGGACTTTCCATGACCAACCCAGGAACGTTCCGGGCCCTCTGGGATGAGTGTTACTCTACGGCTTCTGTTCACATTTTAAAAATTTTGGGTAACATAAAAATAGAAAAACGTACCATCTTAACCGTGAAAAAACTTTTTTGGCCAGGCTCGGTGCCTCAGCCTGTCATCCCAGTACTTTGGGAGGCCGAAGCAAGTAGATTGCCTGAGCCTGCGGGTTCGAGACCAGCCCGGGCAACGTGGCGAGACCTCGTCTCTACAATAAATTAAAAAAAAATTTTTTTTTTTAATGTAGAGACGCGGTCTTGATATTTGCCCAGGCTGGTCTCGAACACCTGGGCACAAGTGATCCTCCTGCCTCAGCCTCCCAAAGCGTTGGGTTGACAGGTGTGATCCACTGCACCCGGCCTATTCTCACTTTTTTTTTTTTGAGTTGGAGTCCCACTCCGTCGCCCAGGCTAGAGCGCAGTGGCATGCTCACGGCCACCGCAGCCTCAACCTGCTGGGCTCCGGTGACCTTGGGCTTCAGTCTTCCAAGGAGCTGGAACTACAGGCATGTGCACCAATGCCTGGCTAATTTTTTGATTTATTGTAGATATGAGTCTTGCTAGGTTGCCCAAGCTGGTCTCAAACCCGCGGGCTCGGGCGATCCACTCACCTTGGCCTCCCAAGGTGCTGGGATGACAGGCTGAGCCACCGCGCCCAGCCTTCTCGCTCTTTTCTAAACCGTAATGACCGGGGAGGGTGGCGTCCGGCAGGGCTTCTGCTGCCCTGGAATCACCTCCCCCATGTCCCTGTCCTGTCCTGAACTATTTCGGGCACAGTGACCAGCAGACTGGCCTTACCATGCTCCGTGTCTGTGGAAAGGGCAAGCCTTGGCTGGCTCCCTTCTTCCCCTGTTTCTCATCCTGTGCTGTTCCTGTCTGCCCTCCGACCCCGCCCGTCCCCAAGGCCGTCCTCTCTGCGGCCCTGGACTCTGGGTCTCACCACCTGGGTCAGAACACGTTTGCCGCAAAGGGGCAGATGGTCACTATTTTTGGTTTTGCAGACGAGCCCGTCTCCGTCACAAAGACTCAGCTCTGCCACCTCCACATGGAATCCAATGAATGTGGCTGGGTGCCAATAAAGCTTTATTTATAGACACCGATTTCCAGACTCCGTCTCGCTATGTTACCCAAGCTGGTCTCGAACTCCTGGACGCAAGCAATCTTTCCGCCTCGGCCTCCCAAAGTGCTAGGATTACAAGTATCAGCCACCATGCCTGACTTAACTTATTTTTTTTTTTTTTTTTGGGTTGGAATCTCACTCTGTCGCCCAGACTGGAGTGCAGTGGCCGCTCCCGGCCACTGCAGCCTCGACCTGCTGGGCTCCGGCGATCCTTCCGCCTCAGCCTTCCGAGTAGCTGGAACTCCAGGTGCACGCTACCACGCCCGGCTAATTTTATTTTTATTTATTGTAGAGATGAGGTCTCTCCTGCCCAGGCGGGTCTCAAACCCGCGGGCTCAGGCAATCCACTCACCTCAGCCTCCCAAAGGCGCGGGATTACAGGCTGCGCCACTGAGCCCAGCAACTTTTTTTTGAGTACCACTCTGTCGCCCAGGCTGGAGTGCAGTAGCTCGCTGCTCATGGTCACCACAACCTCGACCTGCCGGGCTCCGACAGTCCTTCCACCTCTGCCTTCCAAGTACCACACCCAGCTGATTTTTTGATTTATTGTAGAGACAAGGTCTTGTCAAGTTGCCCGGGCTGGTCTCGAACCCTCGGGCTCAGGCAATCCACTCGCCTCGGCCTCCCAAAGTGCTGGGATGACAGGCTGAGCCACCGAGCTTGGCCTAATTTTAAAATTTATGGTAGGGACGTGGTCTCATCAAGTTGCCCGGCCTGGTCTCAAACCGGTGGGCTCAGGCAGTCCTCTCACCTCGGCCTCCCAAAGTTTGAATTCCATACAATTTGCCTGAGTCAGAAAATTGAATTTGTTTTGTTTCTTCCCCCCCAACCCGTTAACAATGTAATACCTTCCTCAACTCTGGGCTATAAGAACCTGCAGGCTGTCATTAGCTGACCCATGTACTAAACACCCACGAAACGTTTGTTGATTGCTCTAGCATTTAGTGTGCGGTGCCATGAATCTGTAGCTGGACGTTCAGGCATTTTTTTGTTAAAGTCACAAATGTTGGCTATATCACTGAATAAAATGCAAATTACATTGTGTGTGTGTGTGTTAGTGTGTTTTTCTTATCAAGCCTTAAAGGGATTTTTAAACAGTCGTTTTTGACAGCTTTAACATACTATGCAACTGACTCATTGAGTGTGTGCACTACTGGTTTATTTTTTATTTTTTTGAGTTGGAGTCTCACTCTGTCGCCCAGACTGGAGTGCAGTGGCCGCTCCCGGCCACCACAGCCTCAACCCGCTGGGCTCCAGCAATCCTTCCGCCCCAGCCTTCCGAGGAGCTGGAACTACAGGTGCGCGCCACCCCGCCCGACTAATTTTTTGATTTATTGTAGAGATGAGGTCTCGCCAAGTTGCCCAGGCAGGTCTCGAACCCGCGGGCTCAGGCACTCCATTCACCTCGCCTCCCAAAGCACAGGATTACAGGCTGAGCCACTGAGCCCAGTTTGCCCAAGAGAATTAAAAACATGTCTACCCAAAAGTAGATCATACTTGTCATAACAGCACTATGTGTAACAGTTAGAAAGCAGAAACAACACAAGCCTCCATTGAGGGTGACAGAGCCACACGGCGTGGCCCGTCCACACGTGGAACATGACCCAGACACGAAAAAGAAAGAAATTCTGGGCTGGGTGCAGTGACTACACCTGTCATCCCAGCACTTTGGGAGGCCGAGGCGAGAGGATTGCCTGAGCCCACGGGTTCGAGACCAGCCCGGGCAACATGGCGAGATCTCGTCTCTACAATCAATCAAAAAATGAGCCGGGCGTGGTGGCGCGCGCCTGTAGTTCCAGCTACGTGGAAGGCTGAGGCGGAAGGATCGCCGGAGCCCAGTGGGTCGAGGCTGAGGTGGCCGTGAACGTGCCACTGCATTCCAGCCTGTGCGACGAAGTGAGACTCCGACTTAATAAAAAAAAAAAGAAGTCTGGGCTCGGTGGCTCAGCCTGTAATCCTGCGCCTTTGGGAGGCCAGGTGAGTGGATTGCCTGAGCCCACGGGTTCGAGACCCACCTGGGCAACTTGGCGAGACCTCATCTCCACAATAAATAAAAAATAAGCCGGGCATGGTAGCGCATGCCTGTAATTCCGGCTACTTGGAAGGCTGAGGCGGAAGGATCGCCGGAGCCCGCAGGTCAGGCTGCGGTGGCCGGGAGCGGCCACTGCCTTCCAGTCTGGGCGACAGAGTGAGACTCCGACTCAAAAAAAAAAAAAAAAGAAGAGCCGGGCTCAGTGGCTCAGCCTGTAATCCTGCGCCTTTGGGAGGCAAGGTGAGTGGATTGCCTGAGCCCCGGGTTCGAGACCCACCTGGGCAACTTGCGAGACCTCATCTCTACAATAAATCAAAAAAAAATAGCCGGCATGGTAGTGCAGCCTGTATTCCGGCTCCTTGGAAGGCTGAGGCGGAAGGATCGCCGGAGCCCGGCAGGTCGAGGCTGCGGTGGCCGGGAGCGGCCACTGCGCTCCAGTCTGGGCGACAGGAGTGAGACTCCAGCTCAAAAAAAAAAAAAAAAGATTAAAACAAAAGAAAAAACCGCCCAATGATTTCCACAGCAGCCTTGCCACTTGACATTCCCACCAACAAAGCAGGAGCATTGTGGGTCCTCCTCAGCCTTGTCAACACTTGCTACTGTCTGTGTTTTTCATTCTAGCCTTCTGGTGGGGCGTGATGGTCTCACTGTGGTTTGGTTTGCATTTCCCTGCTGCCTGAGGACACTGGCCATGCCTTCTTGTGCGTCTTGGTCCCTGTGCCTCTCTGGAGAAATGTCTGTGCAGATACTTTGCCCTTTTTTTTTGAGTGGGAGTCTCACTCCGTCGCCCAGACTGGAGCGCAGTGGCCGCTCCCGGCCACCGCAGCCTCGACCTGCCGGACTCCGGCGGTCCTTCCGCCTCAGCCTTCCAAGGAACTGGAACTACAGGCGCGCGCCACCACGCCCGGCTCATTTTTTGATTTATTGTAGAGGCGAGGTCTCGCCAAGTTGCCCGGGCGGGTCTCGAACCCGGGGGCTCAGGCAATCCACTCACCTCGGCCTTCCAAAGCGCTGGGATGACAGGCTGAGCCACCGAGCACGGCTTCTTCTTTTTCTTCTTTGCCAGTCAGGGTCTGGCTCTGCTACCCAGGCTGGAGATGAGTGGTGCGATCATAGTTCACTGTAGCCTTGAACCTCTGGCCTCAAGCAATCCTGCTGCCTCAGCCTCCCGAGTAGCTGGAATTACGGGTGCCACTATCCCTGGCTAACTGAAAAAAATTTTTTTTTGTGGAGACAGGGGGTCTTGCTATGTTGCCCAGGCTGTCTTTTTTAAATAAAGACCCTCGTCAGAATGGATTGGGGCCCACACATATGACCTCATTTTTAATTTAACTACTTTTTGGGGTCTTTTTTTGAGTCGAAGTCTCACTCTGTCACCCAGGCTGGAGTGTAGTGGCACGCTCACAGCCACCACAGCCTTGGCCTGCTGGGTAAGCAGAGACTTAGGCTCAAATCCCGCTTAAATATTTGAGGATTCTCAGGGCTTCTAAGCACTCTGCGGCCCGGTGGGCATGGTGTCCCCAGCCCTCGGACTCTCTGGCCTGGGGACCTTTCACCTCCCTGCAAGGTGCCCTGGGGTCCCCGCCAGGCCAGCGGCTCTGGTGACCGAGCACCCGTCCAGGTTCACGGTGGCTGAGGGGTCCAGGAGACAGACCCCAGGCAAATCGGGACGAGCTGGTGGCCCCCGAAGCGGCCTGGCCTGGGTCTCGGGGCTGAGGCGAGGGTCCCTAGGAGGCCTCCCCCGAGACAAGTAGAGGGCAAACCCCGGGCCCAGAAGCACTTGGGGCTCTCCCAGTGCTGCTGCCGTCGGGCCCGTCTGTGCCCCTGGCCAGGCAGCCCAGCCTGGAAATGGGAAACAGCCAGAGGCTTGGGCAGGGTGGGGGGCCCTGGGGGAGACAGCAGCTGGGTCTCCATCCGTCCATCTGTCCATCTGTCCGTCCATCCATCTCCGCGCTCTGTGCTGGGTCTTGAGGCCAGTGCGGGGAGATCCACCACCCTCCGTGGCTCCCCAGGGTGACTTCTGCCGCCAGGGCAGGAGCTGGGGACAGTTTCCTAGGGCCCAGGACCCCCAAACAGGGCTGGGCCGAGACAGGAGGGGCTCCCACGGGGGCCAAGCCCACGGGACCGACCGGCTGCCCATTCCGGAATGCAGACCAGGGAGCCTCTGGGCAAACAGACACCCCACTGCACGCACCCAGGCGGGCAGCTCGGAGGCAGCGATGCCTGCCCAAACTCCTCACCCCCTGATGGCTGCAGACGCAGCAAGGAAGCCTCTGGGGACCTTCACGCCTCCTGAAATCACGCCCGTGCCCTGACTTTTTTGCGGGTGGTCCAGGCTGGAGTGCAGTGGCGTGATCATGGCTCACTGGGACTACAGGTGCCGTCACGCCCGGCTCATTTATTTTTTTGTAGAGATGAGGTCCAGGCTGGTCTCCAACTCCTGGGCTCAAGTGATCCTCCCACCTCGGCCTCCCAAAGTCCTGGGATGACAGGTGTGGACCACCGCACCTGGGCTTCCCAGCCTTGACCGTTCTCTCTCCCCTCCCCTCCTGTCTTTTTATTGATGTGGAATCCGCATAGCATAAGACTGTCTGCTTTTTTTGTTTGTTTTTGAGTCGGAGCCTCACTCCGTCGACCAGACTGGAGGGCAGCGGCCGCTCCCGGCCACCGCAGCCTCGACCCGCTGGGCTCCGGCGATCCTTCCGCCTCAGCCTTCCGAGTAGCCGGAATTACAGGCGTGCGCCACCACACCTGGCTGATTTTTTGATTGATTGTAGAGATGAGGTCTCGCTGCCCAGGCGGGTCTCGAACCCGCGGGCTCAGGCCATCCCCTCACCTCAGCCTCCCAAAGCGCGGGATGACAGGCTGAGCCGCCAAGCCCGGCTAGGGCTGTCCGCTTTAAAGGGAACAATTTGGTGGCATTCTGTGCATTCTTGTGCCACCACCCCCATCGCTGAGAAGTCAAACCCCTGTCCTGCCCCGACAGCCTCTGAGCCGCTCTCTGCCTCTGGGCTTGGCCCGCTCTGGACATTTCATGTGAGCGGAGTCACAGGACAGGGCCCTTCTGTGTCCAGCTGCTCTCACTTGGTGTCTGTCCTCAGGGCTCACTCATGTGACAGCACGGATCAGAATTCCATTTCTGGGACTACAGGCTAAGTTTTTTGTTTTTTTTTTTTTACTTTTGGGTCAGAGTCTCACTCTGTCACCCAGGCCGGAGGGCAGGGACATGCTCCCGGCCACCGCAGCCTCGACCTGCAGGGCTCAGGCGATCCTTCTGCCTCAGCCTTCCTAGGAGCTGGAACTATAGACGCACACCACCACACCCGGCTAATTTTTGTGATTTATTGTAGAGACGAGGTCTTGCCACGTTGACCGGGCTGGTCTTGAACTCGCAGGCTCAGGCAATCCTCTCGCCTTGGCCTCCCAGATTGCTGGGAAGACAGGCGTGAGCCACTGTGCTCAAGCACACTTTTTTTTTTTTTTGAGTTGGACTCTCGCTCTGTCACCCAGGCTGGAGTGCAGTGGCATGCTCACGGCCACCGCAGCCTCGACCTGCTGGGCTCCGGCGATCCTTCTGCCTCAGCCTTCCAAGTAGCCGGAATTACAGGCATGAGCCACCGTGAGGTCTTGTCAAGTTGCCCAGGCTGGACTCAAACCCATGGGCTCAAGCAATCTTCTCCCCTCGGCCTCCCCAAGTGATGGGATGACAGGTGTCAGCCACCACACCCGGCAACACACTTTTAAAAATTGAAAATGGCCGGGCTCGGTGGCTCAGCCTGTAATCCTGCGCCTTTGGGAGGCTGAGGTGAGTGGATGGCCTGAGCCCGTGGGTTCGAGACCCGCCTGGGCAGTGAGACCTCATCTCTACAATAAATCAAAAATCAGCCGGGCATGGTGGCGCGCGCCTGTAATTCCGGCTACTCGGAAGGTTGAGGTGGAAGGATCGCCGGAGCCCAGCAGGCGAAGCTGCGGTGGCCGGGAGCGGCCACTGCACTCTAGTCTGGGCAACAGAGTGAGACTCCAACTCAAAAAATAAAAAATAATAAAAATAAAAAATGAAAATGGGTCAGCAGAGCCAGATTCAATGGCTCTTGCCTGTCATCCTAGCACTTAGGGAAGCTGAAGTGGGAACATCACGTGAGCCCAAGAGTTTGAGACCAGCCTGGGCAACATAGCAAGATCTCATCTCTACAAAAAATTAAAAACTTGCTGGGCTTGTTGGTTCACACCTGTCATCCCAGCACTTTGGGAGGCGGAGGTGAGTGGATGGCCTGAGCCCGCGGGTTCGAGACCCGCCTGGGCAACTTGGCGAGACCTCATCTCTACAATAAATCAAAAATGAGCCGGGCATGGTAGTGCGTGCCTGTAATCCCGGCTACTCGGAAGGCTGAGGCGGAAGGATCGCCGGAGCCCGGCAGGTCGAGGCTGCGGTGGCCGGGAGCATGCCACTGCCCTCCGGCCTGGGTGACAGAGTGAGACTCCAACTCAAAAAGAAAAATCAGCTGGGTGTGGTGGTGCGTGCATGTAGTCCCAGTTGTTTGGAGGCTGAGGTAGAAGAACTGCCTGAGCCCAGGGGGCTGAGGTTGTGGTCACCTGTGAGTGTGCCACTGCATCCAGCCTGGGCCACAGAGTGAGCCCTCGAGTCAAAGAAAGGGGGGTGGCCTATCCCCGGGGGTGGACCAGCTGGGTCGTGTGTGACCGGTTCTTTCTTTTTTCTTTTCTATTTTTTTTGTAGCCGTATTTATTGAGAGGACAGAGAAGCTCCCACAGCGGGAAGGGACCCGAGGGGGTTACCCTCTTTCTTGTTTCTTTCAAATGTTCCACCTCAAACGTTCCACTGGGATTTTTGTGTCTTGGGTGGAGTGGGCCAGTGCCTGCAGTTCCAGAGCCAGCCACAAGGTGTCATCCCTGGGTCGCAGGGTGCTCCGAGTCCCCGGCCCGCCTCGGGCAAACGGAACGGAGCCCCGGGAAAGCCGGGTTCAAATCCCGGCTCCTCCTCCGTTTGCCCTTCCATGAAATGGGCTTGGATTAGAAACTGTCTCCCAGAGGTGGCCGGAAGGGCTCGGGGCAGGGGGGGACGACATGATTTCGGTGGGAGGGGTGGGCTTGGTGCCCGAAGCGGGAGTGGGTGCTTTATGGGTAACCGGGGTCCGGGAGGGTCCCGATGACCCCTCCAAGGTGGGTGGCGGCTTCCTCTGTCACAGAGAACGGTGGCAGGGGGCGGGAGGGCAGAGCTCGGCCACTCGGGCGCCTCTCTGGCTTCCGGCGTTTACTGGAAGCCCGCATGAAATTTCACCTTTGGGGAAACGGAGACCCCCAAGGATCCCACCCCACCCCCCCGCGCACGGCGGCAGGAGTCCAGCAGGTGCAGGCCGGGACTGGCCGCAGCTCTCGGCCCCGAGGCCACCAAAGAGCCGGCGAGGGGTCAGGACCTCAGAGAGAACAGGCCGGGTCCCCCCGGTTAAAAAAAACCAGGACCCGGTTTAATGCTGAGACCACGGCCAGGTGACACGGGGGCGGGGGCCGGTCCCGGAACCCAAGACGTCGAGCCCCGAGGGAAACAGTCACTGGGTGTTGGGCTGGCCCGCTCTGTGGCCGCCACCAAGCCCGGGGGCCCGAGGCGGGACTGGGCTGGCCAGGGCCAGGGCGCAGGCCTGGGGCCGGTTCAGCAGGGAGTTCTGAATGTCCTCCAGGACGAGGTGGAAGAGCTCCTCTCGGGACTTCGTGCCGTCCAGGTAGGCTGAAACGAGGAAGGCCGTGGTCACGGCCGCTAGGTCACTGGGCTGTCACCGGGACCGAGGTGACTGGCACACGGGGTGACGGGCGGACCGCTGCATCGGAAGGAAGCCACCCGCAGAGTCAGGCTGCCAGAATCCACCCGTCTTGGGGACCAACAGCAAGAGGGAATGGGGTGGGACTCCAGGAGGGACTTCCGATTTCCCAAATGGTCTTGAGTGTGAGGGGGAAGGTCTGAAGGGCATTTACGGCGGGGAGGGGCTGGGCCCAGGGTCCCCCCAGGGCGAGGCCTGGTCTGGCTGGGAAACTCACCCACTTCTATACCGGCGGCTTCCATCTCCCGTCTGTACTTCTGGTACATGGGCCACACGTGGCCGTCAAAGAGGCCGGGGGGATCGGGAACCGTGTAGTTGCGGGTACTGCAGAGGAAGACCCAGCAAGAAAGCAAGAATGAGAAATGGCCACAGGCCAGATGCGGTGGCGCCTGCCTGTCATCCCGGCACCTTGGGAGGCCGAGGCAGGAAGATCGCTTGAGCCCAGGCACTCAAGAGCAGCCTGGGCCACATAGTGAGATGCTGTCTGTATAAAAAACAACAAAAAAAGAGCTGGGCACGGTGGCGTCTGTAGTCCCAGTTACCTGGGAGGCCAAGGCAGGAGGAGGGCCTGAGCCCAGGAGGTCAAGGCCGTCCTGCCAAGGTCCATTCCGGGTCCCCCCCAGGACTCGAGACAGGCCCCCTGGCCCCAGGCCTACCTTCTCCGGTCTTTGCACACCTCGTAGGGGACGGTCAGGAAGTACCGGCGGCTGTAGACGTCCACCAAGGGCCTGGCGGGAGGGGACGCATCAGCCGTGGCTGGAATGCCTGGCCTCCGCGGCCCTGGCCTCTAGGGATTTGCTGGGTGGTGAGGACCTGGGGGCTTGAGCTTAGGGGGCAGGGAGGAGACTGGCATTGCCCACGGCAGCCTCCGAACGGACCCGTGTCTTTCTCCCGGGGTCACACCGCCAGGCCGGGGAGTCCAGCCCAGGCTGCAGGTCTGCCTGAGAAGGCTGAGGTTCTAGAAGGAGGACTCAGTTTCCCCAAGAAGCGTGATTGTTCGCCCCAGACTTGGGGTGATCCTAGCTCTGCCCTGGACGCCTGGCCTCCGGGGGTCGGACCCCCTGGACTCCGGCCTCCTGTCTGTCAACACGTGGGCCGAGAGCTGGCTCACGCCTGTCATCCCAGCACTTTCGGGAGGCCGAGGTGGGAGGATCGCTTGAGCCCAGGAGTTGGGCAGCACAGGAAGACTTCCGTTTGCATTAAAAAAAAAAAAAAAGCCAGAAAAAAGAGCCGGGTGTGGTGGCGCCTGTGGTCCCGGCTTCCCAGGAGGCTGAGGCAGGAGGATCACTTGAGCTGAGGAGGTGGAGGCTGCAGTGAGCGAAGATGGCGCCCCTGCACCCCAGCCTGGGGACAGAGCGAGACTTTCTCTGCAGAAAACAGAAACATGAACCAGGCCTGGGGGGCCTGCAGTCCCAGCTGCTCGGGAGGCCAAGGCGGGAAGGCTGCCTGGGCCCAGGAGTGGGAGGCGCCGGTGAGCTGTGGCCGTGCCACTGCCCCCCTGACGGGGCCACAGAGCCAGACCCTGCCCTTGGAAATACAATGATCGTAATGAGGATAGTGATAAAAACAGTCCCGGAGGCCGGACTGCCCGGAGCGAGGCTCACTTGTAGCTGTAGAGCAGGAAGCCTTCCAGGAGGAGGATGTGGGTGTCCGAGGCGTCGGGCCGGACGGTGACCCCGTGGGCGCGGGCGAACTTCTGCGGGCAGCTCACCCAGGCCTGCACGGTGCTCAGCATGGCCTCCATGTCCAGGGACTCCAGCACTGGAGGCAGACAGAGCGGGCCTTGGAGGAGGCCCAGGCCTGGACCGGGGAGCGGGGCGGGGCCGGAGATGGGCGTGACCAGGGCAGCGCCGTGTTGGCATGGGCGTGGCCTGCGTGGGCGCGGCCTGGGCCGGCGCCTATTGGCAAGGGCGTGGGCGTGGCCTGCAAGGGTGGGCGTGGCCGGGGCCGACGCCTACTTGGCATGGACGCGGGCGTGGCTGATGATGGGCGTGGCCTGAGTGGGCGTGACCGGGAGGGATGGGGCTGGCGATGGGCGTGGCCAGGGCCGGCGCCTAGTTGGCATGGACGTGGGCGGGGCCGTGGGCCGGAGGGGCGTGGCCGGCGACGGAAAGTGGGCGAGGCCGGCGGTGGGCGTGGCCGGGACAAGCCGTGTTGGCATGCGCGGGGCGGGGCTTGCGGGGCGGGGCGGGCCGGGGGCGGCGGGCCGGCGGCGGGGCGGGGCCGAGGCCGCATGGTCCTCACCGTCCCACTGTTTGAAGCCGTCTTCCCCAACTGCTATTTGGTCTTGGGGCTGAAACAGAGAAGCCCGGACCTGGCACTCAGTCTCGGCTCCAGCCGGCCCCGCCCCACCCCAACCCGGGGGTTCGAGTCTTGGGGGTCCCAGGACAGAGCTGCTGCTTTCGGGTTCCAAAGTCCCGGAGGACTGGGGTCTCCGGGTTGGCGGTGGGATTCTGCCCGGCCCGCCACCTCGCTGGGGAGCCTGGGGCGCTCTGAGCCCATTTTGCAGACGGGAAAGTGGGGGTGCAGAGGAATGAAGGCTGCGGCGGCAGGGGCTGGCGGGGCGAGCCCCCCCGCGGGATGGAGCGGCCCGTCAGGCTAAGGGGGTTCCCTGCTGCAGGGGTGTCCGTGAGAACAGGCTGGGCACGGAGTGGGCGCTCAGAAAACGAGAGGAAGGGGCAGGCAGGAAGAGGAGGCGGCAGAGGGCGAGGCCCGCCCCGGCCTGGCTGGGTCCCTCCTCACCCCACCTCGCAAGGGCGACCACCTTGAAGAAGTCATCCTGGTGAATCACACAGCAGTTGGGCAGTGCCTGGAGCAGGCTGTGGGTCAGTGTGGTCTTCCCGCCGTTGGTCATTCTGAAGAGAAAGCAGAGCGTGTGGGGCTGCCCAGGCCTCCCAGGAGGCCACGGTGGCCAGGGAGGGGGCAGCCTGGGGTCAGATCTGAGGGCTTCCTTGCAAATGAGCGCCCAGGATTTTTGGGCACAAGCAATCCTCCCGCCCCAGCCTTTCGAGAAGCTCGGGACTGCAGGCACGCCATGCCGTGCCCCGCTAAGCTTTAAAATTCTTTTGTAGAGGTGGGGTCTTGCTGTGTTATCCAGGCTGGTCTCAAACTCCTGGCCTCAAGTGATCCTCCCACCTCGGCCTCCCAAAGCTCTGAGATTACAAGGCATGAGCCACTACACCTGGTCCTAGTCTTAAATATAAAACACAAAAGTGTAAAACCTGTAGCACAGACAAGAGGACATTTGTATTTGCTGAGGGTCAGACAGGGTCAGAGAAGGCTTTCTGAGCAGAGAAAAGTGGCAGACAGCTTTCTTTTTTTGAGTTGGAGTCTCACTCTGTCGCCCAGACTGGAGTGCAGTGGCCGCTCCCGGCCACCGCAGCCTCGCCCTGCTGGGCTCCAGCGATCCTTCCGCCTCAGCCTTCCAAGTAGCCAGAACTACAGGCATGCGCTACCACACGAGGGTTAATTTTTTATTTATTGTAGAGATGAGGTCTCACCAAGTTGCCTGGGCTAGTCTTGAAGCCGTGAACTCGGGCAATCCACTCACCTCGGCCTCCCAAAGTGCTGGGATCACAGGCCGGGCCACCAAGCCTGGCCTACAGAAAGCATTTTTTGTTTTTTTTCAGGCTGGAGATTTTTATTTCTTTGGTCCACAGAGTGGGGTGGCAGACCCCTATAGAAAGCATTTTTTAAAAACGGATTTTATTTTAATTATTTTTTTGTAGAGATGGGGCCTCACTATATGGCCCAGGCCAGTCTTGAACTCCTGGCCTCGAGCGATTCTCCTGCCTTGGCCTGCCAAAGTGCTGGGATTACAGATATGAGCCACCACTCCTGGCTCCCAGAGCACTTTTTTTTTTTTTTTTTTTTTTAGTTGGAGTCTCACTCTGTCACCCAGACTGGAGTGCAATGGCACACTCCCGGCCACCGCAGCCGCAACCTGCTGGGCTCCTGCGATCCTTCTGCCTCAGCTTTCCAAGGACCCGGAACTACAGGTACGCGCTATCACGGCCGGGTAATTTTTTTGGTTTCTTGTAGACACGAGGTCTCGCCAAGTTGCCCGGGTGGGTCTCGAACCCACAGGCTCAGGCAATTCACTCCCTTCGGCCTCCCAAAGTGCTGGGATGACAGGCTGAGCCACCGAGCCCGGCCCAGAAAGCATTTTAAAAAAGCCAGCCTAGGTAACAGAGTGAGACCCTGGCTCAAAAAAACAAAACCAAAAAAACCCCAACTCCTTTAAGATTTCATGGTCCGTGGGGTGTGAATTAACCCTTGCCTGGCACACAGCCTTGGGCCCTGCTTCTAATTTGGTGTCTCAGCGCCACAAAAAGTCTGTCGGTCTTCTGACCTGTTTTAACAGGAAGGCTGGTCAGCTGTGGCGTCCTCTAAACCCCAAAGGGGGGGCATGATGAGTCGTGTCTGACGCTGTCGCGTCATGGCCAGGAATTCCGTTTCTCCGGTTTCTCTGGGGTCCCCCTGGCCCAGAGGGGTGTGCTTCACCAGGAGCGGAGCCCAGGATATTATTTTTAGTTTGCACGTGTGTGCACGAGCCTCTGAAGCCTCTTGTGTGTGACCGTGGACAAGAGGCTCTGATGTCCGCTGGAGAGTCACACGCTCCTTTATATTTATTTATTTTTGTAGAAATAGGCTCTCACTCTGGTGCCCAGGCTGGTCTCGAACTCCTGGCCTCCGGCAATCATCCTGCCCCAGCCGCTCGAAGTGCAGATGGCCGGCATTCTCCTTTTGAACATGAAGGCCGACTCTCTCGGCTGCCACCTGGCTCAGAAGGCCCCATTTCGCTGTTCCCCACTTGAGATTCCTAAGTGGTTTCGAACAAGGGGGATCGAATTTTCCTCTCACATCCGGCGCTGCAAATTCTGCAGCCTGCATGGAGCACAAGAGAAGCCTTTTCCAAGCCGGGCGTGGTGGCTCATGCCTGTCATCCCAGCACTTTGGGAGGCAGAGGCGAGAGGATTGCCTGAGCCCATGGGTTCGAGGCCAGTCTGGGCAACTTGGCAAGACCTCGTCTTTACAATAAAGAAAAATTAGCCAGGCGTGGTAGTGCATGTCTGTCGTTCCAGCTGCTTGGAAGGCTGAGGCGGAAGGATCGCCTGAGCCCAGCAGGTCGAGGCTGCAGTGGCTGTGAGCGTGCCACTGCACTCCAGCCTGGGCAATACAGTGAGACTCTGACTCAAAGAAAACAAAAAAAGAAAAAAAGGTAAGCCTTATTCTAACAGCTGAGATTACTATGTGGTGTTTCCTAACCTGTTTCTTCTGGGTAACATATCGGGGTCCTGTTTCTCCAACAGTCTTTTTTTTTTTGAGTCAGGGTCTCACTCTGTTGCCCAGACTAGAGTGCAGTGGCACGATCACAGCCCACCGCAACCTCGACCTCGTGGTCTCAATCGATCCTCCTGCCTCAGCCTCCAGAGCAGCTGGGCCTACAGGCATGACCACACCCAGCTTTTTTTTTTTTTTTTTTTTGTAGAGACGAGGTCTCGCTACGTTGCCCAGGCTGGTCTCAAACAAGCGATCCTCCCACCTCAGTCTCCCAAAGTGCTGGACTGACAGGCGTGAGCCACCTCGCCCAGCTGAAAGTTTTTAAAATTTATTTTTATTTTTAATGAAAATGGGTGTTGTGTGGCTCACACGTAACCTGACTCTGGTATGGCCTCGTGTGACAGATAGCGGACCCCTTATCTGAACTCAGGCGTTCCTTTCTGCTGGTCTTTAGACAGAGCTTAACCCTTTCCACCGACTGCCAGCTGAAGACCCCCCAAAACCCACCCATGATGCGTAAGCCACACGTCTCGGCTTTCTGGGGGAACCCACGTCCCCCCCAGGTGTTGATGTCCAATTCCGCCTGCAATTCCTGCCTCTTTAAGACGGATAAAGCCAGACAGTAACCAGCACCCTTCTTGACAGCATTTCATGCCGTCGATGACCCTTCGGGGACGCTGCCCACCCACCTGCGTGTCTGTCCCCGCCGGGGAGGACACCCCAGCTTGGGTGAATTCTCTCTCCCGACTGAGTTTTATTTTTCACCCCGAGTACAGTCGAGGGGAAATGATTTCCATTTGGAAAACAGGAAATTTTGTTCTGGAAGGGAAGGCCCAGGACCCCCGGGGCAGAGAATTCCCCAGGAGTCCCGACCTTGGGTGGTGGGCCGACCTCAGGCACCTGGTGGTCACCCCGGCAGGGCCGCCCCCACCCCCGCCTCCCACTCGGCTCACCCTCCGATGCCCACGATGAGCTTCATGTCCGTGGAGAGGCGGCGGGGACGCGGCCAGGCAGCCTCCAGACGGCGGACGCCGGGCTCGACCTCGCGAAGTGCGCGGTGTGCGTCCCGCCTTCATTGAGAAAACCGGGCGCCTTTATAGGTCCCAGAAGCCTGGAGGCCGCCCTGGGGGAGGTGGCCCTGTGGGGGCGGGGGCAGAGGCGGGTGGAGGCCACCGCACCTGTTCCCGCCAATGGAAATAGCTGCAGAGGCCGCCTGCTGCCTAAATTAGCCACGGGCAGGCGGGCGCGACCCTCCCCCTCCTCGCTCTATGCCCCTCCTCCCTCTCCCCTCCTGACCGGAGAGCCGAGATCAGCAGCCTCACCTCTTCCCTCCCTAAAAATATCGGTCCCCTGGCCTGACCCTGACATCAAGCCCGGGTGCCCGGGAGAAGGAACTCACCGCCCCTGCAGCCCCTGAAAGCACCAGCAGCTTAGGCTGGCCCCGGGGGAACCTCCTTTTCCTGGGCACGGAGGCCAAGGTGGGCTTAGGCTGGCAGCGTGACTGACTCTCAAGTCCTCTTTGCCCTGGGACGGGGCCAGCCGGGAAGCCGCAGCATGACACCAGGGGCCATTCAGCCAGTGCCCAAGTGGCCGCGGGCCGGCCCGGAGTCACTTGATTGGGCGGAGGGGGACACGCGGTCACTTGATTGGGCCCAGGGCAGCCCCAGGGTCACCCTGCTGAGTTCCCTGGCTTTTATTTATTCAATTTTTTTGAGTCGGAGTCTGGCTCTGTCGCCCAGGCTGGCGTGCAGGGGCGTGGTCCCAGCCCACTGCAGCCTTGACCTCCCGGGCTCAGACCAGTCTCCCCCTTCAGCCTTCCAAAGTGCTGGGATGACCAGTGCAACCACGGCGCCCGGCCCTGCAATTATTACTATTATTATTATTTTGAGTTGGAGTCTCACTCTGTCGCCCAGACTGGAGTGCAGTGGCCACTCCCGGCCACCGCAGCCTCGACCCGCTGGGCTCCGGCGATCCTTCCGCCTCAGCCTTCCAAGTAGCCAGGATTACAGGCCTGCGCCACCACGCCCGGCTGATTTTTTGATTTATTGTAGAGATGAGGTCTCGCTGCCCAGGCGGTCTCGAACCTGCGGGCTCAGGCAATCCACTCACCTCAGCCTCCCAAAGTGCTGGGATTAGAGGCTGAGCCACCGAGCCTGGCTGAGTTTGGTTTTTTTGTGTGTGTCAGAGTCTCACTCTGTCGCCCAGACTGGAGAGCAGCGGCACAATCACGGCCACCCCAGCCTCACCCTGCTGGGCTCCGGCAATCTTTCCACCTCAGGCTTCCAACTTGCTGGAACTACAGGCACACGCTACCACACCCGGCTAATTTTTTGATTTATTGTAGAGATGAGGTCTCTCCAAGTTGCCGAGGCTGGTCTCAAACCCGTGGCTCAGGCAATCCTCTCACCTTGACCTCCCAAAGTGCTGGGATTATAGGTGTGAGCCACCGTGCCCAGCCTTTTTTTTTTTTTTAAATCGGGGTCTTATTCTGTGGCCTAGGCTGGAATGCAGTGGCATGATCATGGCTCACAACAGCCTTGACCTCCTGGGCTCAGGCGATCCTCCCGCCTCAGCCTCCCGAGTAGCTGAGACTACAGGCATCACCATGTTCGGCTCATTATTTAATTTTGCAATAAACATGGGGTCTTGCAGCCGGGCTCGGTGGCTCAGTCTGTAATCCCGCGCCTTTGGGAGGCTGAGGTGAGTGGATTGCCTGAGTCCGCGGGTTCGAGACCCGCCTGGACAACTTGGCGAGACCTCGTCTCTTAATAAATCAAAAATCAGCCAGGCGTGGTAGCGCATGCCTGTCATTCCGGCTACTCGGAAGGCTGAGGCGGAAGGATCGCCGGAGCCCAGCAGGTAGAGGCTGCGGTGGCCGGGAGTGGCCACTGCACTCCAGTCTGGGTGACAGAGTGAGACTCCAACTCAAAAAAAATGAAATAAAATAAAATAAACATGGGGTCTTGCTATGTTGCCCAGGCTGGTCTCAAACTCCTGGGCTCAAGCGACCCTTCCACCTCAGCCTCCCAAAGTGCTGGGATGACAGGTGTGAGCCACCGCACCAGGTCAGTCTGGTCATATGGATACTCAGCTACTCCAGATGTGGGTGAATGTGGCCAGTGTCACCTTGCGGCCCCAGGCAGGACAGACCTGGTGGACATGTCAGGAGAGACGAGGGCTGCCAGGTTAGAGTATACCAGTGACCGTGACCGTGGCCTTTTCTCGTTGGTCCCTCTTCCTTCCTCTCCCTCTCACCTTGAATCCGGCCACTCTGGAGTTCTGGCTCTGCCCGCTCTGGACCTCCAGGTCGGTGGCCTCTGCGCCACCTGGTGCCCAGCAGGCAGGCAGGAAAACCCATTGACCTCTGGCCCAGTTTCTGTGGCCAGAATCTCCTGGGAGCCTCCGGGCGGGGCACGTGGCCGGGACCTCAGGCGACGGTGACGCGCCCAGATAAAGGTCCTGGCAGGATGCCGCTGGGAGGCCTCTCTGGGCTGGCCCACACCAGCTGGGGCAGGAGGGTGGAGCCACGGGGGTCCGTGTGCCGGTCTGCCCATCCCACCCAGGTCACAGTCAAGGGCACTAAATAGTGACCTCACGGTCACAGCCTGTGACTCCATTATATGAAATGCCCAGCCGGGCTCGGTGGCTCAGCCTGTAATCCCGCGCCTTGGGAGGCTGAGGTGAGTGGATTGCCTGAGTCCGCGGGTTCGAGACCCGCCTGGGCAGCGAGACCTCATCTCTACAATAAACCAAAAATCAGCTGGGCGCGGTAGCGCATGCCTGTAATTCCAGCTACTCGGAAGGCTGAGGCGGAAGGATCGCTGGAGCCCAGCAAGTCAAGGCTGCGGTGGCCGGGAGTGGCCCCTGCACTCCAGTCTGGGCGACAGACTGAGACTCCAACTCAAAAAAAACAACAATAACAACAAAAAAACCCCACCAGACTGGGCTTGGTGGCTCAGCCTGTCATCCCAGTACTTTGGGAGGCTGAGGCGAGTGGATTGCCTGAACCCGTGGGTTCAAGACCAGTCCAGGCAACTTGGTGAGACCTTGTCTCTACAATATATTTAAAAATTAGCCAGGTGCGGAAGCATGCACCTGTGTTTCCGGTTACTTAAAAGGCTGAGGCGGAAGGATTGCCGGAGCCCAGCAGGTCAATGCAGGGGTGGCTGTGCACGGTACTCCAGCCTGGGCAACAGAGGGAGATTCCAACTCAAAAAAAAAAAAAAAAAAAAGGTTAATTCTATGTTGAGTGACTCTCAATTTTTTTTTTTTTGAGTTGGAGTCTCCCTCTGTCGCCCAGACTGGAGTGCAATGGCCACTCCTGGCCACCGCAGCCTCGATCTGCTGGGCTCTGGCGATCCTTCCGCCTCAGCCTTCCAAGTAGCTGGAATTACAGGCGGCGCTACCACGCCCGGCTAATTTTTTGATTTATTGTAGAGATGAGGTCTCGCCAAGTTACCCAAGCGGGTCTCGAACCCGCGGGCTCAGGCAATCCGCTCACCTCAGCCTCCCAAAGGCACGGGATTACAGGCTGAGCCACCGAGCCCGGCATCTCATTTCAATTAAAAAAAAAAAAAAAAAAAGGCCCACGCAATGGCTCACGGATGTAATCCCAGCAGCAGCACCTTGGGAGGCTAAGGTTGGAGGATCATCGAGGCTAGGAGTTTGAGACCAGCCTGGGCAACACAGCAGCCCTCGTCCCTACAAAAAACCAAAAACTTAGCCAAGTGTGGCGACGCCTGTCGTCCCAGCAACTTGGGAGGCTGAGGCGGGAGGATCGCCTGAGCCCAGGAGGTCGAGGCTTCGGTGAGCCGTGATGCTGCCGCCGCACTCCAGCCTGGGCCACAGAGCAAGACCCTGACTCTAAAAAAAATAGTGTCCAGCCCCTTCATCGAGTCTGGCTCCGCTGAGACCCCCGTGCAGCCTGGGTTGTCCCCGGCCCCGTGCTGGTCATGGGCCAGGTAGGGCCACCCCTTTCCTCTTGGTGATTGCCGCTTCCTCACAGGTCGCGGGTCACAGGGACCCTTCCTCCTGGTCCTGTCGAGGCCCCGGTTCCCTGGGTCGAGGTCCTCACTTGGGACGTGAGCTGGGAGAGGGGCTGGATCCTGGAATGAATGGATCAACGAGTGAGGTTTCCAAGAAGTCCCTGAGGGGAATTAGAGATTATGCAGGGGGTGAAGAAAGGGACTGGCTGTCACCCCCAAAGGGACAGGCTGTCATCCCTTAAAGGGATGGGCTGTCCCCAAAAAGGGATAGGCTGTCACCCCCAAAACGAATGGGCTGTCACCCCTAAAAGGGATGGACTGTCACCCCCAAAGAAGGATGCACTGTCAGCCCCAGAAGGGAGAGGCTGTCACTCCCAGAAAGGACAGGTTGTCACCCCCAAAAGGGAGGGGCTGTCAGCCCTAAAAGGGACGTGCTGTCACCCCAAAAAAGGGCAGGCTGCCACCCCCAAAAGGGATGGGCTGTCACCCCAAAAGGGATGGGTTGTCACCTTCAAAAAAAGGACAGACTGTCATGCCCAAAGAAGGATGAGCTGTCACCCCAGAAGGGCCTGTCACCCCAAAAAGAGATGGACTGTCACCCCAAAAAGGATGGTTGTCACCCTTAAAAAGGGACAGACTGTCATCCCCTAGAGGGATGGGTTGTCACCCCCAAAAGAGACAGGCTGTCATCCCCTAAAGGGACAGGTTGTCACGCTAAAAAAGGGACAGGTTGTCACCACCCAAACGGAGGACTATCACCCTCAAAAAGGGACAGGCTGTCACCCCAAACTGCCAGTGGCTCCCCGTGTTCCAGCCTCCCCCCACGGCCTCCACTCCCCGCTCCGCCCGCTGGCCTGGGTGCCTCCCCCCTCCGCCATCACGGGGTGGGGGTGCAGCTGCCGGGATTCACACCGGCCCGGTCCCTCCTCCTACCTGTTGGGGACACGTGACGTCGCCAGCAGGTCCCGGCGTCCCAGGCCCCCTTGCGCCTGGAGCTGGGGTTTGCTTCTGACCCGTCCCAGGCCACAGCCCCCGACAGCCTGCAGGTGGCAGGGGCCTGCGTGTCCCCAGCCGTGGGAGGGCTGGCCCTGGCCCTGGGACACAGGGCCAGACCTCAGACCCCTCACTCGCTGCCTGCGTGAGCCCGGGAGAGTTGCGTCTCCCTCGGTGCCTTGGTTTCCCCCTCTGTAACACAGGCAGTGCTAGGTTGGGCACAGGCTACTATTGTTGTTCTTCTTATTGTTATTATTTTTTCAGAGACGGGGTCTCCCTCTGTGACCCAGGCTGGAGCGCAGTGGTGCGATCACAACTCACCGCAGCCTCGACCTCCTGGGCTCAAGCGATCCTCCCACCTCAGCCTCTGGAGAAACTGGGTACACAGGTGCCACCACGCCCAGCTAGTTTGTAAATTTTTGTAGAGACGGGGTCTTGCTATGCTGCCCAGGTTGGTCTTGAACTCTTGGTCTCCCTCCAGTGATCCTCTCACCTCAGCCTCCCCAAGCACTGGAATTACGGGAATGAGCCATTGTGTCTGGCATTATTGTTGTTATTCTTTTTTTTTTTGAGTCGGAGTTCACTGTCACTCAGGCTGGAATGCAGTGTCACGTTCACGGCCACCACAGCCTCGACCTGCTGACCTCAGGCAATCCTCCCACCTCAGCCTTCCAAGTAACTGAAATCACAGGCACACGCCACCACGCCCGGCTAATTTTTTTATTTATTGTAGAGACAAGCCCTCGCCAAGTTGCCCAGGCGGGTCTCGAACCCCTGGGCTCAGGCGATCCTTTCTTCTTCGCCTCCCAAAGTGCTGGGGTAACCGCCCCCAGCTATTGTTGTTATTCTTGTTGTTGTTATTAATATTTCCTGCGGAATAATTTAGAGTCCAGACAGGCCTGGAGACAAGAAGAAATTTGAGGCCGGGCTCAGTGGCTCAGCCTGTCATCCCAGTACTTTGGAGGCCAAGGCGAGTGGATTGCCTGAGTCTGGGGGTTCGAGACCACCCCGGGAAACTTGGCGAAAACTTGTCTCTACAATAAATCAAAAATTAGCCAGGCGTGGTAGTGCATGCCTGTAGTTCCGGCTACTTGGAAAGCTGAGGGGGGAGGATCGCCGGAGCCCAGCAGGTCGACTCTAGGGTGACCATGAGTTTGCCACTGCCCTCCAGCCTGGGCAACAGAGTGAGACTCAGTCTCTAAAAAAAAAAAAAAGACAAGCCGGGCTCGGTGGCTCAGCCTGTCATCCCAGCACTTTGGGAGGCTGAGGTGAGTGGATTGCCTGAGCCCGCAGGTTTGAGACCCGCCTGGGCAACTTGGCGAGACCTCATCTCTACAATAAATCAAAAAAATCAGCCGGGCGTAGTAGCGCATGCCTGTCATTCCGGCTACTCGGAAGGCTGAGGCGGCCGGGAGCGGCCACTGCACTCCAGTCTGGGCGACCGAGCGAGACTCCAACTCAAAAAAAAAAAAAAAAAATTAGCCAGGCGTGGTAGCGTGCGCCTGCAGTTCCAGCTGCTTGGAAGGCTGAGGCTGAAGGGTTGCTGGAGCCCCGCAGGTCGAGGCTGTGGTGGCCGGGAGCGGCCACTGCCCTCCAGTCTGGGTGACAGAGAGACTCCAACTCAAAAAAATAAAAAATAAAAGACAGAAAGAAAACAAGGCAGGCCCGGCCCCCTCCTGCCTGCCAGAATGTCTTACCCTGGCTTCACGCCCAAGACCAGCGCGTGTCGCTTTGGAAAATGACAGAAAGGACAAGCCTCCCGTCTCAGTGACAGTTTCTTTATTCCACATAAAAACTCCCCCCGAGCTCACGGAGACGACGCCTTCACATCATGACAGTTTCTGTTCCGATAAACCGCAAAACGCGGTGCCAGAGGGACGGGTGTGGAACCGGGACTTTGGGGGCGGGTTAATGACGCATCGGTGTCCCCAGAGAGGACCCCAGTGTCCCTTTCTGATGAGGGCTCGGGGTCTGCTGCATTTTGGCCAGAACGGCGCCTCCTGGCCCCCAGATACAAACCCATCGCGAGATCCGTCGCTGGACGGCAGGGTCTTGGCCACCTGGGACCGGCAGCCCCTGTCGGCATGGGGCCGGGAGGGGCTTCTCACACCTGCCCACAGGTGGCCGTGGAGGGTCTGCGGTGGCCGGGGTGGGGTCCTGGCGGCCGCCTGCCCGTCTTCTGTGGCTGCTGGTGATCTGAAGGGTGTGGGCGGGCCACGGCGTCGCGGAGGTCCCGTGGTTTCCTGTGGGGGCGGTCTTTACTTGAGGTTGGGGTGGGGCTTTGTCACTCCGTCACCGCTGTAGGCACTCAATAATTAGTTGTCCAGTGGGGTGGTGTGAGTTTTTTTTTAAATCTTTTTTAGAGACAGGGTCATTACAGCCTCCAACTCCTGGGCTTGAGCGATCCTCCTGCCTCAGCCTCCTCAGTAGCCGGGACTAGAGGCTCGTGGCATCACGCCTGGCTCATTAAAATTTTTTTGTAGTCATGGAGGGAGTCTTACTCAGTTGCCCCGCCTGGCCTGATTCTTTTAGAAGAGGCCCCTGTCTTCAGTGAAAGCCAAAGCCTGGTAGTCATTGTCTCCGTGGAGGGAGAAAGGGTCATGCTGGAGCCTTTGGTCACAGGGGACACACGGTGGTGGCCGGGTCTACCTGGCTCCTCCCTCGGCACGGTCAGGTGGCTTCTGCCATCTTGGGTTGGTTGCCGCGGAGATGCCACTCACCGGGGTGGAGTTTGGGGCTGGCCGGGCTGCCTGCTGATCTCAGATGGGCACAGCCGGCCCCATGCACAGCACCTTTTGGAAAAGAAGGTGTCCACGGCAGGGCCAGGGGTGAGCCAGGTCCTTTGGAGAGCAGCCAGGGGAGGCCCATTGCTCAGCCTCTGTTCCTCAGCCTCCAGGTGACACATCTGGCTCTGTGACACCATCCCTGTTCCTGTCCTTCATCTGACATTTGGGAATCTTTTTTCAGTCTCTCTATATATGCGATAGGGTCTTGCTATGTTGGCCAGGCTGGCCTGGAACTCCTGGTCTCAAGCAATCCTCCCGCCTCGGCCTCCCAAAGTGTTGGGATTACAGGCGTGAGCCACCACACCCGACCCAGGAAACACACATTTAAAAACTGTCAGATCCCCGAATGTCCCAGCCTCACCAGAGCAACGCTGGGACTCAGAGGACAGCCTGGAGCTCCACGGTGGCCTTGCTGGTCTGAGCCAGAGATGTCTTCGCCGTGCTCGGGTGGGAGTTTCTGGATTTTGGGGCAGGGACGCAGGACGTTGTCCCCTATGGCAGATTGGGCCACCTCCCTGGCCCTGAGGGCTGAATGCCACCAAAAGCACCTCCTGGCTGTCCTGGGTCAAAACGCAGCTCCACTGAGGCCGAAACCCCAGCGAGTGAGACTGATTCACCAAACCTTGACAGCATTTGCCAAAAGCCGGAGGCAGAGCCCGAGACAGGGGCCTGGAGAAGGTTCTAGACTCTTGTTCAGATCCACAGACGCAGAGACACCTGGGTTGGAGGGAACCATGCGCATCACTTTTCTTTCTTTCTTTTTTTGAGTCGGGGTCTCACTCTGTTGCCCAGGCTGGAGGGCAGTGGCACACTCGTGGCCACTGCAGCCTCCACCTGCTGGGCTCAGGTGATCCTTCTGCCTCAGCCTCCCAAGCAGCTGGGACTACAGGCGTCACCGTGCCCGGCTCATTTTCTGGTTATTTTTGTAGAGATGAGGTCTCGCCTGGTTGCCCAGGCTGGTCTCGAACTCCTGGCCTCAAGCGATCCTCCCACCTCGACCTCCCAAAGCGCTGGGATGACAGGTGTGAATCGCCACACCCAGTCTGCACGTGCCGCTTTCTGCAAACGCCATCCAGCCTTTCCTTGACCACCTTAGAAGTCTGTCTTTCCTCCCAGCGACTGTCACTGTCCCAACGAGGCCCCGGTGGTCCCAGCTCTGAACACAGGTGGCCCTAGTCAGTCTGGTGGGACTCACTTTCCCGATGACGGTGAGGACACTCAGATGTCCACGGGCTGAATCTTCCTGGTTTTCTAGGTCTGCCTGTCCAGGGCCAGGCTTTGGGCCTCTGCTCTGCGTTGGGGGAGCCCCCCGGGTGTCCCCAACCGGCACCAGAGAGCAGCGAGGCTGGCACGGTTCGTTCCTTGGTAGGAGGTATCGATCGGGGCTGCTCTGCGATGTGACAGCCACAGAAAAGGGACTGGAGAACGTTCTAGAAGGATGGGGTGGAGTTTTGCCCTCATGAGGGTGACGGACAGTGACTCTCCCTTGTGCTGTGAGGTCCGGCGCTCCTGGAGGGGGTGGGTGTGTTGGGGGGGACTGGGTAAAACGAAAAACGGTGGGTGTGAACTTGGAGGTGCCCCGGGGCGTGGCCCTGCTGGGGGTGGAGCTTCCGGCCACGGCCACTTTCTGGAAAAAAGGCACAGGAACAAATGCAGACCCAGCCAGAGTGGCGGGGGACAGGGGACAAGCAGGGAAGGGGCTCTCTTAAAAATACAGACGAGGTCTCACTACGTGGCCCAGGCTGGCCTCCCACTCCTGGCCTCAAGCAATCCTCCCACCTCGGCCTCCCAAAGTGCTGGAGCGGCAGGCATGATCGCACTGGGCCAAGAGAAGGGTCTTATGTCCAGAGCTCGCCAGGGGTCGGCTGGGACAGCCAGAGCTGTGTCTGAGGTCACGGGGGCCGGAAGTGGAGGCCCCAAGGCCACACGGCCAGAAGTTCGAGGGTGTGGAGGGACGGAGGGCTCACAGCCCGGCCGTTTCCGGCACGCACGAACACTGCATCATTCAACAAAAAACTGTTTTCAAGCAGCTGAAAAGGACACTGGGTGGGTGTCAGAAGTGGGTGGAGGGGCCTGGCACCCTCGGGAGAGGGGGACTCGGAAGGCAATGGGGCGAGAGCTGGAGCCAGCGGGTCTGACGGAGGTTTCTTGGCATCTGGAATCTTCTTTCGTGTCGCTCTCTCTGCTCGTGTCGCCTCAGGACATGCTAGAGGGGGAGAAACACAGGCCAAGTTATTATGATTAAAAGTGGAAAACGAGCTGGGCTCGGTGGCTCAGATTGTAATCCCATGGCTTTGGGAGGCTGAGATGAGTGGATTGCCTGAGCGCGTGGGTTCGAGACTCGCCTGGGCAACTTGGTGAGACCTCATCTCTACAATAAAATCAAAAAATTAGCCGGGCGGGGTAGCGTCCTCCTGTAGTTCCAGCTACTCGGAAAGCGGAGGCGGAAGGATCGCCGGAGCCCAGCGGGTAGAGGCTGCGGTGGCCGGGAGCGGCCACTGCGCTCCAGTCTGGGCAACGGAGTGAGACTCCGACTCAAAAAAAAAATGTGGAAAACACTCTCCCACGGGTGTGAGATTCAAAAGGATGACCCCACCCGGCTATGGCCAGCTCTCAGCAGCAACAGCGTATGTCCTCTTTTTTTTTTTGAGTTGGAGTCTCACTCTGTCGCCCAGACTGGAGGGCAGTGGCCGCTCCCGGCCACCGCAGCCTCGACCTGCTGGCCTCCGGCGATCCTTCCGCCTCAGCCTTCCGAGTAGCCGGAATTACAGGCACGCGCTACCACGCCCGGCTGATTTTTTGATTTATTGAAGAGATGAGGTCTCGCTACCCAGACGGGTCTCGAACCCGCGGGCTCAGGCCATCCACTCACCTCAGCCTCCCAAGGCCGGGATTACCAGCTGAGCCACCGAGCCCGGTTTCGTAAGTCCTCTTTAGGGCTGGTCTTCTGCCACCCACCTCCAAGTGAGGCTCTGAAGAAGCCTCTCTCCCGGCGCCCCAGCAGGAGAGGCCCTAGGGACGGGGGCCTTCAACCAGGCTGGAAGGAGGCTGCTCTCCACCCATTCGTCTACCATCCATTCACCCATCCATCCATCCACCACCATGCGTTCATCCATCATATCACCCACCCACCCATGCAGTCCTGCATCCATCCACCCATCTATAGTTGGATGCATCCATCTATCCACCCATCCATTCATCCATCCACTCACCCTTCTATCGATTGACCCGTTCATCCGTCCATCCTTCTATCCACCCACCCACCCACCCAACCATCCACCCATCCATGCATCCACACATCCATCCACCCACCCACCCTTTTATCCATCCATCCACCTTCCATCCACTACGTTTTATCCCATTCCATCACATCCACCTCCCCCCCATTCTGTCTATCCATCCATCCTTCCATCCATCCATCCACCCACCCACCCTTCCTTCCATCCATCCACCCACCCATCTACCCACCCTTCCACCTAGCCACCCATCCATCCACCCACCTTTCTATCCATCTATCCACCTACCCATCCATCCATGTATTTATCCTTCCATCCTTCCACCCACCCTTCTATTGATTGATCCGTTCATCCGTCCATCCTTCCACCACACCCACCACCCACCCACCCAACCATCCACCCATCCATGTATCCACACATCCATCCACCCACCTTTCTATCCATCCACTCACCCACCCTTTATCCATCCATCCATCCATCCATCCATCCATCCATCCATCCAACCATCCAACCTTCCCTCCATCCATCCATCCATCCAACCATCCATCCATCCATCCATCCAACCTTCCCTCCATCCATCCATCCAACCTTCCCTCCATCCATCCATCCATCCAACCATCCATCCATCCATCCATCCATCCAACCTTCCCTCCATCCATCCATCCAACCTTCCCTCCATCCATCCATCCAACCATCCATCCATCCATCCATCCATCCATCCATCCATCCATCCAACCTTCCCTCCATCCATCCATCCATCCATCCACCTATCCTTCCATCCATCCACCCATCTACCCACCCTTCCACCTAGCCACCCACCCATCCATCCACTCACCCTTCTTTCCATCCACCCACTCATCCTTCCTTCCATCCATCCATCCATCCTTCGGTCCACCCACCCTCCACCTAGCCACCTGTCCATCCATCCATCCACCCACCCTCCCTTCCATCCATCCATCCTTCCATCCTTCCACCCATCTACCCACCCTTCCACCTAGCCATCCATCCATCCATCCATCCATCCCTCCATCCATCCATTCTGATAGTGTATTTGTTTATCTGGGGACCCCAGGTCATGCCAGAGAGTCTAAGCTAACAATGTATTTAAGGTGGGAACTTGGGCTATGGGGTATCAGCTCCATCTCTGGCAGGGCTGGAGACGAAGACAGGCCAAGCAGGCAGGCAGTCATGCGTGCAGTTGACGCTCAGAAAAAACTCTGGACACCGAGGCTCAGTGAGCCTTCCTGGTTGTCAGCACTCATGTGTCCTGCCACAATCCTCGTGGCGAGAATGGAGGGCCATCTGGGCAACCCCATGGGGGACGATGCTTGGAAGCCTCTGCCTGGTCTCTCCTGGGCCCTGCCCTGGGCACCTCTTCCCTTTGCTGATTTTTTGTTTATTTTGGGGCAGGGTCTCACTCTGTTGCCTAGGCTGGAGTGCAGTGGTGCAATCATGGCTCACTGCAGCCTGGACCTCCTGGGCTCAGGCGATAGCCTCCCACCTCAGCCTCCCAAGTAGCTGGAACTACAGGTGTGCGTCACCATACCCAGCTCATTTTTGGATTTTTTTTGTAGAGACGAGGTCTTGCTCTGTTGCCCAGGCTGGTCTCGAACTCCCAGGCTCAAGCGATCCTCCCACCTCGGCCTTCCAAAGTGCTGGGATGACAGGTGTGAGCCACCATGCCCAGCTGCTTTTTATCTGCCTCCTTCCATTGTCATAACCATAACCGTGAGTATAACAGCTTCGCTGAGTTCTGTGAATCCTAGCAACCGCTGAACCTGAGGGTGGTCTTGGGAAGCCCCGAAACCAGGGAAGCTTTCTGGGCACCCAGAGCCGGGTGGAGACCCTGTGACAGGCTGAGGCAGATGGCCAATCCTTTCAGTGAGCTATACCTGGGCGTTGGGGCCTGGTCCTATGTGTCCCCTTTCACTGCATAGCCCTGGGCCTTACGTGTTCATGGTCTGAGTAATGGCGCCAAGGGAAAGCCTCTAATGATTTCAGTAACCCCCACCTCTCTGACTCCTCAGGAAATCACGGGGCACTTCCAGGGGTCCAGGCTCCGCTCAGGGCATTTCAAAGAAGCCACCAAGACTACCCTGCATCATACCTACCTTGTTTCCTGATCGTCTGTTTCCGAAGCAGATCTGGGGGAGACAGAAGGAGGCTTGGCATTATTCGCCTGTTTTTGGGAGTCTGGGCATTTTCTTTCTTTCTTTTTTTTTTTTTTTGAGTTGGAGTCTCACTCTGTCACCCAGACTGGAGGGTAGTGGCCGCTCCCGGCCACCGCAGCCTCGACCTGCTGGGCTCTGGTGATCCTTCTGCCTCAGCCTTCCAAGTAGCCGGAACTACAGGCGCACGCTACACGCCCGGCTTATTTTTTGATTTGTTGTAGAGATGAGGTCTTGCCAAGTTGCCCAGGCGGGTCTTGAACCCGCGGGCTCAGGCAATCCACTCACCTCAGCCTCCCAAAGGCACGGGATGACAGGCTGAGCCACTGAGCCCAGCTTTTCTTTCTTTTAAACTCTCTCTTTTTTTTTAAGTCAGCGTCTCACTCTGTGACCCAGGCTGGAGTGAGGTGGTGCGATCACAGCTCACTACAGCCTCCACCTGCTGGGCTCAGGCGATCCTCCCCCCTCAGCCTCCCGAGTAGCTGGGACCACAGGCAGGCTCGAGGCTGAGGGATCACCCCGCTCTGTTTTGCGACCCTCGACCGGGGTCCGTCTTCCTCCCTGGTCTCCCCTGGTTGGTGTGACTCTCGCCCCGTGGTCAACTGCACACAGACCTGATCTCAGCCGACGCCGCCTCTGGCTTCTCTTCGGACCTGGGCAGGACAAACTCTGGCGGGGGTCTTGCACTGTGGACCGAGAGCGAGAGCTGACCAGGGGGCCCAGGGGGCAGGACGTGCGGATCTCAGCCCCCACTGACCCCTCTGGCTTCCCTGTTCCTGGGATCCATCTCCGCCTGTGGTGCCACTTCCTTCTCCGTCCCCAGCACTCTGTCTTTTTTTTTTTTTTGCCTCTGCTTCCCTGAGACTGGCATTGGGCCTGGCGGGATAAATGCTTTTTTTTTTTAAGTTTTTTTTGTTCGTTTCTTTTTGTTTTTGAGTTGGAGTCTCACTCTGTCGCCCAGAATGGAGTGCAGTGGCCGCTCCCGGCCACCGCAGCCTCGACCTGCCGGGCTCCAGCGATCCTTCCGCCTCGGCCTTCCGAGTAGCCGGAATTACAGGCGCGCACCACCACGCCCGGCTAATTTCTTTTTTGATTTATTGTAGAGATGAGGTCTCGCTGCCCAGGCGGGTCTCGAACCCGCGGGCTCAGGCAATCCACTCACCTCAGCCTCCCAAAGGCACGGGACGACAGTCTGAGCCACCAAGACCGGCTTCTTCTTTTTTTTCTTTTTTCTTTTTTTTTAAGAAACAAGGCCTAGTTCTATGGCCCAGGCTGGAGTGCAGTGGTGTGAGGCTAGCTCTCTGCAGTCTTGAATTCTTGGGCTCGAGTGATCCTCCTGCCTCAGTCTCCCAAGTAGCTGAGATTACAGCCTCCACCATATGCCCGGCTAAATTTTTTGTTTTTTTTGTAGAGATGGGGCCTTGCTATGTTGCCCAGGCTGGTCACAAACTCCTAGCCTCAAGCAATTCTCCCAGCTCAGCCTCCTGAGTAGCTGGGACTACGGGCGCCACCATGTGCCGGACTAAATATTTTTTTTTTTTGTAGAGACGGGATCTTGATGTGTTGCCCAGGCTGGTCTCGAACTCCTGGCCTCAAGTGACCCTCCACCTCAGCCTTCCAAAGTGCTGGGATGACAGATGCGAACCATGCAGTGGGTCTACCACGGGGCGATGCTGAGCGGATGTCACGGGCCACCCCCCCATAGGAGAACCCAGCTCACCCCGGCCCCGACCCAGCCCCGACAGCGGCCTCTGTGCATACCTCTCTCTCCTGGCCCTCAGCCTTTCCTCTTCGTACCTGAATGGAAGACGGGGACGTCAGGCACGGCCCTGCTCTCCCCGGGCGGATACACTTTCTAGGAAATGTCCTCCCCTTTCCAGCAGAGAAACGATCTCGTCATCAAACATAAACACACCCCAGGCTGCAGGGCCACGTGTACCGCCTCACCCAATGCTTTGTCATTTTTTCTTTTCGTGTTTCTTTTAAAATTATAGCTATGGGGTCTCGCTATGTTGCCCAGGCTAGTTTTGAACTTCTGGGCTCAAGCGATCCTCCCACCTCCGTCTCCTGAGTAACTGGGACTACAGGTGTGCACCACCACGCCTGGCTAATCTAAAACAATGTTTGGTTTGGTAGAGACAGGGTCTTGCTATGTTGTCCAGGCTGGTCTTGAACTCCTGGGCTCAAGCGATCCTCCTGCCTCGGCCTCCCAAAGTGCTGGGATGACAGGCGTGAGCCACCAGGCCTGGCTCTGCTCTGCTCTTCCTTTCTCTGCGGGTTCCTGTCTGCCCTGGGGACCAGGGGATGGAGCCCGGTGGGGGCTGGGGCGGAGCTGCCGCTGGGTACTCACTGCAGGACGCAGTCCGGGATCTGGACGTGTTCCATGGGGATGAGCTGCTCAAGGTCTTCCAGGCTGTGCACGTACTGGATCTTGTTGATGAACTTGACGCTGGCGGGAGAAGGAGGGAGGGGCCTGAAGTCCGGCCGTGGAGGGGGTCACGCTTGATATTCACATACCTTTTTTTTGAGTCGGAGTCTCATTCTGTCGCCCAGACTAGAGAGCAGGGGCCGCTCCCGGCCACCGCAGCCTCGACCCGCTGGGCTCCGGCGATCCTTCCGCCTCAGCCTTCCGAGTAGCTGGAACTACAGGCGTGCGCCACCACGCCCGGCTAGTTTTTGATTTATTGTAGAGACGAGGTCTCGCCAAGTTGCCCGGGCTGGTCTCGAACCTGCAGGCTCAGGCAATCCACTTGCCTTGGGCTCCCTAAGTGCTGGGATGACAGGCTGGGCCCCCTTTTTTTTTTTGAGTTGGGATCTGCCCCGGCTGGAGGGCAATGGTGTGATCATGGTTCATCACAGCTTTGACCTCCCGGGCTCAGACGATCCTCCTGCCTCAGCCTCCCGGGTAGCTGGGACAACAGGCACACACCACCACACACGGCTAATTTTTTGATTTTTTTTTTTTTGAGTTGGAGTCTCACTCTGTGCCCAGACTGGAGTGCAGTGGCCGCTCCCGGCCACCGCAGCCTCGACCTGCCGGGCTCCGGCGATCCTTCCGCCTCAGCCTTCCGAGTAGCCGGAACTACAGGCGTGCACTACCACACCTGGTTAAAATTTTTTTTAATTTCAGAGATGAGGTCTCGCCAAGTTGCCCAGGCAGGTCTCAAACTCCTGGGCTCAGGCAATCCTCTCACCTTGGCCTCCCAAAGTGCTGGGATTACAGGTTGAGCCACCGAGCCCGGCCGGAGTCTAAATTTGAGAGTCATACTCAGGCTGGGCTTGGTGGCTCAGCCTGAGCCCGTGGGTTCGAGACCAGCCCAGGCAGCTTGGCGAGACCTGTCTCTACAATAAAATAAAATAAAAAAATCAAAAATCAGCCGGGCGTGGTAGCGCGTGTCTGTAGTTCCAGCTCCTTGGAAGGCCGAGGCGGAAGGATCGCCGGAGCCCGGCGGGTCGAGGTTGCGGTGACCGGAAGCTTGCCACTGCACTCTGGCCTTGGCGACAGAGTGAGACTCCAACTCAAAAAAAAAAAAATTTTAGACCTCTATATCTCTGAGGACGAGTCCCGGATGACGATGGCGTGGTAATGCCACCGCACCCGTCGCCGGAAACCAATCTCCGCGTCTCAGCTGAGACAGTGTCCCGTGTGGCCCAAGACTTGAGATTTCTGTCTCACAGAGGCCTTCGGGGAGGCCGGTTCCAGTCAAGGGGAAGGCACACATCAGCATTTAGATCATCATGGAACAAAATGAAGCTTCTTTTTCTGTTGTTGTTGTTGGAGTCTCACTCCGTCACCCAGACTAGAGTGCAGTGGCCGCTCCCGGCCACTGCAGCCTCGACCTGCTGGGCTCCGGCACCACACCTGGCTCATTTTTTGATTGATTGTAGAGATGAGGTCTCGCCAAGTTGCCCAGCCGGGTCTCAAACCCGCGGGCTCAGGCAATCCACTCACCTCGGCCTCCCAAGGCGCGGGAGGCTGAGCCACTGAGCCCGGCTAAGCTTCCTTTTTTGTTACGATGATGGAAACCCAGGTGGTAGACCAGCTCACAACCAGCCTCTGTCTCCTGACTTTTCAAGGGGGACACATCCCACCTCTTTTTCATTGATTTATTTTGGTAGAGACGGAGTCTCGCTCTATTGCTCAGGCTGGTCTCGATCTCTTGGCCTCAAATGTTCCTCCTGCCTGGGCCTCCCAAAGTCCTGGGATGACAGGCTCACGCCACCACACCTGGCCGGCACTTAATACATCAACTACATATACGTAATATACATAATATAACACACACACTATGTGTGTACTGCCTGTGTGATTTAAAACTGCTTAAAGCCATGATGCACGTTCAGCAGAAAGGACCTAGAAATGGAGATCACCCCCCCACCCGGCCTCCACAGGGCCTGGGTCTCAGGTGCGCTGCCCATGTCTCACCTGATGAAGGGCCGGGAGATCGCCAGCACCGTCCGGATAAACCACGAGGGGTGGACGATAATCAGGGACTTCAGGTTTTTCCGCAATCTGTGTGGGAGACAGTGAAGCCAGGTGAGCTTCTCGGAGGAGGCGTCGGTGGGGTAGGAGGAGGAATGGCGCGCCCAGGCGTCGCCATCACCCAGTGTGAGGTGCAGGCTGGACATGGGCCTCCTCCTGCTCCTCCCTCGGGGATCAGCCTCTGGCCGAGACCGGCCTCTGCAGGACCTGTGTATTCCCAGTAAGGAGTCACAGGGTGCAGGCGACCAAGCACACCTCAATGTTGTGGCCACTCTCAGTTGTTGTCATTGGAGGCCGGGCGCGGTGGCTCACGCCCGTCATCCCAGCCCTTTGGGAGGTGGAGGCGGGAGGATGGCCTGAGCCCAGGAGGTCGAGACCAGCCCGGGCAACTTGGCAAGACCTTGTCTCTACAATAAATCAAACAATTAGCTGGGCGTGGTGGCGCACGCCTGTAGTTCCGGCTTCTTGGGAGGCTGAGGCGGAAGGATCGCCGGAGCCCGGCGGGTGGAGGCTGCGGTGGCCAGGAGCGTGGCCCTGCCCTCCAGCCTGGACGACGGAGTGAGACTCCGACGCAAAAACAAAAACTGGTCGCTGCACTGTCCGAGGTGTGGACTCTTCACCGACCGGCTGCCATCTGTGCCCCTCTGGGAAGTTTAACTTTATTTTATTTTATTTTTGAGTCGGAGTCTCCCTCTGTCGCCCAGACTGGAGGGCAGTGGCCGCTCCCGGCCACCGCAGCCTCGACCCGCTGGGCTCCGGCGATCCTCCCGCCTCCGCCTTCCGAGTAGCTGGAACCACAGGTTCGCGCCATCACACCCGGCTAATTTTTTGATTTGTTGTAGAGATGAGGTCTCGCCAAGTTGCCCAGGCGGGTCTCGAACCCGTGGGCTCGGGCAATCCACTCACCTCAGCCTCCCAAAGCGCGGGATGACAGGCTGAGCCACCGAGCCCGGCTTAACTTTATTTTTTGAGTCGGAGTCTCATGGCCAGCGCAGCCTCGACCTCCTGGGCTCAGGCGATCCTCCTGCCTCAGCCTCCCGAGTAGCCGAGACCACAGGTGCCACCACGCCCAGTTATTTATTGACTTTTTTGGTTTATTGCAGAGACGAGATCTCACCATGTTGCCCAGGCTGGTCTCGAACTCCTGGGCTCAAGTGACCCTCCCGCCTCCGCCTCCCAAAGTGCGGGGATGACAGGCCTGAGCCGTCGCGCCCGGCCTGTCCTGCCTTTCAGAAGGGACTCGACCTGGAGTCCCCCGGTCTGGCTGGTTCTCCAGGACCCCTGTGCCCCAGCTGGCGCCCACCCCACCCCTCACCTCCGGTCTATCATCTGGTAGCATTTCTTCAGCCAGCCGATGCCGGGCATCCTCCGTCGTGGCGTGGCGCCGTTCAGATACACGATCATGTAGTCCTCGGCCACGAGGAGCTCCAGACTGCTGATGACGTACCTGGTCAGGGGCGTGGGAGACGGGGTGTGTCTGCGGGCCCCGCCCACCTGCCTGGCTCCGCCCCCACCCGGCTGGGCCGGCCTCACCTGTCCCAGCACGCTCCAGGACGGGGCGTGGAGGCCGAGGAACCAGCCCACGCCAGACTGTCCGTGAGCATCCTCATGGCAGCAGTGACCATGCTATGGAGCACGTATTAGGCACCAAGTGTTTACGTATATAGTTTCTCGATTTTTTTTTGAGTTGGAGTCGCACTCTGTGCCCGGGCTGGAGGGCAGCGGCACGCTCATGGCCACCTCAGCCTCGACCTGCAGGGCTCAGGCGATCCTCCTGCCTCAGCCTCCCAAGTAGCTGGGGTTACAGGTGTGCACCACCACACCCGGCTAATTTTTTGATTTTTATTATTGAGATGAGGTCTTGCTATGTTGCCCAGGCTGGTCTCAAACCCTTAGACTCAGGCAATCTTCCTGCTTTGGCCTCCCAAAGTGCTGGGATGACAGGCGTGAGTCACTGTACCTGGCCAGCTCTCAATATTATCATCGGGTGCTTCTTAGATATGATCTGCATCTCCCATAAGAAAGCTGTGTCGGCCGGGCGTGTTGGCTCACGCCTATAATCCCAGCACTTTGGGAGACCGATGCGAGAGGATTGCCTGAGCCCAGGGGTTCGAGACCAGCCTGGGCAACTTGGCAAGACCTCATCTCTACAGGAAAGAAGGAAAGAAGGAAAGAAAGGAAGCTGTGTGTCCTTGGGCAGGTGACAACCTCTCTGAGCCTCCAGCCGCTCGCCTCTAGAAGGGGGTAACGGTATCTACCCCACGGGCCTGAGCTAAAGGCGGAAGCACTTAGCCTCGTGGCTGCCGCGTAGTAGATGCTCAATAAATGGCCGAGATGAGGAGAAGGAGAGGATGAGGAGGCTACCAGCGATCTGAGCCAGCCTGGACTCAGACGGAGGTCTGCGGCCTCCGGGCCCCTCCCTGGTGGGGGACAGCGCCTCCCGGGCCCCTGCGTGGCCCTCAAGGCCCGGTGGACCTCGTCCCGCCACCCGACCGGGGGTTCCCAGGCCCGGCCAGGGCCGCAACTCACAGGAAGAGGTTCTCCATGATGTAGTGGTAGTCGGGGAGACTGCTGTCAGGCAGGAAGCAGGCGGCAAAGACGATGATGGCGTTGAGACCCTCGCCGTAGTACCCTGGGGACGGGCAGCGGTGAGCGCCGGCGGCCCCCAGACCCTGGGCTCCGAGCCACCCCGCCTGCTCCAGAGGGTGACTCTGAGGGAGCCGGCAGCCCCCGGCCAGTGTCCGTCACCCTCAGGGCACCCCTGTGTGCGCCTCCAAGTCCACGCTGGGCCCACGGCCCGCCCACCCGCCCTGAGCTGACGGCCTGGGCATCAGAGGAAGAGACAGAGGTTCAGAGTGGGCCACTCACCTCCGTGGGTGACAACCTTCATGTAGGGCCGGATCATGTGCAGGTCGATGCGATGCTCCTGCTCCCCGATAATCACCGTCCTCCACAGGCGCCCGTTGGCGGCCCCGCCTTCGTCGGCCGCGCCGTCTCCAAACAGGTCCGCGCTGTCCCCGGGCATGTTCTTGGCGGTGGCCACAGGCGTGTCATCTGGAAGCAGGCCGGGGAGGAGTGAGCTGAGCCTCCTGGCCTCCCACCCAGCCTTCCCCTGTGGCTTCCTCTGCTCCCGGAGGTCGAGGATCTTTCCTCAAAGGCCACCTCCTCCAGGAAGCCTTCCTGGATATCCCCTTCACTGGCCTCCCAGAGCGTGCTGCGGGTTTGAGCCCCTGTCCGGGGGCCTCCCAGAGCCCGTGGCCGTGTCTGCTTCTCCCCATGGGGGTGCTCCAGGACTGGGTGCTTGGGTTTTAGCTTCCTTGGAGGCCGGCCCAAGGAGGGGGGGGTGTCAAGCCCCGTCCCGGCCCCCGGTGACATCTGGATCCCCCCTTGCCTGGCTCACCCGCTCCAGCAGCCCCCAGATCCTGCCTTAGCACCACACACCCCCCTCAAGGGCCCAGCCTCCCTTTCCTCGGGCCTGGACCCAGCCCTGTGGTTTGTTGCCTGACTGTTAGAGAGTTGATTCCAGGCCCAAGTCGGGCCACGCCTCCCGCGCTGGTGGTTACAGAATGGCAAAGTATCCCAGGTAATATCCCAGACAATCGCACGCCAACAAATCGGGTCACTGAGCCGGGTGCGGTGGCTGACGCCTGCCATCCCAGCATTTGCGAGGCCGAGGCGGGAGGATCGCTGGAGGCCAGGAGGCGGAGACCAGCCCGAACAACATAGCAAGACCCCGTCGCTATGAAAAATTCCTTTGAAAAACGAGCAGGGCGCGGTGGCGTGCGCCCGTCGTCCCGGCTGCTTGGGAGGCCGAGGCGGGAGGATCGCCGGAGCTCAGCAGGTCGAGGCTGCGGTGAGCTGCGGCCGTGTCACCGCACTCCGGCCCGGGTGACAGAGCGAGATCCCCCATCAAAACCAGGAGAAAGAAAGAAGGACAAAAAGAAAAGGCGGCTGCCCGGCGGGGCGCCGGGGCGGACCGACGGCGTCCTGGGGACCCAGCCTCACCCTCCCACTCGAGCTCGTTGCCGTTGCCCAGGAACTCCAGCGAGTCGGTCTCGTCGGGGGTCTCGAGGTCGTCCACGTTGATGTCCAGGTCGTCGGGGGTGTCCAGGAAGTCGTCGGACAGCAGCGAGCCCTCGCTCTGGTCCAGGGAGATGTTGATCTCCGGGGCCACCAGCGTCTTCCGCTTGCGGTGCCCGTTGAAGTTCAGAGAGGACGGAGGGCCTGGGGGGGCCGGAGGGACAGACACCGTCGCCGTCTCTCTCCCCACCCCCATCGCCCGGCGCCAGGGGGCATGGCGGGCGGGCCGGGGCGGGCGGCACTTGTCACCACTCGCTGGGAGGCGGGAGCGCCGCCCCACGGGCCCGGAGGACGGAGCTCTGGGCCCCAAGGGGATGATTCCCAAGCTCTAAAATAAAGTGGAATTTGCCCTAAAAAAGGAAGAAAAAGCTTGGGCCCCATGTGATGGCTCATGCCTGCAATCCCTGCACTTTGGGAGGCGGAGGCGAGGGGATGGCCTGAGTCCACGGGTTCGAGACCCACCCGGACAACTTGGCCAGACCTCATCTCTACAAGAAATCAAAAAATCAGCTGGACGTGGTGGCACGCGCCTGTAGTTCCGGCTACTTCGGAAGGCTGAGGCGGGGGGATCGCCGGAGCCCAGCAGGTCGAGGCTGCGGGGGCCGGGAGCGGCCCCTGCCCTCCAGCCTGGTCGACAGAGCAAGGGAGTCCAACCAAAAAAGAAAAGAAAGAAAGAAAGTACGAACATGGCCAGGCTTTGTGGCTCAGCCCGTCATCCCAGCACTTTGGGAGGCTGAGGCGAGTGGATCGCCTGAGCCTGAGGGTTCAAGACCAACCTGGGCACTTTGGCGAGACCTCATCTCTATGATAAATAAAAAATTGGCGGGTGTGGTATCACGCGTCTGTATTTCTGGCTACCTGGAAGGCTGAGGCGGAAAGATCGCCCGAGCCCAGCAGGTGGACGCTGGGGTGGCTGTGAGTGTGCCACTGCACTCCAGCCTGGGCGACGGAGTGAGATTCTGACTCAAAAAAAAAGAAAGGAAGAACATTAGAAAAAAATGGAGTTGAATTTTCCCTGCCAGGTTTCAGACCTGCCTGGGACCCATGACCCCTGTCTTCCTTCCAATTTCTCCCCCTTTTATTTTTTTGAGTTGGGGGCCTCCCTCTGTCACCCAGGCTAGAGTGCAATGGCGGGATTATAGCTCATCAAAGCCTCGCCCTCCTGGGTTCAGGCGATCCTCCCGCCTCAGCCTCCCGGGTAGCTGGGACGCCAGGCACATGCCACCATGCTCAGCTAATTTTTTATTTTGTATAGAGGCAGGGTCTTGCTATGTTGCCCAGGCTGGTCTTGAACTCCAGGGCTCAATCAATCCTCCTGCCTTAGTCTACCCTAGTGTCTGGATGGCGGGCGTGAGCCACTGCACCAGGTCCTCTTATAAACACCCTCCCCGCACTGGAAGTGTGGCCCAGAGGGGGAAGGGACTTGCCAGGGGCCATCCTCCAGGGATGGGCAGCACAGGGCAAAGCCCCCAAGCAAAGGCCCCCGACAGCTTGGCCTTCCCTGTGACCTGGCTCTGGCGTGACCAAGTGTCCTGAGTGTCCTTGGAAAACTGCAATGACCTTGTTTGCGGAGCAGGGGGGATTGGGCAGACCTGGCTCTCTCTGCTGTGTGACCTCGGGAATGTGGCTGTCCCTCTCTGGCGGGTCTCTTTTTTGTAGGGTGAGCACCCTGGTGGGCTGCATGGGGGTGGTGTGGGCTTAGTAGGGGCCCCAGCAGGGGTCAGGGAGGAGGTGCCAGTGTGAAGAACACTGTCCCTGCCCTCTCCGGGCCACACTTCCAGTCGCGGGAGGGTGTTTATAACAGGACTCCAGTGTAGTGGCTCACAGCTGTCACCCCAGTGCCTTGGGAGGCTGAGGCAGGAGGATCGCTTGAGGCTAGGAGTTCTAGACCAGCCTGCGCAACATAGTGAAACCGCATCTCTTCAAAAAAAAAAAAAGATGTAAAAAATGCTCAGCCTGTCATCCCAGCACTTTGAGAGGCTGAGGAGAGAGGATTGCCTGAGCTCTGGGGTCCGAGACCAGCCTGGGCAACTTGGTGAGACCTCATCTCTACAATAAATAAATAAAAAATTAGCCGGGCTTGGTAGTACACGCCTGTAGCTCCGGCTACTTGGAAGGCTGAGGCGGAAGGATCGCCGGAGCCCGGCAGGTCGAGGCTGCGGTGGCTGTGAGCATGCATCTGCACGCCAGCCTGGGTGACAAGAGTGAGACTCCAACTCAAAAAAAAAAAAAGGAAATATGGGCTCAGTGTGGTGGCTCACGCCTGCCATCCCAGCACATTGGGAGGCCGAGGCAGGAGGATTGCCTGAGCCTGGGGGTCCGAGACCAATGTGGGCCACAGTGAGACCCTGACTCTATTTTTAAAAATATATATTTAAGGCTGGGCAGGGTAGCTCAAGCCTGAAATCCCAGCACTTTGGGAGGCCGAGGTGAGAGGGTTGCCTGAGTCCCGGGGTCCAAGACCAGCCTGGGCAACTTGGCGAGACCTCGTCTCTACAGTAAGTCACAAAAACCAGCTGGGTGTGGTGGCGTGCACCTGTAGTTCCGGCTACTCGGAAGGCTGAGGCGGAAGGATCGCCAGAGCCCAGCAGGTCGAGGCTGCGGTGGCCGGGAGCGGCCGCTGCACTCCGGACTGGGCGACTGAGTGAGACTCCAACTCATAAAATGAAATAAAATAACATTAATAACAGGACCCCACTTTCAGGGGGTCAGCTCCAGGACCCCCGTCCTCAGCGTCTGGGGCTTCAGCCCCTCAGAGCCCGTGAGCCCCTCCTGTGCCCCGATGGCGCCTGGCAGCCTGGGACACATTGCCAGAGCCAGCTCCTTCAGTCTTTGCACGCTCCCTCTGTGAGAAGCTCACTACCTGCATTTACCCGGTGAGAAACTGGAGGCACAGAAAGGCTGGGCCACTGGCTCCAGGGCACACAGCGACAGGGCGTGCCATCTCCACAACGGGGCTCGCGTCTCTCAGCCTCCATGGCCACCTCCCCCAGGCCACGTTCCGCCCAGGCCACGTGGCGTCCGACATCGTCACGGTCATGGCCCCAGAGTGGACGTCCCAAAGCAGCGGGCCCTCCCCCTGCACGCGCGGGGACTTACAGGACGCGTCTTCCGCGGGACTGGCCAGCAGCTCCGTCCCTGTGTCTTCCGGGAGCGGCCTATCGGCCGGCAGGGCGCAAGCGTCGTCAGCCACCAGGTCCCGCCATCGCAGCCAGGAGAGCGCGGAGTGACCCGGATGGGCACAGCCAGGCAAGGTCAGACAAAAAAAGACCACAAGAGGCGTTTAGTTCTGGGGACACAGCACACATGTCGCCTCCTCAGCGCGGAAAGTGGCCCAAGACGCCGGGCAGGTGGTCACATTCGTGTGAGGACCTTCGGGCATTTGGGAGTGGGGAGACCACTCTTGTCGCCCAGGCTGGCATGCAGGGGCGTGATTCTGGCTCACCGCAGCCTCGGCCTCCCGGGCTCAAGCAATCCTCCCACCTCGGCCTCCCAAAGTGCCGCGATGACAGGTGTGAGCCGTTGCACCCGGCCTGAGAATGAAGGTTTCGTCTCACGGCACACGGCCTTGGGCAGTTGGAAATGCAGCTTGGGTTCTCTCTCGGGCGACCCTACGGAGTTCGGTCTCCAGGTGCGGTGGCTCACGCCTGTCATCCAAGCACTTTGGGAGGCCGAGGCAGGAGGATGGCTCGAGCCCAGGAGTTCGAGGCCAGCCTGGGCAGCAGAGCAAGACCCTGTCTCCACAAAAATTAGCTGGATGGGGTGGCACATGCCCGAAACCCCAGATACCCAGAGGCTGAGGTGGGAGGATCTCCTGAGCCCAGGCGGTCGAGGCTACAGTGAGCTATGATTGCACCACTGCGCTCCAGCCTGGGGCACAGATCCATCAGGTGGGATCCTTAGAGGGGTCCTGGGACAGAACAATGAACCGAGAAAATCTGAATGAATGAAGGGTGGACTTTAGTTACTAATAATGTATCAGTATCGATTCATTCATTGTAACAAATCGATTCTGCTAACCAGGACCTTGGCCATGGAGAAATGATCGCCAGCTTATGGGAACACTGGACTCTGACTTTGCAACTTTTCTGGAAATCTAGAACTCTTCTAAATCATAGTTTATTTTAGGAATTCTGGCCAACCATGCAGCAACGTTCCTATTTTTTATTTTTATATTTATTTTTTATTTACTTTTTGAGTTGGAGTCTCACTGTGTCGCCCGGACTGGAGTGCAGTGGCCGCTCCCGGCCACCGCAGCCTCGACCTGCTGGGCTCCGGCGATCCCTCCGCCCCAGCCTTCCGAGGAGCCGGAACTATAGGTGCGCGTTACCATACCTGGCTAATTTTTGACTTATTGTAGACACGAGGTCTGGCCAAGTTGCCCAGGCTGGTCTCGAACTCGCAGACTCAGGCCATCCAGGTGCCTCGACCTCTCGAAGTGCTGGGATGACAGACTGAGCCACCGAACCCAGCCTGTTTATTTATTTTTGAGTTGGAATCTCACTCTTGTCGCCTAGGCTGGAGCGCAGTGGCCCAATCACCACTCACCGCAGCCTTGACCTCCCGGGCTCGGGCAGTCCTCCCATCTCCGCCTCCTGAGTAGCTGGGACGATAGGCACCCGCCACCATGCCCAGCTAATTTGTCGATTTACTGTAGAAATGAGGTCTTGCCAAGTTGCCCAGGCTGGTCTTGAACCCTTGGACTCAGGCAATCCTCCCACCTCGGCCTCCCAAAGTGCTGTGGGATGACAGGTGTGAGCCACCACTGCGCCAGGCTCCTTTTTTTTTAGAGGCAGAGTCTCACTTTGCTGCCCAGGCTGGAGTGCAGTGGCACGATCACAGCTCAACGCAGCCTCAACCTCCTGGACTCAAGCGATCCTCTCGCCTCAGCCTCCTCGGTAGCTGGGACTACAGGCACCACCATGCCCGGCTCATTTTTATTTCTGTAGAGATGGGGTCTCTCTCTGTCTCCCGGGCTGGAGCACGGCTTGAAGGGAGGGCTCACACCGCCCGGGTGTGACCCGGGAATGCTGGCGCCTTCCCTCCTTCCCTGGGAAATTTTAAATCCAGGCCGCGCACGTTACACGGCGCCGTCAGAGGGCCTGGCTGGAGCGTGTGCTGACTCAGGATGGTCGGGTGGCAGTGTGGACCCGTTTCTGCCACTCAGCAGAAAAGCACGCTGCTTGGACAGGAAGCCCGACGGGGGGGTGTTCTCTCCTTTGAAAAACGATTTATTCCCTGACTTCTGTTCCACCGAGGCCGTGAGCGGGCAATCTTTTAGGGGTGGAATTTATGGATGCTTTTTTCCGCCCTCCTTTTTTTTGAGTTGGAATCGCCCTCTGTCGCCCAGACTGGAGAGCGGTGGCCGCTCCCGGCCACCACAGCCTTGGCCTGCCGGGCTCCGGCGATCCTTCCGCCTCAGCCTCCCGAGTAGCTGGGACGACAGGCGCACACCACCACGCTCGGCTAGTTTTTGGATGTTCTGTAGAGACATCCCTATGTTGCCCAGGCTGGTCTCGAACTCCTGGCCTTAATTGACCCTCCGGCCTCGGCCTCCCAAAGTGCTGGGATGACAGGTGTGAGCCACCGCACCCGGCCTTCCCTCCCTCCTGTTCATGCCACCGTTCACCCAATGTTCTCTGAGTCACCACCATGGCCCTAGTGCATCTCTGGGGTCTGAGGTCAAAGGAAGAACCAGATGTCATCCTGCCGTCACACGTGACAAGGGTCAAAACAGAGTGGACGTCCAAGGGGCACGAAACACGTGTCCACGCAAAAACCCACACTTGAATGTTCACAGCAGCATGATCACAACAGCCACAGGTGGAAATGGTTCAAGGGTCCACCGGGGGGTGTTGGATCCACATGGCCTGGGCCAGCCACACGTGGAACACGACCCAGCCACGAAGAGGAGGGACTCCTGTGTGACTCCATTTTTTTTTTTTTTTTTGAGTTGGAGTCTCACTCTGTCGCCCAGACTGGAGGGCAGCGGCCGCTCCCGGCCACCGCAGCCTCGACCCGCTGGGCTCCGGCGATCCTTCCGCCTCAGCCTTCCGAGTAGCCGGAATTACAGGCGCGCGCTACCATGCCCGGCTGATTTTTTGATTTATTGTAGAGATGAGGTCTCGCTGCCCAGGTGGGTCTCGAACCCACGGGCTCAGGCAATCCACTCACCTCGGCCTCCCAAAGGCGTGGGATGACAGGCTGAGCCACCGAGCCCGGCTGTGACTCCATTTTATGAAACGTCCAGAATAGAACTGGGTGCAGGAGCCAATGCCTGTCATTCCAGCACTTCGGGAGGCCAAAGCAAGAGGATTGCCTGAGCCCTGGGATTTGAGACCAGCCTGGGCAACTTGGCGAGGCCTCATCTCTACAATAAACCAAAAAATTAGCCACACAGGGTGGCGTGCACCTGTGGCTCCAGCTACTCGGAAGGCTGAGGCGGAAGGATCGCCGGGGCCCGGCAGGTCGAGGCTGCGGTGCCCGAGAGCGGCCACTGCTCTCCAGTCTGGGCGACAGAGGGAGACTCCGACTCAAAAATAAATAAAATAAAATAAAACGGCTAATGCTTGAGATGTCAGTTCCACCTCCACTCAACACAAAGCAGCTCTCAGTAAAGCCAGACAGTCTTCACGAGGCTGACCTGGGCTGGAGAACCAACTCCACATCCAGGGTCCCAGAGTGGAACAGACACCTGCTCACTTCCAAGGTCACTCCTAATAGCGCCCCAAGGTCGTGAATGGCGCTTCAAACCCAGCTCCGTCCCGACCACGCGACCATCAGAAACGTTTTACACTTGTTGTCAAATCAGACGTGACCCAGAGGTCTAGATCTCCATCTTGTCTTTTTGTTTTGTTTTATTTGATTATTTTATTTTTTCGAGTTGGAGTCTCACTCCGTCGCCCAGGCTGGAGAGCGGTGTCACGTTCACGGCCACCCCAGCCTCGACCTGCTGGGCTCCGGCGATCCTTCCGCCTCAGCCTTCCGAGTAGCTGGAACTACAGGCGTGCACTACCACGCCCGGCTAGTTTTTGATTTATTGTAGAGATGAGGTCTGGCCAAGTTGCCAGGCGGGTTTCGAACCCACGGGCTCAGGCGATCCACTCACCTCGGCCTCCCAAAGTGCCGGGATGACAGGCTGAGCCACCAAGCCCGGTCAAGTTTTTTTTTTTTTTTTTTTTTTTTTTAGTTGACGTCACTCTACTGCCCAGGCTGGAGGGCAGTGGCACGCTCCTGGTCACCGCAGCCTTGACTTTCTGGGCTCCGGCGATCCTTCCGCCTCGGCCTTCCGAGTAGCTGAAACCACAGGCACGCGCCACCACGCTCGGCTAATTTTTTCATTTATTGTAGAGACGAGGTCTTGTCGAGTTGCCCAGGCTGGTCTCGAACCCTGGGCTCAGACAATCCTCTCACTACAGCCTCCCAAAGTGCGGGGAATTCTAGGGGTGAGCCACCCGCCCCACCTGGCTGGAAGCTGTTTGGACCCCGCCGGGCTGGTCCTGGCTCTCTGCTGCCCCCCTGTGGCCGGTTGGACACACGCACAGACCCCATGGGGACAGAACCCACCCGTGTCCCTGGGGGCCGCGTCCAGCCGCCGCCTGGGGACCCTCCGTGGGCCGTTCACCACGGTCACTGCTGGGCTCCGGCTGACGCGTCCAGCCACAGACGGCACCCCCATAGTGTGGAGCACCAGGGGAAACTGAGGCAGGTGAGCGCCGTCGTTTGGCGCCGCAGCGCTGTGAGCGTGGGGGTGCCCGCCCTCCCTGAGCCTCGCACGGAGGTCTGGTCTAGCCTTCTTCAGCCAGCCTGGGGGGCCCAGTCCACGGCTCCTGGGCCACCCGCCTGCCCCGTGAATGGCTCGGCTGAATGCTGCGGGCGGCTGGAACACAGGGGTATTTGTGTTTCTTTCCTTTTCTTTTTTTTTTTGAATCGGAGTCTCCCTCTGTCGCCCAGACTGGAGGGCAGTGGCCACTCCCGGTCCCCGCAGCCTCGACCCGCTGGGCTCCGGCGATCCCTCCGCCTCAGCCTTCCAAGGAGCCGGAACTACAGGTGCGCGCCACCATGCCCGGCTAGTTTTTTGTTTATTGCAGAGACGAGCTCTCGCCAGGTTGCCCAGGCGGATCTCGAACCCGTGGGCTCAGGCAGTCCTCTCACCTCGGCCTCCCAGAGTGCTGGGATGACAGGCTTGAGCCACCGCGCCTGGCCGCAAGACCCCAGTTCTGCAAAAAAGAAATCGGTGAGCCAAGCATGGTGGCGCCTGTAATCCCAGCTACTCAGGAGGCTGAGGTGGGAGGACTGCTTGAGCCTAGGAGGTCGAGGCTGCGGTGAGCCGTGATCGCACCCCTGCACTCCAACCTGGGCCACAAAGTCAGACCCCAACGCTAAAAATAAATAAATAAAGAAAATATACATGTACATATGTATGTATAGCATACAAGATTAAAAGAGTACAGTGGCTCATGCCTATCATTCTAGCACTTTGGAAGTCCGAGGTGAGAGGATTGCCTGAGTCCAGGAGTTCGAGACCAGCCTGGGCACCATGGTGAGACCTCGTCTCTACGATAAATTTAAAAAACTAGCCGGGCTCGGTGGCTCAGCCTGTAATCCCGCGCCTTGGGAGCCTGGGATGAGTGGATTGCCTGAGCCCGCAGGTTCGAGACCCGCCTGGGCAACTTGGTGAGACCTCATCTCTACAGTAAATCAAAAAAATTAGCTGGGCGTGGTAGCACGCACCTGTAGTTCCAGCTACTTGGAAGCCTGAGGTGGAAGGATCGCCGGAGCCCAGCAGGTCGAGGCTGCGGTGGCTGGGAGCAGCCACTGCACTCCAGCCCGGGCGACAGAGTGAGACTCCAACTCAAAAAAAAAAAAAAAAATTCAGCCGGGCATGGTGGCACACACTTGTGGTTCCAGCTACTTGGGAAGCTGAGGCGGAAGGATCGCCGGAGCCCAGCAGGTCGAGGCTGCGGTGGCCGGGAGCGGCCACTGCCCTCCAGTCTGGGCGACACAGTGAGAGTCTCACACACACATCAAAGATGAAAAGCAGTCCACCTCTCTGGGACACTTACCATGGATGAAATCTGTGGTTCTGGAAGCTTCTCTGGGTGAGTGAGGGGTCACTGGTGCATGAAAGTGGGGGCCTGGGACACTCCTGCCGCCACTGTAGACACTATAAACACTGGAGGCTGAGGCTATGCTACCTTTGTAAAAAAACAAAGTAATTGCGCTACAATGTTACGATGGCAACACCTCATTAAGTGGCAGGAATTTTCCACTGTCATCTCACCGGACTACGGTGGCCTGTCATCAACTGAAACATCAATACTTGATGCGTGACCAAGTGTCAGGGGTCCCGGCTCTGGGATACAGGTCTCAGTAAGACAGACGTAGGGTCCCAACCGCAATGGGGTCTAGTGGGGAGGGTGTGATGAGTGGTTTTTTTTTTTTGAGTCGGAGTCTCACTCCGTTGCCCAGGCTGGAGGGCAGTGGCCGCTCCCGGCCACCGCAGCCTCAACCCGCTGGGCTCCGGCGATCCTCCCGCCTCAGCCTTCCGAGTAGCCGGAATTACAGGCGTGTGCCACCACACCTGGCTGATTTTTTGATTTATTGTAGAGATGAGGTCTCGCTGCCCAGGCGGGTCTCGATCCCGCGGGCTCAGGCAATCCACTCACCTCAGCCTCCCCAAGGCGCGTGATGACAGGCTGAGCCACTGAGCCCGGCATGAGTGGTTTTCGGTGTCGAGTTTTCTTAGCAATGACACCCAGTGATTCGAGCAAACACCGGTGTGGGCGTTGCTGTCATCCTAGCACTTTGGGAGGCCGAGGCGGGAGGAGTGATTGAACCCAGGAGCTCAAGACCGGCCTGGGCTACAGAGCGAGATCTTGCCTCTACACAAAACGAAAACATTAACCAGACATGGTGGTGCACACCTGTAGTCCCACCTACTTGGGAGGCTGAGGCGGGGGGATCGCCTGATCCCAGGAGGTCGAGGCAGTGGAGAGCTGTGATCGTGGCCACTGCACTCCGGCCTGGGAGACCAAGTGAGACCCCGACTCAAAACAAAACAAAACAAAACAAAACGATACACTCCATCGACCTTAAGTAAAGGGGCTTCCCTGGACACCATGGGGCCTGCAAGCCTACTGCAACTCAAAGGCCTTACGGGCAAAAGCAGAGGTTTTTTTGGAGGAGGAAGAAATTCTGGTCCAAGGGTTCCAGCCTGCTGCCTGCCCTGTGGATTTTGGACTAACCAGCCCCACAATTACACAAGCCAACTCCTCGGAATAAACGATATAAATAAGGAAAACAGAAACCGAGTACACAAACCAGCGAACAAAGCAGATGGCGACACAACAAAGAAAATAACCAGGAAAAAAAAAGGAAGAAAAGAAAAAAAAAAATTGGTTATCAATGGAGCCGTGCAGTTAAAACTCACGTTGCTCGAGGGCCAACTGGATAAGTATTGTGTGTATATATGTATTATATGCACACACATATATACGCTATTCTCTTTATATATTATATAGAGAGATAAGTCGGGCGTGGTGACTCACGCCTGTCATCCCAGCACTTTGGGAGGCTGAGGCGGGAGGGCTGCCCGAGCCCAGGGGTTCGAGACCAGCCTGGGCAACACAGTGAGACCTTGTCTCTGCAATAAGTAAAAAAGTTAGCCAGCGTGGTGGTGCGTGCCTGTAGTCCCAGCTACTTGGGAGGCTGGGGCGGGAGGATGGTCTGAACACAGGAGGTGGCGGCTGTGGTGAGTAGTGATTATGCCACGGCACTCAGGCCTTGTGGTCCAGGCTTCTGCCCCACGTACGTGTTCTAGGAACCCCCTGGCATCCGTGGACCCGCCAGCACTGCTGTTCAGCTTCAGGGAATTTTGGGGGTTTTTTAGATTCTTTCAATGCGCTTGTCCATTTCATTATAATGCTTGATGGCCACAGCTGCCCACACCGCGTTGAATGTTCAGCAGTGTCTGACCAAAACCAGCATGACCCCCATATTCCACCCTCTCTATTCACCCAATCCCTTCCCGAGTGACTCTTTTGGTCGCCCCTGATGAAAAAAGTCCTCCAAGGGAAATGTTTTGCCGATGTGGAAGAGGTGACACAAAAAACGGCAGAAGCGCTAAAAGGCATCAACATGGACGACTTAAAAACTGTCCTAAGCTGGGCGCGATGGCTCACCCCTGTCATCCCAGCACTTTGGGAGGGGAAGGTGAAAGGATTGCCTGAGTCCAGGGGTTCGAGACCCACCTGGGCAACTTGGCGAGACCTTGTCTCTACAATAAATCAAAAAATTAGCCAGCCATGGTGGTGTGCACCTGTAGTTCCAGCTACTTGGAAGGCTGAGGTGGAAGGATTGCCAGAGCCCAGCAGGTCGAGGCTATGGTGACCATGAGCGTGCCACTGCACTCCAGCCTGGGTGACAGAGTGAGACTCTGACTCAAAAACAAACAAACAAGCAAACAAAACTGTTTTGAGCACTGGAGAAAGCATCTTGATGGGTATATTGCATCAAACAGAGTGTACCTGGAAGGTGCTGAAGTTTAAATATGTAGAAATACACAATTTTTTTTCCTTTTTTTTTTTTTTTTCTTTTGAGTTGGAGTCTCTCTCCGTCGCCCAGATTGGAGTGCAGCAGCCGCTCCCGGCCACCGCAGCCTCGACTTGCTGGGCTCCGGCGATCCTTCTGCCTCAGCCTTCTGAGTAGCTGGAACTAGAGGCGCGCACTATGTCGATGCCATGTTGATGCCTTTTAGCGCTTCTGCCGTTTTTTGTTTCACCTCTCCTACGTCCGGCTACTTTTGTGATTTATTGTAGAGGTGAGGGCTCGCCAAGTTGCCCAGGCGGGTCTCGAACCCGCGGGCTCAGGCAATCCACTCACCTCAGCCTCCCAAGGCGCGGGATGACAGGCTGAGCCACTGAGCTCGGCTTAGTTTTTTATTTTTTGTTGTAGAGATGAGGTCTCACCAAGTTGCCCAGGCGGGTCTCGAACCCACGGGCTCAGGCAATCCAGTCGCCTTGGCCTCCCAAAGTGCTAGGATGACAGGCTGAGCCACCAAACCCGGCCAATACACAATTTTAAATAAATTCCAAGGGTTTACATAGAGAGACGGGTTTGCGGTGCTGCTGTTCCCACACATACACAAAGTCACAAAGCCACAAAGCCCAAGGTGCCCACGTGGCCATTGGGTCACCCTAGCTCGGGTGCACAGACACTCCTCATTCCCTGCTTGTGCCTTTTTTTCTAAGTTTGGGGCTGTATCCAAATAAAAAGCGACAAGCACACAAACCCCTCGGCCACTGGCTTGGCACCTGTCAGACACCCAACCCTGCACCTGCCGCTCCTCAGCTGTGAGACCCTGGCCAAGCCCCACCCCCCAGTCCTCAGTTTCCCCACGTGACCTTCCTTCAGTCTCTCCGTAATCTGCCTCAGCTGGGCTCATTTTTTTTTTTTTTTTTGGTGGAGATGGGGTTTTGCTGTGTTGCCCAGGCTGGTCTCGAACTCCTGGCCTCAAGCCACCCTCCCGCCTCAGCCTCCCCAAATGCTGGGGTGACAGGTGTGAGACACTGTGCCCGGCGGACTCAGGGCCTTTTCGTGTGCTGCCTTTTCTGCTTGGAGAGCACGGTCTTTACCCCCAGTCTCCATCCCAGTTCATCCGTCCTCGCCCTTCACAGCTGAGGGTCCGAGCCTCCCCGACCTCCCGAACCGCTCAGTCCCCAGCCAGGTACGCCATGAACACAGCTGCCTCCTTCCATCGGGAGCTGAGGCCACAAGGAACTGGCATACAGTCGGTGCTTATCATTGGAAGGAAGACGTGGGGAAACGAGGCGGCGGCCCAGGTGATCGGCCCAGGTGATCTCCAGCTTCCAAGGTGGCTGTGGGGAGTGAGGGAAGCTTCTGGAAGGGCAGAGGCCACACAGACACCCCCCTCGGCCGTCAGGGGTCACTCAGAGGGGCCGATGGGCGGAGCCGGCTGGACACGGCACCAGGGAGCCGGCTCGTTCCTTCCAGAGGGAGACGGGAGCCCCGTGGGGTCAGCGCCCCGTTGGCAGAGGCGCGGCCGGGGCCTGGCCACACAGCAAGGCCACTTGTGCACACACTGGGCGGCTGAGCCGTGAGCAGCCCCTGCAGCTGGGGACGCCGTTGGAAAGACACCCACGTCTGTCCCCTGTTCACACTGGCCTCACCCCTTCCCGAGCTGGCCTGGGTTCCTTCGCGCAGCTGCAAGCATCGGTCGGCCCAGGCCTTGGGCAAGGGGACAGCTGTGCAGATGGTGTCGTGAACAGGACACACGCCGACGATAATAATAATAACAGCAATACTCATAATCACAATAATACTGGAGGCTGGGAGAGGTGGCTCACGCCTGTCATCCCAGCTACTTGGGAGGCGGAGGAGGAAGGATCGCTTGAGGCCAGGAGTTTGAGACCAGCCTGGGTTCCTAGCAAGACTCCGTCTCTAAAAATAATTGTAAGAATGAACTGGCAGCCGGGCTCGGTGGCGCAGCCTGTCATCCCAGCACTTTGGGAGGCGGAGGTGTGTGGATTGCCTGAGCCCACGGGTTCGAGACCAGCCCGGGCAACTTGGCCAGACCTCGTCTCTACAGTGAAAGAGAAAACACAGCCGGGCGTGGCAGTGTGCGTCTGTAGTTCCGGCTACTTGGAAGGCTGAGGTGAAAGGATTGCTGGAGACCAGAAGCTCGACGCTGGGGTGGCCGTGAGCGTGCGTGCCATGGCACTCCAGCCTGGGCGACGGAGTGAGACTCCAACTCAAAAAAAAAAAAAAATGAGCCGGGCATGGTGGGGTGGGGTGTAGTCCCAGCTACTTGGGAGGCTGAGGAAGGAGGATTGAGACCAGCCTGGGCAACATAATGAGACTCCCATCTCTATTTTAAAAAATTCTTGCCGGGCTTGGTGGCTCAGCCTGTCATCCCGCGCCTTTGGGAGGCCGAGGTGAGTGGATGGCCTGAGCCCGCGGGTTCGAGACCCGCCTGGGCAGCGAGACCTCATCTCTACAATAAATCAAAAAATCAGCCGGGCGTGGTAGCGCGTGCCTGTAATTCCGGCTACTTGGAAGGCTGAGGCGGAAGGATCGCCGGAGCCCAGCAGGCGAGGCTGCGGTGGCCGGGAGCGGCCGCTGCCCTCCAGTCTGGGCGACCGAGTGAGACTCCAACTCAAAAAAAAAAAAAAATTCTTAATTTTTTTCATTTGCCAAGTCTGTGTGTCACGATGTCTTTTTTTCCCTTCCTTCCTTCTTTCCTTTCTTTCTTTCTTAGGGTGTTTGAAGGTCTCACTCTGTCACCCAGGCTGGAGTGCAGCGGCGCGATCATAGCTCACTGCAGCTTCCACCTCTCGGGCTCAAGTAATCCTCCTGCCTCAGCCTCCTGAGTAGTAGATGGGACTACAGGCACCACCACACCTGGATAATTTTATTTTATTTTTGAGTTGGGGTCTCACTCTGCCGCCCAGGCTGGAGTGCAGCGGCCGCTCCCGGCCCCGCAGCCTCGACCCGCCGGGCTCCGGCGATCCTTCCGCCTCAGCCTTCCGAGGAGCCGGAACTACAGGCGCGCGCTACCACGCCCGGCTGACTTTTTGATTGATTGTAAGACGAGGTCTCGCCAAGTTGCCCAGGCGGGTCTCGAACCCGCGGGCTCAGGCAATTCTCTCCCCTCAGCCTCCCAAAATGCTTGGCATCCGGCTGGCCTTGACTTTCGAGAACAGCATGAGGGCGGAGGCTCTTCTGGAACTTTGCGCGAGAGGTGAGGGAGATCAATCATAAATAACTTAGCAAATACCCATGATGCCTCCGGCTGGGGCGATGCTGCTGTGAGGCCGCGGGGAAGACCCCCTCTCTGGCCCCGCCGCCCGTGGGGTCTCAGCCCTCAGAGTGGGCGGGCGATGAGGGTGTGGACGGGCGCAGATTTGAACCAGGCCAAACCCTGGCGGCGCCCACGCAGAGAGGCAAGGCGGGCAGCCGCCCCGGCATCCCCTGTGTCCCGCCTTGGGGGGACGCTGAGCCCTGCCCTCCACACCCGGAGGTCCTACCGGGGAAGGTCCTCGTCCTGCCATTCCTCCTTCACGTCCACGTTCTCCATGCGGAGCGTCGCCTCAGTGGTCCCCATGGGAGCTGGGGGGAGGCACCGATGGGAAGCAGGAAGAGCCCTGAAAGGGAAGCACCGAGGAACGGGTTTGACCGGACAAGGACCACAAAAGCTCCCCACCCCCACACACGCACAGCCCTCAGTGGACCACCGCCCAGCCTCATGAGGCCTCCCCCTTTTGCAGACGAGGAAACAGAGGTGTAGAGAGTCAAGGACGCTGTGGTCTGGAGCTCGAACCCAGGTGAGGGGCTGGCCTCCAGCTATGAGCCTCCCTCCCTCCGAAGCTCCGAAGCCCACCCTCTCCAGGGCGAGCCATGGCCCAGAGAGATTCCTCCTCCCTTCTTTAACCTGGGCCTCGACTGGGAAGCAAGACACCCAGTCATTTATGCTAGAGTGTGAATGACTAATAGGTACACGCCTCCCTGCTGGGATGGACACTGTCAGAGAGAATCTGGTCAGCTCCAACCCGTCTTTATCAAGACCACCTGCCTAGCCACTCTGTCCTCCCAGCACAAGCAAGTCCTAACAGCCTGCAGACCCTGCGGCTCACGAGGGGGTGTGACCAGAGCTCTGGGGTCAGATGTCAGATCAACTGCAGGATGCCAGTTGTGTTTTTATTGTTTTTAGGGTTTTTTTTTAGTTGGAGTCTCACTCCGTCGCCCAGGCTGGAGTGCCGTGGCACACTCATGGCCACCACACCCTTGACCTGCTGGGCGCCGGTGATCCTTCTGCCTCAGCCTTCCAAGTAGCCGAAACTACAGGTGCGCGCCACCACGCCCGGCTAATTTTTGATTGATTGTGGAGATGAGGTCTCGCCAAATTGCCCGGGCTGGTCTTAAACCCATGGGCTCAGGCAATCCTCTCGCCTCGGCCTCCCAGATTGCTGGGATGACAGGCTGAGCCACCGAGCCCAGCAGTTTTTATTGTTTTGAGGAGCTGACGTGGCCAGGATGGGAGCTGCCAATGAGACTGAATTTGGGTCTTCTCTGGGGCATGGCAGGCTCTCAGACCATTCACCTCCCTGAGCTTCAGTTTCCTCATCTGTAAATGAAAGGGTTGGACGGGAGACGACCTCCGCATGACCTCTTAAGCGTGACGTTCCCATATCTCCCGACTCAACCGACATTGCCCGTTTTGTGATTTGTGTGTGTGTGTGTGTGTGTGTGTGTGTTTGAGTCGGAGTCACTCTGTCGCCAGGCTGGAGTGCAGTGGCACGATCACGGCCACCACAGCCTCGACCTCCCGGGCTGTGACCTCAGGTGATCCTCCCGCCTCAGCCTCCCGAGTAGCTGGGACTACAGGCACACGCCACCACGCCCGGCTAATCTTTTCATTTTTTTTTTTTGTAGGACAAGGTCTCGCTGTACTGCCCAGGCTGGTCTGGAACTCCAGGCCTCAAGCGATCCTCCTGCCTCAGCCGGCACCCTGTTTTGTGCTTTGAAACCCGGGCTTTGCATGGGGGAGGGGGCGTCACAACTGGAGGGAGGACTCGTGCCCTCATGGAGGCCAGGGGCGCCGCCCAACACCCTTCGATGCCCAGGACGGGCCCCCACGACCCAGAAGGCTTGAGCCCCAGCTATCCACAGGCCCAAGGCGGAGAGACCCCGTGTTCGAGGAACCAGTCCTTCCTCTGTCCACGTGCACGTTTGGGAAAGGATTTCAGGTTCATGTCCGCACAGAGTATCCCACGCTGGGCTTTCCGGTCCCTCCTCCCATCTTCCTGGCAGCTCCTGTGCGGCTCCGTCCAGATCCAGCGTCTAAGACCCACTGGATGCCCGCCTGGCTGACACCTTGGGTGCGTCTCCCCTCCTGTCCCCCCCCCAGAGGGTGGGTCGGTGGCGGGAGACCCAGAGGGAGCCGGGCCAGGTGTGCGCCAGGCAGGAAGTGGGAGGAGGGGCGGCTCAAGCCAGACCCTCCCCCGCCCCAGCACCCCGCTCTCACTCCATTCTCTGTCCTGAATGTCGTCATTCATTCATGGAGGAGGGACCATGGCACGCAGGACGGGAGGGAAAAAAAAAAAAAAAAACAATAAATCGCTTCCGGCTGCCACGGGCGACCCCCGCCCCCCAGGCCCTCCCCGCGAGGGAATGAATCTGCAGTTTGGAGGGAGGGTCTTGGCGTCTGTCTTTCTCGTCCCGAGCTGGATGTGACCTCAGCTCCCCCGGAAGGCTCCCCGAGACCCCCCCCAGGGTGGCAGGGGGGTTCTTAGCTGGAGCAACGAGAGGTGACCCCACAATTCTCTGGATACGGGATGTGGGCCTCCAGGGGGCTCCTGGCTTCATGTTTCAGGAAAAAAAAAGGCCAGGGACACCGGCTTTGGTGCCTAGTGATGAGCAGATCACGTTCGAGTTCCTGTGACAAGGGGGACCTTGTCCCCTCGGCCCCCTCCCTTCCCGCCTGCAGGCCGGCTTTTCTGGACACACTTGGAAGACCCCTTCGCCCAGACCGTTGCCTGGTGGCACCTGCGTCCCTCTGGGTGTTATAAATAGGAAGGTGACAGAGGCTGGATCCGTCTTGGGGACGTCACCGGCCACGGACCGAGGTTTTGATCCACCCGGTCCCTGCGCGTGTCTCGAAAATGGTGCCAGTCTCTGCCTCCCGGGGACACGGCGCCCGCGGAGGGGTCGCCCGGCCGGTGCACGGCGTTCAGGGCTGGCTCTTCCTCGCCAAGATGGATGTGGCCGCCGCGGCCGGCTCCCACCCGCCCCAGCGGCCGGAGAGGGATTTGGAGACAGCTGGCGCCTCCGGGGCACCCTTCCCCAGCAGGCCCGGTGGGGGGAGACGGGGAGACGCAGGCACTCACCTCGGCGGTGGCCGGGCAGCCTCTCCGGTCCTCACTGGCAGACAAAGGCGGGCCCTGCCCCGGTGCGGCAGCCGGGCATGTCCTGCGGTCGCCGGGCCTTCTGAGCACCGGAGGCCGAGGAAGAGGAGGAGGAGGAGGAAGATGCTGGCCGGGGTGGATGCTGCATCCGAGGAAGGTCACCCAGGGCGGGGGCAGTGCAGTCCCAGGTTAGCCGCGGGCCGCCCCAGGAGGGGCTGCGACAGCCGCGTCGCCCGTCACCATCGCCTGCCAGGGCCCTGCTCGCAGCTGGCAGAGGCTGAGCTTCCTAAGACAGTTAATTTATGCTGATTTGCATGCGGGGGGGGGGCGGAAAGAGGGGGGTGGCAGGTCTGGCCCCCAAAGCACGGCCCCCTCCTGGGATTGGTCCTTTCCATGGGCGGAGAGGCAGCCTCGGCCAGCCCTACCCCGGGGCAGAGGCGGCTGGAATATCCTGGTGCTGCAACACAGACTCGAAAACAAAAATAAATACAGAAATGGCGCGGCCCCGTGGGGTGGGGGGTGGGAGGTGGTAGCGGGGGTGGGAGCATCTGGGCGGCGCCCCTTCCTTCAAAGGCCGCCGCCGGCATAGGGGGCGTCCCCCGAGCTGTCTGTGTGGGAAATAATGTCCCCAGGTCCCCGGGTCCCAGCCTATTGGAGGCCAGGAGGGCGTCCCCCGCAGTTGTGCCCTGTGTGGAGCCCTGGAGGGCTTCCAGGAGGTGGAGGGTGGGGGGGAGGGGGCGCAGACCCTGCAGGCAGGCTGGGAGCGGCCGTGAACCCTGGCCTGGCTGCTTCTCTGGGTCCAGCGAGGGGTCGGGGGCGGGTCTTGCCTCCCGGGGATGCGGCGCCCACAGAGGGGCCGCCCGGCTGGTGCGCGGCGTTCAGGGCTGGCTTTTCCTCGCCAAAAAAGGTGGATGTGGCTGCCTCAGTGTCTCTGTGTCCTCATCTGTGAAACGGAGACACCTCGGTACTGGCCTTTGGGGACGTAACGAGATTTGGAAGGGTGCTGGGCGTGTTTCCTGCTAGCGCTGTTTTGCGAATTTTTCATTTATTTGTTTAGAGCCAGGGTCTCACGCTGTCGTCCAGGCTGGAGGGCAGTGGCACGATCATGGCTCACCGCAGCCTCGACCTCCTGGACTCAGGAGATCCTCCCTCCTCAGCCTCCAGAGTAGCCAAGACTGTAGACACGTGCCACCTCACCCAGCTAGTTTTATTATAGAGATGAGGACTTGCCAAGTTGTTCAGGCTGGTCTCAAATTCCCAGGTTCCCGCCTCAGCCTCCCAAAGTGCTGGGTTGACAGGTGTGAGCCACTATGCCCAGCTAAAATTTTTCATTGATTTATTTGGTTATTATATGGCTTCAGAGACAGGATCTCCCTCTGTCACCCAGGCTGGAGTGCAGTGGTGTAATCACTGTGGCCTCGAATTCCTGGGCTCAAGCAATCCTCCTGCCTCAGCCTCCTGAGAAACTAGGACTACAGGTGCTACCATGCTTGGCTCATTAAAAAAATTTTTTTTATAGAGATGGGATCTCGCTATGTTGCTCAGGCTGGTCTCAAACTCCTGGGCTCAAGCGATCTTCCCATCTCAGCTGCCCAAAGTGCTGGGATGACAGGAATAAGCCACCATGCCCAGTCCATTCCTTGGGTTTTAATCCACTGGGTTCGTGGTACGTTGTGACGGCAGCCTCAGGACATGAAGCGCATGTGAGCCCAGGTAGCAACTGACATCTGCTGTTCTCACCTGCCTCTCTTAATTACTGGGGTGCTTTTTAAAAAACTTGTCCTTGAGTGAGCATTTCAAGTTCATTTCTACCCCAGGCCCTTTGCACGTGCTGTTTATGCTGCCAGAAATGCTCTTTCCCAGATCTTCATGTTATACACGCGTCGGTTCAGACCTTACCTCCTCCAAGGAGCCTTCCCTGATACTTCCTACCCACCTCCTCCCACCTCCGTCCATCTCGTTGTCTAGTCAGATTTTTAAAAATATGATGTCCCTTTAAAAAAATTTTTGGTAAAATATACACAACTTAAAATTACCATTTTACCCATTCGAGAGTGTACAATTTAGTGGCATTTGATGCATTCGCGGTCCCCATCCCCATCAGCTGCCAATTCTACCCAACTTCTGGCCCCAGTACCCACAAACCCATGTCCTTTCTCTGTGGAGTGGCCTGTTCTGGACATTTAATGGAAATGGAGTCACACCCTGTGCATCCTTCTGTGTCTGGGTCTCACGAAGCGTGACGTCCTCAAGGTCCCTCCATGCTGTGGCCTTTTCCTGCTCGTGGCTGAGTCACTTTCCATGTGTGGGTGGGCCATGCCATGTGGATTCATCCTCCCTTGCTGGACACCGGGGCTGTGTCTGTCTTGTGGCTGCTGTGAGCTGTGCTGCCGTGAACACTGTGTACAAGAACTTGAGTCCTGGTTTTCCGTTCTCTTGGGTATAGACGGTAAGTCCCCTACATATGAACCTTCGAGTTGCAAACTTTTTTTTTTGAATCGGAGTCTTACTCTGTCATCCAGACTGGAGGGCAGTGGCATGCTCCCGGCCACCACAGCCTCGACCCGCTGGGCCCCGGCGATCCTTCCGCCTCAGCCTTCCAAGTAGCTGGAACTACAGGCGCGCTACCACGCCCAGCTAATTTTTTTTGATTTATTGTAGAGATGAGATCTCGTCAAGTTGCCCAGGCGGGTCTCGAACCCCTGAGCTCAGGCAATCCTCTCCCCTCGGCCTCCCAAAGTGCTGGGATGACAGGCTTGGGCCCCCGCGCCTAGCCTCCCCAGTGCCATTTTGACATGTACGTGAGACACGGACAGGACGCGGGAAGGCTGGGTCACTTTGTGGATGTCCAACGACACTTAGGCTGCCTCTCTCGCCTGCCAGGATCTGCTCCCTCCAGGCAAAGGCGTCACCCGTCCCACCACAGGGAACAGAAGCTGGGGGACAGAGAAACTGGAGGCTTCAGCCCGAGGTTGGGACACCCCCACCTCCAGGCTGGAGGAAGTGGAGCCCTCGGAAGAAACGACACTTGTGGTAGGAGAGGGGACATCCAGGCCAGACGCTGTGTGGATGCCGGGCACAGGATGTGAGGGAGACGTCCTGCCACAGAACCTTTCAGCAGGTGGGTGTGGTGGCTCATGCCTGTCATTCCAGCACCATGGGAGGCTGAGGCCGGAGGATTGCTCCAGTCCAGGAGTTCGAGACCATCCTGAGCCACTTAACAATACCCTGTCTTTACCAAAAATTAAAAAAAAAATTAGCTGGTCATGGTGGCCCACACCTATAGTCCCGGCTACTCGGGAGGCTGAGGTGGAGGATAGCCTGATGCCCAGAGGCTGTGGCAGCCATGATTGTGCCACTGCCCTCCAGCCTGGGCGACAGAGTGAGACACCGGCTTTAAAAATTAAAAAAAAAAAAGAAAAGAAACCCACAAATTCCCATTTGGTTGGGTTCAAACAGATCCTAGCAGTGATCCTAGGGGTCTGGGCAGATTCAGAGACATCTTTGGAGTCTTGGGACTTGGGAGCCCTTGGAGAGAGCTCTTGATTTAGGGCAGGGGCGGTGCCCAGTGAACAGGGCCCTGAGGGGTGAGTAGGAGTTCGATGAAAGGTGTGTTCAGGACCCACAAGCCTGCCTGGAACTGCCAGCGACTGAAGATCCCAGCTCGGCCGGAGCCTCGGAGCTGTCCGCGGTGCTGAAGCCACCACCAGAGAGCCCATGGCTGTGACCCGAGCTTGAATTCTTGCTTTCATTTTTAAATTATTATTATTTAAAAAATTTTTTGAGTCAGGGTCTCGCTGTGTCGCTTAGACTGGAGTGCAGTGACACAGTCACGGCTCACCACAGCCTCCACCTGGGCTCAGGCAATCCTCCAGCCTCAGCCTCCTGAGTAGTTGGGACTGCAGACATGCACCAGTATGTCAGGTAATTTTTTTTTTGAAAGCAAGATCTATCGAGAGGACAGAAAAGCTCCCACAGTGGGAGGGGACCCGAGGGGGTTGCTCTAATTTTTTAATTTATTTGTAGGGATGGGGTCTCGCTATGTTGCTCAGGCTGGTCTTGAAATCCGGGGCTCAAGTGGTCCTCCTGTCTGGGCCTCCCAAAGTGCTGGTTTTGTGGCTATTGTGTTTAGGCCTCTTCAGTGGACAGAGAGAGGAAATACTTTTTTTTCTTTAAAAAAAATTATGTCAATGTGTATTTACTTGGTTTGAGAGATGGGATCTTGTTGTGTTGCCCAGGCTGAAGTATAATGGCTATTCACAGGTGCCATCTTGATCAGCACAGACTCCTGACCTGTTTGGTTTCTGATGTGGGTGGTTCACCCTTCCTTAGGCAACTTGACAGTCCCCAATCCCGGGATGTCACTGTATTAACGCTGGCCTTGAGTGGAGACGCCTGATCGGCACAGTTCACTCCAGTCCAGAACCCCTGGGCTTAGACAATCATCCCGCTTCAGCCTCCCAAGTAGCTGGGATTACAGGTGCCACCACGCTTGGCTTATTATTTTATTTTTTGTAGAGATGGGGTCTTGTTGTGTCGTCTAGGCTGGCCTCAAACTCCTGGCCTCAAGTGATTCTCCTACCTCAGCCTCCCAAAATGCTGGGACTACAGGCATAAGCCACCACACCCGGCTTTTTCTAATTTTATTTATAATTTTTTTTTGAGTTGGGGTCTCACTCTGTCACCCAGGGTGGAGTGCAGTGGCACGCTCCTGGCCGCCACAGCCTCGATCCTCTGGGCTCAGGTGATCCTTCCGCCTCAGCCTTCCAAGTAGCCGTGCGTGCGCTACCACACCTGGCTAATTTTTTGATTTATTGTGGAGACGAGGTCTCCCCATGTTGCCCAGGCTGGTCTTGAACCCAGGGCTCAGGTAATCCTCTCGCTTCGGCCTCCCAAAGTGCTGGGATGATAGACTTGAGTCACCGTGCCCAGCCTACTTTTCTCTTTTTTTGCAGCTGGCGTTTGGCAGTGGGTCCAATCGCGTCTTTTTCCAGATGGTTCTTCAGTTAGGCCAACACCCCTTATCACGGGAGTCTTTCTTTCCTCCACTGATTTGAGATGTTGCTATTACTTTATCGTATATTAATTTGCCATATGTCATTGGGTTTTTTTCTTGATATTTTGTAGATCAGAAAATATAGTTTATTTAGAAAGTAAATTGGAGCCGGGCTCGGTGGCTCAGTCTGTAATCCCGCGCCTTTGGGAGGCTGAGGTGAGTGGATGGCCTGAGCCCGCGGGTTCGAGACCCGCCTGGACAACTTGGCAAAACCTCATCTCTACAATAAATCAAAAATCAGCCGGGCGTGGTAGCGCGCGCCTGTAGTTCCAGCTACTTGGAAGGCTGAGGTGGAAGGATAGCCAGAGCCCAGTGGGTCAAGGCTGCGGTGGCCGGGAGTGGCCACTGCACTCCAGTCTGGGTGACAGAGTGAGACTCTGACTCAAAAAAAAAAAAGGAAATTGGAGAGAGAGAGAAAGAGAGGGCTCACCTCCCCAAGGGAGGAGAGGGGGCCACAGCTTAAGAAAACATGGCCTGGCCACAGCTCAAAGAGCACATGGCCACGTCACAGCTGAGCAAGGCAATGGTCTATTATTTCTTGATTTTTAAATTCTGTTCCATGAGTCTGCCTGTTTGTGTGCAAGTTCTTCACTCTTCTAATTATAGAAACTAAATAGATATTAAATCTGATCATAGATATCAAATATCTATTAATGTCTATCGAAAATAGCCAGGTGTGGTGGCTCACTCCTGTAATCCCAGCACTCTAGGCGATAGAGGCGAGTGGATTGCCTGAGTCCAGGGGTTCGAGACCCGCCTGGGCAACTTAGCAAGACCTCGTCTCTTCAGTAAATAAAAAAATTAGCCGGACATGGTGACATTCATCTGTAGTGCCAGCTACTAGGGAAGCTGAGGTGGGAAGATCACCTGCACCCAGCAGGTCAAGGCTGCAGTGGCCATGAATGTGCCACTGCACTCCAGCCTGGGTGAAACAGTGAGACCCCGACTCAAAAAAAGGTGAAATTCCACGGGGAGACACCCCTTATCAACAAGGGAGCCTGAACAAAACATATCTGTATACCTAAACCTTAACTGTACCCCACAATATCAAAATAAAAAATACTGATATTAAAAAAAGGTGACATTCCCATGCCATATAATTAATCATTTACAGTGTACATTTCAGTGGGCAGGTTGTATGTCCACAATGTTGTAGGAACCCCCGGGTGTCTCTAATTTCAAGTTCTTGGATCAGCTCATGAAACCACCTCCTACCCATCCAGGGATCACCTCCTATTTCTCCCACGCCCGGGTACCCACCTGGCTCTGTGGCCTGTCCTGTTCTGGACGTTTCCTATAAACGGAGTCTCACACTATATCCTTCCACGTCTGGGTCTCATGGAGTGTGACGTCTTCAAGGTCTGATCACACTGTGGCCTGTGTAGAGTCTCCTTCCATTTTGTGGCTGAGTTGTGTTCCACGTGTGGACAGATCATGCCGTGTGGACTTATCACCCCATGGTGGACACTTGTGGCTGTTGTGATCGTGTTGCTGTGGACACGCCTGTTCACATATTTGTCCAATTACTTGTTTTCAATTATCCTGGGTGATACCTGGGAGCGGAATTGCTGGGCTGTGGTGAATCTACATTGAACTTTCTGAACAACTGCCCAGCAGTGGCCGTGCCGTCTTACTTTCCCACCAACAGTGACAAGGATCCCGATTTCTCCACATCGTCACCAATGCTGGTGGTGGTTTTTCATCTTTTAAAACTCAGGGGCGTGATGCAGTGCCTTGTGGTGTTTTGCTTTGCATCTCCCTGGCAACAAGTCACGCCGAGCATCATAACCAGCAGCTTGCTCGTCTCCGCAAAAAGCCACCTCTGGCCTCTGTCCTTCTCAGGTCGGCCTGCTCGTCCTGTTGTTGGACTGTGAGTGCTCTTTATATATGCTGGACCCCAGATCCTTTTCAGATACATGATTTGCAAATATTTTTGCAAATGTGTCACCTCACTTCCTGTCACGTCACCTCACTCCCTGTCACATATCACATGTCACCTCACTTCCTGTCACATATGTGTCACCTCACTTCCTGTCACTTATCACGTTATCTCACTTTCTGTCACTGATCACATGTCACCTCATCCCTGTCACATATCACTTGTCATCTCCCATTCTGTCAATATCACACGTCACCTCACTTCCTCTATTTATCACATGTCATCTCACTTTCTGTCATTTGTCACACGTCACCTCAATTCCTGACGCTCCCTGTCACTGTCACTCCCTGTCACGTGCACCTGTCACCTCACTCCCTGTCACCCCTCTTCAGTGGTGGCCGCCTGGCTCACGTCCTCACTTCCTCGGGCCTCTGCTCAGATGTCATTGTCCCTGTGAGGCCTCCCAGCCCCCTCACTGTCCCCTTGGCTTGCTTCATTCCTGCCCACGGCACTGGTCACCACGTGTCGCTTCCTGTATGTCCTTGCTTACCCGTCCCCCCCGTCGCCGCCAATGTCAGCTGCCCAGGAGATCAGGGACGTTTGTCATTGCTGTAGCCTCAACCCCCAGACCAGTCCTTCTCACCCGGGGGATGCTGCCCTCAGGGACACTGGGTGATGTCTGGGGACATTGGTGGTTGTCATGACTGGAAGTGTCCCCGGCGTGGAGGGGAGGAGGCTGGGAAGCCCCAGCCCTGGAAAAATTCAAGCAACATGGTCGGTTCTCAGTAAAATCTGTGGGGGCCGCGAGGTTGCTGAGCCACTGTGAGCCCCAGTTTCCTGATTAACCTAAACACAGTCGACCCTCGCAGCTCATGGACCCCGAATGTGAACTTGCTGACCGGCCAAATTTCACCTGAGGCCTCAGAATCAATCCTGGGTGGCTCACGCCTGTTATCCCAGCACTTTGGGAGGCCAAGATGGGAGGCTTGCTTGAGCCCAGGAGTTCAAGACCAGCCTGGGGAATATAGTGAGACCCTGTCTCTACAAAAAAAAATAAGACAATTAACCAGGTGTGGTGGCGTATGCCTGTAGTCCCAGCTACTTGGGAGGTTGAAGCAGGAAGATTGCTTGAGCCCAGGAATTGGAAGCTGCTGTGAGCTATGATTGCACCACTGCACTCCAGCCTGGCCCGCAGAGCCAGACCCTGTCTCCAAAAATAAGAATTAAAATTTAAAAAAGGACAAAATACATCACGGAACCCAGAGGAAATGTGAGAGCCAGGTTGCCCTTGCAGACAGGAGGCAGCCTTCATTGTCTGATGAGAGCCACAGGGCCTTGGCGGGAGGCCATGGGCAGTCACTGCGCTGGACGTTAGCCAGGGCATGGTGGCGGGGAGCCGTGTTGGCCAGACCTGCCAGCCCATTCCTGGTGGCCACACATGGTTGTGAAGACACAGATGGAAGGAAGCCATCCACTAATCCCTAAACATGGCCTCCCCGGGCACTCCGGGCTCTCCAGGCGGCTGTCCAAGAATTCCCCAGTCCTGGGTCTGCTTGAAGTCCCTCATCCTCAAACCCTTCTGGAGAATTCCATCATCAAAAGGCAGATGATCTGAAAGCCTTCAGCAGAGCCAAAGTTCAGAGGAGTGCAAGCCAGGCGTGGCGGCTCATGCTTGTCATCTCAGCACTTTGGGAGGCTGAGTCAGGAGGATTTCCTGAGCCCAGGGGTTCGAGACCAGCCTGGTAACATAGCAAGACTTTGTCTCTATGATTATCATTATTGTTATTTTTTTTGAGTCGGAATCTCACTCTGTCGCCCAGACCGGAGTGCAGTGGCCGCTCCCGGCCACCGCAGCCTCGACCTGCTGGGCTCCGGCGATCCTTCCGCCTCAGCCTTCCGAGTAGCCGGAACTACAGGCGCGCGCTACCACGCCCGGCTGATTTTTTGATTTATTGTAGGGATGAGGTCTCGCTGCCCAGGCGGATCTCGAACCCGCGGGCTCAGGCAATCCACTCACCTCAGCCTCCCAAAGGCGCGGGATGACAGGCTGAGCCACCGAGCCCGGCTCTACAATTATTAAAAAAAAAAAAATTAGCCAGGCATGACAGTGCCTGTAATCCTAGCTACTAAGGAGGCTGAGGCAGAAGGTACATTTTGAGAAAACTGCGGGGTAGGGAGGAGATTCAGTCTTCCTGTGAACCCCTCTATTTTTTTTTTTTTTGAGTTTGAGTCTCACTCTGTCGCCCAGACCGGAGTGCAGTGGCATGCTCCCAGCCACCGCAGCCTCGACCTGCTGGGCTCCAGCGATCCTTCCGCCTCAGCTTTCCAAGGAGCTGGAATTACAGACGTGTGCTACCACGCCTGGCTAATTTTTTGATTTATTGTAGAGATGAGGTCTCACCTGCCCAGGCGGGTCTCAAACCCGCGGGCTCAGGCAATCCACTCACCTCGGCCTCCCAAAGTGCGGGATTACAGGCTGAGCCACCGAGCCTGGCTGAACCCCTCCATTTTTGAGACAAGCCAACAGCGTTAGCCATTGTCATTAGGGAGGGCGAGCATGTCATGGTGGCGAGCATGTCATGGTGGCGAGCAAGCTGCCTGGAGTCAAACCCAGGCTGTCACAGCCCAGAGTCACGTCGTCTTGCTCAAATGACTGAACCCTTCGGAGCCTCAGTTGACTTACCTGTCCAATGGGTCAATCATACTGGTTATCCGGCATTGCCTAACAGTGCCATCGCAGACTTAGTGGTCTAGAAATATACATTTGGAGGCCGGGTGTAGTGGCTCATGCCTGTCATCCCAACACTTTGGGAGGCCGAGGCGGGAGGTTTGCCTGAGCCCAGGAGTTCAAGACCAGCCTGGGCAACATAGCAAGACCTCGTCTCTACAAGAGATAAAACAATTAGCTGGGTGTGGTGGCACATGGGGTCTCAGATACTTGGAAGGTTGAGGAGGAAGGATCACCTGAGCCCAGCAAGTTGAGGCTGCCATGAGCTGTTAGTGTGCCACTGCCCTCCAGCTTAGGCGACAGAGCGAGACTCTGTGTGCCACCCCCCCCCCCAAAGTAGAATTTTACCGTGTTCAACGTTTTAGTTTCGTTGTCCTGGTAAAAGCATAAGACAAAAAAAATGTCATCTATGTTTCTAGGCAACACTGTGTATAAGGTGGTGGCAGATTGGTAAAATGCTTCAAGATGTGGAGGGACAGTGAGGAAATTCTAAATATTAATACCTGGCCAGGCTGTCACAGCTTGAGTTTTTCCAAGTGCAGTGACTATAATAATGTGATTTCACCTGTCTTTTTGCAGTGAGCCAATTGCCTAGGTAGCCGTACAAAGATCCCTCTCATTGAAGAAAAATGTCGGGTGCTGTTCCAGTTGGAGTTCCTGCTTGATGTCTTCTGCGGACACAGGTGACAAATGTGCTCCATGGCAGACTTGCAATAGAAATGTCTGGCTGGGCCAGGCACAGTGGCTCACACCTGTCTTCTCAATACTTTGGGAAGCTGAGGCGGGAGGATTGCCTGAGCCCAGAAATCCAAGACCCGTTTTGGCCACATAGCAAGACCGCGTCTCTACGATCAATAAAAAAATTAGCCGGGTGTGGTGGTGCATGCCTGTAGTTCCAGTTACTTGGGAGGCTGAGGCTGAGGCGGGAGGATCGCCTAAGCCCAGCAGGTCGAGGCAGCAGTAAGCCGTGATCGTGCCATTGGATCCCAGTCTGGGCGACTGAGTGAAACTGATTCAAAAAAAAAAAACAGTGTCTGGCTGGAGCCAAGTAAGTCTTATTGACGTCTCAGCTGTCACTTTGAATGACCCTCCTTGACCTTAGCATTCTATAGTTCCAGCACTTCCAAAAGTGAATGCTGTGCCCATCAACTGACGAATGGATCAATAAAATATGAATCATCCCTACAATGGAATATTATGTGGCCATGAAAAGGATGGTGGCTCTGACACAGGCCACAGCATAAATGGACCTCGAGGACATCACACTTAGTGAGAGACCCAGCCACAAAAGGACACACTGGGTGTGACTCCATTTGTATGAAATGTGTCGAAAAGGCCAGTCCACAGAGTCAGGACGTGGATTCATGGTCGCCAGGGGCTGGGGGTGGAGAAGGAGGAATGGGATGTGGCTTCTCTAACGGATATGGAATTTCTCTATAGGATAATGACAGTATTCTGGAATTTTCTAGAGCTGGTGGTTTTACAGCCCTGTGAATATACTAAAGGCCAATGAATTGCACACATAATTGTTTTATTTATTCATTTATTTTATAGAGAAAGGGTCTTGTTATGTTGCCCAGGCTGTTCGCAAACCTCTGGCGTCCAGTGTTCCTCCCACCTGAACCTCCCACAGTGCTGGGACTACAGGAGTGAGCCACCATGCCCATTCGAATTGTGCACAAAAGCGGGTGAATTGTATGGAGTATGAGTTATATTTCAATAAAGTTGTTAATAATTTAATTTATTTTATTTTTGAGGTGGCATCTCATTCTGTCACCCAGGCTGGAGTGCAGTAACGCAATTACGGCTCACTGCAGCCTCAACTTGCTGGGCTCGGGCGATCCTCCTGCCTCAGCCTTCTACGTAGCTGGAACTACGGGCACGTGTCACCACTCCGGGCTAATTTTTCTGATTTTTTTTTGTAGAGACCAGGTCTTGCCACGTTGCCCTGGCTGATCTTGAATCCTGGGCTTAGGCAATCCTCTGGCCTCGTCCTCCCAAGGTGCTGAAATGACAGACATGAGCCACCACGCCTGGCCAGAGCTGTTATTAGTTTTAAAAGTACGTGATTGTAAGGAGGTTTGGTTCACATATGTCCCTCTGATTCTAAGTTCCCGGAGGCCGGCACAACGTCAGCTTGGCTTTGTTCCTTCCTCGTCCGAATGGTCCAGCCCAAAGTAGATGGTTCATTAAATATCTCTCAAACCAGCTGCATTTAGAGTAGGTTCTCTCCACCTGGGCATGGTGGACATTTGGGGCTGGGTCCTTCTCTGGGGTGGGTGTCCTGGGTACAGCAGAGTGATGAGAAGCATTCCTGGCCTCCACCCCCTCCGTGCCAGAAGCACCCCAGTCGTGACTTTCGCACATGTCTCCAGTCTTTACCAAGTGTCTCCTGGCGGCTAATTGCACCTGGTTGAGAACCACCCATTCAGAGGCACCCAAATTTTGAATTTAGAAGTCCCCACGTAACAGCTGTCATCCAGCAAAGCTCTGAAGGGATAAGCAGGACTTGGCTGTGTCAGCAGGGCCAATGGGGAGCATGACACCCCGCCAGAAGGTGGGCTCAAGCCCACTCAGTCGGAACAAAAAGGAAGACCCCCCTCTAACGAGCAAAGTCCCATGCAGATGGGGACCCACAGGTGACTGCGAGGACTCCCACAGGACTCAAGATTAGCTTTCGAGCCTCAAGCCTCCTTCCAGGGCAGGTCTGGGGTTCAGAGATTCCCCCACATGTAAATGCTAAAGAAAGGCGGCGTTCAAGCCGGGCTCGGTGGCTCAGCCTGTCATCCCGTGCCTTTGGGAGGTTGAGGTGAGTGGATTGCCTGGCCCGCGGGTTCGAGACCTGCCTGGGCAGCGAGACCTCATCTCTACAATAAATCAAAAAATCAGCCGGGCGTGGTAGCACATGCCTGTAATTCCGGCTACTTGGAAGGCCGAGGCGGAAGGATCGCCGGAGCCCAGCAGGTCGAGGCTGCGGTGGCCAGGAGCGGCCACTGCACTCCAGTCTGGGGGACAGAGTGAGACTCCAACTCAAAAAAAAAAAAAAAAAAAAAAAAAGGCGGTGCTCTGAATAAGGGGCGGGGCCTGATGGTGGGCGGGGCTTCAGGCAAAGATCCCAGACGCAGAATAGTTGAAAGGAAGGTGCCACCTTTGGAGTAAGGGGCGGGACTTATGATGTGGGCGGGGCTTGGGTTCAGACCAGCATATCTGAGTGGTTAAAGGAAGGCGGGAGTCTCCGAGTAAGAGGCGGGGCTTGTGGCATGGGCGGGGCTTGAGTAGAGCGCCTCACATTTGAATGGTTAAGAGGAAGGCGGGGCTTCCAATAGGAGGCGGAGCTTGCGGCATGGACAAGGCTTGAGCAGAAACCCCTACCTCTGAGTAAAGTGGAGCTCCAAGCAAAGGGATGGAGCTTTTGGTGTGGGCGGGGCTTGAGCAGCGACCTCCACATCTGAGTGGCTAAAGCAAAGGCGGGGCTTCAAGGAAGGGGCGGGGCTTGCGTCGTGGGTGGGGCTTGAGCTGATATTTTCCCCATCTGAGTGGTTAAGAGGAAGGCGGGGCTTCGAGTAAGAGGTGGAACTTGTGGCAAAGACAAGGCTTGAGCAGAGACTCCTACATCTGAGTGATTGAAGGGAAGTCGGGGCTCCGAATAAGAGAGTGGGGCTTGTGACGTGGGCGGGGTTTAAGCAGAGAATCCACCATCTAGCGGCTAAGAAGAAGGCGGGGCTCCGAATAGGAGGCGGGGCCTCTGCGCGGGGCGGGGCACGGGGCGGAGTCTCCCCAACGCAGGGAAGGAGGCAAGAAGGCCGAGCTTCGGGCAGGGGGCGGGGCCTGGGGCGCGTGGCGGGGCGCGAGAGGCACGCGGCTCGGGGGCGGGGCCGGTGACGTCACGGCGCCCGCCGGGTTCGGGAGGACGTCAAGATGGCGGCGAGCAACTCCCTGGGCTTCGCGCGGGGCGCCCGGTCGAAGTACAGGTAGCCGCCCTGCCGCGCCGCCCACCCGCCTGGCCTGGCCTCCGCGGCCTGACCGGGACCCGGCCTGCCCCTCCTCCCGCCGGCGCGCCCGGCCCGGCCCGACCCGGCCCCGACCCCGACCGGCCTCGGCCCCGGGAAGCCGCGCCTTGAGGAGCCGGGCGGGAGGCTCCGGTGAGATGGCTGCAGAGCCGGTTTGCGTGTGAGGGGGCGCGAGGAGGGACCTGGGTCAGTGCGGGGAGACGAGACCGCTGGGGGGATCAGTCCCTGAGGGACTGCACGGAGGCGGCCCCTGGGGTGGGGGGGAGGACCCGGGAGGGGTGGGAACTGATCCCTGCGGGGGGGGGAGGGGAGGGGTTGGGAACTGACCTCTCCTCGGGGCGAGAAGGTGGAGACTTAGGAAGGTCCCTTCCCCTGATTTCTGGGGAAGAGAAGAGGGAGAGCTGGGAGGGTGCTGGCCAGGCAGGGAGAGGGTGGGTGCGGAGAGGTGGGGGGAGACTCCAGACTGGAGGGTGCATGGTGGTCGGGAGTGAGCTCTGGGGGGGAGTGGATGGGAGGGGGCCTGACGCCTGATTCGGGGAAGGAGAGAAGACGGGCCTGGGAGGATGCCAGAGGAGGGGCAGTAAGAGAGGAGAGGGACGGAGGCCTGATGGGGAGCCCAGAGGGAGGGTGGGCACCTGGGTGTCCCGGGAGCTGGGACACTGCTGGGGCGGTAAGGTGGGAGAGGAGACCTGGGTGTTTGGATATTTACGACGCAGTAAAGGGGCGGGGGACCCAGGCATTGGTAGGGGGAGGGAGCCTCAGCCTCCTGAGTAGCTGGACTGCAGGCACCACCGTGCCAAGGTAGATTTTTTTTTTTTTTTTGAGTGGAGGTCTCACTCTTTTGCCCAGGCTGGCGTGCAGTGGTGCAGTCACAACGATCATGTCTCACGGCAGTCTTGATCCTCTGGGCTCAGATAATCCTCCCACTTCAGCCTCCCGAGTAGCTGGGACTACAGGTGTGCCCCACCACACCTGGCTAATTTTTAAATTTTTTTTTGTAGAGATAAGATCTCGCCAAGTTGCCCAGGCTGGTCTAGACCTCCTGGGCTCAAACGATCCTCCCACCTCGGCCTCCCAAATGCTGAGATGACAGGCGTGAGTCACCGTGCCCGGCCTCTACACTAATTTGGAAGGGATTCCTCCTGTCCGTGTCCCTGTACTTGACATCACCATCCAGGCTGACTGTTCGGCACGGTGTGCTTCATGGCCCCTGTGGTTTCTCGGGGGTGAGGGAACCTCAGTGCCCTCCGAGCTCCCACCATTTCCGGGATAACGTGCTTTCGTTTTGCTCACATGGTCAGTCGCAGCTACCAGGAGTCTCTGAGTCAGGCGCTCCACAGATGTGTGGGAAACACCTGTTATGGGGTGGTTGCTAGAAAGACCAGAAAGAACGAGCCATGGCCCACCCCCAGATAGCCTCTTCTCTTTCCCTTCTCCAGTATTTGGTGAGTTGTGAGGGTCTCAGCAGCCGAGTGTATGTTGAAGAGGGGTGGGCCCGGTGGCTCATGCCCGTATTCCTCGCACTTTGGGAGGCCGAGGTAGGAGGATTGTCTGAGGCCAGGAAGTCAAGACCAGCCTGGAAGACTTAGTGAGATCTCACCTCTATAAAAAAAAAAAAAAAAGGAGCTGGCATGCAATGCTGTAGTCCCAGCTACTCAGGAGGCGGAGGAGGGAGGATCCCTTCAGCTCAGGAGGTCGAGACTGCAGTGAGCTGTGATTGTGCCACAGTACTCCAGCCTGGGCAACACAGAGGAACTCCAACACAGACACAAAAAAGTAAGATAAAAGAGAGGAAAAGCAGGTAGAAGGAGTCCATTTGGTGGGGGGGTAGTTATCATAGATACAGAGTCTTGCTCTGTTGCCCAGGCTGGTCACAAACTCCTGGCCTCAAGTGATCCTGCCGCCTCAGCCTCCCAAAGTGCTGGGATGACAGGCGAAACCACTGCGCCCAGCCTGAGACTGTTAATTACACACCGTGATGAGCTTTTTTTTTTTGAGTTGGAGTCTCACTCTGTCACCCAGGCTGGAGTGCAGTGGCTGCTCCCGACCTCTGCCGCCTCGACCTACTGGGCTCCAGTGATCCTTCCGCCTCAGCCTTCCAAGTAGCTGGAACTACAGGCACGCGCTACCACACCCGGGTAATTTTTTGATTTATTGTAGAGACGAGGTCTCGCCAAGTTGCCCCGGCGGGTCTCAAACCTGCGGGCTCAGGCAATCCACTCACCTCAGCCTCCCAAAGAGCGGGATTACAGGCTGAGCCACCGAGCCCGGCTTGAGCTTTTTTGTTAATGTCAGTTTAAAGCCCTAGCTTAATATTTGTGATGGTTTTGTGGACGGGTCAGATGTGACCTGGGCCTTGGCCGTAAGATGAATCTTGATGCCCAGTAAATGCTTTGTGAGGAGATGGCCCTGGCAGGATGTCACTCATAGCACGAGGCACCGTCAGAATGGACAGTTCCCTGGTGTGGGGTATATTCGCAGACTTGTGCAGCTACCACCTCTGTCTAGTTCCAGAACATTCTGTAACCTCCAGAAGAAAGCCTGTCTCCATGAGCCACCACTCACCAACCCCCAGCCCCTGGCACCCACGAGTCCACGTCCTGTCCCTGTGGTCTGGCCTATCCTGGACATTTTATAGAGACAGAGCCACACTCCTTGTGCCCAGGGCGTCCCTGGCCTCTGTGTCTGCGTCTCACTGAGCATGACGTCCTCACCGTCCATCCATGCTGTGGCCTGTGTCAGAACCCCCTTATTTTTTAAGTTTTTGGTGGCAAAATATATGTAATATAAAATGTGCCATTTAAGCCCAACCGATGCTCTGCGGTCACCTGTGAAAGCAGGGCGTGTCAGCCCGTGTCTGGGAAGCCCAGGTGGCTGCAGGGCAACCTGTGTGGCTTCTGGGAATCGCAGCAGGGCGCAAGGTTCCTGCCTGTGAGGAATCGTGGGATGCTGGTGACGGGCTGGCCTCCCCCGTGGACACCATGAGGGGCATGGGCCTTTCCCCAGAGACCTGGGGCCTGGCAGGGGCAGTGGCATCGCCACATCCGCCCACCTGGCTTGCCTTTCCTCTGGAGTGCTTGGCCCTGGACCCAGTCCTCAGCCCGGACCCCGCCGTGAACTTCCAGACCTGAGTTGCTCAACAGACTTTTGGCATGTGGGGTCAGGTCGTCCTTTGCGGGGGCGTCCCTGGCCTCTACCCCCTCCCTGCCAGGAGCGCCCCCAGGCGTGGCACCCACCCATGTCCCCAGACATCGCCCAGTGTCCCCTGGGGCAGGATCACCCGGGTGAGACCCCCACTCTGGGTCCCCTGGTTTAAGCATCTGAGCCTCGGAGCGTCCTTCCCATTGCTGTGGATTTGCCGGGTCAGCCAGAAACCACCACGGGTACCAGGTTGCCAGAACGCCCTGCTGTCATCCCTCCATACACCCATCCCCTCTCACGCGACCCTGCTGCTGTCCAGTCTGGGAGAGGGGACTGTCCCTGGCTCTACCCTTGGGGGTCATCCTTGGGCCCTGCCTTGGCCAGGGGCTGCCAGGAAAGTGACACTGTGCCGTCCTCAGCCCCGCTGGGTCCCCACCTGGAGAAGGCTGAGGCTGCCTGGAGGAGGTGGCACCCCAGCGAGGACCCGCCCAGCCCCCAGTGAAGCCAAGGCCTGTTGCTGGCAGCGGGGTCAGCGACCTTCCCGCAGTCAGTGTCTTCGGGCTTGTGGGCCACACCAGGTCTGGCGGCCGCTGAGCTCTGCCGAGGGGAGCGTCACCGGTGGGCATGGCCAGCAAAACCTGAGATGTGAATTTCATGTGCTTTTCACCTGGCATGAAATCCTGTCACTCAGCTTTTTCCAGTCATTTAAAAGTGTAAGAACCACTCTGAGCCTGGAGTCCACACAGAGACAAGCAGTGGGTGGGATTTGGCCACGCTTCGCTGACCTGTCTTTTTTTTTTCTTTTTTATTTTATTTTATTATTTTTTTTTTTGAGTTGGAGTCTCACTCAGTTGCCCAGACTGAAGTGCAGTGGCCGCTCCTGGCCACCACAGCCTTGCCTGCTGGACTCCGGCTATCCTTCCACCTCAGCCTTCCAAAGAGCTGGACCCACAGGCGCGCGCTACCACGCCCGGCTAATGTTTAAATTTATTGTCGAGATGAGGTCTTGCCAAGTTGCCCAGGCGGGTCTTGAACCTGTGGGCTCAGGCAATCCACTCAACTCATCTTTTTTTCTTTTTAAAAAGAGACAGGGTTTCACTCTGTCCCTTGGGCTGGAGTGTAGTGGTGTGATCACAACTCGCCACAGCCTCCAGCTCCTGGGCTCAAGCAGGCCTTCTGCCTCAGCCACCCAGTTTGCTGGGACTACAGGTGTCACCACCTTGCCCAACTCATTTTTAAAAATGCTTTTTGTGGAGATGAGATCTTGCTATGTTACCCAGGCTGGTCTTGGACTTCTGGCCTCAAGCGGTCCTCCCGCCTCGGCCTCCCAAAGCGCTGGCCTTACAGGAGTGAGACATCCTCCTGGGCCCCAACTCCTGTCTTAAAAACCTTCCAGAGGGGGAAGAAGGAGGTGGGGCAGGGAGGTTCTCGGGTGTAGAGCTGAGCCAGCCATTTCTCTGGAGCCAGGGTCGGGTGCCAAGGAGACCTTTTCGTGCCAGCTCCCCTCCCCCGCCAGTGGAGGGTGGGCGAGGGGGCACAGCCTTGCAGTTCTCCTCTCTCCCTCCCTCCCTCCCTCCTCCCTCCCTCCCTCCCTCCTCCTCCCTCCGGCTCTGCCAGACCGAGCTCCCCTCAGAATGGGTGTGAGCTCAGCCCATGTCCTCGGATGTGTCTGCAGAAAGCTTTGGCCGTGCTTTCTGCAGGCAGCACAGTGACATGTGTTCTGTCCCCAGGCCGCCCATCTCTCCAGTTCTGACCCCTGTGTATTTCGTGTCTTCTTTTTGAGTCAGAGCCTTGCTCTGTTGCCCAGGCGGCAGTTGCAGTGGGGAGATCACAGCTCGCCACATCCTCAGTCACCAGGGCTCAGGCCATCCTTTCACACCTTCCTGAGTAGCTGAGGCTGCAGGTGCGTACCACTACACCTGGGTAGTTCTTTTTGCAGAGACGGGGTTGGCTTCAGACTCCTGGGCTCAAGCAATCCTGCCTTGGCCTTCTGAAGTGCTAGGCTTACAGGTATGAGTCACCGCTGCCGTCTGACCTTAGTTTTTAGAGCCAAGTTCTCACTGTGTTGTCACTCATCTGGAGTGCAGTGGCGCAGTCGTAACTTACTGTAGCCTCGACCTCTGGGCTCAAGCGAGCCTCCTGCGTGGCCTCCGGTGTAACTGGGACTACAAGCGCACTCCGGCGTGCCAGCTAATTTTTTAACTTTAGCTTTTTGTAAAGGCAAGTTCTCACTATGTTGCCCAGGTTGGTCCCGAACTCCCGGGCTCCCAAAGTGCTGGGATTACAAGCATGAGCCACGGCACCTGGCCGTGGATCTTAGTCCAGAGGGTCTGATCTGCAGTTGAACTTGACTTTGCTGCTCCTGCTGTTGCGGGCCTGGCCAGTCACACTTTCTCGCCGAGCCCTCCTGGGGCAGGAAGGCCTGGCCTTTGCTTGTCCCCTCCCCATCCCTGCCTTTCTCCCCCTCCCCCGCCAGCTTGGTTGGGCCCCGTCCTCCCGTGTGGCGTGGGAGACCCAGGCCGGTCCAGCGTCAGAGCGAGTCCCGCGGATCTCCCGCGGATCAGGGCTGGCTCCCGGCCTCCTCGCCTTCGACTGCCAGTGCCTTGTGGGTGGTGCTGGGACAGGAAGGCACGAGGGAGGCCAGCGGCAGGACTGAGCAGAGCAGACCTGGGTGCTGATTGGACAGCAGAAGGTTGGAGGCAGCGTGTGAGCATCTAGAAAAAAGGCCCCGTCGGTTCTCTGCGTTCCTTCCTCCTGGGGGTAAAGCCCAAGCCCGACCTGTGAGCTGGGGCAGATGTGATGCATGTGGTAGCCAGGATGCCGTGCGATTTCTGTTTTTTGAGTCAGGGTCTCACTCTGTCGCCCAGGCTGGAGTGCAGCGGCACAGTCACAGCTCACCGCAGCCTCGACCTCCTAGGCCCAGGTGATCCTTCTGCCTCAGCCTCCTGAGTAGCTGGGACCACAGGCATGAGCCACCGCACCTGGCCCCAGCTAGTTTTTTAATTTTTTGTAGAGACGAGGTCTCGCTATGTTGCCCAGGCAGGACTCAAACTCTTGGACTCAAGCGATCCTCCCACCTCAGCCTCCCAAAGTGCTGAGATTGCAAGCGTGAGCCATCGTGCCTGGCCCATACTTACTGTTGTTTTAAGCCACATGGCTTATTAGCCAGCAGTGGATAACTACTATACAGCATAAGTGTCTCCAACAGGAAAATGAACGAGTAAATTGTGATGTTGTCCAACACGTAAACCTCAGCCCTTATGTTTGAGAATCCCAAGGCAGAAGTGCAGATGAAAGCATGCATGCCACGTGTCTGCATATTTTAACATGTTCAACCCAGCTGGCTCACGTTAAATACAGTATGTTCGGTCCCGCCTGCCATGACAAATACACCCTTCTAACTACATGTACAAAAGGAGTGTGTGACGCTCTGGCTTCTATGTTGGCACAACTTCAGAGGTGACTGAATTTGACTCCTGCCGGCCCTGCCCCTCCACAGCGCGGAGCCATCTGCAGTCCCAGCACATTTGGACAGCTAGCCTGATGTGGCGGCTCATGCCTGTAGTCCCAGCTACTCAGGAGGCTGAGGCCGGAGGATTGCCTGAGCCCAGGCTGCAGCAAGCTGTGACCGTGCCACTGCACTCCAGCCTGGGTGATAGCGACAGACCCTCTCTCTTAAAAAAACGAAAAACATTTTTTTTAATATTTGGAAAAGGGCAGCCCTTTCGGGTCCCCTCCCACTGTGGGAGCTTCTCTGTCCTCTCAATAAATCCTGCTTTCAAAAAAAATTTTTTGGAAAATAAATCCACACAGTCCCCAGAAGCAAAGCTTGAATTTACCATGTGCCAAGCAGCATGTCGCACCCATTTCTAGGTTGTAAGTGACTTAGAGACGGTTTGAAGTATACCTGGAGGTTGTGTGTAGCTTACATGCGAATTCCATTTCGTTTCCTATCCCGGGCTTGAGAATCCATGGAGGGTCCTGGAACCCACCCCCAGGTCCCCAGGGATAACTGTTGTCGTGCGTGTCTGATGGACTGGCGACGTTGGATTTCTGAAGTAAAAGCACACTAGCCCATCGGTGATGCTGTTTCCGTTTATTTCATGGGCCTTCGTTTCAGCACAGATGATGTTCGTATAATCACGATCTTCACGTCGTTGGAGTTTGTTGTGATAATGACCTGCAGCAGCGGTCATGGGCAGAACTGACACCTTAGTATGTTTCATAAGATCATTTACTGAGGTCCAGCCCTCAGAACCTGCGAATGTGACTGGATCTGGAGACAGGGTCTTTAAGAGGGATTTAGGTTGAAGTGAGGTCGAGCTGGGCCCTTTTCTAGCCTGACTTGTGTCCTCATAAGAAGTGGGAATTAAGGCTGGGCACAGTGGCTCACACCCGTAAATCCACGACTTTGGGAGGCTGACATGGGAGGACGGCTTGAGGCTGGGAGTTCAAGACCAGCTTGGGCAACATAGTGAGACTCAGTCTGTGCCCCCCAAAAAGTTTTTTATAAAGGACAGAGACACACGTGAAGGATCCAATGTGAGAAGACAGCTGTCAACATGCCAAGGAGAGGCCGCAGAGGGGCCAACCCTGGGTCACTTTCGTCCTCAGCCGTCCAGCCCCTAGGACCATAAGACGAAATCTCCATTGGTGAAGCCGGCCGGTCACTGTGCTTTGTCCCGGCAGCCTGAACAGACCAGAGAGTGCTTCTCCAGTCAGGGCTACACCTCTGGGGCCTAGGCAGAGACACAGGGAGAAAGGAGACTGCCTGTCTGATCCCCCCACCCCGATGGGCCACAAGGAGTCCCATTCCAGATGCCAGAAGGGGATGGACCCCCCTGCCACGTGAATGCCTCAGGGCATGAGGCCCCCCCCTTGTCTGCTGGGACCCAGGAGAAGGACCCATCCTTCTCAAGGATTCAGCCACAAGATGCCAATGTACTGAAAGCGTGCAAAATTAAATGCGTTTCCATGAGAAATGCAATGTAAGTATAAAACACTGAAAAATTAATTTTGTTGTTGTTGTTAGTTTCACTCTGTCACCTAGGCTAGAGTACAGGGCACAGCTCACAGCCACTGCAGCCTCGACCTGCTGGACTCAGGTTATCTTTCTGCCTCAACCTTCCAAGTAGCTGAGACCACCGTTGTACTCCACCACGCCTGGCTAATTAAAAAAAAAAATTTATTGTAGAGATGAGGTCTCGCCAAGTTGCCCAAGCTGGTCTTGAACCCTTGGACTCAGACATTCCTCTTGCCTCCGCCTCCCAAAATGCTGGGATTATAGGCGTGAGCCTCCATGCCCCGCAAGCTTCATTTTTATGTTTTGTGGGGTTTTTTTGTTACTTTTTTTTTTGAGAGTCTCTGTCACCCAGGCTGCAATGCAGTGGTGCGATCATGGCTCACTGTGGCCTCAACCTCCTGAACTCGATCCTCCTGCCTCAGCCTCCCAAGTAGCTGGGACTATAGGCGTGCACCACCATGCCTGGCTCATTTTTAATTTCTTGTGGAGACATGGTCTTGCTATGTTGCCCAGACTGGTCTCAAACTCCTGGGCTCAAGTGATCCTCCTGCCTCAGCCTAATGTGCTAGGATTATAGAGGAACCATTGCACCTGGCCCGTTTTTATGGTTTTAAAAGTTTACTTTCCTAGAAATGTCAGAAATGTCTATTATTATTAAAAGGTACACCAGATGGGTGGAGACAGGAGTGACTGCTAGTGGGCCGGGGTTTCTTTTCATTGTAGTAAAATATAGATAACATAAATTTCCCACTTTAACCATTTTAAGGGTGCAGCTAGGTGGCATTAAGCACATTTGCAGTGTTGTGCAATGGCCACCACCACCGTCTCCAGAACCTTCTCTCCCCAGACTGAAGCTCTGTCCCATAAACACTCACCTCCTTGGCCGGGTGCAGTGGCTCACGTCTGTCATCCTAACGTTTTGGGAGGCTGAGGTGAGAGGATTGCCTGAGCCCACGGGTTCAAGACTAGCCCAGGCAACTTGGCAAGACCTCATCTCTACAATAAATCAAAAAATTAGCTGGGTGTGGTGGCGAGTGCCTGTAGTTCCAGCTCCTTGGAAGGCTGAGGCAGAAGGCTCGCCTGGGCCCAGCTGGTCAAGGCTGTGGTGGCCGTGAGTGTGCCACCTCACTCCAGCCTGGGTGACAGAGTGAGACTCGGGCTCAAAAAAAACAAAACAAGCCCACTCACCTCCATCCTCTCCCTGTGCCAAATACCCACCATCCCACGTCCTGTCTCTCTGGACCTGACTTCAGGGACCTCCTAGGAGTGGGGTTGCACAGGGCGTGTCCTTCCATGTCTGGGTCTCGTGGAGTGTGATGTCCTCCAGGTCCGTCCACACTGGCCTGTGTCAGAGCGGCCTTCCTCTTTGTGGCCGAGTTGTGTCGCACGTGTAGACAGGCCACACCATGTGGACCGGTCACCCTCAGTGGACGGTGAGCCGTGCTCACCTTGTGGCTACGTGAGTGATGCGCCTGTGAACATGAGTGTGAACACACCTGCTTGAGCTTCTGCTGCCCCCTTAGCAGGAGCAGGGCTGCTGGGCTGGGTCCCCACGGCTGCACCACCCCGCGGTTCCCTCGGGTGAGTTGCGTGGTGGCTGCTTGAATGGATCTGCTGAAGCCTCCAAGTCGTGCACCTTAGATGGGCGAATGACGTCTCGATAAAGCCAGTTGGTATGTTGCAGGCAAAATAGAAATGACAAGGGAAGATCATATGGCTACTTCAGAATTATTTAAAGCCATTAAAAATACATATATCAAAAAAACGTGTATATATAGAACTGCAGCCGGGTGCAGTAGCTCACGCCTGTCATCCCACACTTTGGGAGGCCGAAGTGGGAGGGTCGACTGAGTCTGGGAGTTCAAGACCAGCCTGGGCACTAACTATAGCAAGACCTCGTCTCCACAAAAAATAAAATAACTGAGCGTGGTGGCACCTGTAGTCCCAACTACTTGGGAGGTCGAGGCAGGAAGATTGCCAGAGCCCAGGAGGTCCAGACTGGGGCGAGCCATGATCATGCCACCGCATTCCAGACTGGGCAACAGAGTGAGACCCCTGGTATAAATAAAGATTTTTTTAAAAAATTGAGTTGCAGGTTACTTAGCGTTTTCTAAACGTCAGCTTGCAGCTCTGGTGCTCCATTTTGTCCAGTGGCCTTTGTCCAGAGTTGGGTTTCGGGGAAGGCCTGGTGAGTCGGGAGTTCCTCAGTCCTGGCCTTAGACTCTGTCCCTTCGTGTGACTGCTGGCTTGGGGGATGCCTGCCCAGGGGCCCCTTCCTTAGGGTCCCCCTTTCCTGGGATTCCCCCTTCTTAGGGGCCCCCCCTTCACAGGGGCCTGGGCATGGTTAGAAGCGCTTTCCACAAATTAACACGTTACGCAACAGCGCTGTGAGGTTGGGACTGTCCTTGTACCCAGTTTACTGCTGAGGAAACTGAAGCCCTGTAAATGGCAGAGCCAGGACGCCAGCCCGCTCACCTGCCTCTCGATGACCCGCTCACGTGGTGGGTCTTCCTGGCATCGAGATTCTTCGAAGCCGGCTTGGAGCAGTACAGCCGTCCCCGGTCCCCTGTGCCCTGGGACACTGGCGGTGCCCTGCCCTCCATCTCCGGCTCTGTGACACGAAGGAACAGGCAGCGGCACCAGAATCTCAGGCAGCTGCAGGGTCTTGCTGCCCTGCAGGAGAGGTCCTGCCCAGGCCTCGAGGCACTGGGGATGCCGAGAAAACAGACCGACTTTGCAAACCCTCCTGGTGAGATACGCAGGCGGCAAGAAGGCTGTGACCCTCCCCCGTGGGTTCCAGAAGCTCACGTGGATAGGTCTGGCATTCACAGTGTGCTGGGCAGCTGAGGAGCATTTCACAGCAATAAACAGTCTGTCGGAGGCACTGGCTCACGCCTACCATCCCAGCACTTTGGGAGGTAGAGGCGAGAGGAGTTCCCGAGCCCAGGGGTTCCAGACCAGCCCGGGCAGCTTGGCGAGACCTCATCTCTGCAGTACATCCAAACATTAGCTGGGCCTGGTGGTGCACATCTGTGGTTCCAGCTACTCGGAAGGCTGAGGCGGAAAGATCGCCTGAGCCCAGCTGGTCGAGGCTGTGGTGACCGAGTGTGGCACTGCGCTCCAGCCCGGGTGACAGAGTGAAACTGACTCAAAAAGAACCAGTAATAATCCATAGGCTCGGTGTGGTGACTCATGCCTGTCATCTCAGTGGTTTGAGAGGCTGAGGCAGGAGGATTGCTTGAGGCCAGGGGTTCAAGGCCAGCCTGGGTAACACAGCAAGATCCCGTCTCTGCAAAAAATTCTAACTAGCTGGGCACGGTGGCTTGTGCCCATAAGTTCCAGCTACTCGGGAGGCCGAGGCAGAAGGATCGCTTGTGCCCAGGAGGTGGAGGCTGCAGTGAGCTGTGATCACGCCAGTGTACTCCAGCTTGGGTGACAGAGCCACACTCTGTTTCTAAGGAAAAAAAAGAACTGCTGTAATCCATCGGGTTTTTGCGTGTGTTTGGTTCCAGTGTGCATCTGACGGCCCTTCCCGGCCTGCTGCAGGGGCCAGCTACGCCGTGCAGCCCCCTCCTGGCGTGGGCCCTGCCATGAGTTCAGCCTTTCCCCCAGCCGCCCCAGCGGGGTGCGGTGGTCACCAGCCCCCCTCCAGCCAGGACCGCACCTACAGCCGTTGGCACCAGGAGTCTGTCCCTGCCACCACCGCGGCAGCTGTCTGCCAGGTACCCAGCCATCCTTACTTTGGCCAGAGTTGCTGGAAAGCGTGGGTAGTGTTGGACGGGTGAGGGCTTGGGTTCCCCGTCCGAGCACTTTCTCACGGCCCCTTCCCGTGATCTTTCCTTCTGACATTTTCTGCTGACATTGGGCGCTTGAGGTGGGGGAGAAATCAAGGAGATCAGAGTCGCTTCCGAAGGGGAATCCGGCCGGGTGCAGTTCCTCATATTTGTCGTGCTGGCACTTTGGGCGGCCAAGGTGGGAGGATCGCTTGGGCCCAGAGTTCGAGACCAGCCTGGGCCACATGGTGTGACCCCCATCTCTAAAGATAAATAAATAAATGAAATAAAGGGAGAGCTCTCAGCTCTTGGGGACCGCCATATTTGGGGGATCCCGGGGGAGCGTTGTTGCCTGCCTGTTACCCAGCTTGAGGGGTGCCTCTGAGGAGGAAGGTCTCATGGGCTGGGGACCCCTTCCATGGTCGGAGCAGCTGGTCTCAGCCATGGGCCTCAGACAGACCAGGGCGCCTCCGTTCCCTCCACCTCTGTCTCCGCCCGAGAAGATGCTTGTGGGTGTCAGCCACACCCGGTGCCAACGCCCCCCACTTCCCAACTGCAGAGCCCAGGGCTGCACATCCAGCCTCGGCCTTCCACTTGGTGTCGCAAAGATGTCTCCGTGGACCACATCCAGCCCCTCCCTGCCAACCTGCGTCCCATCCCGTCCCCCACTGGACCTCACCCTCTCCATCCCTCACCCTGCAACCCCTACCCCCCGCTCCCCCTCTGCTGGAGTCCTTTTGCAAACCACAGTTGGACTCTCGGAAATCAGCGTCCGCTCCCCAGAACCACCTGGCCGCCATGTCCCACGCCTGTCCCCTGTCCAAGCCAGGGCTCAGTCCCAGACTGGCGTGCAGGGTGAGCCCTGAGGGAATGAGGCTGCGTCTGGCCTGCCCTGAGCCAACCCCTCCTGCTCTGTCTCCTGTGGAAACCCTCATGCAGGACAGTGGCGGCGACTGGTGGTCCACGGCCCCTCAGAGCTACGAGGACGAGCAGTGCCCGCCGCCTGCCACCTGCCAGCCTGAGCCCATGATGGCTGGGGACGCACTCTGCCAGCCAGGTGGGTCATTTGCAGGGCTGGGGGGACAAGGAGACATTCGCCAGCGCACAGGGAAAACCTCACTAAAGTCACGTCTGGTGGCCGCCATGCTCACCTTTGTTGTCTGTAATCCTCGCACTTTGGGAGGCCAAGGCAGGAGGATTGCTTGCGGCCAGGAGATCAAGACCAGCCAGGCAAACATAGCGAGATCCTGTTTCTTTTCTTTTTTGAGTTGGATTCTCACTCTTGTCGTCCAGGCTGGAATGCAGTGGCACACTCACGGCCACCGCAGCCTCAACCCACTGGGCTCAGGCAATCCTTGTGCTTCAGCTTTTCAAGTCGCTGGAACGATGGATGCATGCTACCATGTCCGGGTGGTTTTTTGTGATTTATTGTAGAGACAAGGTCTCACCAAGTTGCCCAGGCTGGTCTTGAACCCCTGGGCTCAGGCAGTTGTCTTGCCTTGGCCTCCCAAAGTGCTGAGATTACAGGCTGAGCCATCACACCCGGCCGCAAGACCCTGTTTCTACCACACACACAAAAAAGCCAGGCATGGTGGTGCCTTTAGTTCCAGCTACTCAGGAGGCTGAAACAGGAGAATCGCTTGGGCCTTGAAGGTTGAGGCTGCAGTGAGCTATGATCACACCACTGTACTCCAGCCTGGGCAACAAATCAAGAACCTGTCTCTGAAAAATAAATACATAAAAGTTATATCTTAAACATTCTAGATTTGCAGGTGAGCCGGGGGAGTCATGTGACCAGGGCTGTCTTCTTAGATGGGCCCTGGTCTTAGCTGGGGTGAGGTCCATGAACATGAGAGTGTGAGAACCAGAAATAAGGCTGACGTTTATTTTTCTTTTTTTGAGTCTGAGTGTATCACTCTGCCACCCAGGCTGGCATGCAGTGGCACACTCATAGCTTACCGCAACCTTGACCTCCTGGGCTCAAGTCCTCCTCCTGTCTTGGCTTCCTGAGTAACTGGAACTACAGGCATCACCATGCCCGGCTAATTTTTTGATTTATGGTAGAGACAAGGTCTTGCCAAGTTGCCCAGGCTGGTCTTGAACTTCTGAACTCAAGCAATCCTCCAGTCTCATCCTCCCAAAGTGCCGGGATTACAGGCATGAGCCACCAGGCCCAACCATTTGCTTTTCAAGGCAGCTTTCCCAGGGTGGCAGGAGATAAGCTGTGGGAGGGACTTGGTGTCAGAGCCAGAGCCACACACAGCCCTTCTCCCCGGGGAGCAGAGGAAGAATCAGAGCCTGGAAAGAAGTGGGGGCCAGCCCACGCATCTGGCCTTAAACCTCAGTGCGTTCTGGCCAGCTGGGCCCAGAGTCGGCGGGGAGGGACGGGCCTGAAGAGCCTTTGCCTGTCCTCCGGCCCAGAGGTGACAGGGGCAGCCCAGCCCCCTACCGCAGAGACCGGGTAGCCCGCGCCTGGGCCCCGATTGCCCCCGCCCCCCGCCCCCAGCGCCACGCCCGAGGCCTCCACATCCCCGTGACCTGCCCCCGCCCCCTGGGATCCCACCTGGGCCCCTACACGGGTAAGCCCGGCGTCCCGCGGCAGCCAGGGCGGGGTCCACGCCTGTCTCCTGCCTCTCGCTCTGCTCTGCTCTTCAGGTCGCCTCCCGGCCTGGCCGTCCTCCGCCACGGCCCCAGACGCAGCCCCCGCCTCCCCGGGGCCCCCCCGGCCGCTTTCCCCACCGCCTGCGGGTGCAGGAGGCCGCCCCGGGGCAGAGCCTGCCGACACCCTCACCACGAAGCCTCCGTCTGCCCACAAGCTGCCGAAGGCCAGGGAAAGCCCCGGGGAGTCCCAGCTGCACTACTGCGACCTCTGCAGGATCAGCTGTGCCGGGTCCCAGGTCAGCCGCCCCGCCCCCCAGGCAGGCGCGGGACCTCCCTGCCCCCACATCCCTGGGCAGAGCCGAGGCCAGAACCCCAGGGGTCAGGGGCGCTGCTTGCCAAGGAAAAGGCTTTGGTGAACCTTGCACGGAGAAGTGTGTGCCAGACTCCCTTCAGGCCGGGCTCAGTGGCTCACGCCCGTCCTCCCACCACTTTGGGAGGCTGAGGCGGGAGGATCGCTTGAGGCCAGGAGTTCGAGACCCGTCTGGGCAACATAGACCCAGTCGGGGTGTGTGCAAAACAGGAGGGGGAGTTTCTGGCCCTGCGAGATGACCGAGCAGAAAGACTCTGTCTCTGCACAAATTAAAAAAATAAAAAAACTGAGCGTGGTAATCAGGTCTGTAATCGTAGTGCTCAGGGAAGCCGAGGCAGGAGGATCACTTGAGCCCGGGAGTTTGAGCCCAGCCTGGGCAACATAGCAAGACCCCATCTTTACCAAAAAAAAAAAATTAGCCAGGCGTGGTGGCATGCACCTGTAGTCCCAGCTACTCAGGAGGCTGAGGCGGGAGGATTGCCTGAGTCCAGGAGGTTGAGACTACAGTGAGCTGTGATCACCACTTCACTCTAGCCTGGGTGCCAGAGCTAGACTGTCTCTAAACAAAACAAAGTATTGCCCATGGGCCTGCAGTGGAAGAAGCAAGATCGAACCCTGGCACACACCGTGGCCACAGAAGCCTGGTCTTGAACCCACGGTGGTTTCTCTGTTGACTCTCACCGTTGAGATGCAGCCCCTGAGGGTGAGACAGACATGCTGCCAGCAGCTGCCTGGGGGTGGCGTCCCTCTGCAGGGGGCCATCTTAGCAGGGCCACAGAAAGGTAGGTACAGGGAGCCGGACCCTCTGCTGAGCCTAAAGCGTGTGTGTATGCATGTTTGTACAGCAGTCTATGTTTGGGATGCACACGAGAAGAATCTCCTGTATTTATTTTTTTGAGTCCGGTCTGCTCTGTCAGCTCACTGCAGCCTCAACCCCCCGGGCTCAGGCGATCCTCCCGGCGTGCGCCACCATGCCCAGCTACATTTTTTATTTTTTGTAGAGCTGCAGTCTGGCTGTGTTGCCCAGGCTGGCCTCAGACTCCAGGGCTCAAACAATCTTCCCACCTTGGCCTGGTATGTTAGGCGTGGCTGGCCGCACCCAGCCAGAGGCTGCTTTCTTACTCATGACCGAAGGGGGTGGCTTAAGCCTGTTATTCCAGCACTTTGCGACGCCGAGGCAAGAAGATTGCCTGAGCCCACGGGTTTGAGACCAGCCTGGGCAACTTGTTGAGACCTCGTCTCTACAGTAAATCACAAAATTAGTCAGGCATGGTGGCGCATGCCTGTGGTTCCAGCTACTTGGAAGGCTGAGGCGGGAGGATCGCCTGAGCCCAGCAGGTGGTGGCTCCGGTGGCTGTGAGTGTGCCACCGCACTCCAGCCTGGGTGACAGAGTGAGACTCCAACTCAAAAAAAAAAAAAGAAACCCGTTGATTTTCCAAAAAGGGAAGAAACCCCTGTCTTCTGTCTGAGCTTCTGAGTCTGTTGACTGAACTCGATAAAGAGACACTTGAACCAGCACCTGGGGACGGGGGTGTGGGGGCATGGGGCGGCTGTTTCCTGCTGCGTCCTGGCGTGCCAAGTGCTGGCCTGCGGGGACGGGGCAGTGCCCGGGATACACACCCCCTCAGGTGGCCTCTCCTTGTCCAGACCTACCGGGAGCACTTGGAGGGTCAGAAGCACAGAAAGAAGGTGGCGGCCAGGACCGCAGGAACGCCCCCCAGCGGCAGCTTGTGCTGTGCCCTGTGCGCCGTGTCCTGCACTGGAGCGGATGCCTACACGGCCCACATCCGCGGAGCCAGGCACCAGAAGGTAGAACCCTCCGCACAGAGCCCTCCCCTGCCCCGGCGCCCTAGCTGCCTGGGGGAGGAGTGCCCCAAGGGACCCTGGGAGGTCAGACAGGAGGCTGCAGGGGGCGGGGGAAGCTTCCCTGCAGGGCGCACGGAGGACCGAGGACCCCAGGTGCCCTCCTCACCCCCAAGGAACCAAACATCTTGCCCAGCGTGGTGGCTTATGCCTGTAATTTCAGCTACTGGGGAGGCAAAGGAAGGAGTATTGCTTGAGGCTAGGAGTTCGAGACCAGCCTGGGCAACGTTGCGAGATCTGTCGCTGTAAAAAAATGGTTTAAAAAAGCAGCCAGGTGTGGTACGGGCTTGCCTGTAGTCCTAGCTACTTGGGAGGCTGAAGTGGAAGGATAGCTTGAGGCCAGGAGTTCAAGACCAGCCTGGGCAACATAGCAAGATCTTGTGTGTACAAAAAAAAAAGAAAAAAGAATGAAATCAGCCAAGTGCAGTGGCTCATGCCTGTAATTTCAAGACTTTGGGCCGGGCTCGGTGGCTCAGCCTGTAATCCCGCGCCTTTGGGAGGCTGAGGTGAGTGGATTGCCTGAGCCCGCAGGTTCAAGACCCACCTGGGCAACTTGGTGAGAGCTCATCTCTACAGTAAATAAATAAATTAGCCGGGTGTGGTATCGCGTGCCTGTAGTTCCAGCTACTTGGAAGGCTGAAGCGGAAGGAATGCTGGAGCCCAGCAGGTCGAGGCTGTGGTGGCTGGGAGCAGCCACTGCACTCCAGTCTGGGCGACAGAATGAGACTCCAAGAGACTCCAACTCAAAAAAAAAGACTTTGGGAGGCTGAGGTGGGAGGATCACTTGAGCCCAGGAGGTCAAGGTTGCAGTGAGCTATGATTGCACCACTGCACTCCACCCTGGGTGACAGAGCCAGACCCTGTCTCTTTAAAACAACAACACACTCCTGCTCACTGTACTAAAAGATGTAGCCCTGCCGGACACCCACACCCAGCCTCCAGGAAAGCATGGCTTCTGGGTGTGGCTGTAGACAGAGCCTGCTCTGTGATAAGACCCTGCAGTGTTGCGTCTGGGGTCCTGCTTTTCCCACTTTCTGCTTTCAGATTTCCTGTTTCTCTGCACCATGTCACCTTAGGGGGGACAGAGGATGTCCTTGCCTGAGCACAGGGAGGGAGGTAGCTGGCCGCTGGCCCCATGTCTGCTGGGGCCTCCACACGGCACCTCTCGGGGTGCTTGCAAGACAGGAGAGGGGGAGTTTCTGGCCCTGCAGGTTACCGAGCAGGAGGGTCAGGAAGTCCTGTCCTGCTGCCCCAGTGCACAGAGCTCCTACAGGTGTCTAGACTCCCTCTTTTTTTGAGTCAGGGTCTCTATCACCCAGGCTGGAGAGCATGGCACAATCACGGCTCAACGCAGCCTCAACCTCCCGCCTCAGCCTCCCGAGTAACTGGGACTGCAGGCATATGCCACCATGCACAACTCATTTTTTCACTTTTTGTAAAGATGGGGTCTCTCTCTGTTGCCTAGGCTGGCCTCAAACTCCTGGAGTCAAGCAATCCTCCCGCCTCAGCCTTCCAAAGTGCTGGGAGTACAGGCCTGAGTCACAGCGCTTGGCCACCCTCTCTGCCCTCTGGGCGTCCAGTCTGCTGCGGGCTGGGCTGCCCTGGGGGCTGGGCCTGTCTTGAGCCTTATTTCCTGCTCAGCTCAGCACGGGCTTCTGTAGGCCCGAAGGCACCCACAGAGGAGCTCACAGATGGGGGTGGTGAACAGGGAAAGGAGGCCCCCTGGCATGGCAGCCGCAGGGGATGGAGGCGGAGCAGTGGGGGCAGGTGGAGGGGCAGCCGGTGGCGGCAATCTCCCAGGCTGGGGCTGGAGGCCAGAGAGGCTCTGCAGCCCACGGTGGGGGCGGGGCGGTCTGAATGGAGAGAGTCAGAGACCCCAGGCTGGCCCACGTGTCCTAGACGGTCACCAGCACAAAGGCAGGGGGTGGGGCAACCCTGTCCCACCGGAGCCTTTGCGATAAGTGCCTTTACCCAGGAAGTCCCCAGATTAGGGAGATGCCCACCCGGTGGCCTGCCCACGCGTGTGCAGGACACGGTGTGCAGGGACCACGCTTCATCCACATGCTGCGTCCCCGTCTGTCGGGGGCCCTTGGCTGGGGCTTGGGAGGCTGAGAAGCCACCACACCCCGCAGCCCATGTGTGGAGCTGTGGGAAGAACGTTGCTGGGAGCCACCAAGGGTGTGGGACCGCTGGAGGCGCCGTGCGTGCGCCAGGCTCAGGAGGGCCTCTCAGTGGTGACACTCAGGAGCGGGGAGGAGGTGGGCTCAGGCTGGGACCCCCACCCCTGTGAGGAGGGCCCGTCGGGCTAGAGCGTCCTGACACCGCCGGGTCTGTTCCAGGTCCTCAAGCTGCATACCCGGCTGGGGAAGCCCATCCCGGCCGTTGAGCCCGAGCCTGGGAGCTGCAGGCGGCCAGGGCCCCCAGCCAAGGAGGCCTCCTCCCCCGAGGCCAAGGCCCAGGCCCCCACCAGCCCCAGCGTGCATGCTCCGAGTAGGCCCGTGCCGGCCAAGACCTCGGCGGCCTCCAGCGTCCCACGTGAGGGTACGTGTCCCTGGCCGCCCTGGGAGTCTCAGGGGAGGGGGCCGTCCGTCCCTTCCGGGGTGGGGTGGTGGGCGGGAGCTGGCCTCTCCCTCCTTCCCCGGCAGGTGGGCTCCACCATGGACTCAACAGCCCAAGCCCTGGATACCCTTAGAGGCCGCTTTCGGGAACATCCCGGGGAGTTAGGACCGGTGCTGGGTGTGGGGTCCCTGGAAGCCCTGCCCTAGGCCCGAGAGCGCCCTCACCGTCCATCACCCCACCTCAAGCAGCCCCACAGGCCCCAGTGCCCATGGGGAACAAATTGGGCTCTGACTGGAGTTATGTGGGTAGGGAGTGAAGAGGGCACACTCTGGCCCAGCCTTCCCGGCCCGCAGCTGACCGTTATGGAGAGTGGTTACCAGGGTTCAGCATCAGACACCTGCTCGCTGCAGCCTGTGCACTGACTGACTTCATGTCCACAGCGTCTCCTTTCTTTTGTTCTTGAGCTGGGGTACTACTCTGCCACCCTCGCTGGAGGGCAGTGACGTGATCACCCACTGCAGCCTCCTGGGCTCAGGTGGTCCTCCCACCTCAGCCTCTTGAACAGCTGGAACAAGAGGCATGTACTACCACGCCTGGCTGATCTTCTTGATTTTTTTGTGGAGGCGGGGTCTTACTATGTTGCCCAGGCTGATCTCGAACTCCTGGGCTCAAGCGATCCTCCCACTTCAGCCTCCCAAAGTGCTGATGACAGGCGTGAGCCACCGCACCGGCCTGTTTCCTAATGATCCAGGACATGCCTACCTGTGAGGAACTCATCTGTATTTAAGCTGTGCTAGCTGTCCTGCCCCACGGCCGCTGGACAGGGTGGCTCCCAGGGACATCACGAGGAGGGAAGTGGGCAACTTTGCTCCGGGCCTGCGAGACTCCGCCCTGCGTGGCCGGGCGGTTGTCAGGCCAGGTAGATTGTCAGCAACACCCTTGTCTCCCTCAGGGTCTCGCGAGCTGCGGGCCGCGGGCAGCAGACCCCATGGGGGAAAGCCGGCCCGACCCACATCGCAGGGGCTGGAGGACGTGCCCACCCGAGGAGATCCGGGGGAGGCTTCCACGGGCAGCGGTGACACCCAGCCAGTGGGCCTGGACTTCGTGGAGGAGGTGAGTCGGGGCACAGCAGCCTCCGTCCCCAGCGCTGTTGGTTTGGGCTCAGGTGGGCGGGACCCTCCCGCGGGTCAGGCCCGAGACCTGGCCAGCTTCTCTTGGGCAACACTGACAACCCCGTCCCTGCTCCTGAGCGGTGTGGTCAGGCCTCGAGTGCCCAAACCCCGTGTGGGGCCGGCCACGAGACAGTTGGGGCCCTGGGTGTGAGCTCTGAGGAGGGACTGGATGTGGCCTCACCTGGCTGGACGCGGGCGGAGGTGGTTCCCAATGGGGCCTACCAAGCTGTCCATCAGGACACTGGAAAGGAACCAGGGCCGGAGAAAGCTCTGGGGAGGCCAGAGACCCCTCTCCAGCCCCCTCCTGGCCCTGATGGGCACTGGGACCCGCAGAGGCTGGTGAGCGGCGGCGTGGTGCCCGGGTCCAGATCTGCCGCGGGCCTTCAGACGTGTGATCCTTGCGTAGGGGAGGCAAGACTGGGCTTGCCAATTGGTGGGATTCTAAATCCCGGCCCCCGATGGGTTATTGGGAGCCACTGGGTGCCTCGCTCGGCCACCCACAGGCTCCCAGAGCCCAGGCAGGTGGCCCGTGGGGTTTGGCTTAGCTCCGAGGCCTCTTCCCCTGTGAGCGCCCCAGAGACAGGCAGAATGTTCTCCCGTAACTGCACACGCACTGAAGCCAGAGGGTTGGTGACCTGTTCTCGTGAGCATGACCCAGTATGTCCAGCGCAACGTGACCCAGTAGGAGGTTGGCCCTGGGAGTCCCAGGTACCCGGTTAAGGAAACAAGACTCCGGACGCCAGAGGAAACAGGGGAGGGCCAGCAGTCACCGGGACCCACCATGGGGCCTGCGGGGTGGTCCACAGGACAGGGTGAGGCCGGAGGTTCAGTTGGTCTGAATGCCCAGGAGGAGGAAGAGGGGGAGGGGTGTGGGGGAGGAGTCTGGGCTTTGAACAAAACCCCCCAAATTAGCCGGGCGGAGTGGCGTCTGTAGTCCGAGCTGCTCAGGAGGCCGAGGCGGGAAGATGGCTTGGACCCAGGAGTCACAGCTGTACCGCCGCGCTCCTGCCTGAGCAACAGAACGAGACCCTGTCTCTTAAAAGAAAGAAAAGAGACAACGTCTCGCTTCAGCGCCTAGGCTGGAGCACAGTGGGGCAGTCGTGGCTCACTGCAGCCTCCGGCTCCCGGGCTCAAGCCATCCTCCTGCCTCGGCCTCCCAAAGTGCCAGGACGACAGGCGTGAGCCACCGCACCCGGCCCGGAAGGCCCAGCGACCTGGGGCCAAGGACGTTCTACACCCCCCCAGGCGATGCCTGGGGAGCACTCAGCTGTGCCCTGTGTCTCAGGTGTGCAGCGCCGAGGGGCGAGTGCTGCGGTTCCACTGCGGGCTGTGCCAGTGCAGCTTCAACGACCTCAACGCCCGGGACACGCACGTGCGGGGCCGGCGGCACCGGCTGCAGTACAAGGTGTGACCAGCAGGGGGAGCGTGATGCCGGCCCGGCTCTCAGCCCCGGAGTCCCTGGGAGCCCTTCTGCCCGGGGAGCCGGTCAACTCGGGGCGCGGGGCGGGGCGGGGTGAATTCTGTTTTTTATGTCTTGGTCCATGCTTTAAAAACGCATCTTTTGGCCAGGCGTGGTGGCTCACACCTGCCCTTCCGGCATTCTGGGAAGCCAAGGTGGGAGGGTCTTTTGAGCCCAGGAGCTCGAGACCAGCCTGGGTAAAAAAATTTAAAAAAGAAAATTAGCTGGGTGTGGGGTGTGCGCCCGTAGTTCCAGCTACTGAGGAGGCTGAGGCGGGAGAATCACCTGAGCCCAGGGGGTGGAGGCTGCGGTGAGCTGTGATGGTGCCATTGCACTCCTGCCCGGGCGACAGAGTGTACCTCCTGCCTTTCCACTGCCTGGCCCTGGGTTCACTGACCCCCTCCGCCATGAAGGACGCATGACCCTTAGGCACGACACCCCTCCCCTCAGCTGACTCGAGATCCCTCCACCACCCCGTGCAACTGTCAGAGGCTGGCCCCTGCCTGTGCTGGGCCCTGCCCTCCCCCATGCCTTGGTGGCCTGTCCTCTCTTGCCCAGTGCTCTTTCTCGGCAGTGCTGCCCGGCGGCAGTCTCCGCCGTGTTGCAGGGTCCGTTTGTCAACTCCATGGACTCCCCCTGCCCTCTGAGCTTTGAATGCTCTTTCTCGGGCTACTCCCAGCTTCCTTAGGGACAAGGGTACATGGCCTGTCTGCCCCAATTCACAACTTATGTTCTGGGCTAGCACTTGGCCTCCTGCCTGCACCGAGGGGGACTCATGAGCTAGGGAATGGATGGGTGGGTGGGTGGGTCAATGGGTAGATGGATGGATGGCTGGGAGGTGGATGGGTGGGGGTTGGGTAGATAAGTGAATGGGTTGGTGAAATCAGTGATGTTAGTTTACTGTTTGGGAACCCCCTTCAGTCCTGACCACGAGAAGCCGCGCAGGCAGACGCGTAGAGCCAGGCTGGGCTAAGCCACAGGCAGACCACAGAGTCGCCCTTGCCCGTTGATCTTCCGCTCTTGCTGGCGGATGTTTAGTTTTCAAACTCTGCAGCCACTTGCTGGGGAACTTCCCGAGGCACGTGGTCACGTCCTCAGTGTGACACGGAGCAGGGCCCCCAATGCTGCTGACTGCCCTGTCATGCCATTGTCATTGTCATTGACTGTCAGCATCAGTCATTGCTGCTTTTTCTCGGGCTGGTGCTTTATATAAACCAAATCCTCCGGGGTGCGTCCTTCTGTGTCGGGTCTGCACGGAGCGTGACGTCCTCTGGGTCCATCCACGTCGTGGCCTACGTCAGAGCCTACTTGCTTTCCGTGGCTGAGTCGTGTCCCCCGTGTGGATGGACCGTGCTGTGCTGACCCATCACCCCTCGATGGACACGGGAGCTGATCTGCCCACCAGTGTTCCTCGACGGCACTTAGCAATGTCTGAGTGATACAACTGGGCACTAGTGTTCAGCAAGCCGGGCTCGGTGGCTCGGCCTGTCATCCCGCGCCTTGGGAGGCCGAGGTGAGTGGATGGCCTGAGCCCGCGGGTTTGAGACCCACCTGGGCAACTTGGCGAGACCTCATCTCTGCAATAAATCAAAAATGAGCCGGGCGTGGTAGCGTGCGCCTGTGGTTCCAGCTCCTCGGAAAGCTGAGGCGGAAGGATCGCCGGAGCCCAGCGGGTCGAGGCTGCGGTGGCCGGGAGCGGCCACTGCCCTCCAGTCTGGGCGACAGAGTGAGACTCTGACTCAAAAAAAAAAACAAAAAACTTCAGCGAATGAACGGGCTATGCCTTTTAACATGTGCCCTGCCGGGTTGCCCGCAGGCCACACTTCCCTGAGCAACTCTGACTGGGAACAGGGGCTTTTACTTTGATCAGCAGGTGTCCTTGCACGGGCTTTCCCGTGATCCTCTGTGTCCATCAATGTCTCACACCCATAATGTCCCAGCCCCTCCCCGCCTCTGCCTCCTCCGTCAGTGTTTGAACCGTGGGTCCCTTCGTTTTGGGCCACCATCTGGTAACTCAGGTTGTCATAGTTTTGTTCCCCCAGCCATCATTGCTTTTGGGGTGAGGGGTTTCAGGACTTTGGGGCATTTCAGCCCAATCGTCGGGTCAGGGGACGCAGCGGACACTGGGGGTCAGGAGACGCCAGGCACCCGTGGGCCTCCCCCGCACCAAGACCTGCAGGCGTCCTCGTCTGCGGGAGGTCCCTCCCTCATGCTGCACCCCTTCCTTGCAGAAGAAAGTGGACCCCAGCCTGCCCCTGGCGGTCAAGGTCAGCAGCAGGGTGCGGAGGCTCGTGGAGGAGGGGTTGCGGCGGCGCCGGCGCCTGGCCCGGGCACGGCTGGAGCTGCTGCGGCGCTGGACTGCAGACCGGAGGTGCCAGCCGGCGTGTGGGGCGGGGCCAGGGCGTGGTGGACCCCTGGTGGGCCCCTGGTCAGCCCACAACCTGGGGCCGGAGAGGGGCAGGGGACAGTGGGGATGGGTCAGGCGCCACCACTGTGGCTGACCCTTGACACGGGAGCCATGGCCACCAGAGAGCGCTCTGCCGTTCACAGAGACAGCAGGGCCACAGAGTCACCCGGTGTCCCCTAACCTCGGTGTCCACCATGTCCCCTGACGTCCCAGTGTCCACCGCATCCCCGACTCCCCAGTATCCACTGCGTCCCCTGACCCCGGTGTCTGCTGTGTTCTCTGATCCCCCAGTGTCCACTGTGTCCCCGACTCCCCCGTGTCTGCTGCATTCCCTGACCCTGGTGTCTGTCCTCTGACCCTGGTGTCCATTGATCATGGTGTCCCCTTTGTCCCTGACCTCAGTGTCCCCTGTGTCCTTGATCACCGGGGTCCCGTGTCCCCTGACTCCAGGGTCTCCTGTGTCTCCTGACCCTGGTATCCTGTGTCCCCTGATCCCAGTGTCCCCTGTGTCCCTGACCCTGGAGTCCCGTTTCCCTGACCCTTGATGTCCCCTGTATCCTTGACCTCTGGTGTCCCCTGTGTCCCTGACCCCTGGGGTCTCCTGTGTCCCTGACCCCGGTGTCCCCTGTGTCCCTGACCACAGTGTCCCCTGTGTCCCTGGCTATCGACACACTTTGTCATCTTCCTCCTCCGCCCTCGGAAACCACCCCAAAGCACCTCCTGACCTGACACTGGCTTGAGAAGGCCCTGGCGGCGGCACATCCGCCCAGAAGGAGCCAGGGTAGCCCGAGGGCTGTGGCCACCAGCCTGGGCCTCTTTGCCCCCCAGGTGTGACGTCGGCTAGCCCCCACCCTAGCCAGCCTCAGTCTCCCCGTGCATACAACAGGTGCTTGTGCAGAACCCAGCGAGAGCCTGGCAGGGCCCTGCGGGAGCCCCAGCCTCATGTGGGGGCCACGAGTCAGGGCGCCTTGGTGTGCCAGGCGGGGCCTGCGGCCTGACCACGCAACGTCCCCTCTGCTTCCTGCAGGCAGCGGGAGGAGGCGCCGCCCAGGGAGGAGCAGCCGTCGCCTGCGCCGTCCGACCAGCCCGCTCCTGCACCCCCAACTGCGCCGCCCCCGGTAGGTGGAGGGTCCGGAGGGCAGAGGCCAGGCTACCTCACTGGAGGGACCGGGCCTCTTCCGAGACTCCCGTGTGGCGCTTGGGGCCGTCGGGTCCACGTCCAGCCCCTCACACCACAGATGGGCTTCCCGAGGTCCCCGGTGTCACGCGCTTTGCGGAGCCTCAGGCAACTGCTGTCCCTCCTCAGATGCACCTGTCTCTGGGCCACTGAACCCCAAGGTCGAAAGCAAACCTTTTTTTTTGAGTCGGAGTCTCACTCTGTCACCTAGGCTGGAGTGCAGCGGCACGCTGCTCGTGGCCACCGCAACCTCGACCAGCTGGGCTCCGGTCATCCTTCTGCCTCAGCCTTCCAAGGAGCTGGAACCACAGGCGTGTACGCTCAACAGATTTTTTTATTTCTCGTAGAGACAGGGTCTCGCCACGTTGCTCAGGCTGGTCTCAAACCCCTGAGCTCAGGCAGTCCTCTGGCCTCCACCTCCCAAAGTGCTGAGATTACAGGCTTGAGCCACCGTGCCCGGCCTGAATGCAGACCTTAAATCTGCATCTTGCTGCAGGGGGAGGCCCCTGTGTTTACTCAAAAGCCTCTGACCCGGAAACGTGAGAATATTTCCAAAAGACCAGGTGTGGTAGCGCCTGTAATCCCAGCTATTCAGGAGGCTGAGGCTGGAGGATCACTTGAGGTCAGGAGTTCGAGACCTGGGCAACATAGCAAGACCCCATCTCTACAAAAAAATTTTTAAAAATTAGCCAGGTGTGGTATACACCTGTGGTTCCATCTGCTCAGGAGGCTGGGATGGGAGGCTCTCCTGAGCCCAGGAGTTGGAGGCCGCAGTGAGCGGTGAGGAGGTCACCCAGCACTGCAAGCTAGTGTGGGCGACAGAGCCAAGCCCTGGCTCAAAGGCACAAAAAATTGCCAAAGGGGGTGCCCCGCTACCCCCCACTGAGACCTGAATGCCCCGCAGCCATCAGGGGAGGCCCCCAGAACCCAGCTTGGCCCTCCCCCAGGCCGGCCGGGCCGCTGGCGCCCACCTGTCCATCACTCCCCGAAGCCAACCTGGTCCTGGCCCCCTCCCACATTCCCCGCCCGCCGGGTCCCTAGGACTCCTCAGTGCCCGTGACCCACCTGGCCTCTCCCACAGCCCGGGCGGCGGCCGGAGTCCAGCGACGACCGATACGTCATGTGCAAGCACGCGACCATCTACCCCACGGAGCAGGAGCTGCAGGCCGTGACGAGGGCCGTGGCCCACACGGAGCGCGCCCTCAGGCTGGTGTCTGATGCGCTGGCCCGGGAGAGCCAGGAGGAGCGGGCTGACCAGCGCAGGTCTGTGGGGGTCTTGCCTGTCCCCGCGGGGGGGGACTCGGGGCTTTCTGGCCTCATGAGTGGGAGTTCTCCAAATCTCAGTGCTTGGGCCTCCCGGCTCCGAGTGAGACTGAGCTGTTGCTGGTGACGGGTGTTGTTCTGACACCACACGACCCCTTGCCAGGAGCATCCAAAAACAGGATCTGGCCAGGTGCGATGGCTCACATCTGTCATCCCAGCATTTTGGGAAGTTGAGGCAGGAGGATCGCTTGAGCCCGGGAGATCGAGACTAGCCTGGGCAACGTAGCGAGACCTCATCGCTACACAAAAATGAGCCAGGCGTGGTAGCACCTGTAGTTCCAGCTACTCAGGAGGATGAGACAGGTGGGTCACCTGAGCCCAGGAGGTCGAGGCTGCCACGAGCTGTGATTATTATGACTGTGCCACTGCACTCAGCCTGGGCAACAGAGTGAGACCCCGACTCAAAAAACAAAGAAACAAAAAATTCAACCCAGGCATGGCAGCTCATGCCTAAAATCCCAGCACTTTGGGAGGCCAAGGCAGGAGGATTACTTGAGTCCTAGAGTTCGAGACCAGCCTGGGAAACATAGCAAGACCTCGTCTCTACAAAAATATAAATAAATAAGATAAAGACACAGACCAGGTGGGCATGACCACCTCTTACCTCAGTTTCCTTGGCTGCGGAAGGAGCCCAGCGGGATTCTAAGCTGACTTCTCTGCCTCAGGGGCGTCCGGGTCACTCAGAGCCATAAGGAATCATCAAGAAAGGAGAAAGCGCCTCTGTCTTCCGTCACCGTGATCGAGTTCAGTCACCCAGAGGAGCTGCTGCCGCAGGCCCCTCCTCTCTGCCTGACAGCTTCTCTTTCATTTTTATTTTTTAGAGACAGATCCGGCTTTGTTGCCCAGGCTAGAGTACAGTGGAGCATTCATATTCCACTGCAGCCTCGAACTCCTGGGCTTAAGGGATCCTCCCAACGCAGTCTACTGCATAGCCACTATGCCTGGCTCATTTTAAAATTTTCTTTTTCTTTTTTTTTGAGTCAGGGTCTCACTCTGTCGCCCAGACTGGAGTGCAGTGGAGTGATCATAGCTCACTGCAGCCTCGAACTCCTGGGCTCAAGTGATCCTCCCTCCTCGGCCTCCCAAGTAGCTGGGACTACAGGTGTGTATCACCTGGCTAATTATTTTTATTATTATTTTAACGGAGACGGGGTCTTGCTTTGTTGCCTAGGCTGGTCTTAAACTCTTAGTTTTCAGTAACCCTCCTGCTTTGGCCTCCCAAAGCGCTGGGATTACAGGCATGAGCCACCGTACCCAGTCTCATTTTTCCTTCTTAATGCTTTTCTTCTCTTTTCTTTTTCTGAGTTGGAGTCTCACTCTGTCACCCAGGCTGGAGTGCCGTGACACACTCACGGCCACCCCAGTGTTGACCTTCTGGGCTCTAGCAATCCTTCCGCTCATTTTTGATTGGTTGTAGAGACAAGGTCTCCCCAACTTGCCCAGGTGGGTCTTGAACCCGCGGGCTCTGGCAATTCACTCGCCTAGGCCTCCTAAAGTGCTGGGATGACAGGCTGAGCCACCAAGCCTGGCCAGTGTTTTTCTGTTGTGGTAAAATGCATAGAACATAGAACTCACCAGCTTAACCATGTCTAAGTGCACAGCTCAGCGGCCTTAAGTACCCGCACGCTGCTGTGCGACCGTCGCCACTGTCGTCTCCAAAACTTTGTCCTCTTCCCTAACGGGATCGCTGCGCCCGGGACCACTCGCTCCTCAGCCCCCGCCCCGGCACCCACGAGTCTCGTCCTGTCTCTGTGGACTGGCCTGTCCAGAAGTTGCCCCGAAATGGAGTCACACGCTGTGTGTCCTCGCGTATCGGGCCGTCTCCTCCCACCGGGGCTTGCTCTGTGTGGGGGGAGCTGAGGGCCACACCCAGGTGGATCATTCCATGTCCCAGCGTGACCCACACCTGGGGACCCACTCCCCGCAAAAGCCTGAGAGCCTTGGCCAATCTCAGCGTCTCCTCAGGGTTTTCCTCCCCCAGGGAGGCGAGAGAACAGAGCGGGACTTCGTTCTGTTGTCCCTGGAGTCAGGGTGAACTTGAAAGCCAACGCCTGATGAGGAAAGTCTTTGAACAGCAGAGCCGTCAGGACTCGGGTGGGCCTGGGGCTCGGCGCTCATGAACCACCGTGGTGGAGAGGGGGACAGGTGCTGGGGTTCACACCTGGGGTTCACACTCAGGGAGGCCGAGGCAGGAGCCTCGCTTGAGCCCAGGAGTTCGAGTCAGCCTGGGCAACATGGTGAGACCTCATCTCTACAAAAAGCACAAAAGTGAGCCTGGCATGGTGGCGCCTGTCGTCCCTGTGCTCAGGAGACCGAGGTGGGAGGATCGCTTGAGCCCAGGTGGTCGAGGCTGCCGGGAGCTGTGACCGTGCCACTGCTCCAGCCTGGGCAACACAGCAAGACCCCATTTCAAAAAAGAAAAAAGGAAAAGACGGGACGGACCGCACCTCTCAGTCACCCCGAGGCGTGCACGGTGGTGCCTCTTAGATGCATCTGGTGAAGGGCCATGGTCTCATTTCACCGATGAAGAGAGAGAGGCCTCACCAGTGGCCGGTCTGGTAGCTCGTGGACACGGGGGCGGCCGGGGTGCTTCCGCCTGGGCCCTGAGGGCGCCGCTGTGGCTTTGTCTCCACAGCAGCGCGACCCCCTCGTCCCGGGTCCTGAAAGGCGTCGTGCGGGTCGGAGTCCTGGCGAAGGGCCTCCTGCTGCGGGGTGACAGGAGTGTGCACCTGGCCCTCCTCTGCTCGGAGAAGCCCACGCGTGGCTTGCTGCGGAGAATCATGGAGCAGCTGCCCCTGCAGCTCCGGGTAAGGGGGCGCCTACCCCCGCCGGCCCCCTCCCCAGAGGCTGCGGGCTCCCAGACAGCGGGGCCCTTATCTCTGCCAGCTGCAAGGACCGGAGGCGTCGCACCTGGACACCAGCCACAGCTGTCGTCCCAGCACTTTGGGAGACCCAGGTGGGAGAATCCCCTAAGCCCAGGGGTTCGAGACCAGCCTGGGCAACACAGCGAGGCCTTGTCTCTACAAACAAAGAAGAAAATGAGCCAAGTGCAGTGGCACCTATAATCCCAGCTACTGGGGAGGCCGAGGCGGGAGGGTCGGCTTGAGCCCAGGAGATCCAGACTGCAGCGAACTTTGATTTTGCCACTGTACTCCAGCCTGGGACCGAGACCCCATGTCTACACACAAGGGCAAAGTGAGTCAAGTGTGGTGGCACCTGCAGTCCCAGCTACTTGGGAGGCCGAGGCAGGTGGATGGCTTGTGGCTAGGAGTTCAAGACTTCAGTTATTTAATCCCATTTCCTGAGCACCTGTGACTTGACATGTCACTGCCGGACACTGTTGGGGGGCGGGCAGGATGGCTCAGAGAATTTCTGCAAAATTCTCAGCCCAGTACAAACATAGCTTCTGAGCCCCATGAAGATGGCTGAGGCGTTCAGCGTGCTGGCGGCACCCACCCCGCTAACGGAGACGGGGCCCCAGGGGTTACCCGGCCACAGGAAGGCCCTGTGTCGGGAAGGGCTGGAGGGGGGAGACGGGTTTCAGGAGGGAGGCTGGGCTCGGGCATGAGTGCAGGCAGCATAGACGGTAGAGAACAGGGAGGCCGAGCTGCCACATGAACCTCCGGAGCTTTGACCTTCTTGGGTGACAGTGGTGTCTCATTATCGGTTTGTTTGGTGGTGGTGGTTCTTTTTGAATCGGGGGCTCCCTCTGTCGCCCAGGCTGGAGTGCAGTGGCATCATGATCGCCACTGCAGCCTCAACCTCCTGGGCTCAAGCAATCCTTCCACCTCTGCCTCCTGAGTAGCTGGGACTACAGGCACGTGCCACCATGCCCGGCTAATTATTTTATTTTTTGTATAGGCAAGGGTCTCACTATGTTGCTTAGGCTAGTCTCAAACTCCTGGGCTCAGGCATTCCTCCTGCCTCAGCCTCCGAAAGTGCTGGGATTACAGGCATAAGCACATTATAGTTTTAATTTGCTTCTCTCTGACTGTGGGAGTAATTTGTGTCATGGTGTAAAAGGAGCATTTGTGTTTGTTTCTCTGCCAAGTATCTGTTATTTCACTCACCAGCTTTTTATTGGATTTCTGGTCTTGTTGTTATTGAATTATGGGCGTCTTTACATATGGAGGCTCCTTATGTTGCAGGGCCCGTTGTCTGTATGTATCTCTACCCTTGTGCACAGGGCACTGGGGTGAAGTGGGACACGCCACCCATGTCATTGCTCATTTACACGCGACTCTGGGCCAGCGTGACAGGGCCTTGTGCTGTGTTCACGTCCCCCAGGTGGTGGCCGGGGATGAGTACGAGGTCTCCTCTGACCCCGAAGCCAGTGTTGTCATCTCCTCCTGCAAGGAGCCCAGGATGCAGGTCACGGTGTCTGTCACCTCACCCCTGATGCGAGAGGACCCCTCCACGGACCAAGGTGCGGCCCGGCCCTTCTGTCCAGCCGCTGCCCCCACCCTCCGCGGGGCCCTGCTCACGCCCAGGCCCCGGCGGGGAGGGCTGCAGCGACAGCCCCCCGGAGCCTCCATCCCCCGGATCCCATGGGTCACACATGAGCTGGGACTCGGGGCCCACGGAGTCAGTGACGGAGCGTCGTGGGGCTCAGAGCCTGGACTGTGGGTGCATTGTGTCACCTTCCCATGTACCAGGCCAGTGCCACTTCCCTGCCCTGGTGAGGCCAGTTCCGCCGGCCACAGGCAGGTCTGAATGTTTCCTCTGGGTCACGGTACAAGCTCCGCTTGCCTCTGTTCCTCCATCACGGCGGCCACAGCTGACCCCGAGGGATCCAGTGCCGCTGTTGGGGACGCGGGAGTTCGGGGGGCTTGAAGCTGGACCAGGAGGCTGGGCTAGGCCGGAGAGTGAGGACCTTGATCGCTGATCACAGCAGAGGTACGCGTCAGGAACACGCCGCACGTCTGTGCTCACCAGAGTCTCAGCCAGCCACAGAATCTTCTAGAACAGATACTAGGACTGCTTTCCAAACTCCTGTCATCCTTGTACTCCTTTTAATTTTTGTAGAAACGGGATCTCGTTGTGTTGTCCAGGCTGGTCTTAAACCCGTGGCCTCAGACGATCCTCCCACCTCAGCTTCCCAAAGTGCTGGGATGACGGGCGTGAGCCACCACGCCTGGCCTGGAGAGGGGGTTTCAGAAGCTCACCTAGCCACCCCACTGGGCCTGGGGAGGGGAAAGCAGGTCAGGAGGGGCTGACAGGAAGTGCGGTCTCCTGGGAAGGCTCATGGGGCTGCCTGTCTAAGATGGGTCCTCACCAAAGGATTTCCGGGCTCTTAATCATCCACCCAGGCCAGGAAAGAGCCACCATCTGGTGGCCATTCCCCCACCCCCACCGTCCTGTCTCCTCGTATGTTTGCTTCAGGGCCTTTGGCTCGAAGTAACAGGCATTACTTTTCCCCACTGTATTGACTTTTTAGATGACTATTTAGAGATTGCTTGGGCCCAGGAGGTCGAGGCTCCAGTGAGCTATGGTCGTGCCATTGCACTCCAGCCTGGGTGACAGAGCAAGACCTTGCCTATAAAAAAAATAGAAAAGAAAATCACCGAGGCATGGTGGTGCATGCTTGTAGTCCCCGCTACTCAGGAGGCTGAGGCTGGAGGATCACTTGAGGCCAGGAGTTGGAGGCTGCAGTGAGCTATGGGCATGTCACTGCACGACAGCCTGGCCAGCCGGGTCAGACTCCAGCTCAAATAAATAGATGACTATTCATGGCTCACCACTTAGGGTTCGAAGGCTCTCTTTTTAAAAAAGACCAAAAAACTTAAGCTTTAACAATGAATCGACTTTGGGAGGCCAAGGCGGGAGGATTGCTTCAGCCCAGGAGTTCGAGACCAGCCTGGGCAACATAGCAGGACCGCGTCTCTACAGAAACTAGTAAGTGAGCCAGGCACGGTGGTGCCTGTAGTCCCAACTACTCAGGAGGCTGAGGCAGGAGGATTGTCTGAACCTGGGACTTGGAGGCCGCAATGAGCTGTGATCGAAGCACTGTGCTCCAGCCTGGGTGACAGAGTGAGACTCTGACTCCCAAAAAGAAAGAAAAAAGAAAAGAAAAGAAAGAAGCATGCTTAAAGGAGAGCATGGACACCTTAAGAGAGGGCACATGCTTGCCTTTGACGGGAAGCTTTATCTACTTTTACGATGCTTAAGCCAACCCTGAGCCAAGCACGGGGACTGCACGTGTCTGGGCATGAGTTTTGACGACCGTCTCTCCAGTTTTTAAGTCCACAGGGACCTTCTAAATAATGAGCGCTACTGTCCAACTAGACCTGGGCTTCTCTTAGAACATCGTATCTGTGTCTGGGGTAATTTCCTGTTTCTGCGACCTGCTGCACTCGTAGGCCCACATTCCATCCTGCAAGGTGGTCAAGGCCAGTGTGCCCGGTCAGTTGGGTGAAGGTCATGTGCCCATAAGTAAGATGCATGGGCCAGCATGGTGGCTCAAGCCTATAATCCCAGCACTTTGAGAGGCTGAGGTAAGGGGATTTCCTGAAGCCCACGGGTTCGAGACCCACCATGGCAACTTGACGAGACCTCATCTCTCCAAGAAATAAAAAAAAATTGGCTGGGTGTGGTAGCACACACCTGTAGTTCCAGCTACTTGGAAGGCTGAGGCGGAAGGATCGCCGGAGCCCAGCGGGTCGAGGCTGGGGTGATCGTGAGCATGCTGCTGCCCTCCAGCCTGGGCAACAGAGTAAGACTCTGACTCAAAATAATAATAATAATAATAATAATAGATGTCTGGACACTTACCCTATTTTAATTTTGTTTTGGAGTCTGAGTATCACTCTGTGTCGCCAAGGCTGGGGTGCAGTGGCGCCATCATGGTTGTTCATAGCATTGACCTCCTGACTACAGGTGTGGGCCAGCATACCCAGCTGATTTTTTTATTTTTTGTAGCAACAAGGTGTCACTGTGTCACTGTGTCACCCAGGCTGGCCTCAAACTCCAGGCCTCAGTGATCCTCCCTCCTCGGCCTCCAAAGTGCTGGGATGACAAGCATGCGCCACTGTGCCCAGCCCACTCTTCGAGCCGCCAGTAGGAAATTCATCCCTCTAGGTCTAACCTGCGCTGCATGACCTGTCACATCCTGGAAGGACAGTCTGGGGGCACCAGCGTTTCCCAGACAAATGCAGTGAGGCTCCCAGGCCTAGGGGGCCCACCTGAGTCACCTGCCCAGGTGGGAGCAGCACGGAATGAGGACTCACACTCGCTCTTATTCTAGAAGGAACGGAGAAGCTGCGGCCTGACCCGGAGGATGTCCTGAGCCCCGAGAAGTGCCTGGAGTCGCTGGCTGCCCTCCGTCATGCCAAGTGGTTCCAGGTCAGGGGGGGCGGGGGGGCGGCGTCCCAGGCTGAGGGGCCCACACGTTAGCTCCAGCCTCATGGACTCCCACAGACGGGGACGCCACGGGCAGCTCACTGGCTCACGTCTCGCTCTTTTAAAATTTTTTTTGAGACAGACTCTCGTTCTGTGGCCCAGACTGGAGTGCAGTGGTGTGATCACAGCTCACCACAGCCTCCACCTGCTGGACTCAGGCGATCCTCCCGCTTCAGCCTCCCGAGTGGCTGGAAATACAGGCGCCACCATGCCCGGCTAATGTTTGATTTTTTTGCAGAGAGGAGGTCTCGCCATGTTGCCCAGACTGGTCTCCAACTCCTGGGCTCAAGCGATCCTCCTCCCTTGGCCTCCCAAAGTGCCAGGATGACAGGTATGAGCCACCACACCCGGCCCTGCTTGTTCTTGCCAAGTGCTGGCCTGACCAAGGCTGGCTCCCGGCCAACTGAGTTGAGAAACTTGGAAGGAGTGACCACAGGCCTCGAGACGGGGATGTACCACCTTCCAGGCCAGCCGGGCTCTGGGTTCCCCAAGGTCCTCCTGGGTCCTTCACACGCAGGACAGCACCCGCCGCCCCATGGGTTTCGGGGGGTCCCTGAGCCGACCGTTGCTTCTCCCCAGGCTCGCGCCAGTGGCCTGCCGCTGTGTGTCATCGTCACCCGGGTCCTCAGGGACCTCCGCCAGCGTGTGCCTGCCTGGAGGGCCCTGCCGGCCTGGGTGAGGCTCTGCCCCGGGGTCCTCGAGAGACTCGTCCTCTCCCAGGGCACGGGAGGGGTGAGGGCAGGGGTGTCCCAGGCCTGGGCGGGGAAGAGGCCTCTCCAGCCTCGTTTGCCTGGCGCCCTCTGAAACCCACAGCCGCGAGACACATGCAAATGTGGGGCTGCCCTGGCGACAGAGACCGTGGGGCGGAGGCCGGGACCGGACAGCAGGGAGTCAAGCCGGAGGCCTGGCTGCACGCCAGCCTCTGGGCGGCCCGGCCCGGGCCACCTGCTCTGGAGAGGGGACCCCCTGGGGCTCTAACTGCCCCTCTCCCACCAGTAAGCCCCTCAACCCCCATGAGACCCCCGCCCCCCCACATCTCTTCTGCCAGTCACACACCAGCCCGCCTGCCCGGCCTCCTCTGCGCCCTGCCAGCGTGCCCCCTTGTTTGGTGGGTTTGGGTCCCTTCTGGGTGCTCCCTGCTGGGCTGTCTCCCCACTCACACACACCTGGGTCTCAGCACGCAGAACACAGCACGGAGGCTGGAGTCTCTGTGTCTCCACGAGGCCTGGGAAGGCAGCCATGGCCAATGTCCCCTCGACACCACAGCGATGTTTGCGGGCCACACCTAGCCTTCCGCTGCGTCCCGCTCCTGTTTCCCGGACATGCGGGCACTCACTCACCCCCGCCTCACCCATCCTTGGCCCTTTTCCAGAACCCGGAACCTCAGGGTTCTTCCCGTGTCCAGGGGAGGCTGCTCCTTGCGGGAGGTCACGGGGCCAGTGGGCCCCCAACGCTGACACGCCCCCAGCCCGCCTTCCTCCTGTGCAGGCAGAAGCCCACCCGTGCCCCGAGGGCTCTGCCGCCCCTGGCCCACTTGCCCCCGGGGAGCTGGCCGAGGGCATCTGGCGGGTGTGGCGATCCTTGGGGGACAGGGCTCAGCCGAGGGGTGTCCCCAGCCAAGTGGGCCACAGCAGACAATTGTCGTAAGATTAGCTTACGATGTGACTGTGGACCAGATGGGAAACTGAGGCTCAGAGGTGAAGAAATCTGCCTGTGGCCGTGCTGGGGGTGGCCGAGACTGCAGGGTCACCCTCCGTGGAGACTCAAAGGGCGGGTGGGGGTCGGAGGGGAGCCGGGAGGGACCTCGCGTCCTAGGCCCTGCCCCCAGAGCCCGGCGTCCACTCTGACGTCCCCCAGGCCATGGAGCTGCTGGTGGAGAAGGCTCTGAGCAGCGTGACGGAGCCCCTGGGCCCTGGGGATGCCGTGAGACGAGTGCTGGAGTGTGTGGCCGCAGGGATGCTCCTGGCAGGTCAGTCGCTGCAGAGAGCCTGAAACGCGGAGGCGAGGGCAGGGGCAGAGGGCCGTCCCGAGCGGGGGGATGGGTGAGATGGGCCCTCCTCGTGGTGGCCCCTCCAGGAGGGCAGGGACACAGGTCACAGCAGCAAGGGGCAGCCTTCTGGCCAGGCAGCTCAGTCTCCAGTGGCCACGCCCACCATCGCCACCCCAGAGCCCCCGGGGCCACTGCCCTCCTGGGGACATTCAGAGGCAGCAAACAAAACCTGGACAGTCCAGTGAGCAGAGACGTGGAACACGGGCTCCTGGCAAGAGAAGAAAGTGCCAGGGCACACTCAGACGGGGGGCAGAGATGGAAAGCGGGTTCTCAAGTAGTTCTTAGTGACACAGGATGACATTAGGTGGAAACGGAGCTGCGGTGTGAGCCATGTCACCAAGAACACACGTGGGCAGACCAAAGCTAGGGGGACCGGGCGCAGTGGCTCATGCCTGTCATCCCAGCTCTTTGGGAGGCCGAGGTGGGAGGATCGCGTGAGGCCAGGCGTTTGAGACCAGCCTGGACAACAGAGTGAGACCTTGCCTCTACAAAAAATAATAAATTAGTCAGGAGCGGTGGTGTCTGTAGTCCCAGCTACTCGGGAGGCTGAGGCGGGAGGATCGCTCGAGGCCAGGAGTTGGAGGCCATCCTGGGCAACGTAGTGAGACCCTGCTTCTACAAAAATGATCGCCACAAAAGGAGACCCGGGAGCCTGGTGTGCCTTGTGGGGCCATGCGAAGAGGCCACCAGGAGAGGCCGTGTGCCAGCTGAAGACGGGCCGGCCCGGGTGGGGGGGTGCGGGCTTGGCCCCGTGCGCGGTGCAGCTGAACAGCCGTGTCCTGACAGTAACGAGTGTGTTCTCGCATTCCCTGCCGACCTCCGTAAAGACGGGCCTGGGCTGCAGGACCCCTGTGAGCGGGAGCGGACGGACGCCCTGGAGCCCCTGACGCCCCAGGAGCGGGAGGACGTGACAGCCAGCGCCCAGGTAGGAGGCGGGTGGCAGCACCAGGGTCCCAGCTCCGACGAGCAGCTGTGGTGTCCCTCGAAACAACTGGGGCTCCCCTGCCCTCCCTCCTAGCGAGACGTCCGGTATCGGGAGGGCTGTGGGGGCAAGGGTGCTCCCGGGGCGGAGCCGAGGCTGCCACCGGAATGCGCACAGACCTCGGGTCTCGCTGACAGGAACCGTCCTGGTGTCCCTCACCCCACCGCAGTCCACAAAGTCCCAGCCAGCCCGGCCCACCCGTGGTTTCGTCGTTTGCAAATTTGTTTATAAGAAAAGTTTCCCAGGCCCGCCGTGGTGGCTCACACCTGTAACCCCAGCTCTTGGGGAGGCCAAGGAGGGAGGATTGCTTGAGGCCAGGAGGGCAAGACCAGCCTGGGCAACATAGTGAGACCTCGTCTCAACAAAAAACAGAGAAGTTAGCCGGGCATAGTGGTGCGTGCCTGTAATTCCAGCACTTTGGGAGGCTGAGGCAGGAGGATCATCTGAGCCCAAGAGGTCAAGACTGCGGTGAGCTGTGATGGTGCCACTGCACTCCAGCCTGGGCAACATAGTGAGACCCCAACCCAAAACAAGCAAAAAGGAAATGCCTCCCAGCAGCACCACAGTCAGACTGCAGTGGGTCTGACGTTTATGACTCACCTTCAATGGCACAAGCAGAACTTACCCCAGCGCGTGGCCTAAGCTTGGCAGCTACCGGAGTATCTTGGAGCATGCGGGACAGGCGTGGCCTGTCCCCTGGCACCGTGGGTGCCAGCCTCCCCTTACCCCGGTGTCTGGCCCATGGGGAGTGGGCTGGCAGGGCCCTGACGGCCGCATGTGTCCGCAGCATGCCCTGCGCCTGCTAGCATTCCAGCAGATCCACTGGGTCCTGGGCATGGAGCCCCTGCTGTCCAGGCGCCGGTTCAGGGCCTGCCTCCGGAAGAGGCCGCGGGAGCCGGGCGAGGCCGGGGAGGCCGAGGAGGGCGCGGGTGAGAGGAAGCAGAGCCAGCCAGGCGAAGAGGGGCTGGCGTGAGCCCCCACCAGGGCCTCCATGCCCGGACACGCGTGCATGCCGACCAGTCGCTGTGTCATCCTGTCGCGGGACAGTGGCGTTTCCTTTCCAGTCACCTTCTGAGGTTTCCTTAAAGACCCTTGTGCTGCCTCGGCGCGGTGGCCCACGCGTGTGAGCCCCAGCCCTCGTGGAGGCTGAGGCAGGAGGATCGCTCGAGCCCAGGAGTTCGGGACCAGTCTGGGCAACATAGCGAGACCTCGTCTCTACACACGGTTAAAAAGCGAGCAGGGTGTGGTGGCACTTGTGGTCCCAGCTACTCAGGAGGCTGAGGCGGGAGGATCACTTGAGCCCAGGAGGTTGAGGCTGCGGTGAGTTATGGTGGTGCCACTGCGTTCCAGCCTGGGCCACAGAACAAGACCCCAGCCCGCCCAGCCTCCCCGCAGACGGGTGGAGCAGCAGGCAGCACGCCAGTGCTGAGCTCTGGAATTTCTGGCTGGCTTTGAACTCTCCCGGGAGAACAGAGGGGGTAGACTTCCAAATCGCTTCCCTCGGAAGCCCCTGCCGCGTGGGTTTGAGAGGATGTGGGCAGACTCCACCCGGAGCCCTCAGGAAGGCTGTCCTGGAGGGTTCCAGAGGAGGCCACCGCAGAGGCAGGCCTGGAGAGCCGGGGTGTTGGGTCCGCGTGAGGAGCAGGCCCAAGTAGCACCACCATCCTCACCTCGGGGCGGGACGAGCCCCAGGCCCCCAGCCCAGCCTGTCCTCAGCAGACTCTGGTCCCAGCCCCAGGGCCTGGAGGCTGAGCCGGGCTCATCCCCGCTGGGACAGCGACAGGGCTGGGTGGACACCGCCCCAGCGGGGAGTGTGCGGGCTGGGCCTCCCTCGGGAAACAGCCACGACCCGACAGTCCAACCCTGACCCCAGAGACACCCCCGCTCGCACCCCAAGCCACTGAGTGCCTTCTGCAGAGGGGCCCTGTGATGCGCCCTCAGGCCCGCCCTCCCTGCTTCCCTCCCTCCCTCCCCAGTCTCATCCGGCCAGAGGCAGGGTCTCCCCAGGCAGCCCCCTTGGGAGCCGAGCCATGACCGCGTCTGGAGGGCCCCGAGGGCGCGGCCTTCCCCTGGGCTCCAGCCCTAGGCGGAGGACCCCTGCCCGCTCCGCTCAGCCCCAGCCAACCCTCTCCTTCGAGTTTCTTGGCCGCCTGCCTGAGGGCCGTGGGCAGAATGTCCACCTCTGGTCACTGGACTCGCTCGGCTCCACGTCTCACATGTCAAGGACAGCCCACGTGTGGCCCGTCTGTGTCACCGCAGAGCCACCTGGAAGTGGGGGAATAAAGCTGGTCTGTCTTCCGTGTGGCTGTGCTGTCCTTCTGTGGGTGACCCCAGCACCATGCCCTCCCCTGCTTCTTGGGGTCTGGGGCGGGGACGGGGAATGGGCCCAGCCAGCCTCTCTGGGGGGCTTTGCAGCCCAGGGGGTCCTCAGGGGCCGGAGCTGTCTGGCGGCTCCTCCCTGAGCCATGGGCTCCCTTGGCCGGTCCCCACACGGGTTCCCTGGGCACAGAGAGGAGCACCCACCTCCACGTAGCCTGCCACCAGCCCTCAGCCTCGGCTCTGGGGGCTCCTCTGGCCCAGGAGACACTTAAGAGGTCAGGAAGTCCCCGAGGGCTTCCCGGAGGAGGGGGCAGCTGAACTGGGTTTGGGAGAGGTGGCTCCGCCTGTGGAGCCCAGACCCTCATCACAGACCTCAGGGTGGCAGGGCTTCAGATGTGGGGACCAGGTCACCGCAGGCTTGTGTTGTGACCCAGCGTCCAGCCCCCTGGGGCGCCCCTGGCAGCAGGGGGAGGGGGAGGAGGCAGGGACTGGGTGGGGAGGGACCCCCTGCTCAGGCCCAGGCCAGAGGGCGGGGGAGCCAGCGGGGGGCCACCGAGCTCCCGGCTCCACCTCCTCCCTCGCAGCCTCCCCCTCGCCTCCTCTCTTCTCCGCGAGGACTGTGGTTATGACCGGGTGGCGAGAAGGAGACACGCCAGCACGCCGAGCCTAGTTAACGACGAGTTCTTTATTAACGCGCGGGTCAAGAGCGGGCAAACACCAGAAAATCTCTTGACAGACTAGCGCCGTTTGCGACAAGCTTTTATTGGTAGGATTTGCAGCGCTGGCTACATAGCAACTTAGCAACGCTAGCAGCCGTGAACTAACAACTCGGCAACCAAAATGGGAACTTTTGATTGTGAGAGAGTTTGGATTAATCTTATGTCCCAGGTATAGCCGGTGCCTGGAAAGTCCCTGGGGTTTTGCCAACAAGATAGAGTTTAAGGCAGTTACCCAGAGACAAGGCAGAAGAATCATTACACAACGGAGTTACCTTGGTCAGGTCACTAACGAAATACAGGCACAAGATATGAAAATGTAGCCGGGCTCGGTGGCTCAGCCTGTCATCCCGCGCCTTTGGGAGGCCGAGGTGAGGGGATGGCCTGAACCCGCGGGTTCGAGACCCGCCTGGGCAGCTTGGCGCGACCTCGTCTCTACAATAAATCAAAAAATTAGCCCGCAGTGGTAGCGTGCGCCTGTAGTTGCAGCTACTCGGAAGGCTGAGGCGGAAGGATCGCCGGAGCCCGGCAGGTCGAGGCTGCGGGGGCCGGGAGCGGCCGCTGCCCTCCGGTCTGGGCGACAGAGGGAGACTCCAACTCAGGAAAAAAAAAAAGAAAGAAAAAGTAACCATGGGGTTTTGCAAAGCGTCACATTTGAAAAAGCCGGGGGACTGTGGTCGTGGGAAGGTGACGTAATCACACGTAGGCACTGAGGAGTAATTCTTAGACCAGGCAGGTAACTGAGATGGAAACTTTAAACAAAATGGAGTAAGCTGGTTGATACTATTATTTTGCTAGCAATTTGATTTTTTTAACTGATTTAGCATATTTCAGTGTCACCTCCCTTTCTAAACCCTAGGCCACACACATGCCCCTCTCCTTCTGTATGTTGGTGGTGGCACCACCGTTCACCGAGTGGCCCAGGCCAATGGCTGCCACCACCAGGGAGTCCTCTTGGGTTGCTCTGCCCTCACAGCCATTGCTTGCGGAAACCCTCTTGGTCCTCCTCCTCCACCCCCTCCATCCTCAGTGGTACCCGCTGCCTAAGTCCTCAAGAGGCCCCCGCAATGCTCAGGACAAGACCTCAAATCCCACCCAAGCCCCACACAAGCCCACCTGCCACCGTCTCCCTCAGTGGCTCCGCTTCCGGCCTACCGTCCTCTGCTGAGCCTTGGCGGAGACAACCCGTTCTGCCCCGGGGCCTTTGCACGTGCTGTTCCTGCCGCCTGGGAAGCTCTTCCTGGCCTGCAGGGCCAGCTCCTCCCCATCTCTCAGGTCTCTGCTCCAACGTCACCTCCTCGGAGGGGCCTCCCTGACCACCCCGTCCTGTCACGGAACCCGGTTGTTCACTGTTTTGAAACCTGCATTCTTGATGGAAATGACTTGTTATCTGGCTTCCCTTGAGAACGTGAGTTCTCTGCACCCAGGAAGCCCGTCTGCCTGACACCACTGTATCCCCAGACCGAGAACAGGCCAGGGGCACGACAAACCTCTGCTCAGTGCTTCCAGCCACGCTCTGACGTCCAAGCACAAGTCTCTTCTTTTTTTTCTTTTTAATCAGAGTTCGTTTTTTTTTTTTTTTTGAGTTGGAGTCTCACTCTGTCACCCGGCTGCTCCCGGCCACCGCAGCCTCGACCTGCCGGGCTCCGGCGATCCTTCCGCCTCAGCCTTCCAAGTAGCTGGAACTACAGGCGCGCGCTACCACGCCCGGCTGATTTTTTTTGATTTATTGTAGAGATGAGGTCTCGCCAAGTTGCCCAGGCGGGTCTCGAACCCTCGGGCTCAGGCAATCCACTCACCTCAGCCTCCCAAAGGCGCAGGATTACAGGCTGTTTCACTCTGTTGCCCAGGCTGGAGTGCAGTGGCACACTCACGGCCACCCCGTGCCAACCTGCTGGGCTCCGGCGGTCCTTCTGCCTTACACTTCCAAGTGGCTGGAACTACAGGCATGCGCCACCAAGCCCGGCTAATTATTTTTTTTGATTTATTGTAGAGACAAGGACTCGCCAAGTTGTCATGAACCCAGGCTGTCTGTCGCCCAGGCTGATCTTGAACCCGTGGGCTCGGGCAATCCTTTCAACTCGGCCTCCCAAAGTGCGAGGATTATAGGCGTGAGGCACCACGCCTGGCCCAGAAATCTCTTCTTGACAGTTAAGAGGACACCAGCCTGGGACAGTGGCATTTGCCTATCATCCCAGCACTTTGGGAGGCCGTGCCAGCAGAATCATTTGAGCCCAGGGATTCAAGACCAGCCTGGGCAACATAGCAAGACCCCATCTCTATAAAAAATTAAAAACTTGCCGGGCTCGGTGGCTCAGCCTGTCATCCCGCGCCTTTGGGAGGCTGAGGTGAGTGGATGGCCTGAGCCCGCGGGTTTGAGACCCGCCTGGGCAGCGAGACCTCATCTCTGCAATAAATCAAAAAATCAGCCGGGCGTGGTAGCGCGCGCCTGTAATTCCGGCTACTCGGAAGGCTGAGGCGGAAGGATCGCCGGAGCCCAGCAGGTCGAAGCTGCGGTGGCCGAGAGCGGCCACTGCACTCCAATCTGGGCGACGGAGTGAGACCCGACTCAAAAAAAAAAAAAAATTAAAAACTCAGCCGAGCACGGTGGCAACTGTAGTCCCAGTGACTTGGGAGGCTGAGGAAGGAGGATCACCTGAGGCCAGGAGGTGGAGGCTGTGGTGAGCTATGATCGTCCACCTGCGCTGCAGCCTGGGGACAGAGAAACCCCGCCCTGTTGGCAGTCAAGCCGGCTCTCCTAGCAACTGCAGGAAACCAAGTCGAGGCGACAACGGCGAGCTCCACGCAGAAGACTCAGCACAGATGGACGGGCCGTCTGGAGCCCACGAGGGTTGTTGCTTGTGACCCCGGCAGCCCAGTCCTCATCCCACCGGACAGAGGACTTCAGAGCAGGCCGGCGGGGGACGGGGAGACCCCAGGCAGAAGCAGCCGCCCCGCGGGGTCCGGGGGCGCCCCCTACCTCATGAGCCGCAGTGAGGACCGGCGGCAGACCTGGCGGCCAGCCTGGTTGCTAGGAGACGCGTGTGGGAGGGATGCTGCAGCCGCCGGGGTTGGAGAAGACAGAAACAGAAGGACGGATCTGTCAACTCCATCTGGAAGGGCAGGGATCGCACGGGAACACGGTCGCCGAGATGCACGGCGGGCCCCGGCCCCAGGAGGCCGGGGTGGAAGGATCGCCCGAGGCCGGGAGTTCCAGACCCGCCTGGACAACACAGCCAGACCCGTCTCGACAAAAGTCACCATGAGCCGGGCGTGGGGATGCACACCTGAGTCATGGTCAAGATCCAGGGAGCACTTCCCTGGCCGGCTCAGCTGTCTCCCTCGAGGCTGCCTTCCTAGGTTGGCGTCTGCGGCTGAGATGGTTCGTGGTAAGCGGATTAGCGCTCTGCCATGCAGACAAGCCAAGGACCCGCCTTCCTTGTCAGGGACAAGAGACAGGGCAGGGACAGAGGCCGCATTCACGACATGAGAAGAAAATGTCTCGGGAAACAGACCCTCGCACGCCGGCGGTGACAGCAGCACGAGTCCCACCAGGCGGAGGGTGGAAACGGATCCACATGGTGAGGGATGATGGATCCACATGCCGTGGCCCGTCCACACGTGGAATGTGACTCAGCCACACAGAGGAAGGAGGCTCCGACAGGCCACAGCGTGGGTGGATGGACCTGGGGACATCACGCTCCACAAGACCCAGGCACAGAAGGACACACCACGGGTGACTCCGTGCCTATGAAATGTCCAGAACAGGCCAGTCCACAGAGACAGGTCGTGGACCCATGGGTGCCGGGGGCCAGGGAGGGGACAGGGAGTGTCTCATGGGGACAGAGGCCTCACTGGGGAAATGAGAACGTTCTGGAGATGACCGTGGTGATGTCTGCACGGGCGCGTGTGAACCCGCTTCGGGCCGCCGCACGTACAGATGGTGAAGATGACAATGTTATGTGACGTGTTTTTCTGCGAAACATTTTGGGCTCGTCCTATCATTAAAAAACCTGGAAAGTTCAGAAAAATGGGAAAAGAGAAACAAACAAGCAATTGCTGTGAACACGCCTTCCCTCCAGCTTGTCTTAAAAATCACTGTTGGAGCCGGGCTCGGTGGCTCAGCCTGTCATCCCACGCCTTTGGGAGGCCGAGGCGAGTGGATGGCCTGAGCCCGCGGGTTCGAGACCCGCCTGGGCAAGGGGAGACCTCATCTCTACAAGAAATCAAAAAATGAGCCGGGCGTGGTAGCACCGCCTGTAGTTCCAGCTACTCGGAAGGCTGAGGCGGAAGGATCGCCGGAGCCCAACAGGTCGAGGTTGCAGTGACTGGAGTGGCCACTGCCCTCCAGTCTGGGTGACAGAGTGAGACTCCAACTCAAAAAAAAAAAAAAAAAAAGCCGGGCTTGGTGGCTCAGCCTGTCATCCCGCACCTTTGGGAGGCTGAGGTGAGTGTATGGCCTGAGCCCGCGGGTTCGAGAGCCGCCTGGGCAACTTGGCGAGACCTCATCTCTACAATAAATCAAAAAATCAGCCAGGCATGGTAGCGCGTGCCTGTAATTCCGGCTACTCGGAAGGCTGAGGCGGAAGGATCGCCGGAGCCCGGCAGGTGGAGGCTGCGGTGGCCGGGAGCGGCCGCTGCACTCCAGTCTGGGCGACAGAGTGAGACACCAACTCAAAAAAAAAAAAAAATTCCCTGTCGGGGGCCAGACCCGGTGGCTCACACCTGTCATCCCAGCACTTTGGGAGATCAAGGCTGGAGAATCACTTGAGCCCAGGAGTTCGAGACCGGCCTGGGAGACATAACGAGCCCTCATCTCTAAAAAAAAAAAAAAAATTTTTTTAATTAGCTGGGCGTAGTGGCGCCCTCCTGTAGTCCCGGCTACTTGGGAGGTGGAAGGATCACCTGAGCCCAGGAGGTCGCGGTTGCAGTGAGCCATGATCGTTCCATTGCACTCCAGCCTGGGCAGTGAGACTCCGACTCAAAGTAAAAAAGAGAAGAAAAAGATCACATTTGGGGCTGGGCGTGGTGCCTCCTGCCTGTCATGCCAGCACTTTGGGAGGTCGGGGTTGGGAGGATCACTTGAGCCCAGGAGTTCGAGACCAGCCTGGGCAACACAGCAAGACCCCATTTCTATTAAATAAATAAATGCATGGTTGAAACTTATTTGGTCGTCAATCAGCAAACACTCACTGCCTTCCTTGGGGCATCAAAAGATAAGCCAGAAGTTGTCGCTGCACGCCTGTGAGCCAACGGCACAGCCTTTTAACCTATTGGCGGTGGGACGTGGGTTCGATTCACTCCGCCTCCTTGAGCGTCTCTGAAATCGGGCAGCCCAAGCCTTGCAGTGCTGTGGGGAGAATCCAGTCATAAAAGACGTTTGAAAACACTTGCTGCACAGAAAGGTCCAGGCTCGGACACGGGGACCGTGAGAACGGGTCACTGTCATGCAAGTTACCCACAGAACGGTGACCCCAGACACCTGTCTCGCCCTGCCAGGCTAAGAGAAAAGCCCCGCGGATATGCTGCTGACGTGTGTGGATTTCCGTCCAGTGGCCAGTCCCTCCATAATCACCCCACAGTAAAGCTGCCCACGGCGAGGAGCCTTCCGGGAGCTCAGCAGCACCCCCCGTCATTGTCAGGCCACAAAGAGACCAAAACCCACAAAGAAAAAAACAAAAGTGACTTGGAGGAGAGAGGCAGGGCAGAAGAAGATAGTTCTAGAAAAGTTCTTACGTTCCTTACCAGAGACAGAAAAAAAAACCCACCCTTATGAATAGAAGAAGATATCGTTGCCGGGTAATAAGTATAAGTTTGCCTCTTAAAATGGAACAATCAAGGAATCAGAAAGAGCCCTCGGAAATTAAAACTCCGAGAGTCGAAATTAAAATGGCCCTAGAAGGGTTGGAAGTGAGGAAATGTCCCCAAACGTAGAATGAAGAAAGAAGAGGTGGGTAGGGGACAAGAGAATAGGATCAATTCAAGAAGTTCGACCTCCAGGCACAGTGGCTGACGCCTGTGATCCCAGTTCTTTGGGAGGCCAAGGCAGGAGGATTGCCTGAGCCCAGGAGTTTGACACCAGCCCATGCCACATGGTGAGACCTCATCTCTACAGAAAACTTAAAAAATTAGCTGAGCGGAGTGGTGCATGCCTGGAGTTCCAGCTACGCAGCAGGCTGAGGCAAAAGGATTGCCTGAGCCCAGGAGGTCGAGGCTTCAGTGAATTGTGATTGTGCCACTGCGCCGGGTGTGAGAGTGAAACGCAACTCAAAAAAAAAAAAAAAAAAAAGTCCAGCCGGGCTCAGTGGCTCAACCTGTCATCCCGCGCCTTTGGGAGGCTGAGATGAGTGGACGGCCTGAGCCTGCGGGTTCGAGACCCTCCTGGGCAGCGAGACCTCATCTCTACAATCAATCAAAAAATCAGCCGGGCGTGGTAGCGTGCGCCTGCAGTTCCGGCTCCTCGGAAGGCTGAGGCGGAGGGATCGCCGGAGCCCGGCGGTCGAGGCTGCGGTGGCTGGGAGCGGCCGCTGCACTCCAGTCTGGGCGACGGAGTGTGACTCCAACTCAGAAAAAAAAAAAAAAAAAAGAAAAAAAAAAAAAAGTCCAACATATGAGGAAGACATATTCCACAAAGAGAACAGAGAAACCAAAGCCACCCGTGATATCATTCAAGAAAGTTTTCCGGGAAGAGAACACATGCCGAGAACGAGGAGTAAGGACTCCACAACCTTCCAGATGGAGAAAGCAAAACCGCGTGATGGGCAGAGGATGAAGATGCAAGGACAACTTCAGCTCAGTTCATCTGACTGCCCGAGCCAGAGTGAAGAAAATTATCCACCACCCAGAATACTGTCCTCGGTCAAACCATCCATTACAAGGGGGCAGGAGGAAACACTTCCTGTGGAGACTCTAGAGGGTGCATATGCCCCAAACAAGGGAGCACACCAAGAAACAGGGAAGACTCAGCCCCCAGAAACAGGAACTACCGCCCGGAAACCCCCTTGTGCTGAAGAAGAGAGAGGCCAGGACCACAGCTGGGCAGTGGGAGCAACCAGCCCTGAGTGAAACAGTCAGCTCTGGTGGAGAGACCGGGAGAGGGAGAGAGTCACAGACACATGAAACCAAGGTGATAACTAACTCCAGGAAAATCAAAAAGCAAGTTCCTGAAAATAATGTTCTTGAAGTGTTCATTGCTCCACTGTGAACAATATTTATGTATAATATAAGCAGTCAAATTTTAATTTAACCAAAAACTGTGATTCTTGGGGAGAAGAATGCCTAAGAGCAAAATCTCAACCGTCAGGACTAGGAAATTAATGGACAATGCTCAACAGAAAAATCAAGAGATGAGTCAGACACGTTATTTGGAAATATGGAGGTAAGGATCAGAGAAGCAGCCAAAGGGAATAGTCACTGAGGAGTGGATATGCATTGTGTTGTCTTCAGCACACAGTGAAGCACCCAATAAATATCAGCTACCATTCATATCAACAAGACCAACTTACCCTTAAGGGGCTCATTGCTGAGTTGGGGAACTTTGTTTATACATATATATATATGTGTGTGTGTGTGTATATGTATATATATATATATAGAGAGAGAGAGAGAGATTTAAAAAAATTTTAATGATCATTTTTTAAAAATAGAGATGGGGTTCTCACTCTGTTGCCCAAGCTGATCTTGAACTCCTGGCCTCAAGTGATCCTTCCACCTCAGCCTCCCAAGTAGCTGGGACTACAGGGGTGCACTACCATGCCAGTTCATTTTTAAATTTTTTATTTTTTTAGTTGGAGTCTCACTCTGTCGCCCAGACTGGAGTGCAATGGCCGCTCCCGGCCACCACAGCCTCGACCCGCTGGGCTCCGGCGATCCTTCCGCCTCAGCCCTCTGAGTAGCTGGAACTACAGGTGCGCGCTACCACGCCCGGCTAATTTTTTGATTTATTGTAGAGATGAGGGCTCGCCAAGTTGCCCAGGCGGGTCTCGAACCCACAGACTCAGGCAGTCCACTCACCTCAGCCTCCCAAAGATGCGGGATGACAGGCTGAGCCACCGAGCCCGGCTGGGTTTTATTTTTTAGCCACTCATTGAGAGCTTAGTACATGCATGAATATTTACACATTTAATTTAACAGATTGAGAAATGCTCCTACCTATAAGAAAACAAAGATGTTGTTTGCAGGGGTCTGCAAACAACAATCTGAACTGCTCTCTGTGTTTTTTTTTCTTTTTGAGTCGGGGTCTCCCTCTGTCGCCCCAGCTGGAGTGCAGTGGCGCGATCATGGCTCACCGCCGCCTCAACCTCCTGGGCTCAGGCAGTCCTCCCCTCTCAGCCTCCTGAGTAGCTAGGACTACAGGTGTGTGCCACCATGCCTGGCTAATTTTTGTAGAGACCGGATCCAGCTATGTTGCCCAGGCTGGTCTTGAACTCCTGGCCTCAAGCGATCCTCCTACTCCGGCCTCCCAAAGTTCTGGGATTACAGACATGAGCCACCACACCCGGAATTTCCTCCTCCTTACCCTTCGTGTGTCTCTGTTTATTTGCCCCGAGAGCTGCTTCTACTTACCAGGCTCCAGACAGAGCCGGTCGCCCAAGCCCGGCAAGTGAGGCAGGAGAGAGACCCACAGTCACACGTTAGACCGGGTAAGGACGGGTGGCCATGACAGGGCCGTCGGGAAGGGGCTCTTGGAGAAGTTGAAAATATGGAGCGTTGGGAGATCCCGAGAAGAGCTGGGGGCAGGACGGAGTACCGGGAGGTGGGAGCGGCACGTGCAAAGGCCCTGCGGCTGGCCTGTGCCCATGGCTTCTGAGGATCAGGCAAGGGGCTGGGAGTGCAGGTGACGGCGGCCAGTCCACGCAGGTGGCGGGCCCGAGGGAAGCTGGGACCGTGTCCCCCGCCTGGCGGGAGCCATGGGAAGGTGTTCGGGCTGGAAGCGTCCACAGATGATACCTGCAGCCGTCACTGAAAAGTGACGTCCCCCGCTCGTCGAGGGGGAAGGGGCGGGGCCTCCGCGTGGCTCCCGGAGTCCCCAGGCTGTGGGACGCAGCTAAATTTAAAGGCCTGCTCATTGGAGCATCGGGTCTGCCCGAGGCCAGGCTGGGCCAGGAGCGGCTTCCACGGGCCCCGGCGGCCAGGGGGTCCCCACATCCAGTCGCCGCTCCCCCGGCCTCCCGGCCTGGCCCTCAGAGTCAGAAAGTTCAGCCACAGGCACGTCAGCTTCCATTTTCTGTGCACCAACGCCTTGCTGGAGGGTGAGTGTCCTGGAGCCAGCCCCATCCCCCGCGAGCCTCGGTTTCCCGTCTGCCAAACGGGTGCGGTGAGAGCGCTGACCTCATCACTCCCCGCAGTATCCACCAGCTTAAAAGTGTCTTTGAGGCCAGGCACGGTGGCTCACACCTGTCATCCCTGCACCCACACGGAGGCTGAAGTGGGAGGATCGATTGAGTACTGGAGTTCGAGACCAGCTGGCCAACACAGCGAGACCCCATGTCTACAAAAAATTAAAAAATGAGCCGGGCTCGGTGGCTCAGCCTGTCATCCCGCGCCTTTGGGAGGCTGAGGTGAGTGGACTGCCTGAGCCCGCGGGTTCGAGACCCGCCTGGGCGGCGAGACCTCATCTCTACAATAAATAAAAAAATCAGCCGGGCGTGGTGGCGCGCGCCTGTAATTCCGGCTCCTCGGAAGGCTGAGGCGGAAGGATCGCCGGAGCCCAGCGGGTCGAGGCTGCGGTGGCCGGGAGCGGCCGCTGCCCTCCAGGCTGGGCGACGGAGTGAGACTCCAACTCAAAAAAAAAAAAAAAAAAAAAGAAATGAGGTCTCGTTATGTTGCCCAGGCTGGTCTTGAGCTCTTGGCCTCCAGTGATCCTCCCGCCTCTGCCTCCCAAAGTGCTGGGATGACAGGTGTGAGCCACCACACCCAGCCTCGACTGTTCCCTTTATAAAACGAGAGAACTGTCCCCAGTGATCTCTAGGACTTGGGAGAACGGTGGGTTGAGGACATTGTGACAGCCAGGGTGGAGCCTATGGACCAAGACAGAGCTGAGCAGCAGAGAGGTCTGGGTGGGCATAGAAAGGTGTGGGGGGGGAGATCAGAGCGTCCACTGCACGCGACAGAAGCCTAGTGCCACCTGACCCGGGGAATGGCCCATGGGAGGGGATGCCCAAGACACCCCTCTTCCCAGCTGGGGCAGGGCAGTCTGATCTGACCCCGCATTTCTGCAAGATCCTTGGTGAACTGGAACACCCCACTTCTGGTACCATTTGCGCATCAGGAATTCCTTTGTCCGTCAGGGGCAGAGACCCCCTTGCGGAGGAACCAGAGCCAGGGGGGCTTCCAGAACTCGGTGCTATGGGAGTGCCAGGCCCAGCTGGTTCCCAGGACACCAATTCCTCCCTCGGATGCAGTCTCGGCTTCTCAGGTCTGCCTCCTCCAGGCTGGCCTCCACGTCTGGCGGGTGAATAGGCTCCGTCGCCAAGGCCAAGGAGAGACAGCCAGGTTCACACCTGTGAGATGGGAGCGTGAGCCAGGCCTCCCGGGAGGGGGACCCTCAGAGGGAACAGCAAAGGCATGGGGACACCTGCAGCTCAGAGCTGCTAGTGCACTGGGTGCCTGGGCGGTGCAGAAGGGAATGAGACCAGGAGGTCAGCGGGAGGATGGACAGGAAAACCCTGCATGCCAGGTTGTGCATTTTAGGCTCTCTCCTGAAGGCACTGGGGAGCTATGGAAGGATTCAGAGTGAGGGAGGCCACGGTCACATTTCCATCGCTCAGCTATACAGTGGAAGGCGAAAACCCGGAGGCAGCCAGGAGACCTGCGCCAGGAGGGTGTCCTGAGGATCAGAGAAGTACTGAGACTGGGGGAGTCTGGGAGCCCAGTCTGATGGGAGAAGTGAGGGTGAGTCCCCCGGCTCCTGGGCAAGAGAAGCCAGGGCTGCCCATCTGGGAACTGGAAGAGCGATGGAGTCCTTTGTGATTCGAAGTAGCCGATTCTTGGATGCCTCCAGGGATGGAGAGCTCACTCCTTCCTGCGACTCTGACCCAAATAAGCCACCGGCTCAAAACTATCCCCTAGAGTCAGTGCCTGTGTCTACACCCGGCGGGGCTGCTCCCTGTGCCCCAGGCCAGCCCTGGAGTTTGGGGACTCTGACGTCACCCCTTATGCCTGCTCTCCCCTAGGCTCAATCCCGGGGCTCCTCTGACCATGGCGTCCAGGGTGGGGCCCCAGGGGGTGAGGCCAGGAGGCCTGAGGGTCTCGGCCGGGACTGACTCAAAGTATTGTCGATTTGCAGAGAGAGAAGGCCGACGCCTCCCACGTCTGGGCACACCAGAGACCGTCCCCACGGGGCGCTGGAGCGCGGGCAGGCGTCCGGCCCAGAGGAGGCAGCCCCCGCCGTGGCACCCGTGGCCAGTGGCATACTCTGGCGAGACTCGAGCTTGGCGCTGGGTTTCTGCTGCCGGTGATCCGACTCAGCTGCTCTTTCAGGCAGGCGACAGCGGTTTGTCGCGTGTGGCGCCCGTGACCCCGACAGACAGAGGGTCCCCAGCGGCGCCCGGGTCTGGCCCACAGCCAGGCCCCTCAAGTCCCAGGCGCTAAAATCCAGACATGGAGGTCCTCTTTGCAGACACCCGTAGGTGACAGCCCCATATAAGAAGGCTGGACTCGCCCCTGGCCTCTCCCCCAATCCTGTCTGTGGCCTGTTGGGGGGTCGCCTTCCAGGACCTTCCCCTCGGATCTGGGCTCGCCGGCCCCGCTGTCCATGTTGTAGAGTGTTCGGATGGCTGTGGTGGTGGTTACCCACAAGTGGGGAGTTAATCATTTCTTTTTTTTTTTTTTGAGTTGGGTCTCACTCTGTCGCCCAGGCTGGAGGGCAGTGGCCACTCCCGGCCACCGCGGCCTCGATCTGCTGGGCGCCGGCGATCCTTCCGCCTCCGCCTTCCGAGTAGCCGGAATTACAGGCGCGCGCTACCACGCCCGGCTGATTTTTGATTTATTGTAGAGATGAGGTCTCGCTGCCCAGGCGGGTCTCGAACCCGCGGGCTCAGGCAGTCCACTCACCTCAGCCTCCCAAAGGCGCGGGATTACAGGCTGAGCCACCGAGCCCGGCTGGGAGTTAATCATTTCAATGATGTTGTTTAGCCGGGCACAGGGGCTCATACCCGTAGCCCCAGCTACTTGGGAGGCGGAGGCGGGTGGACTGCTTGAGGCCAGGAGTTTGAGACCATCCTGGACACCATAGTGAGACCTTGGCCCTATAAAAAATAAAAATAAAAAATTAGCCAAGAAGCCGGGTTCGGTGGCTCAGCCTGTCATCCCGTGCCTTTGGGAGGCTGAGGTGAGTGGATTGTCCTGAGCCCGCGGGTTCGAGACCCGCCTGGGCAGCGAGACCTCATCTCTACAATAAATCAAAAATCAGCCGGGCGTGGTATCGCGCGCCTGTAATTCCGGCTACTCGGAAGGCTGAGGTGGAAGGATCGCCGGAGCCCAGCGGGTCGAGGCTGCGGTGGCCGGGAGCGGCCGCTGCACTCCAGTCTGGGCGAGAGTGAGACTCCAACTCCAAAAAACAAAAAACCAAAAACCAACACTAAGTTGGGTGCAGTGGCCATGCCCGTAATCCCAGCAAATTGGGAGGCTGAGGCAGGAGGGTCACCTGAGACCAGCCTGGGCAACATAGCGAGACCCCATCTCTACAGAAAGTTAGCTCAGCATGGTGGTGCACACCTGTAGTTCCAGCCACTTGGGAGGCCCAGGTGGGAGGAGCACTCGAGGCCGGGAGTTCGAGGCTGCAGTGAGCTGTGATTGCGCCACCATTCCCGCCTGGGCCACAGAGCAAGGCTCTGTCTCTAAAAGTAAGTAAACTCCAACAGTAACATCGTTCTCTCATTTCTGCCGCATGACGTTCTCCATGACACCAACGCCCTGTCCTTCCCTCGCAGCCGGGCCTCCGTCCCCCGCAAACCACACGATGTCTGGGAGTCCCAGAAGACGACATCTGGGCTCAGGGCACCTGGGACCCGGGGTCCCCGGCCTCTGTCCTCAAGGACTCCCCGAGAAGTCACCGGGAGCTGGCGCTTGAGGGTCCAGAGCCACAGGGGCCTGGTCCTGTGGGGGAAAGTCGGGGGCAGTCAGGCTGGGAGGGGGCAGCGCTGGCCTCCCGCCCCCCAGGCCCTGCGGGGCCCCCGCCCGGGGGGCTGTTTCCCGGGAGGCTTCCGGTTCCGGAGGGGGTTTTCTGCCGCCCGACTCTCCCCGCCGTGCTGCTGCGAGCGCGGCTGACGTGCTCGAGGCTGTTTCCGGGCCAGGCCCCGGCCCCCTGCGCGGCGGCGGGTGCTAAAACGAGCGAGACGGGGGAGGCGGCGCGCGGGGCGCGCGGGCCGGGGGTCCGGGCCTCGCGCTTGCTTGCCTCCGCGGACGGGCAGCTCACTGCCGCGCGCGCGCGCCGCCCGCTCGGGCCCGGCCGGCGTCGGAGCCCCGCGTCCGCGGGCGGGGGCGGGCGCGCGCCCCCGGCCCGGCGTGCGCCCCGGGAGCCCGCCCGGCCCGCGCGGGAGGCGCCGGGCCCGCGGGGCGCGGCGGGGCGGGGCCGAGCGCAGTGCGGCCGGCGCTAGGACCCGCGGGGGCGCCCGGGCCGCGGCGCCTCCCGCCCCCCGCCGCCCCGCGCCCCCAAAATGAGGAAGCGGCGCGCCGGGCGCGCCTCGGGGCGCGCGGCCGGCTCGCGGGGGCCCTCCGGGGGGCGGGCGCGCGGCGCGGCCCGGGCGCGGCCCTGAGCAGGTGAGCGCGGCGGCGCGGCGGGGGGCGGCGGCGCGTCCACGTGGCGGCCGGGGGGGGTCCGGGCCCGGGCGGGGGCGGCGCGCGCGACCCCCGCGGCGCGCGCGCCTGGCCGGCCGGCCCGCGCCCGCCCGCGCGGACTCGGGTGCGCGGGCCGCCCCGGGCCGGGGGACCCGGGCCGCCCGCGCCCAGCCTCGCCCCGCGCCCCGCTCCCCCGCCTGCCTGGGGGGAGCCGGGGACCCTCCCCGCGGCGGGCGGGGCCGTGCGCGCCGGGCCGGCGGCGTGGGCGGGCCGCGGGGCCGCCCGCCGGGACCCTGCCCGCCCCGCGCCCCGCGCGAGGTTCTCGGGCGTGACCTTGACCTCTCGGGAAAGAGGAAGAGCCCGACGCGCTCAGTGGCACCCGGCTCGCGGCCGCTGGGCTGAGCCGGACGGCGCCCCGCGCCGGTCCGCGACGCCGCTCCGCGTGCTCTCCCGGCCTCAGTTTCCCGGCGGGGATGACGGCGCGGCGGGACTCCGTGGTCCCCCGGCCGGCCTGGCACGGCTGCGACTCCGCCAAGAAACTTCCCCGGGTAGCGCCCTTCCCCAAGGCCGCTGGGGAACCGGCGTCGGGCCGGGCTGGGGCAGCGGGACGGGGCCTGCCCCCCAGCTGGCCTCTGGAGCCCCCTCTCCCCCCGCAGGCGAGCCCGCGATTCCTCGGAGGCTGGCCTCCGCCGCCCCTCTCTGCCAGGATGCCCGCGGTGAGTGCCCAGCGCCCGGCCCCACCTCGTGCCCGGCCACGCCTCGGCCCCTTCCTGGGGTGCACGCCGGCCGGGCCCCCCGTGCCGGGCTCTGCCCAGTCTCTCCCGGCCACCGTGGCCCCCCGGCCGGTGCCCCCCGTGCCGGGCTCTGCCCAGTCTCCCTGGCCCTCTGTCCCCAGTGCCTCTGCGTGACGCGCGGGTTTCTCCCTGAGCCGCCCCACTCTCTCCTCCCGTGTCTGCTCTGTCTCGGGGGCACCCTCCACCCCCCGTGCCTCTGCCCCCGGCGCCTCCCTGACGCCCGCCGCCCCGCACGCCCCCTCCAGAGGCGCTGGGCCCCGGGCACCCAGTGCATCACCAGGTGCGAGCACACCCGCCCCAAGCCGGGGGAGCTGGCCTTCCGCAAGGGCGACGTGGTCACCATCCTGGAGGCCTGCGAGGTGAGCGTGGGCCGTGGGCGCGCGGCCGGGGGCGGGGACTGCCCCGGGACCCCCACCGAGCCCCGGCTCCCTCCCGCAGAACAAGAGCTGGTACCGCGCCAAGCACCACGCCAGCGGGCAGGAGGGGCTGCTGGCGGCCGGCGCCCTGCGGGAGCGCGAGGCCCTCTCGGGGGACCCCAAGCTCAGCCTCATGCCGTGAGTGGCCCCGGCCGGGCCTCCCCGTGGGGACTTGGAGGGAGCCATCCCCGCGGCCCACGGACCCCACGGGCGGCCCGAGGCGTCCGGCTCCACCCCCGGGCCTGCGGTGACGCCTCTGGGGACCCCCGGTCGACCTCCCCGTTCCCGTGGAGACCAGCCCCCCGCCCGCCCGCGACCCCCCGAGGGCGAGAGGCCGGCCCGCCCAGCCGGGCTGGTGCCCCACGGCCGTCCCCGCCGCCCCGGCCACAGGTGGTTCCACGGGAAGATCTCGGGCCAGGAGGCGGTGCAGCAGCTGCAGCCGCCCGAGGACGGGCTGTTCCTGGTGCGCGAGTCGGCGCGACACCCCGGCGACTACGTGCTGTGCGTGAGCTTCGGCCACGACGTCATCCACTACCGCGTGCTGCACCGCGACGGCCACCTCACCATCGACGAGGCCGTCTCCTTCTGCAACCTCATGGACATGGTGGAGGTGCCCGGGCCCGTGGGGAGGCGGGGGCCGGGGCCAGCATAGCCCGGAGAGACACCCTCCCCGAGGCCGGGGGGGCGGTGGGTCCCCACCCCTTCTCCCCTGGGCCGCAGGGGACCGCCGGGACAGTTTTCCCCGACGTAGGCTCGGGAGGGCCGATCCCACGGATTGCCAGCCCTCCCGACGACCGGAGTCACCCACTTCCACCTCCAGGGACTGGGGTGGCCCCTCCGGGGACCCCCGGAGGCCCCCAGCCAGCCACCACCCTCAGAGCACGCCCTCTCCCGCTCCCTCTGCCCCTTCCCATTCCCACGGAAACCAGCAACGCTGTGTGGGAGCCAAGCCCACCCCTCCCCAGCTCCTGGCCGCCCCGCCCGGAGACCCCCTGGGAAGGGGCAGGGATGTGAGGCTCCCCCACACCCCCCGCCCGCCTGCCAGGCTCACGCCACCTCTGCCCGGCCTACAGCACTACAGCAAGGACAAGGGGGCCATTTGCACCAAGCTGGTGAGGCCCAAGCGGAAGCAGGGCGCCAAGTCGGCCGAGGAGGAGCTGGCCCGGGGTAGGCCCCGCCCTGGGAGGGCAGTCTCTCCCCTGCCCGGGGGGTGGGGACCTGGGGTGGGCAGGGCACCCACACAGATCAGCCCTGCACCGAGGAGACCCCGTCGCTGCCCTGTCGCCTGGGCGGGAACCTCCACCCACGCTCCACACCCGCTCATGGCCGCGATCCTCACGCCAGGTGGTCTCCAATAAATCCAGGTGGAGGCCCCCAACATATATCCACATAGATAATTTTTTTTTTTTAGTTGGAGTCTCACTCTGTCACCCAGACTGGAGTGCCGCGGCCGCTCCCGGCCACCGCAGCCTCGCCCTGCTGGGCCCCGGTGACCCTTCCGCCTCAGCCTTCCAAGTAGCCGGAACTACAGGCGCGTGCTACCACGCCCGGCTCATTTTTTATTTATTGTAGAGATGAGGTCTGGCCAAGTTGCCCAGGCGGGTCACAAACCCGCAGGCTCAGGCAATCCACTCACCTCGGCCTCCCAAAGCGCTGGGATTACAGGCTGAGCCACCGAGCCCAGCCACCAGATAGATAAATTAACGCTTCCCAGCCCGCAGCCCAGACTCAGGCCCTCCGGTCAGGCCACCCCCTTCTCTGGGGGGAGTCCCCTTCCAGCCCAGGCCCTGAGGGTCCCCAAGGTGTCTTTCGACTATGAAAATCCCCCCAGGCTGGGTGCAGTGGTTCACACCTGTAATCCCAGCACTTTGGAAGACCAAGGCGGGGGGATCGCTTGAGCCCAGGAGCTTGAGACCAGACTGAGCATCATAGTGAGACTCCATCTCTACCAAAAAAATAATAATAATCAAAAACTAATTTGGACACAGTGGCATGCACCTGTAGTCCAGCTACTTGGGAGGCTGAGGTTGGAGGATTGCTTGAGCCCAAGAGGTCAAGGCTATAGTGAACCGTGATTGTGCCACTGCACTCCACTCTGGGTGACCGTAAGACCCTAACTTAAAAAATAAAAATAAATTTTAAAAAAGAAGAGACAGCCGGGCTCGGTGGCTCAGCCTGTAATCCCAGCGCTTTGGGAGGCTGAGGTGAGTGGATTGCCTGAGCCCACGGGTTCGAGACCCGCCTGGGCAACTTGGCGAGACCTCATCTCTACAATAAATCAAAAAATCAGCCGGGCGTGGGAGCGCGCCTGTAGTTCCGGCTACTTGGAAGGCTGAGGCGGAGGGATCGCCAGAGCCCAGCAGGTCGAGGCTGCGGTGGCCGGGAGTGGCCACTGCACTCCAGTCTGGGCGATGGAGTGAGACTCTAATTCAAAAACAAACAAACAAACAAAAAGCAAAGCTAGGTCAAGGCAGAGCTAAGACTCAAACTTCCAGCTGACTCCAAAGCCCACACCCCAAACTTTGCTGTAGTGATTCTCTGATTAAAAGCCCGGGGATTAGCCAGGCTCGGTGGCTCAGCGGCTCAGCCTGTCATCCCGCGCCTTTGGGAGGCTGAGGTGAGTGGATTGCCTGAGCCCGTGGGTTCGAGACCCGCCTGGGCAGCGAGACCTCATCTCTATAATAAATCAAAAACTCAGCCGGGCATGGTAGCACGCGCCTGTAGTTCCAGCTACGTGGAAGGCTGAGGCGGGAGGATCGCCGGAGCCCAGCAGGTCGAGGCTGCGGGGGCCGGGAGCGGCCACTGCACTCCAGTCTGGGCGACAGAGTGAGACTCCGACTCAAAAAAAAAAAGAGGAGACAAGGCAGCCCTTATCTCTGAGACCCGAAGGGTTTCCTGGCACTGCCCCTGAGGCCTGAAGGCCTGAACCAAGACACAGCTCTGCCCATTCGCACCGTCATACCTCCCACAAATGCCGTCCTGCTCCCATCAGCGTGAGACGGTCCTGTCGCTTTCAACAGCAGTAACTGGTACCAGGAGTGGGGTGTCTGAGACAGGTCCCCGGCACCGCCGGGAGCAACAGCCACTCACGTGTGTGTCCGCAGCTGGGTCCTCATGGGGGCCATCATCTGGTCTCTTGCCCCGAGGGGCTGGGGGACCGCCACCCCTCTGACTGGGTCTTACCCCACAGCCGGCTGGTTACTGAACCTGCAGCATTTGACGCTGGGAGCCCAGATTGGAGAGGGGGAGTTTGGAGGTGAGTGGAGCTGGGTCAGGGGCAGAAGAAAGGTGGAGGTTGGCCAGGCTTGGTGGCTCAGCCTGTCATCCCAGCACTTTGGGAGGCCGAGGCGAGTGGATGGCCTTAGCCCGTGGGTTTGAGACCCGCCCGGGCAACTTGGCGAGACCTTGTCTCTACAATACATAAAAAATTAACCGGGCGTTGTAGTGCGGACGTGTAATTCCGGCTACTTGGAAGGCTGAGGTGGACGGATTGCCGGAGCCCAGCAGGTCGAGGTTGTGGTGGCCGGGAGCATGCCCCTGCCCTCCAGCCTGGGCGACAGAGTGGACTCCGGCTCAAAAAAAAAAAAAAAAAGGTGTAGCCGGGCTCGGTGGCTCAGCCTGTCATCCTGTGCCTTTGGGAGGCTGAGGTGAGTGGATTGCCTGAACCCGCAGGTTCGAGACCCGCCTGGGCAGTGAGACCTCATCTCTATAATAAATCAAAAAACTAGCCGGGCGTGGTAGCGCACGCCTGTAATTCCGGCTACTCGGAAGGCTGAGGCGGAAGGATCGCCGGAGCCCAGCAGGCGAGGCTGTGGTGGCCGGGAGCGGCCACTGCACTCCAGTCTGGGCGACAGAGAGAGACTCCAACTCAAAAAAAAAAAAAAGGTGTGGCTTCATATTGAGGCTTCAGAGTTGAATCCGAATCCAGACTTAACCACCCACCCGCCTCGCAGCTGAGGACGAGTAACCCTGCTCTTTGAGCCTCAGTTTCCCTCTCTGTAACAGGGCCTAATGGTAGCTGTCATCGGGAGTAAATTAGCTCAAGCAGGGCCCAGAAGTGTCAGTGACTCCTCCCTTCTGGGCTCTTGTACTGCTGGTTCCTCTGCTTGAAATGCCTTTCCCTGGAACTATCATTCTGGAAGGTTCTGGGGCTCAGATCAGGGGTCGCTCGACTTTCTCTCTAAAAGGCCAGCTGGCTGCCATCGCAGCTATTCGCCCTGCCATAGTCACAGGTAAGCCGCCCCAGATAATATGTAAACAAACAGGTGGGCCGTGGCAACTCAGCCATAGAAATTTGAATTTTTTATAACATATTCTAAAATAGTAAAATATTAGCCGGGCTCGGTGGCTCAGCCTGTCATCCCGCGCCTTTGGGAGGCTGAGGTGAGTGGATGGCCTGAGCTCGCGGGTTCGAGACCCGCCTGGGCAGCGAGACCTCATCTCTACAATAAATCAAAAAATGAGCCGGGTGTGGCAGCGCGCGCCTGTAGTTCCGGCTACTCGGAAGGCTGAGGCGGAAGGATCGCCGGAGCCCGGCAGGTCGAGGCTGCGGTGGCCGGGAGCGGCTGCTGCCCTCCAGTCTGGGCGACAGTGAGACTCCGACTCAAAAAAAAAAGTAAAATATTGTAAAATGGTGTTTATCTTTCCATTTGTGTCCCCCAACCCTTTACAAATGTAAACATAGAGTACGGAGGTTCACACCTCTCGTCCCAGCATTTTGGGAGGCTGAGGTGGGAGGATCACTTAAGGCCAGGAGTCTGAGACCAGCCTGGGCAACATAGCAAGTCTTCGTGTCTACAAAAAGTTTAAAAGTGAGCCGGGCATGATGGCATGCACCTACAGTCCCAGCTACTTGGAAGGCTGAGGTGGGAGGATCGCTCGAGTCCAGGAGGTCGAGGCTGCAGTGAGCTATGATTGCCCCGCTGTACTCCAGCCTGGGCAACAGAGCAAGACCCCACCTCAAAAACAAATACAGGAAAATGTCAAAACCATCTTGAGCTTCACCACCCGGCAAGCCCAGACTGGGCCGGGCCGCGGGGGGCAAGGGGTCTGTGGACCTCGGCCCCGGTGATGCTCTCTCAAGGTCTGGTGCTTGCGGGGACGGAGGAGGACTGTCCCGGGGTCTGGGAGCCGCAGCTTGTGTTGCACGGGGGTGGGGGGGGTCACAACGTCCATCCTGGCACCTCCGCCGGGTCCTGACCTCCCACCCTGCCCCCAGCCGTCCTGCAGGGCGAGTACTTGGGACAGAAGGTGGCCGTGAAGAACATCAAGTGTGACGTGACGGCCCAGGCCTTCCTGGACGAGACGGCCGTCATGACGTGAGTCCTGGGGCGGGGGCTGCGGGTCCTGGGCTCGGGGCCCCCCGCCCCCTGCCCGCCCTCACCTTTCCCCGCCCCCAGGAAGATGCAGCACAAAAACCTCGTGCGCCTGCTGGGCGTGATCCTGCACCAGGGCCTGTTCATCGTCATGGAGCACGTGAGCAAGGTGGGGCGGGGCCTGGGGCGGGGGCGCGGGGGGGGCGGCCGAGCGGCCACGAACCCCCCACCATCTCCCCCCCGCCGACAGGGCAACCTGGTGAACTTCCTCCGAACGCGGGGCCGCGCCCTGGTGAACACCGCCCAGCTCCTGCAGTTCTCCCTGTGAGTGGGGCCCGGGGTGCCAGGCCAAGCAGGGAAACTGAGGCACGGAGTGGGGAGGGAGGGGAAACTGAGGCACGGGGGCCGGAGGAGCCCGGCTGTGAGTTTGCAGCCGGCACCCGGGGCTTCATGAGGCCTGAGCGTGGGCGTCCGGTGTCCGACCGCCACAGGCACGTGGCCGAGGGCATGGAATACCTGGAAAGCAAGAAGCTGGTGCACCGTGACCTGGCCGCCCGCAACATCCTGGTCTCCGAGGACCTGGTGGCCAAGGTCAGCGACTTCGGCCTCGCCAAAGCGGAGCGGAAGGGGCTGGACTCCAGCCGGCTGCCGGTCAAGTGGACGGCGCCCGAGGCCCTCAAGCATGGGGTGAGCCCCTCCCGCCCACCCCTGGGGCTTCGAGGTGGCAGTCCTGCCCCCAGCTCTGCCGTGTGACCCCGAGCCTGTCACTCGGCCTCTCCAGGAAGCACCTGGCCCGTGGAGGCTCTGTCTCCCCATCTCTGAGACAGGCTTGGGCTCAGCCCTGAGAGGAAGGATAACCAGGTCTCCCTCCTGCACCGAGGCGGAACTCGACTCGATTACGGGGGACCCGGGGCGAGGAGTCTGTTGGGAGGAGACCAGGGAGTGAGGGTCAGCCCAGGAGGGCTTCCTGGAGGAAGCACGAGCTCTGAGGGGGCCCCGCCTCACCCCGATCTCGGGCCCCACAGAAGTTCACCAGCAAGTCGGACGTCTGGAGTTTTGGGGTGCTGCTCTGGGAGGTGTTCTCCTACGGCCGGGCTCCGTACCCCAAGATGGTGAGCGGGGGGGGCCCGGGGCGGGGCTGGCGCCGTGACCTGACCCTGTGCCCACCCGCCACGCCCTCTGCCCACAGTCGCTGAAGGAGGTGTCGGAGGCCGTGGAGAAGGGCTACCGCATGGAGCCCCCCGAGGGCTGCCCGGGACCCGTCCACGCCCTCATGGGCGGCTGCTGGGAGGCGGAGCCCGCCCGCCGGCCGCCCTTCCGCAAGCTGGCCGAGAAGCTGGCCCGCGAGCTGCGCAGCGCGGGCAGTCCGGGCACGGGTGGGGGCCAGGAGGCCGACGGCCCTGCCTCGCCCCGGAGCCAGGAGCCCTGAGCCACCACCGGCCGGGGCGCCCAGGACCCCCAGGGCCCAGAGCGGGCAGTGGGGGCGGCCAGGCCCGGGCGGGACGGGCCCACAGCGGGGGAGGGGGCTCCGGCAGCCCGTGGACACCCTGACCTGGGCAGGCCGAGGGGCACGGCCCCGATAAAGACGTCACAAGGACTGAGGGCGTCTGTGTCTCTCTGCGACTCCCGGAGCGAGGCTTTCCTGAGCGCCCCAGGCCGCTCCCTGCTCTGCCGACCCCGCTGTGCCCCCCGGACCTCCGTGGGACCCGCCGATGGCCAGCCGGTCTCGCGATCCCAGCCCCGAGCCCCCCCTCCCGCGACCAGGCGTGTCCGCGCCAGGCCCTCCCCCACCTGGAACCCCCCACCAGCCACCAGGAGACGGGCTCCCTGTGGGGCATGGCGTCCGGGGTTGCAGACCGTGCCCGGCCAAGGCGCCGGGGACCCTGGGGGCGTGCCGCCCGCTCCGAAGGCCCGAGTGTCCCCTTCCACCCCAGCCGCCCCGGCCCCTGGCGGCCTCAGTCCCGGCCCCGCAGAGGGGGTACGGAACCCCAGGGGGGTCTGCCGGGCTGCCCCACCCCCTCTGCCCGGGCGTTCGGGTCAGATCGCCACGAGGCCCGGGGGGGGGTGAGCAGGTGGGGCGGTCATGCGGGGTCGCCCTGGGGGTGGCGGGGCCGGGAGTTGACCCTGGGCCCGTCTGGGACCACGGCCCAGCCCCCAGCCCTGCTTCCCGCTCTGGCGTCTCCCCTTCCACACCCGCTGGAGGCCCCGCCCCATCGTGACGTCCACTCGCGGAGGGGTGAGGCGGCGCACGGGGAGAGGGGGACGCCCCTCCGCTCGGCACGCCTCCCCCACCCACCCGTCCCATCCCCCGTCCCCCCATCCCCGGCTCACCCATCTATTCACCCACCCACCCAGCCGTCCACTCACCCCCCTCCGTCCATCCACCCCGTCTATCCATCACCCACTCATCCACCGCCCATCCCTCCATCACCCACCCACCCACCCACCCGTCCATCCGCCATCCATCCATCCGCCCGCCCACTATCCTTCCACCCCCACACCCTTCCGTGGGTCCATTCATCATCCGTGTGTCCACCCACCCGCCATCCGTCTGTCCATACGCCCACCCCCTCCCCCAACCATCCTTCCTCCCTCCCCCCACCCACCCACCCGCAAGCCCCTCCCTTCACTCAATCCTTCCAAGCACCTACTGTGTGCTGGGCCCTTCTGGACACGGGCGCCACCTCAGCCCCGGTGGGGACACTCCCCGGGACGCATGCAGGCGAACGGCCCAGGACCCGGCAGCCGACCTAGTGGCTCCGGGGGACAGGACTGCTGGCCTCCTGTCCGCTGCCCAGGGGGCTCTGGGCTTCTGGGTTTGCAGCCCCAAGCTGGGTCCCGGCTCACCCCCCGCTGTGTGACCCTGGCCCCGCGGTGGCTGGCCATGCCGGTCTGCCCGGGGCTGAGGGCTTTTCCAGGACGGGCACCTTAGTGCTCAAGCCAGGCCGGTCCTGGGCACGCTGGGGTGAGCGGGTCCGTTCTCGACACCCCCTTCCGTAAAATGGGCATCTTTCCCCAGAAGGGCCTGAGGACCCTGAGGGCTCACAGCAGTGAGGAGCCGGGCCCCAGGGGGCATACAGCTGGTGCTCAATTATTACTGTGACTGTCCAACACCTGCGCTCTGGACTCTCCTGTCCAGCCAACCTTGAGGAGACAGCAGAGGGGCCTCTGGCCAGCCTGGGCATGGCCCTTACCCCAAGACCCCCTGAGCTGGGAGGAGACGTCAGACAGACCCCGGGGGAATGTCCCCAGGTCACGGCCTCCCCCATGGCCCCCTGAAGCCCTGCCCACCGCCGGCCTGTTTCCAGCACCCGACGGGCTGGCTTCTGGGAGGCCGGGGGCTGGAAGGGCCCAGGGGCCTGTCCCCGGCCTAATCCGCTGGGAGGGCCACCCGGCCCCGCCCCGCCCCTAATCCTGCCTCTAAGCTGACACAGCGTCTGGCGCTGAGTCGCCGGCCCCACGGCCCTCGCCCCTCTGGGCCCCTTAACCCGCCAGGCCAATTAGTTAATTGGGGCCTGAGCAGAAGCAGCTCGGGGGCGTTTTAAAGTGATGAAGCCATTAGGGGAATTATCTCTCCCGACGGGCGGGGACTGGCTACCCACGGTGGGGCAGCCCCGGCCCCTGGGAGCCGCAGCCTCAGGCCGGGCTCGTGGCACCCGGGACCCCTGACTCTCGGCCCCGCCTCCCTCCTGGGACAGGGGCTGGGACTCGGGCTCCTGTCTCTCCCTTCAAAGTCGACATTCAGAAGGATCTAACTGGTTGTGTGTGTGTGTGTGGGAGGCGGCTAAAGAGACGGGTTTTCGCTCGTGGCCCAGGCTGGAGTGCCGGCGTGCCATCTCGGCTCACGGCGGCCTCGACCTCCCGTGCTCAGGCGACCCTCCCGCTTCAGCCTCCCAGGTAGTGGAGTGACAGGCACACGCCACCACGCCGGGCTAATCTTCTGTAGAGACAAGATCCTGCTGTGTTGACCAGGCTGGCCTCAAACTCCTGGGCTCCAGCGATCCTCCCGCCTCGGCCTCCCAAAGAGCTGGGATGACAGGCGTGACCGCTGCGCCGGGCCCGGATCTGTGTCTACTTGGCTTCTGACGAATTCCTAGGTCCACCCACCAGCGGGGGTCCCGCTCACGCCCCAGGAACCGCTCCCCTGCGGTCCTCAGTGTCGCTAAGTCCAGGCCTCACTGCACCCCCACCCCCACAGTGTCCCCTCCTCTCTGTTCCCCGGGCATCCCTGGCCTGAGCCCCCAGGCCCCTTGGGGAGGACAGCCCGGCCTCTCAGGCCACCACCGTCCACCTGTCCCCAAAACGGTCTGGGCGTCCCTCTTACCGCCTCCCTCACCCCTGCCCGGCCCTCCCACGGTCCCGCCTGCCCCTCCCCCCGCGGCCTGGCCCTGACCTGGCCCAGCCTCTCCCGCTGGGGTGCCGGCCTCCACCTCCTGCCGGCCTCCCGTCTTGCCACAGTCGACGTCGGTCAGAGTGCCACCGACGGTGCTCCATCACCTCCCAGGCTGCCCGGTGTCCTGCGTTTGTCGCCTGGCACCCCACCTGACGTCCCCACCGCCTTCCTTAAAACGGCAGCCCCCATGGCTGGTCCTGGCGGTGTCTGCGGTCCCGGCGACGCGGGGGGCCGAGGCGGGAGGACCCCTTGAGCCCAGGGGGAGACCAGCCTGGGCAACGTGGCGAAGCCTCATCTTTACAGACAGTTTTTTTTTTTGAGTCGGAGTCTCACTCTGTCGCCCAGACTGGAGTGCAGTGGCGGTTCCCGGCCACCGCAGCCTCGCCTGCTGGGCTCCGGCGATCCTTCCGCCTCAGCCTTCTAAGTAGCTGGAACGACAGGCGCGCGCCACCACGCCCGGCTGATTTTTTTGACTTATTGTAGAGATGAGGTCTCGCGGCCCAGGCGGGTCTCGAACCCACGGGCTCAGGCCATCCACTCACCTCAGCCTCCCAAGGCGCGGGATGACAGGCTGAGCCACCGAGCCCGGCTTCTGCAGACAATCTTAAGAAATGAGCGGGGGGTGGGGCACCTCTGGCCCCAGCGACGGGGAGGCTGAGGCAGGAGGCTCGCCTGAGCCCCGGAGGCCCAGGCTGCCGGGAGCCGCGATGGCACCACCGCCCTCCGGCCTGGGCCACAGAGCCAGGCCTCGTCTCCAAGGAACGGCCAGCCGCCCTGTCCCCGCACTCCCCCCGTCTCGTCTCCGGGCCCTTCCCCCTGCGTCTTCACCGCGGCCGCCCCACGGGCTCGCTCCCCGACCTTGCTGTGCCCACCACTGGCTGCGAACAGTCCAGGCGTGCAGTAGGCGCTCGGCGTTTCTTGTGCGCGAATGATCCCCTCGTGACCTCAAGACCCGGCTGCCCCTCGCCCTGGTCGGCGTCCCGGGCGGCCTCGCCTTCCGGGCCTCTGCACCCGAGTCTCCGGACGGCCCTTTCCGGGTGCCCGCTGAGGAACACAAGCCGCGGACGTTCGCTCCGCACCCACCGCACGCCAGCGAGGGCTGGCCGCCGAGGCGCACCTGCCCGAGGTGCGCGTGCGGGTGGGCGGCCGCCCGAGGAGCGACCGGGAGGGCTCTCGGAGGAGGGGACGCGGACGCGGGCCTCGGGGCGCGGGGAAGGGTTTCCTAGGGGCGCGGGGAAGGGTTTCCTAGCGCGGGAGGCGCGTCCTCCGGGCTGGGCGGCCAGGGCAGGAGGCCGGGGGCCTCGGGGGGGGCGGCCGAGCCGCCCCGCCCCCAGGTCTGGTTCCAGAACCGCCGCGCCGCGCCCGCCCGAGCCGCCCGCGCTGCCCCCGGCGCGCCCCCCGCCGCCGTCGCCGCCGGCCTGGCGCGGCCCCGGCCGGGCCCGGGCCCGCTGCGCCCCGCGCCGCCCGCCGCCGACCCCGGGGGGCGTGCCAAGGCCTGGGGCCGCGCGCGCCTGGCCAGGCGGGCCCGAGGCCCGGACCGAGGGGCCCAGAAGCCCCGCCCCGCGGCGCCCCTCGAGCTGGCGGCTCCGGCCCGCCCGGGGTGCGCGGCCAGGGCCGGACGGACCCGGGTGGGCCTCGGGTCGGGGTGGAGGCGGGTGCCTGGCCCCAAGGAAGGCCCAGGCCCCGCTCAGGAGAGAGGCCCGCCGGCCGGCCCGTGACCCCGGCCGGAAGAAGGGGTGTCCCTTCCTGGGGGCGCTGTCGGGCAGAGCCCGGCCCTGCTGCAGTGAGTCCCGCCCGCGGGGTACGGGGGCCCCGAGACGAGGGAGCTGCGTTCTGAGGATGGAGCGCCTGGATCCAGCCGTGCCTGAAGCCAGCGGCCTCACGCCCGCTCTCGAAGCTCGCCGCGATGCTACGGGAGTCCCTGCAGCCTGGGCCGGCCTCCCGCTCGGGGCGCGTCGGGACACCGGGGCCGGGGAGAGAAGCCAGACACCAGGCGGCGGCCCGCGGCCACGAGGTCTTTATTGGCCGGCCCGGCGCGAGTCCGGTTCCGGTTCCGGGAGGCCGTGGCGCCGGCCGCCGCCCGCTAGAACTTCCTGTTCCTGCTCAGCCGGTTGTGGCGCCAGATGTTCTCCTTGCGCAGCCGCCGCCAGTACTCGTGGGTGTCGGGGTCCAGCTCCTCCAGCGTCTTGGGGGGCCCCAGGTGCACCTGGAACAGCCTGGCGGGCGGCCGGGCGGCGGCGTCAGGCGGCCTGGCCCGGGCACCGGCCTGGGGGACCCCTTCCGCGCCACGCGGGTCTCGGCGCGCCCCCCGCGCCCCTCCCCGAAGCCTCGGGCCTGCCGGCGCCCCGCCAGCTCCCCGAGGGCGGGGACTTTGGCCTGCTCCGCAGCCGGGCATGCAGTCGGCGCTCAATAAACGTCTGTCCCAGGAAAACGCTTCCCGCGTAGGCGCCGGACTCGCGTCCTCATCGCAGGGAGCGACGGGCCGCCCCCCCCGCGTGACCGACGGGACCACCCAGGCCAGGGGAGCCGGCGTGGACGGGCGGCCCCGACCCCCGCCCGGGAGAGGCGGGGGGGCGACTCACCACGCGGGGTACTCGGCGTCCGGCCTCAGCGCCACGTCCGGGCCCTCCTTGTAGATGTTGGCGCCCATGGCGTGCGTGGTGAGCCGCTCGGGGTCGGTGCACACCGCGGGGTCGCGCAGGGCCACGCCGGCCGGGCCCCCTTTGCCGCCCTTCGTGGCTGGGGGGAGCGTGGCGTCAGCCCGGCGCCCTGGGGGCGGCCCTCGGCGGGAGGGTCCCCGGGCCGCGAGCTCCAGGCGGCTGTGAGCTGCGGACACGCCCCTGCACTCCAGCCTGGGCAACACAGCGAGACCCCACGCCTTGAAAAATCTCGCTCAACGGGCTGGGCGTGGTGGGGTCTGCAGTCCCGGCTACCTGGGAGGCCGGGGCAAGAGGACCGCTTGAGCCCCGGAGCTGGCGGCCGCCATGAGCTCTGACCGCGCCCCGGCCCTCCAGCCTGGGCGACAGAGCCAGACTTGGTTTCTCAAATGGGACCGGAAAGGCGATTTTAAGTGGGGCGTGGACACGGCAGCCAGTAACACCGCTGCTCAGAGTAATTCTCAGATTGCATTTTGGCTCCTAATGTTGACCGCATTAAGAAAGTCTCCGCGGGCTGCTGTGTGTCTGTCTTGAAGGCCTAACGTCTGCCAGTTCCCTTCTTTTGGCAGAGGAGATCCGGCAAGGTTGTATCCAGCCACAATTTAATGATCTTGTTTTGTTTCTGCTGAAGCGGTCAAGACGGATGGGCCCCAGACGATCGAATGTATGGCAGTGGCTTGCCCAAGGTCACACAGCGATTTGGAGGCAGAAACAGGACTGGAACCCAAGTTCAAGACCTCCCCCGCCCCCTCCCCAAAAAGCAAACAAAAAAGACCCTATCAACCCGCGCATGCGCAGTGAAACACATGCCACACATGCGCTCCACGTAACCCGCAGCCTCGTCGCTGGTGGCCGGGCCTCAGGCTGGCGCATGCGCTGTGGGCCCGAATCCGCCCGCAGGCATCTCCCAGTCGTGCGCCCACGCTCCCGGCGGCGCTAGGGCTCTCACACCGCGCCTGCGCAGAGGGCCTGTCAGCCGCTCCGCCTCTCCGCGCTTGCGCACTCGTTCTCGCCCCCCCCCGCCAGCGCCTGCGCACCACCGGATCTCCGGGATCCCCGCCGTCCCCATCTTGGTTCTTCTTAACCCAACTCACCCGGCTTCTTGGCATAATCCCGGACCTGGAGACTTCCGGGAGCGGCGGGGTCTGGAAGCTGCCGACCCCTCCAGCCGGTCCACGTTCGGGCAGCCCCAAGGAGGCGCCTGGCCGCCATGACGTATTGCCCACTTCTCGCACGTGCACGTTTCCGGGAGACGTCAGCAGGCCGCGGAGGCGCTTGGGAGTTGATCGGCGCTTGGAGGATTCTGGGAAATGTAGTCTTCCTGACCTCGGGCATCTATCACCTGTAGACTTTTTTTTTTTTTTTTAATTGCAGCCTCCCTCGGTCGCCCGGCTGGAATGCAGTGGCAGGGTCACGGCTACCGCAGCCTCGACCTGCTGGGCCCAAGCGATCTTCCCGCCTCGGCCTCCTGAGCAGCTGGGACCACAGGCGTGCGCCACCCTGCCCGGCTGATTTTTTCATTATTGTAGAGACGGGTTCTGACCGTGTTTCGCAGGCTGATCTCCAACTCCTGCGCTCAGGCGATCCTCTCGCCTTGGCCTCCCACGAGGCAGGCGGGAGTCACCGCACTCGGCCTTCTTTGGACTTCACAGACAGACCCGGGTCCTGCATGAGCAGACGTCCCAAGGATATTTGATCGACTTCTTGCCCTTCTTCGGCGACGTTACATTTCCTTAGTTGCCATACTTGATGTGTTCTTGATCCTTTCCCATGAGCCATTCTTGAGAGCCTAAAAGTAAGAACGAGGGCAGCCCCCCGGGGTCTCCTCCCGCTCTGGGAGCTTTTCTGTTCCTGCTTTCCCACCTTCCGGCTGTCCTTGTCCCTCATTCCTCCTGGGCAGGAGACAAGAGCCCCGACCTGAAGAGCCGCAGAAGGCCGTGGGGGCCGGCGAGCCCGCACCCCGCAGGCTGGCTTGCCAGCGGCCTTGGCCGGCTGAACCGGGAAAGCCGCTGGGAGAAGACGAGACTCCGGAGCCGAGACACAGCGCCCTGGGGGCTGGCTTGCCACCCACCGCATGCAGCCCTTTGGAGGCAACACTCCTGGGCCTAGGCTGGCCAGCCCTTCGAGCTGACCCTCTCTGGGGCTCGGCCGACCCACTGAGCTGACACGCAGGCTGACCCGAAAACTCCGCATCACCTTTCGTGTTAGCTGACTAACAGCCTTTTGCACAGCAGGCATCCAAGACTCAAGAATAAAAATATGAGTGCCAGATAAAGACCCTTGTGTGTTTGCATCAGAGCTGGCTCTTTGTTGGTCTCTCGGATTCTGAAATTTGGGTTTAACATTAGAAAACAGGAAAAACGAGCAATTGCTCGACCCTCCCTCTATGCCAGCCTGTTGTTAAATCCTCAAGCCCGCTCGCTCTCATTTCACTCTGGCTATTTGGAGAGAGGTACTATTTTATCGGTGTTGTAAGATTCCTAGGCCGAACCCAAATCTGGGGCGCGCCACTCAGTCTCCCTACTGTGCGCCAAACCGGAAGTCCGTTTTCAACAGGGTCCCCACGCTGCCTCCGGTACCCCCAAGTCCCAGAGAAGCCCCTCTTACCCGACTTTAATATTTCCCAGCCCCTTGGGTCCCCATCGGCTATCCCATGGAACGATGACCACAGCCACAGAAAGCGGGCTGTTACCGGGCACCCTGTTTTGCAGTACAGGAAGCAGGCCCTGGGACCACGCAGCGGGCTGGAAGAGGCCGGGATCCGAACCCTCGACAGCGCCGTCGCGCGGCGGGCTGGGCAGGAAGAACTGCGTTTCCCAGCAGGCCTCGCGAGGCCGCGCATGCGCCGTGGCCCGCCGCTCTGCGCGAATCGCTGAGCCGGCGGCGGGACCGGGAATCCCGGAGCGCGGCTGCTGGGGGAGCGGCGAGGCCGGGGCTGCCGCGGGGCGCGGGGTCCCGCGGGCCCAGCGGGGCTGAAGCGGCCTCGCCCTGAGGGGTGAGGGTCCCGGCGCCCGAGGTCGGGGGCCAGAGCGCGGGCCGGGGCGCGGGCTCGGCCGGGCTGAGTCGGGGGCGACCGCGGGTGGCCTCGGAGGCCGGAGACCGGGGTCCGCCTCTGGCGTCGCGGACCTCCAGCCTCGGGCCTGGGGTGCCGCGGCGGCGGGTCCGGGGCGCGGAAGCCCTGCCCACCCCGTGCCTCGGTTTCCCCCGCCGTGCGGCGGGACTCCGCGCGTCCCTGCGGGGCGCGGGGGCGACGGAGGGGTCTGCCCCGTGCGCGCGGGACGCGGCCCGGGCCTGGCCCGAGGGCCACCCGGGAGCCGCAGCCCTGTCCCCTTTCAGCCGCCCGGACGCGAGGCCGCCGGCTGAGCCCGGCCCGGACATGGACCTCCCGGCCGCCCCCCCGCCCCCCGCGGGAGGCCCCGCCGCGGCCTGGGCGCCGCGCGGGCCCGAGCTGGCGCCCCCCGAGGCGCCCGCGCCCGCCCGCCCCCGGGAACCGCGGCCCCTGGCCCTCGGCGGAGGCCCGAGCCTCCAGGAGCCGGCGCCGCGGCCCGCGAGCCCCTGCGCCCCGCACGTCGCCACGGGCCCCGGCCCGGCGCCCCCGACGCCGCCGACGCCCGCGGGCCGCTGCGCGCCGAGGCCGGCGGCGACGCCCTGCTGAGCCCCCCGCGCGGCCCGGCGCCCGCCCCGCGCCCGCCGCGGCGCCCCGAGGACGAGGACGACGACGACGACGGGGACGCGGACGCGGCGCCCGGCGCCCGCGGGCGCGGCGGCAGCGGCAGCTCCAGCAGCTCCCCGGAGCCCTGGCTGGAGACGGCGCCCCTGGTGGCGCCCGAAGAGCCGCCGGCCGGCGCCCAGGTAGCGCGCGCCCGCCCCGGCCGGGCCCCGGGCCCCGAGACGCGGCGGGGCGCTCAGTCCCGGCCCTCCTCTGTCCTCCTGCAGAGCCGCGGGACCCCGGCGGCCTGCCCCGCCCTCCAGGAGGGTGAGTGTCGCGCCCGCGCGGGCACCGGAGCCCGCCGGAGGGACGAGGCCCCCGCGCGCGCCCAGGGCGGGCCTCGGGGACAGGCAGAGCGTCTCGGCGCTGTGTCCGCGCGGGCGGCCCGGCCTCGGCGCTGGGCGTTTGGAGCAGAGCCGCGCCGGGCCGCGGCCTGGCCTCGGCCTCCCCAGCCAAGGGGGGCGGGTCTCCCTGTGTCGCCCAGGCTGCAGTGCGGTGGCACCATGGTGCCCAGGGCAGCCTCGCCCTCCTAGGCCCGGATGATCCTCCCACCGCAGCCTCCCAGAAGCTGGGACTACAGGCATGTGTCGTCACACGTGGCTAGCTTTCTAAAGTTTTTTTGTAGAGATGCGTTCTTTTTTTTTTTTCTATGTTTTGAGTTGGAGTCTCACTCCGTCGCCCAGACTGGAGTGCAGCGGCCGCTCCCGGCCACCGCAGCCTCGCCTGCTGGGCCCCGGCGATCCTTCCGCCTCAGCCTTCCGAGTAGCTGGAACTACAGGCGTGTGCTACCACGCCCGGCTGATTTTTTGATTTATTGTAGAGATGAGGTCTCGCTGCCCAGGCGGGTCGTCTCGAACCCGCGGGCTCAGGCAGTCCACTCACCTCAGCCTCCCAAAGGCGCGGGATGACAGGCTGAGCCACCGCGCCCAGCTTTCCCTATCATTTTCACATGTTGAGGAATACTATTCTTCTTCCAAGGCCGCTGTAGACCCAGCTACTCGCGAGACTGAAGCGGGGCGATTGCCTGAGCCCAGGAGGTCGAGGCTGTGGTGAGCCATGATGGTACCACTGCTCTCCAGCCTAGGTAGCAGAGTGAGACCCTGTCAGTAATAATAATAACAATAATAATAACATGCAAGTCTCCTTTCGGCGTCCATACGTAGAGTTTTATCAGACACAGTCACGCATTTACGGGTCGTCTACGGCTGAGTTCCTGTTACAACAGCCGAGTTGGATGTTGGAGCAGAGACCTGAAGACCCACAAGACTGAAGATATTTACCATTTGGCCCTTAGAGAAAATATTTGCCAATCCCTGCCCTCAAGGCCCGGGAGGAACCAGTTCTAGTCCCTCAGAATGTTCTAGAAGTCCCTCCTCCCATTATCTAAAGAGGCAGGTCAGAGAGCAAGTTCTGTGCTGCAGGGGAGGAGCTGATTTGGACCTGTAGCTCCAAGAAGATTCTAGAATCGTGACTGGAATCTATGACTCACCCCAGGAGTTCCAGAGCTTGACGTCCTGCCTGGGGTTCTAGATAAATGGAATCCAGGCTGATGGGAGTGTCGGAATTGACATCTGGTTCTGCTCAGGCTGGAGGATTCTAGAACCAGGGAACGAGCAGAATTTATCTGCTGTTTAAGACCAGTGGGCTGTGCTAGAACCCTGGCCAGAGCTGCCAATTCCAGTGTAGTCAGGAAGTTCTAGGTAGGACTACAGCAGAAATACAACAGAAAGTTACTACAGCCGGGCGCAGTGACTCACACCTGTCGTCCCAGACCTCTGGGAGGCAGAGGTGAGAGGATTGAGTGCAGGGGTTTGAGACTAGCCTGGGCAATATAGGTAGACCCCTCCATATATATATGCCGTGCGTGGTGGCACATGCCTGTAATCCCAGCAGTTTGGAAGGCAGAGGCAAGGGGATTGTTTGAGCTCAGGTGTTTGAGACCATCCTGGGCAACACAGTGAGAACTCATCTCTACAATAAATCAAAAACATTAGCCAGGCATGGTGGTGCGTGCATGTTGTCCCAGGTACTTGGGAGGCTGAGGTGAAAGGATTGCCTGAGCCCAGTAGGTCGAGGCTGTGGTGGCCGTGAGTGTGCCACTGCACTTCAGCCTGGGCAACACAGCAAGACTCCAACTGAAACACACACACACACACACACACACACACACACACACACATATGTACATACGTGACAGTTATCCACATTTTTAAAAACACTGTAATCCCACACTTTGGGAGGCTGAGGTGAGTGGATGGCCTGAGCCCGTGGGTTCGAGACCCGCCTGGACAACTTGGCAAGACCTCATCTCTACAATAAATCAAAAAAATCAGCCGGTGTGGTAGCGCACGCCTGTAGTTCCAGCTACTCAGAAGGCTGAGGCGGAGGGATCGCTGGAGCCCAGCAGGTCAAGGCTGCGGTGGCCGGGAGCGGCCACTGCACTCCAGTCTGGGCAATGGAGTGAGACTCCAATTCAAAAAAAAAAACAAAGAAAAAAAACTAAAAACAGGTGAAGATAACTTCAATGATATATTTTAATCAACTCAATATGTTTAAGATGTTGTCATTTCTAGATACAATTATAATTTTTAGACAGTTTTACTTTTTTTTTTTTTTTTTTTTGAGTTGGACTCTCACTCCATCGCCCAGGCCAGAGTGCCGTGGCATGCTCATGGCCACCCCAGTGTCTACCTGCTGGGCTCCATGATCCTTCCGCTTCAGCCTTCAAGTAGCCGGACTATAGGCACATATACTACGCCCGGCTAATTCTTGATTTGTTGTAGAGACGAGGTCTCGCCAAGTTGTCCAGGCCGGTCTCGAGCCCGCGGGCTCAGGCAATCCACTCGCTTCGGCCTCCCAAAGTGCTGGGATACAGGCTGAATTACTGAGCCCAGCCAAGACCCCACCTCTTAAAAAAAATTTTTTTTTTAGCTGGGCTCGGTGGTTCAGCCTGTAATCCTGTGCCTTTGGGAGGCTGAGGTGAGTGGATTGCCTGAGCCCGTGGGTTCGAGACCCGCCTGGGCAACTTGGCGTATACCTCATCTCTACAATAAATCAAAATGAGCTGGGCGTGGTAGCATGCGCCTGTCGTTCCAGCTACTTGGAAGGCTGAGGCGGAAGGATCGCCGGAGCCCGGCAGGTCGAGGCTGCGGTGGCCGGGAGCGGCCACTGCACTCCAGTCTGGGTGACAGAGTGAGACTCCAACTCAAAAAAAAAAAGCAATTTTTTTTAATGAGCTGGGCGTGGTGGCGCCTGTAGTCCCACCTACTTGGGAGGCTGAGGCCGGAGGATCACTTGAGCCCACGAGGTTGAGTCTGTAGTGATCTGTGATCACACCACGGCACTCCAGCCTGGGCCACACAGCCAGACCCCATCTTAAGAAAAGAGGAGTAGGCCTGAGCTTGGAGTTCTAGAAACAGGGTGGCAGCGCCTGCTGCTGGGCCCTGGCCGCCTTCCGGCCTCAGAGGGCTCCGGGCTCCGGCCCTGTCCACGCGGCCTGGAGGGGCGGGCGAGGGCTCCAGAGCCCTGAGGGCCGCCGGGAGGGCTCCGGAACCATCTGGAGCTCAGCGTCCCCAGCCCAGCCCCGCCGACCCCCCCGCCGCCCGCAGTGCCGGGTCCCTGTGACCACGAAGACCTCCTCGAGGGCGTCGTCTTCGGCGCCAAGTACCTGGGCTCCACCCAGCTGGTGTCCGAGCGCAACCCGCCGCCCAGCACGCGCATGGCGCAGGCCCAGGAGGCCGTGGACCGCGTCAAGGTGAGGCCGGCGGAGGGCGCAGCCCGGAGCGCGCAGGCCGGGCGCGCGGCCTCCACGCCCACCGGCCTCCCGCCCGCAGGCGCCCGACGGGGAGACGCAGCCCGAGACGGAGGTGGACCTCTTCGTGTCCACGCGGAGGATCAAGGTCCTCACGGCCGACTCCCAGGTACCGCGCGGGCCGGGGGCGCGGGGGGCTGGCCCAGGCCCGCGCCCACCCGCCGTGTCCGCAGGAGGCCCTGATGGACCACGCGCTGCGCACCGTGTCCTACGTCGCCGACATCGGCCGCGTGCTGGTGCTCATGGCGCGCGGCCGGGCGGCCGGGAGGCCCCGGGAGCGCGGCCGCCGCCTCTACCGGATGCTGTGCCACGTGTTCCACGCCGAGGACGTGAGCGCCCCGGCCGCGGGCGGGTCTGCCGGGCGGGCGTGCGGGGCGCGCGGGCCCAGGGACAGCCGGTGCCCCCGCAGGCGCAGCTCGTCGCGCAGGCCGTCGGCCAGGCCTTCGCCGCCGCCTACAGCCAGTTCCTGCGGGACAGCGGCGTGGACCCCGGCGCCGCCGGCCCCGGCCACCTCCACAACGGGGACCTGGACCACTTCTCCAACCGCGACAACTGCCGGGAGGTGGGCGCGGCCGCGCCGGCCCCCCGCCCCCGCCCCGCCCCGGCGACCCCCGCGCCCCTCCCCCTCCCGCCCCGCCGCCCCCGCGCCCGCCCCGCGCCCACCGCCCGCCGCCCCCAGGTGCGCATCCAGAAGCGGCGCGGCGAGGGCCTGGGCGTGGCCCTGGTGGAGTCGGGCTGGGGCTCGCTGCTGCCCACCGCCGTCATCGCCAACCTGCGGCACGGCGGCCCCGCCGAGCGCTCGGGCGCGCTGAGCATCGGCGACCGCCTCACCGCCGTCAACGGGGCCAGCCTGGTGGGGCTGCCGCTGGCCGCCTGCCAGGCCGCCGTGCGCGTGAGTGCGCCGGGCGGGCGCGGGGGCGGGCTGGAGACGTCCGCGCGGGGGGAGCCGGGGGCGCCGCGAGGCCCGGGGCCTCCCGCGTGCGCAGGGGGGAAACGCGCGGCCGCGCGCCGGGCGGCCCTCTGCAGGGGGCAGCCGCCGTGCTGGCGGCCTTTTGCTCCCGAGAGGCGGGGCCCAGGCTGCAGCGCAGTGTCCCGGCCCGGCTCTCCGCAGCCGCCACCTCCCGGGCTCGGGCAGTCCTCCTGCCTCAGCCTCCCCGGTGGCGGGGACTGTGGCACGCGCCACCATGCCCGGATGACTTTATTTTTTGGAGACAGGAGCTTGCTGTGTTGCCCAGGCTGGTCTCGAGCCCCGGGCTCAAGCAGTCCTCCTGCCTCAGCTCCCCAAAGTGCTGGGGTTGCAGGCGGCCGCCGTCACGCCCAGCTGTTCTTTCCCGGAGTCGTAACTGTTGTCACCCAGATGGGGACAGTAAGGCCCAGAGGCAGAGAGGGACCGGCCCAGGTCGGGGACAGGGCTGACCTCGCACGGATTATGCAACCCCGCCCGGTGGGCCCTGACGCTGGCTTGAGTCTGGACCGCGAGGGGGGCCGGGCCGGGCCGGGCCAGAGGTCGCACCGCTTGGCCGAGCCCGCCGGCTGCGTCTGTTCCCGGCCGCACCCCGAGGGGTCTGCCGGAATCGAGATGCGGCCTGCACACCTCTGGTTTGGGGGGCGGTAAACTAGGGGGGCGGCCCGCCCCAGGCGGCGGGAGCTGAGCCGGGCCGCCCCCCACAGGAGCTGAAGCCGCAGACGTCGGTGCGGCTGAGCATCGTGCACTGCCCGCCCGTCACCACCGCCGTCGTGCGCCGGCCCCACGCCCGCGAGCAGCTGGGCTTCTGCGTGGAGGACGGCATCGTGAGCCCCGGGGCAGGGGCGCGGGGGGGAGGATGGGCGCTGGACGCGGCAGGGGCGCGGGGGGACGATGGGCGCTGGACGCGCCCCGCTGACGGCCCCCTCCCGCCCCGCCCCCAGATCTGCAGCCTCCTGCGCGGCGGCATCGCCGAGCGCGGGGGCGTCCGCGTGGGACACCGCATCATCGAGGTCAACGGGCAGAGCGTGGTGGCCACGCCGCACGAGCGCATCATCCAGCTGCTCTCGGAGGCCCACGGCGAGGTGGGTGGGCGGGGCCCGGGAGGCGTTGGGCACCGATAGGCCCCACGCGGGGGCGGAGCCCGGGGAGGGCGGGGCCTGGGAGGGGTTGGGCACCGATAGGCCCCACGTGGGGGCGGGGCCCGGGAGGGGTTGGGCACCGGTAGATCCCATGTAGGGGCGGGGCCTGGGGAAGGCGGGCCTGGGCACCGATAGGCCCCGTGCAGGGGGCGGGGCCTGGGCGGGCCCTGCAGGCCACGCCCACCCAAGGCCCCTGGGGCGTGAGGGCGGGCCCGTCAGCCACGCCCATCCTGCGGCTGGTGGTGGGGAGGGGCGGGGCGTCTGTCGGCCACGCCCACCCCAAGGCCCAGGGCAGGTGGGGTTGAGGTTGGGCGGGGGGCGGGGGCGGGACCCCAGCCCCCCTACTGGCCACACCTGCCTGAGGCCCACGAATGTGGGTGGGGCCCTGTGGGGGGACGGGGAGGCGAGGGAGGGGCGGGGCCTGGCGATGCTTCCGCAGGCCACCCCTGCCCCGGGGCCTGTGAGGAGGGCGCGACCCCAAGGCTCCCGCCAGCCACGCCAGGAGGCCGCGCCCCCCGCAGGTGCACATCAAGACCATGCCGGCCGCCACCTACCGCCTGCTCACGGGCCAGGAGCAGCCCGTGTACCTGTGACGCCCCTCGCCTGCCACTCATGTGCCTTAACTGCCGCCGGGCTCGGGCCCCCTCCTCAGTCCGCACGGCTGGCCAGGACCCCTGCGGGCTCCGGGCCTGGTGCTTCCCGTCGCAAAAAATTAAAACGTGTCCAGCAGACAGTCTCAGTCGCAGTCTGTGGGGCAGAGACGGCCGAGAGGAGGGCTGGACCCTCCTGCCCCCCACCCCATCCCTCCTGGAAGCCCCTAGAAGCCAGTGCTGTGAAAATACTCTTTATTAGAGACCAGGACGGGAGTCCAAGCCACTCGGGAGGCTGAGGCAGGAGGATCGACTGCTTGAGGCCGGGAGTTCAGGACCCGCCTGGACAACATAACAAGACCCCGTCTCTACAGATTTTAAATGAGTGCCTGTCGTCCTGGCTACTTGGAAGGCAGGTCGAGGCTGCAGTGAACTATGAATGCACCCCACTGCACTCCAGCCTGACCCTGTCTCTCAGAAACATAAGGCAGAGGGAGGCCAGGTTCCGTACGGGAAACTGAGTCCCAGCTCCAGGGAGGACGAGGGAGGAAGAGGGAGGATGGGCCAGCTGGCCACCTGGGAGGGGTCACAGGTCAGCGGCCGGGCCCCAGTCATAACCGTCGTCGTCAGAGGACTCTACATCTCGGGCTCGTGTAAACTTCTTCTTCAAGGCCTCCCGTTCATACGTCCTGGGGGTCAGAAAATCAAACGGAGGCTGTGGGTGGGAGGGTATAAACTCACCCGCTGCTGGCCGACATGGCCTCGCTGGACACGGTGTGGGCAGAGATGAGCAGATCCAGACGTTCACATTGAGCTTCTATGCGTCCTTCAAAGCCCCAGCTGCAACGTCCCCCCTTGAAGACGCCTTCCCAGGCCTCCCGGGAAAAGGGTTTCTACTCTCTTGGCCCTGACTACACAGGGTGTGGAGTGGATCCACCTTCCCCCCCAGGAGCGCTATGAAGGCACTGCTTGGGGCTAGAGCTCCTCAATCCCGAAATCTGAGTCTCCAGGAAGGGGCTGGGAGCCCCAGTCTGGAGCGCAGACTTACCGCACGCTGTCCAGTCGCCGCTGGTGCTGGGGGCGGCGGCTGTCCACCTTGGGGGGGAGGGAGTAGGTTCACAATCCCCCCACAGCACAGCCAGGATCTTTAAGCCCCCCATCCCGCCCCCCACCCCAAGCAGTGCCGTCCACGGGCACCAGCTCCAGGACCAGCCTGCAGGTCACCCCCAGTTGTGCGTATCGGTTTTTTAAAAAACAGCTCAAGGGTCTTGCTGTGTGGCCCAGGCTGGAGTGCAGCGGCGCGATCAGAGCTCACTGCAGCTGCGAACTCCTGGGCTTAAACAACCCTCTGCCTCAGCCTCCCAGGGAGCTAGGCCTGATTGTTTTACTTTTTGTAGAGACAGGGTCTTGCTATGTTGCCCAGGCGGGCCTTGAACTCCTGGCCTCAAGCAACCCTCCCACCTCGGTCTCCCAAAACGCTGGGATTTCAGGCCTGAGCCAGGGCGCCTGGCCTCCAGCTTGAAATGAGAAGACAGGCTGGGATCGGGTAAGGCCTACACGGAGATGTCGGCAAAGCGGAACTCAGATTTCTCGGAGGGCGGCTGTCAGGAGTGCACAGCGCCTAAAACAGTGGCTGCCCCATAAGCGGGCTGTCACGGACAGTGGAGCGGGTTGGGCACTGCACACCCGCAGCAAAGTCACTTTCGTCAGGGACATCGCACGTGTGTGGATTTTGGCCTCTGAGCTCACAGAAAGGCGCCCAGGCATGCAGACGGAGACCTCAGCACACGCTTGTTACCGCTAGACGGAAGTTCCGCAAGCCTGTGACATCCATTCTGACATGCTCTCTGGCCCTGAGCCCTAGATGGGGAAGGCACAGAGAGGGTAAGACACGGACAGCCGGCTGCTCAGCGCCTCCCGGCTCCGACGGCCCGTCTGCGCGCCAGCAACGGCTCCGACCCCCGGCTCGCTCCCGGGCTTCCCGGCAGGGAGCAGCCCCCGCCCCCCGCGCCCCTCCCCCGCGCCGGCGCACCTGGGCCGCCCTCGGGCCCTGGGGCTCCCCCGCCCGCACGGGCTCCGAGGACCGCGCCAGGGCGGGCGCCGGGGGCGCGTCGTCCACGTCCGCGTAGCCCTCGCCGTCCGTGCAGACGCCGCCCTCGCCGTCCGTGTCCTCGCAGTCGCTGTTGGCCCGACTGTCGCAGCTGAGGTCGGCGGGGCTGTCGGCCAGGCCGCGGTGCGGGAGGTCCAGGTCGTCCTCGGAGGCGCCGTCCAGCTGCGGGAGGGCGCGGATGCGGCGGCGGGCCCCGGCGGCCAGCCAGACCCAGCCCCTTCCCGCCTGGCCTTGGGGGCTCGGGGAGGAAGCGCGGCGGGACACGCCCGGGCGGGAGACCCCGAGACCGAGACGGGGACAGAGTCTGAGGGCACAGTGGACCCCCGCCGCTCGCACGCGCAGCCGCCGTGCCGGGGCGGGGCTGGGGAACGTCCAGCCCGCAGCTCCGGGACCAGCGGGCTCCCCTGCCTGGGCCTCCGCGGGGTGTCGCCCCCGCCTCGGCGAAGGCTCACCGGGGCCGCGGGCGGAGTCCCCACGGGGGACCCTCGCTAGCCCCCAGCCCACCCCGTTCCCAAAGCGGGGCTCCCCGCGTCGCCTCGCAGCCCGAGGCCCGGCCGGACCCGCGGCCCCGCCCGGCGCCAGGCAGAGGCCCCGCCCGCGGCGGGCAGGGTCCGTGAGCGCCGCGGCCCCGGCCGCGGGCCCACGCGCTACCTGGTCCTCCGCGGTCCAGATGGGCCGCGCCTGCTGCTGGCGGATGACGGCCTTGAGCTCCTGGTACCAGGCGTCGTCGGTGCCGCGCAGAGGGACCGTGGCTGCGGGAGGGGCGTCGCTGTGGCCCGGGACCTGGGCAGGGCCCGCCGCCACCCGGGCTCCCAGCGCCCCCGGGACCCACCCCGCGCACCCTGGCTCCCAGGGTCCCCGCCACCAGCCCTGTGCCCGGTGCCTCCCGGCCCCGCCCACGGCGACCCCCCGGCCCCGCCCACCGGCGCCTCCCGGCCCCGCCCACGGCGACCCCCCGGCCCCGCCCACCGGTGCCTCCCAGCCCCGCCCACGACGACCCCCCGGCCCCGCCCACGGCGACCACCCGGGCCCCACCCACCGGCGACTCCCGGCCCCGCCCACGTCGACCCCCGGCCCCGCCCACCGGCACCTCCCAGCCCCGCCCACGACGACCCCCCCGGCCCCGCCCACCGGCGCCGCCCGGCCCCGCCCATGGCGACCCCACGGCCCCGCCCACCGGTGCCTCCCAGCCCCGCCCACGACGACCCCCGGCCCCGCACACGGCGACCACCCGGGCCCCGCCCACCGGCGACTCCCGGTCCCGCCCACGTCGACCCCCCCGGCCCCGCCCACCGCGGCTCCCGGCCCCGCCCACGGCGACTCCCTGCCCCGCCCATGGCGACCCCCCCGGCCCCGCCTACCGGCGCCTCCCGGCCCCGCCCACGGCGACCCCCCCCACCGGCCCCGCCCACCGGCGACTCTCGGCTCCGGTGAACCCCGGCCCCGCCCACCGACGACTCCCGGCCACGCCCACGTCGACCCCCCTGGCCCCGCCCACCGGCGAACCCCCCCGCCGGCCCCGCCCACCGACGACTCCCGGTCCCGCCCACGTCGACCCTCCGGCCCCGCCCACCAGCGACACCCCCCCGGCCCCGCCCACGGCGACTCCCAGTCCCGCCCACTCGGGAGCCTGGCGCCGAAAAACCGGCCTACCCCAACTCCCAGTTATGTCCAGGACCCCCCCCAGCTCCGCCCACCCGCTCAGGTTTCTAGCCACGCCTACATGGGACTTTCAGTCACGCCCACGCGAACTCCAGTCTCACGATCCAGTCTCTCAGTCCACCAGGGACTCCCCAGCCCCACCCACCCGGGACCCCACCCAGCCCCGCCCACCCAGGCTCAGCCCCGCCCAGCTATGACGGGAAGTCATGCCCACGTGGGCTCCCACCCCGCCCACCCAGGACTTTAAGCCCCACCCACGACCCACAGCCCTGCCCACCCAGACTCCAAGCCCCACCCACCCAGGACTTCCAGTCATGCCCACGCTGGCTCCCAGCCCCGCCCACCTCAGCTCCTAGCCCACCTGAGACCCCGCCCAGCCCCGCCCACCCGGACCTGTTGGTCCCGCCCACGTGGGCTTCCAGCCCCGCCCACCCGGGCTCCCAGCCACCGGAGCCGGCCCCAGCCCCGCCCACCCAGGACTTCCAGTCACGCCCACGCGGACGCCCAGCCCCCCCCGTCCCCCAGCCCCGCCCCCCAGGCCCCCAGCCCCGCCCACGACCCCGCCCACCCACCCGTGAAGAGGTGCCCGCTGTGCTTCCGCAGCTTCTGGGCCTGCGCGAACAGGCGGCGGGCGCTGCGGCGGGAGGCGGGGGCCAGCCACAGGCGCAGCGCCTTGAGGGCCGCGCGGCTCTCGGGGGCGCAGAAGACCACGACGGGGTAGTACTGCACGTAGTTGAGGCGCTCGACGGCCGAGGGCGTCACGTCCAGCAGCGCGTGCTTGTCCTGGGCCGGCCGCGGAGGCGCAGCGGGCAGGCGGTGGGGGAGACACACGCGGGACGGGAGAGTCCGAGAGAGACGGAGCCGTGAGGAGCCTGGGGGCACAGTGGACCCCGCCTCTCCCATCCGCAGGCCGCCGTCGGGGCGGTGCTAGCCCGGGGCTCTCTGCGGTGCGACTCTGGGCAGCCTCCGTCCCGCTCGGGGCTCAGGCCGCGCAAAGCCTCCGAGGGGTCCCGTGGGAGGCGCACCGGTGGGGCCGGGAGTGAGAACAGGTCGGGACGTGCATGGGACGCCCAGGCCTCAGTTTCCCCACCCACGAAGGGTCCTGCTCACCTTCTCTGCGATCACCCGCACCGTGTCCAGCTTGATGACCTTGGAGGGGCTGTCGGTCCTGGTCACACTCCCTGTGGGGGGAGAGACGCCCACGGCAAGCCCTTAGAGTTCATGTCCGCCCGGCCCTGCCCTGCTCAAGAAGCTGCCATGGCTCCCTGTGGCCCTCGAGGGGAATCCTATCAGCAGGGGTCACCCTTGCTGGCCACAGGCCAGACGCTGCACTCCGCGTGCCCTCTGGCCTCAGCCCCCACCGTCTCTGGGAGCGCTGGTACCGGCCCATCTGGCAGATGGGGAAACTGAGCCTCAGGGACGAAGGGTCACTTGTGCAGATCACAGAATCAGCGAGCGGCAGGGCCAGGGGCCACTCACCCGCCCCAGCTCAGTCCTAATCCCGGGCTTTGCTCAGGCTGTGCAAACTCCACGCCCGAGCCCCCATCTGTCTTCTAGGACCAGAGAGGAGAACCGCTTCCTCCAAGAAGCCCTCCTAGATAGTCTGGAGTTTCATGGAGGAGACAGTCTGCTCTAAGGGGACCCGAGGGGAGAGACATGACCCCACCTCTTCCTGTTTTTTGGTAAAATACATTCAATTTGCCCCCTTAACTATTTTTGTGTGTGAGTCAGGGTCTCACTCCGTCACCCAGGCTGGAGTGCAGTGGCACAGTCACGGCTCACCGCAGCCTCGAACTCCTGGCCTCAGCCGATCCTCCCACCTCAACCTCCCAAGTAGCTGGGATTACAGGCATGCGCCACCATGCCTGGCCTTTTTTTTTTTTTTGAGTTGGAGTCTCACTCTGTCCCCCAGACTGGAGGGCAGTGGCCACTCCTGGCCCCCGCAGCCTCAACCTGCCGGGCTCCGGCGATCCTTCCGCCTCGGCCTTCCGAGTAGCCGGAATTACAGGCATGCGCTACCACGCCCGGCTGATTTTTTGATTTATTGTAGAGATGAGGTCTCAGCCAAGTTGCCCAGGTGGGTCTCGAACCCGCGGGCTCAGGCAATCCACTCACCTCAGCCTCCCAAAGGCGTGGGATTACAGGCTGAGCCACCGAGCCCGGCTTTTTTTTTTTCCTGTAAGAGACAGTGTCCGGGCTGGTCTCTAACTCCTGGGCTCAAACAGTCCTCTCGCCTCGACCTCCCAAAGTGCTAGGATGCCTGGCATGAGCCACGGCGCCCACCAATAAACATCTCTTGAACAAATGAAGGAACGGGTAGCACCTTGTCTCAACTGGCAATGGCTACCTAAGGGGGAATGTTAAGAAAGAGTCTGAGGTTCCATCCAGACACACAGTGCCCAGATCGGCTGAGGAGGTCTGGCCCGGGCACCGGAGGGGGCGCTGGTGGTTCGTCCGCTTCTCACCTGCCATGGCTGTTCCCTGTCCCCCCAGAAAGCAGCTGGGAAACAAGTCACTGGCCAGGTGGCCGGGTACCCGGCTTCTCACCTGCGATCTCAAACTGGTCGGGCATCTCGGCCGTCAGCTTCTGCATAGCGATGTCGGCCACGGGTCCCAGGATGACCACCGGGCGCCTGAAGCTGGCTGAGGGACGGAGAAACTGTGTCAACAATCAGGATCTCAAGACTCAGGATCCTGCCTGCAGCAAAGACGAGGAGCCCGTGGCATAACCACTTCCTCTACAGAAATGCCCTGTTTAGCGGGACCCCGGCTGTGAGCCAGAGACTGCGTTTCCGAGCATCCCTTGCAGCTAGGGTGGTCATGTGACCAAGCACCGGCCAATGGGAGGCAAGCATGGACTGTGCAATTATGGACTGGCAGCTAGGATGGTCATATGACCAAGCACCAGCCAATGGGAGGCAAGCATGATGGACTGTGCAAGTATATGTTATCAGCTAGGATGGCCATGTGACCAAGCACTGGCCAATGGGAGGCAAGCATGGACTGTGCAATTATGGACTGGCGGCTAGGATGGTCATGTGACCAAGCAACACCCAATGGGAGGCAAGCATGATGGACTGTGCAATTATATGTTGTCAGCTAGGATAGTCATGGGACCAAGCATGGCCAATGAGAAGCAAACATGGACTATGCAATTATGGACTGTCAGCTAGGATGGTCATGTGACCAAGCACCAGCCAATGGGAGGTAAGCATGATGGACGGTGCAATTATATGTTGTCAGCTAGGATGGCCATGTGACCGAGCACCAGCCAATGGGAGGCAAGCATAGACTGTGCAATTATGGACTGTCAAGTAGGATGGTCATGTGATCAAGCACCAGCCAATGGGGTGCAAGTGCAATGAATTTGCAATTACGGGCTGTGTCCTTCAAGAGCAGGAGTGACCTACCCTGACTTTCATTCACCTCCTGAAAGGTGGACTCGGAGGCACCACCTTGGACCAAACCAGAAGGCAGAAAATTAAGATGGAGGGCAGCCTGAGTTCCCAAAACCAAGGGGCCAGGACAGCCCCCAGCAGCTTGCCCTGAAACTGTTGGTTGGAAAAGAAACTTGGCTGGGTGCAGTGGCTCAAGCCTGTCTAATTCCAGCACTTTGGGAGGCCAAAGCGCGAGGACTGCCTGAGATTAGGGGTTCGAGACCAGCCTGGACAATTGGGCGAGACCTCATCCCTACAATAAAAATACATCAAAAAATTAGATGGGCGTCATAGCACATGCCTGTAGTTCCAGCTACTCGGAAGGATAAGGCGGAAGGATCCCCCGAGCCCAGCAAGTCGAGGCTGCGGTGGCCAGGAGCGTGCCACTGCACTCCAGCCTGGGTGACAGAGTGAGACTCCGACTCAAAAAAAAAAAAAAATTTTGCACCCCCCCAGGCTGGTCTCCAATTCCTAGCCTCAATCGATCCTCCTGCCTCGGCCTCCCCAAGTGCTGGGACGACAGGCATGGGCGGCTACACCTGGCTGGGACTGTCCTTGTAGAGGCTGGTACTGGTGAACTCCTGCGTGTCCCCTGGGGCCCCACCTTCTCGAAGCACCACTCGCTCGTAGGGTGGGTAGTGACCCTGTTTGGTCAGAGCTGACAGGTCCTCGCGGCTCCGCTGGGTGGTCTTCTTGGCGCCTCGACGGAGACCCCGCAGCCGCCAGAACTCAGCCCGGGCGCTGGAGACCGAGGAGGAGCCGGGCCCGGTCCCCAAGGCCCGCTGCGCGGCCTCCAGGCTGGCCAGCTGCTCCGCCCTGGGGGGATGGGGAAAGGACTGAGTGCGACGGGGCTGGGGACACTGGCTCCAAGGACGGCCTCATCCCCAGCTCACGCAAACAGGTCACTCATACGGCAACAGGGACCCAGGAGGTAAGACTCGGTGAGGGACCCTGAGGCGGGAGGTTGTCCTGGTGACCCAGGCCCCGTGACCTCACAGGGTCCTCACAAGGGGACAAAGGGGACACAAGGTTTCCTGGAGCCTCCCGGAGGGGCTGGCCCTGCCCTCAGCTTGGTTTTAGGACTTCTGTCCTCCAGAGCAGTGAGAGGACAAATTTGAATTGTTTAAAGGCATGAAAGGGGCCGGGCACCATGGCTCACACCTGTCATCCCAACACTTTGGGAGGCTGAAGTTGAGGCCAGGAGTTCAAGATCAGCCTGGACAACATAGCTAGACCCCATCTCAGTCAATCAATCAATTAATAAACCAGCCTAGCCAGCTGGGTGCAGTGGCTCATACCTGTCATCCCAGCACTTTGGGAGGCTGAGGTGGGACGATCACTTGAGACCAGGTGTTCAAGACCAGCCTAGGCATCTCAATCAATCAACCCCATCTCAGTCAATCAACTGATCCATCAATCAGTCAATTAAAAAAACAGCCTAGCCAGCTGGGTGTGGTGGCTCATGCCTGGTCTGTCATCCCAGCATTTGGGGAGGCTGAGGTGAGAGGATCGCTTGAGGCCAGGAATTTGAGACCAGCCTGGGCAACATAGTGAGACCCTGTCTCTACTTGAAAAAATAAAAGAGGCCGGGCGCAGTGGTTCAGCCTGTAATTCTAGCACTTTGGAAGGCCGAGGCGAAAGGACTGCCTGAGCCCAGGGGTTTGAGACCAGCCTGGGCAACTCGTCTCTATAATAAATCACAAAAATTAGCCGGGTGTGGTAGCGCGTGACTGTAGTGCTGGCTACTTGGAAGGCTCAGGCGGAAGGATCGCCTGAGCCCAGCGGGTCGAGGCTGCGGTGACCATGAGCGTGCCACTGCACTCCAGTCTGGGTGACAAGAGTGACACTCCAACTGAAAGAAAGAAAGCAACAGAGAGAGGGAGAGAGAGAGAGAGAAAGAAAGAAAAGAAAAGAAAAGCCACTAAGTTGGAAGGGACACATGGCCAACGGGTCCTACCCTGATCCTCTGGGCCCGCTCGGGCCACCGACCAGCCGAAGCGACACCCCACCGGCTTCTAGGGGAAGCCGAGGCCAGGCAGGCGCCACGCTCCTACCTGCTCTGGCTGGGGATGACACCCCGCTCCTGTTCCCGCAGGTCTCGGCCCATGCGGGCCGCCAGCCAGTGGCCTCCGCGCGTGTGGCTGGGCCCGGGGCCCGGGTACAGCGTGTCCAGCACATGGAAGACGTCGCCGCGGGTGAAGCCCAGGCCAGACGGAGGGCTCGGCTCCAGCTCGAAGTGCGTGCGGATGTAGAAGGAGTCGCCCACGCGGGACCGCACCATCTTCTGGAAGACTGGGGCGACACGTGAGCGTGGGAAAGCCTGGCCTCCTGGCCCGGCCCTCCCCGGACCACCCGGGGGGACAGATGTGCCACTCCCTCTCCTCACTGGGCCACGCAGCCGGGTCCCCACATATGCACAGACACACTTGTGCACACATGCACTCGCCCACAGACTTGCACAGACACCCGTGCACACACAGTCGTGCGTACACTCCCACACTCGCGCCACTCACTGTCCTGTTTCCGCTGCGTCACCAGCTCCACGTCCTCGCCCGGCGGCAGCCCCAGCAGGAACTGCACGGCCTCCTCCCGCGTGAGGTTCCGGAACGGCACATCGTTCACCTGCCGGAGGGGACGGCTGTGGGTCGAGGCCCAGGGACGCCCGTGAGACCCGGACCTTCCTCTGGACAGAGCCTGGCCCGATGGCCCGCAGCCGCGTCCAGGGACCGGCGGCTCAGCCCAGGCTTCCCACCGGGACGTCAGCCTGCACAGGGGCCGACCGGGACCTCACACTCTGCGGAGACGGCTGGTGGCCTCCGACCCGTGAGGGGACCATGCCCGGCCACGTCATGGGGCCATCACCACCGAGATGGGGTCTCAGCATTGAGCTCGGTGGGGGTACTGTGATACATTCAAGAGTTGGGACGCAGTCATGGGGTCGTGACAGGGACAAGGAGGTTGTGACACTGATGGTAAGGCTGCGACCCGGGCAAAATCGTGACATGGACGATGAGGTCGTGACCCCGAAAATGTGGCTGTGACCAGAACATAAGGCCACGACCTAGACAATGACGTTGTGACATAGACAGGACTGTGACACTGACAAGGCTGTGACATGGACAGGGTCCTGACATGAACAGCAAGGCTGCAACTCAGAGGAGGTCGTGACCCGGAAATGAGGTTGTGTCCTGGACAACATGGTCAAGACCTGGAGGATGGGCTTGGGGCTGGAGGATGGGGTTGTGACCTGAAGGTGGGTCGTGACCTGAGGGCGAGGCCGTGACCTGGAGGATGAGGTTGTGACCTAGAGGATGGGGTCACGACCTGAGGATGAGGCCGTGACCCGAGGTGAGGTCATGACCTAGAGGATGAGGGTCATGACCTGGAAGATGGGGTCATGACCTGAGGGTGGGGTCATGACCTGAGGATGAGGCTGTGACCTGGAGATGAGGTCGAGATTCTGCCGATGAGGTCGCGACCCAGGCAGGGCGACACTGACACGCTCCAGCACCCATCTGGGGTCTGACCTTCCCAGGGAGGACCCGAAGGAGGACTCACTGACCCGGCCAACCCACACCCGCCGGTGCAGGGTTGCCCGATACCTGCAGGATCTGGTCACCCTCCTCGATGCCCTGCCCCTCGGCCGGGCTGCCTGCCTGCACACCCGACACGAAGATGCCCACGTCGTTGCCTCCGGCCAGCCGCAGCCCGATGCTTGCGCCCTTGGGGAAGCGTACCACCCGCGTGTCGGGGCTGTACCTGCAGAGAGGGGCCGCACGGGGGGCTGGACTCCTGGACAGCCCCCCACGATGCCCGGCGCGGGATGGCAGAGGAGGCCGCCCAGGGAGGCAGCCCGGGATGAAGACTCCAAGCTGGGAATGCTTTCCGGGCACCTACCCTCGGTCCTCCAGGCTCCTGTGGACCTCGGAGCTGCTGTCTCTGGGTGAGTCTAGAAGGAAAGAGCCTGTTTCTCTCCCAAGCACGCCGGCTCGGTCCAACCTCTACACCTCAGCTTCAGGGTGGCCTCCCCCAAGGGCCGTCACCCCTCTCAGGACATGGCACCTTCCCGTGGGCTCACACCAACCTTGCCCTACCCTCCCCGGCACAACCATGCTGGCAGGGATCAGAAAAATCAGGGGAGGTGCTCAGCATCCCCACCCCCCGCCTTGCACTCACCCGTCTCGGAGAAGCTTCTGGAATCCACTGACCTTCTCCGCCCAAGCTGGGGGCTCCTTCTGGTGGGAACAGATGCAGGGTGAGGCAGGGGTGGATGGGGAGGAGTGATTTTTTTTCTTCTTGAGTCAGGGTCTCACTCTGTCCCCCAGGCTGGGGTGCAGTGGTGTGATCACAGCTCACTGCAGCCTCAACCTCTTGGGCTCAAGCAATTCTCCCACCTCAGCCTCCCGAGTAGCTGAGACCAAAGGCTCCATCACACCCAGGTAATTTTTGGATTTATTGTAGAGACTCAGTCTCGCCACATTGCCCAGGCTGGTCTCAAACTCCTGGACTCAAGCAATCCTCCAGCCTTGGTCTCCCAAGTGTTGGGATGGCAGGCATGAGTCGCCATGCCTAGCTATTATTATTTATTTTTTTAAGGCAGGCTCGGTGGCTCAGCCTGTCATCCCGCGCCTTTGGGAGGCTGAGGTGAGTGGATTGCCTGAGCCCGCGGGTTCGAGACCCGCCTGGGCAGCAAGACCTCATCTCTACAATAAATAAAAAAATCAGCCAGGCCTGGTAGCACGCGCCTGTAGTTCTGGTTACTTGGAAGGCTGAGGCGGAAGGATCGCCAGAGCCCAGCAGGTCGAGGTTGCGGTGGCCAGGAGCGGCCACTGCACTCCAGTCTGGGCGACTGAGTGAGACTCCAACTCAAAAAAAAAAAAATTAAAAAATAAAGTTTAATCGAGGCCTGGGACATCTTCACCAACTGCTCAGATGGCAAGCTGAGGGAACTAAGGGAGGGTAGAAGAGGGAAAGCCCACTTAGGGATGGACACTGACGAAAAATACCAGCAGCACCAATGTCCCCACAAGCCCTGTTGCTGGTCTACTATTATTATTTTTTGGGGGGTTGGAGTCTCCCTCTGTCACCCAGACTGGAGTGCAGTGACTGCTCCCGGCCACTGCAGCCTCAACCTGCTGGGTTCGGCGATCCTTCCGCCTCAGCCTTCCGAGTAGCCGGAACTACAGGCGCGCGCTACCATGCCCGGCTGATTTTTTGATTTATTGTAGAGATGAGGTCTCGCTGCCCAGGTGGGTCTCGAACCTGCGGGCTCAGGCAGTCCACTCACCTCAGCCTCCCAAAGGTGCGGGATTACAGGCTGAGCCACCAAGCCCGGCTTACTATTACTTTAATATTATGAAAAAGTTAGAGTGCTTGCTCGGACGGCAGGCCTGTGTCCCCTCCCCCCACCAACAAATTCATATGCGAGGGTGTTAGGAGGTGGGGTTTTTGGTTTAGATCAGGGGTTGCCAGCTGGTCTGTGGCCTGTTAGGAACCGGCTCCACGGCAGAAGGTGAGCAGCAGGTAAGCGTGCAAAGCTTCATCTGTGTTCACTGCTTCTCCCACCGCTCACATTACCGCCTGAGCTATGCCTCTGTCAGATCAGTGGCAGTATTCGATTTTCAGAGGAGCGTGAACCCTAGTGTGAACTGCTCATGCGGAGATCTAGGTGGTGCACTCCTTATGAAAACCGAATGCCTGATGATCTGAGGTAGGGCTCAGGCGGTGATGCTAGTGATGGGAAATGGCTGCAGACAGATTAACATTAGCAGGGAGACCTCACTGCATTAAACTGGTCCCTGACGCCCAAAAAGGTTGGGAACTGCTGGTTTAGGTGATGTCCTGAGGGGGGCAAGCCCAAAGCATTAGTGTCCTTATGAAAAGAGGAAGAGGCCAGGCCTAGGAGCTCATGCCTGTCATCCTAGCATCCTACCCTGTCGAGAAAGACGTACCCATGCCCCCTCCCGCTGCCGCCTGACTGCTGTGGCCGACAGGGCACGTACCCAGGGGAGTCGGATTGGCTGGCCTCCGGGCTCTGCCGCCCGTGCTGGGGAGGCGGCGGGATGTGTGACGGTGGCGCCTGGGACAGCTCTGAGTTGAGGTCCGAGATGTCTGCGGGGAGAGGGCCTCTCATCAGCCATGGTCAAGCCTTCCTGATCAGACCCATTCCACAGAGGGGACCATCGAGGACCCTCTAGAGAGAGGGCCCTAGACCACGGTCAGGAGTTTAGTTAGAAGATTCCGCTTTGGGCCGGGCATGGCAGCTCATGCCTGTCATCCCAGCACTTTGGGAGGCCAAGGCGGGAGGATCGCTTGAGGCCAGGAAGTCAAGACCAGCTTGGGCAACAAAGCCAGACCCCTTTGCAAAAGATTAAAAAATGGCCGGGTACGGTAGCTCATGCCTGTAACTCCAGCACTTTGGAAGGCCGAGGCAGGAGGATCACTTGAGCCCAGGAGTTCAAGACCAGCCTGAGCAACGTAGAGAGATCTCATCTGTACAAAAAATAAAATAATAATAAAATTCAACAAATTACAGCTGGGTGCGGTGGCTCACGCCTGTTATACCAGCACTTTGGGAGGCCGAGGTGGGGGAGGGGTTCGCTTGAGCCCAGGAGTTCAAGACCAACCTGGGCAACATAGTGAGAACTCGTCTCTATTTAATAAAATAAGATGAAGGTTCAGTATTTTTGGTTTGGGGTTTTTTTTTTTGAGTTGGAGTCTCTCTGTCGCCCAGGCTGAAGTGCCTGGCACGCTCACAGCCACAGTGTCTACCTGCTGGGCTCTAGCGATCTTTCTGCCTCAGTTCTCCAAGTAGCCAGAACTACAGGCACACGCTACCATACCCGGCTAATTTTTAAAATTTATTTTAGAGACGAGGTCTCGCCAAGTTCCCCAGGCTGGTCTTGAACCCGTGGGCTCAGACAATCCACTCGCCTCAGCCTCCCAAAGTGCTAGGATGACAGGCTAAGCCACCGTGCCCAACTGAGGGTTCAATTTTGAGAGGCTCTAGCCCCGACTTGCTGTGTGGCCGCAGGCAAGTGCCTGTTCCTCTCTGAGCCTCTAAGGACCAGGTTCACTGACTCCAGCCAGCCCAGCCTGGAGGGCTCCACCTTCCCGCCCTCCACAGGGCCCCATCCTGGGCTGCCTCCTGGGCCCTCACCCTCCAGGAGGGAGCTGTCACTGTCACTGACGGCCGGCGGGATGTTCACCAGGAACTGTCTGTGGTCACGCAGCACCAGCAGCGTCAGCCTGCCCTCCGACTTCTCAATCAGTCGCCGGGTGTCACTCAGCGACAGGTTCTCACTGGACACCCCGTTGATCTGAAAGGGACCAGGAAGGAAGAGAGGAAGCCGGTTAAGGAGAGATGGGGCACACTAGAAACAGGCAGCATGGTGGGGGGGGGGAACTAGAAACACACAATCCCCAGGGGCTACTGAAAATAGACACTCCCTGGGGGGAAATGTGAGAATTGCGTTCCTGCTGTGAGTGGAGGCCACGCCAAGGACCGATGCCCACTGAATTCTAGAAACAGTTTCCTCGGAGGGGTGGCAAAATTAGAAGTGGGTTGGCCCTCCTTTCTCCTGTGAAGCGGACATTTCTCTGGGGACACGAGGCACAGATCTGGGGTGATGTTATAAACAATTCTACCTGAAACACACAGAAACACATGGTCTCTGGGGGATACCTGAAACAGACATCTGGCGGTGAACTAGAAACATACAATTCCTTTTATATTTTTATTTTTTTGAGTCAGAGTCTCGCTCTGTCACCCAGACTGGAGTGCAGTGGCCGCTCGTGGCCACCGCAGCCTCAACCTGCGGGCTCCGGTGATCCTTCCACCTCAGTCTTTCAAGTAGCTGGAACCATAGGCGTGCACCACCACGCCTGGCTAATTTTTTGATTTATTGTACAGATGAGGTCTTGCCAAGTTGTCCAGGCTGGTCTCGAACCCCTAGGCTCAGGCAGTCCTCTCGCCTCGGCCTCCCAAAGTGCTGGGATGACAGGCGTGATCCACCGTGTGGTTATAAACATACAATTCCTAGAAAGAACTTAGCGTCCTCTCCCCTAGTACCAGGAATCAATTCATAACATTTTTGCCTCGGATGTGTCTGTTCGCAGTAACCCCTGGGATTGTGAGTTATTCTAGTTTCCCACCAAGTTATCTGTTTCTAGTGTCTGCTCCAAGACACCAGAATCGGACAATTTCTCAGGGTCACTAGAAACAGATAACTTGGGTGGAATACTAGAAACAATCAACTCCAAGTAGTTTGGAAATTAAACACTAGGAATTGCTAGAAACAGACTTTCAGGAAAGAATCTAGAAAGAAACCAACCCCGGAGTCAAGGCAGTTTCATCCAACCCAGCTGGTCACATGATTCTAATGCACAATGAAGCTGGGAGATACTTGATAGAGATTACCCCAAGAGGATACTAGAAACCGACATTTGGCAATAGATCGGCAGCGGTTGGGGAAAAGGGAACTTTAAGCCTTGCTATTTCTCAAGCAACCACACAGAAGGTCAATGGTCTGGGCCCTGGCTCTGCCAACTTCACTGTGTGACTCGTTGGCACTGCCCCTGCCTCCCCGCCTCGGTTTCCCCATCCTGGGACAGGAAACCCGGGTTTACCTGCAGGACGAGGTCTCCCTCCTGCAACCCGCGGCTCCGGGCAGCCAGGCCTGAGTCCGAGATGTGTTTGATGAAGATCTGACTGCCCAGCTTGACACCGAACTCTGTAGGGGGAGGAGGGAAACTGAGGCAGGACCGGAGATGGGCGCCTGGGAACGTCCTCCCGCTGTCACCACGGAGTCCAGGTCCAGGCCCTCCCTTCCCAAGATAGTGATGACATCACAGTGAGAACAGAGATGTCCCCTGTGGGCTTGAGGCCTGACAGTGTTAGTAACATCTTCGGCGGGCAGGGGACAAGGTCCTGGTGCCATTAGTGAGGTCACAGTGCACAGGCTGAGGGTGTGACACTGCTAAGGACATCATCACCTTTAAGAGTTTTCAGATGTGACTTTTTTTTTTTTTTTTTTTTTGAGTCGGAGTCTCACTCTGTCGCCCAGACTGGAGTGCAGCGGCCGCTCCCGGCCACCGCAGCCTCGACCTGCTGGGCCCCGGCGATCCTTCCGCCTCAGCCTCCCGAGTAGCCGGAATTACAGGCACATGCTACCACGCCCAGCTGATTTTTTTGATTTATTGTAGAGATGAGGTCTCGCTGCCCAGGCGGGTCTCGAACCCGCGGGCTCAGGCCATCCACTCACCTCAGCCTCCCAAAGGCGCGGGATGACAGGCTGAGCCACTGAGCCCAGCTTGGATGTGATTCTTGTTATGAAGTTTAAAACAGAAGCCGGGTGCGGTGGCTCACGCCTGTCATCCCACCACTTTGGGAGGCTGAGGCGGGAGGACTGCTTGAGCCCAGGAGTCCGAGACCAGCCTGGGCAACATAGTGAGGCCTCATCTCCACAAAAAAATCAAAAAACTAGCTGGGCTTGGTGGCACCTGGAGAACCAGCTACTTGGAAGGCTGAGGCGGAAGGATCTGCCAGGTGTTTGAGACCAGCCTGGGCAGCATAGCAAGACCACATCTCTATAAAAAATGACTTTGTTTGAGTTGGAGTCTCATCCCGTCGCCCAGGCTGGAGGGTAGTGGCACGCTCATGGCCACCCCAGTGTAGACTCACTGGGCTCTGGTGATCCTTCTGCCTCAGCCTTCCAAGTGGCCGGAACCACAGGTGCGCTACCACGCCGGGCTAATATTTTGATTTATTGTAGAGACGAGGTTTTGCAAAGTTGCCTGGGCTGGGCTCGAACCTGTGGGCTCAGGCAGTTCACTCGCCTCGGCCTCCCTTGGCCTAAGATATTTTTTAAATTATTAGGAGGCCAAAGCAAGAGGATTGCCTGAGCCCACGTGTTCAAGACCAGCCCGGGCAACTTGGCAAGATCTCATCTCTACAATAAATCAAAAATTAGCTGGGTATGGTAGTGTGCACCTATAGTCCCGGCTACTTGGCAGGCTGAGGCAGAAGGATCACTGGAGCCCAGGGGGTGGACACTGGGGTGGCCGTGAGCATGCCACTGCCCTCCATCATGGGTGACGGAGTGAGACTCCAAGTCAAAAAAAAATTATGCCGGGTTCAGTGGCTCAGCCTGTAATCCCGCGCCTTTGGGAGGCTGAGGTGAGTGGATTGCCTGAGCCCGCGAGTTCAAGACCCACCTGGGCAACTTGGCGAGACCTCATCTCCACAATAAATCAAAAATCAGCCGGGCGTGGTAGCACGCGTCTGTAGATCCAGCTACTTGGAAGGCTGAGGCGGAGGGATCGCCGGAGCCCAGCAGGGCGAGGCTGCGGTGGCCGGGAGCGGCCACTGCACTCCAGTCTGGGCGACAGTGAGACTCTAACTCAAAAAAAAAAAAACTAGCCAGGCATGGTGGCACGCACCTGTAGTCGCACCAGCTATTCAGGAGGCTGAGGTGGGAGGATCTCCTGAGCCCAGGAGGTCGAGGCTGCAGTGAACCGTGATCGAGCCACTGCACTCCAGCCTGGGCAACACAGTGAGACACCCCTCAACCCAAAAAAAAAAAAAAAAGTTCAGAAGCCATGTGCCTGTTGCCAATAGGATGATGGGAATTCTAATATGGTGTCACCAACTGCCATAAACTGTGGCTTTGATACAAATGTGTCACCTCGCAGTTCTGGAGGCCGGAAGTCTGAGACCAGCCTCCCTGGGCTAAAATCAAGGCGTGGGCAGAGCTGGCCCCTCCTGGAGGCCCCTGGGAGACCCCGTGTCCCCCTTCCCAGTGTCCAGAGGCAGCCCGCACCCCTTGGGTCAGAATGGACCGTCTCCATCCTGAGACGGTCGCACAGCCTCTACCCGTCTCTGAATCTGAGCCTCCTGCCTCCCTGAGGACGCGGCCCCTGGGTCACCAGGCTCATCTTCCAACTCAGGGTTCTTCCTGTCATCCCTCCTGCCACGTGAGGTGGCCACGCGCGCCGTCAACCACGTGCCGTCTGTTACTGGCGTGGCCCGCCCGGCCACTCACCGCCGCTGTCTGTCCTCCTCACCAGCACCGACTTCACGGGCCGCATGAGCACGTCCTGCCGCGGCAGCCGCTTGAAGCCGGACACCAGGGCCAGCCCGTTGGCCTCGGAGGTGGCCCCCGGGCTCCTGCGCCCGTGGCTGCCCGGCCGGCTGCGGCGACCCGCCCTCGGCCGGCGGGAGCGCTCGCCCCACGAGCGTCCAGAGCCGCTGGACGAGTCGCCCTCGTAGCCCCGGCCGTGGTCAGCCTCCTCCGGCCGCGGGGGCCCGTCCTCCTCGTCCGAGTCCTGGCGCCCCAGGCCCGAGGGGCTGGCCTTGGTGGCCGGCAGCTGGACCTTCCGGGGACGCTTCACCGTCTGTTAGGGGAGTGGACGGCGGGGGTCAGCTAGAGGCAGGGGGGACCGCGACTCCCACCCGGGCCTCGACTCCAACTGCAAGACGAAGAGAGGCCGGGCAGTGGCTCACGCCCGAAGCCCCAGCAATTTGGGAAGATCACTTGAGGCCAGGAGTCTAACACCGGCCTGGGCAACATAGCAAGACCCCGTCTCTACAAAAACTAATTTTAAAATAGTAGGCAGTAGGCCGGGCTCGGTGGCTCAGTCTGTAATCTCTGCACTTTGGGAGGTCAAGGCGAGTGGATGGCCTGAGCCCACGGGTTTGAGACCAGCCTGGGCAACTTGGCGAGACCTTGTCTCTACAATGATTTAAAAAATTAGCCGGGTGTGGTAGCGCTCTCCTATAGTTCTGGCTACTTGGAAGGCTGAGGCGGAAGGATCGCCGGAGCCCAGCAGGTCGAGGCTGCAGTGGCCGGGAGCGGCCGCTGCACTCCAGTCTGGGCGACAGAGTGAGACTCCAACTAGGCGAGAGTGGTAGCTTGGACCTGTAGTCTCAGCTACTTGGGAGGCTGAGGCAGGAGGACCATTTGAGTTCAAGACTAGCCTGGCCGGGCTCGGTGGCTCAGCCTGTAATCCCGCGCCTTTGGGAGGCTGAGGTGAGTGGAATGCCTGAGCCTGCGGGTTCGAGACCTGCCTGGGCAGGCGAGACCTCATCTCTACAATAAATAAAAAAAATTAGCCGGGCGTGGTAGCGCGCGCCTGTAGTTCCAGCTCCTTGGAAGGCTGAGGTGGAAGGATGGCCAGAGCCCAGCGGGTCGAGGCTGCGGTGGCCGGGAGCGGCCACTGCACTCCAGTCTGGGCGACAGAGTGAGACTCCGACTCAAAAAAAAAAAAAAAAAAAAAAAACTAGCCTGGGCAACATAGCATGACCCCATCTCTACGAGAAATAAAAACAATTAGCTTGGCATGGTAGCACATGCCTATAGTCCCAGCACTTTGGGAGGCCGAGGCGGGAGAACTGTTTGAGCCTAGGCGTTTGAGACCAGCCTGGGCAATATAGCAAGACCCCGTCTCTACAAAAAATAAAAAATTAGCCAGGTGTGGTGGCACCTGTAGTCCAGCTACCTGGGAGGCGGAGGCAGGAGGATAACCTGAATCCAGCAGTTCAAGACCACCTCTGGATAACATCATGAGACCCCCATCTCTACAAAAATTAAACATTAGCCAAGTGGGGTGGCACGTGCCTGTAATCCCAGCTACTCGGGAGGCCGAGGCAGGAGGATCACTTGAGCCCAGGAACCGGAGGCTGCAGTAAGCTGTGATCGCATCCCTGCACTCCAGACTGGGCCGCAGAGCCAGACCCTATCTCCAAAAATTTTTTTTTTTTAAAGATTAGAAGATTCGAGGGGCTTTTGCCTGTGACACCCACGGGCAGCGGGACGGTGGCCACCCCCATCAGACGCCCACTCACGATGTTGGCCATCTTGGTGCAGGTCTTGAGTATCTGGATGGCAAAGGTGGAGGTGACATTCTCCACGGAGACGCCATTCACCATGACTATGTGGTCCCCCGTCCTGAGAAAGGAGGGCAGGTCTGAGGGAGGAGGCCTCTTGGGGGCTCCTGGCTCCCACGAGGCCAGGTTCTAGTCCCCAGGCTCACAGAAGCATTTACCCGTTTGGTCTCAGTTTCCCCATCTGTAAAATGAAGCCAAGCGTAGAACCCTCTCTAACTAGAACAGAGGCTGCATGGACACCCGGCATCTTCCAAATCCTCACTCCCCACCTAAGCCCCCTCTTCCTGCCTTCCCGGCCCCTCCTTCCTGTCTGCCACGTTTTCTTTCTCTGAACCTGGTCTCTGATTCTGGGCAGAGCTGATCACCCGTCAGCCACTCAGGGCCCAGAACCATTTGATTTGATCAACATCCTTCTGGCCGGGCATGGTGGCTCACGCCTGTCATTCCAGCACTTTGGGAGGGTGAGGCGGGAGGATCGCTTGAAGCCAGGAGGTGGAGACCAGCCTGGGCAACATAGCAAGACCCCTTCTCTACAAAAAAAAAAAAAAAATTCAGAGAAAATTAGCCAGATGTGGTGGTGCCTGTCGTCCCAGCTACTCAGAAGAGAGGCTGAGGTGGGAGGATGGCTTGAGCCCAGGAAAGTCGAGGTTGCAGTGAGCTATGATCCTGCCACTGGGCCACAGAGCCAGACCCTGTCTCACTCCTCCAGGGCGCAGAATCCTGGGCCTCCTTCCCTCCTGCCAAAAAGGAGTTTCCGGAACCTTGTGTTCCAGATGGGCCCTGGGGCCACTATGACCCCGGGATCTGCGGCAAAGAGCCAGGAAGTGCCTGGGGGACGGCCACGTCGTCCTGTGGCCAGCTCCGAGCCCGGCGTTGACAGAGCGGGTGCCAGGCACGTCCGGCCACCCAGTGGGGGCCCTGGCGGGTCCCTCCCCGGGTCCCTCCCACGCGCCCGCCCCCTGCAGACACTCACTGCAGCCGGCCTTCCGCCGGGCCGCCGGGCACCACGTCAGACACCACCACGGAGCCGCTGGGGCGGTCTCGGCCTCCCGAGATGGCGATGCCGAAGCCCCGGCGGGGGTCCTGGGGGGGGAGACAGAAGGGCTTGTCCACCCCCGACACGGAGGGTCCCCCTCTGTGGGGGGCTGGGCCGCAGCCCCTGGGCGCCCCGGCGGGGAGGCCTCACCTTGGAGAGCGTGGCCGTGTGCTGCTCCCAGATGGTCAGCTCCTCCATGTCGGCCACCTGTCGAGGGGACAGCGAGGGTGGACGTGAGGCCCCGAGGGTGTGTCACAGTGCTCGGGAGTCCCCAGGCCTGGCGGGACGTCCCGCTCTGATGCGCCCATGGTGTGGAAGTTGCTGCCTCTCTCAGGACCTCAGCTTTGCTTCTGCAAGATGGGTCTAAGTCGGTGGTTCTCAAACAGGGTGATCTGGCCCCGGGGTGTCAGGACTGGGGGTGCCCCTGGCACTGGAGGCCCAGCACCCTGCAATGCCCGGGATGCCGCCCCCCCCAGAGAACGATCCAGCCTTGGTGTCCACCATGCCCAGGGGGAGAGGCCCACACCTGTCATCCCAGCCCTTAGGGAGGCCGAGGCAGGAGGATCGCTGGAACCCAGGAGTTCAAGACCCGCCTGGGCAACACAGCGAGATCCCATCGCCACAAGAAATTAAAAAGTTAGCCAGGTGTGGTGGTAGCCATAGAGTGAGACCCCGATTCAAAAATAAAATAAGATAGCCGGGCTCGGTGGCTCAGCCTGTAATCTTGCACTTTGGGAAGCTGAGGTGAGTGGATTGCCTGAGCCCGCGGGTTCGAGACCCGCCTGGGCAACTTGGCGAGACCTCATCTCTACAATAAATCAAAAATTAGCCGGGCGTGGTAGCGCGTGCCTGTAGTTCCGGCTGCTTGGAAGGCAAAGGCGAAGGATCGCCGGAGCCCAGCGGGTCGAGGCTGCGGTGGCCATGAGCATGCCACTGCCTCCAGCCTGGGCGACAGGGTGAGACTCCAACTCAAAAAAACAAAATAAAATAAATCTGATGTTATATTTGATGTCACCAAATCCCCCCGCCATTTTGATTTCCCGGCTTTATTTTAAGAAACAGCCCCCAGGGAACCAGGGAGGCAGGGGGTGCAGGTGGCCTGGACTTGTCCCAGCCAGCCCGGGTTGGGCTCCATGGGTTTCGTCTCCATGGATATGGGTCTTTGTCTAAAACCCTCCAGGGCTCCCCGAGGCCCCAGGGATCAAACCCGGCTACAGACCCCTTGTCATAGTTCACCGCCACACCCTCGCCCCACTGTCCCCTGTGTCTGGGACACCCATCAGGGATATCTGCACAGCTGGCCCCGGCCAGGGAGGTCTTGGCCCAGAGGCCGCCTCCCCAGGAAGCCCTCCGTGACCACCCACCTGACCAACCTTCCTGTCATCCCTGCCTTTCTGCTTTTATTTTATCTTATTTTTTTGAGTCGGGGTCTCACTCTGTCGCCCAGGCCGGAGTGCAACGGCACACTCACAACTCACCGTAGCCTCGACCTCCTGGGCTCAGGGGATGCCTCCCACCTCAGCCTCCCCAGTAGCTGGGACTACAGGTGTGCGCCACCACGCCTAATTGTTTATTTTTTGTAGAGATGGGGTCTTGCTATGTTGCCCAGGCTGTTCTCAAACTCCTGGTCTCAAGCGATCCTCCCACCACAGCCACCCAAAGTGCTAGGATAAAGACATGAGCCACTGCGCCCAGCTACACGTATTTGTTTATTTTAAAACAAGGTGGGGTCTCACGCTGTGGACCAGGCTGGAGGTAATGGCATGATCATAGCTCGCTACAGCCTTGAACTCCTGGCCTCAAGCGATTCTCCTGCCTCGGCCTCCCAGTGCTGGGATTACAGGTGTGAGCCACCGTGCCCAGCCATTACTGATTATTTTTATTCAGGGCATCTAAGACATCTTTAGCCTTTTTAACGATCAGTTGGTGAGTTTCTGGTCTTTTCTCTTAGGCTGTGGGAGGGGGGACATGTCTACGTTTTGGGTACTTGAGGCTGAGGTGATCGGGACCTCCCAAGCCCTGCTTTCTGGGCCTCTGCAGTGCAGAGCCCCGTAATCCCTAGCAAACTCCTATCCACCCCTCACAGCCCCAGTGCCACTGTCTGTTTCCCCAGGAAATGAGTTCTCAACCCCCCAAACACACGTCTGACATCCCTCCCTCTGGTCCTGCTGTGGTTATGGGGGGTGGGGGGGGTACCTGGGATGTCTGTCTCCCCTATACCCTCCCCCCGATCTGGGGGCTCCTGATGGGTCGGACTGGGGGCGGGACCCCAGTACTGGCCCCCCAGGGCCAGGCACGGTGGGGAAGAGCGAGGCATGAGTGAATGGTGGCACAAGAGGCACTCTGGGGCCGGGCGTGTGGCTTCCCCCTGCCATCCCAGCACTTTGGGAGGCCGAGGCAGGAGGACCGCGTGAGGCCAGGCGTTCGAGACCAACCTGGGCCACATAGCAAGACCCCATCTCCACAAAAAACAGAAAAGCGAGCCGGGCCTGGCGGCGCCTGCAGCCCCGGCTGCCGGGGAGGGGGAGGCGGAGGCGGGAGGACCGCCCGAGCCCGGGAGGTGGAGGCTGCGGGGCGCCCTGTCCGCCCTCCAGCCCGGGCGGCGGCGGGAGACCCCGACCCGGCCGGAGAAGTGAGTCCAGGCACTTGGGCCAGGACTCAGCCAGGTGAGTTCTGAGCGCCCCGCCCCCGGCCAGGTGAGCTCCGAGAGGGCGGGGCCTGGGCCTCGGGCCCCGCCCCCGCCGCGCGCCGGACGGCCGCCCCAAGGGGGGCACGTGGCTCCCGGCGGCCGTCGCGCCCCCTCCCCCAACAAAGACGGGGGGGAGGAAAGGGGGGAGCGGGGGGGGGGGGGGCGGACCCGGCGGGAGCCAGAGCCGCTCGGCCCCGGAGCTCGGGCGGCGCGGCCTCAGTTTACCCTTCCAGAGCCGGATCTGAGCCCGGGGTGGCGGCGGCGAAGGGTCCCCACGAGCGCCCACCCCAGCCGCTCTGCTCGTCCCGACAACCCCCGCCTCGGCCTGGCAGTGCGTGTCAACCTCTCCGTACACAGCAGGCGCTCCATCAGTGCAGGTGCCCCCTGCCGCAGCCTCGCCCCGAGGTCGTCTTGGTCGCGCGTGGCCCTCGGGGTCCGCCCCGACCCCGGCTTAAGACGACGACACCAGAGAGGTCCGCTCGCTGGCCCGAAGGAACACAGCACGGGGGGGGCAGGAAAATCGGGGTTGGGACCCAGGTCTGCCGGGTGGAGGAGGCCGACCTTGGGGCCGAGGAGGCTCCGGGAGGCGGCTCTTGGCGGCCAGGGCGGGGCCGGCCTCAGTTTCCCCGCCTGCCACGTAGGCAGAAGCCGCCGGGTGCAGCGCCCGACTCCCGCCCGCCCCGGCCCGCCGCGCCCCGGCCGCCCCCCGGCGGGCCACTCGCCTGGAATCTCACCGCCATGGCCCACCCGGCTCTCCCGCGCCCCGCCCCGTCGCCGGGGGGCCTGGAAACCGTCCCTCGGCCTCCACCCCGCGTCGGGGGAGGGGGCGGGAAGCGCGCTCGCCCCCCGCCGCCGGCGCCGCGGCTCGGGGCTGCACCTGCCCCGCTTCCTCCTCCAGGTCGCCGCCGGCCCCGCCCCTGCCGCGACACGCCCCCGGACGCCGTCCCCGGCCTCCCCTTCGCCCGCCCTCTCGGGATCCGGGCCGCGGGGCGGCCACTCCGGGCCGGGCTTTCCTTCCCGCCGGGGCAGCGGCTGGCGGCCGGGGCCGGGCCGGGCTGCGGGGAAGACCCGGCGGGAAGGCGCCGCGTCCGGAACGGAGCCCGCGCGCGGGGAGGCTTCTCCCCCCGCGAGATGGGCCCATTTTGAGGCGCCCCGGAGGGTCTCCGGGACCAGAAGCTGGGGCCCCCGGAGGCCCCCGGAGCGCGGGGCTGGCCCTTCTCGGGTCGCCTCGCTTCCGGCAGTTTTGCTCCATGCCACGGAGGGGAAACTGAGGCCCCGAGAGGCCAGGCGCGAGGATCCCGCCCCGGGCTGGGCCCCAGGCTGGGGGCGGGAGGGGGCGGGAAGGGGCGGGAGGGGGCGGGAAGGGGCGGGCGGGAGGGAAGTCCTCGGACTCCTGGAGTCAAGGTCGGCCCGGCCTCACCCTCGGGCGGGATTCCAGGATGCCTGAGGTTAGACCTAGGGAGGACTGGCCGGGGTCACCTGGCTGGGCGGGGCCGGAGGCGGCCCCGTCCACCATAGAAAAAGTATGGCCAGAGTGTGGCTGTGCCCCACCCCACCCCGCCCCGAGGTCCAGGGGCAAATCCTGACATAAATGCCCCTTCCCCACCTCATCCAGGCAGGGCTGGGCAGGGAGGGGACCCCAGGTTGTGGCCAGGAAGAAGGACACTCCAGGAGGTCAGGAAAGGCTTCCTGGAGGAGGGGGGCTCTGCGGCTGGGGTTTTGACGATTGATGAAGAGTTTGCTAAGCGAACAAGCAGACTGTACCAACCTCTTCAAGGGCCCCAAAGATGGCTTCTCACCCCTCTCCCCTGAAACCGTATCCCAAACGCTCGATCAGAGACCCCAGCCAGCCAGAGTCGCCCCTTGAAGATCCCCCGAGGCAGGAAACCTTTGCCGAAGACCCTTGCGGGGATCCCCTGGGAGCCTCCGGACTGGGAGGGTCCTAATCCCAGTGCTCTCACCCAGTCGCTGTGTGACCTCAGGCGAGTTCCTTCCCTCTCTGTGCTTCTGCATCTGTAATTGGGGGAAATAACAGCCCCCACGTCCCAGAGGGGTCGGGAGGAGGGAAAGGGACCTTGACTAGGAGTGAAGGACGTGCCGTGTGTCCTCGTGCAAGCCACTCTGCCTCAGTTTCCCCATCTGCGAGTGGGGATGACAGTACCTGCCTCAGCGGGTGACGTGAGTGGACGTGCGGCCCAAGCTCAGAAAGGCCGTTAGTGTCGCAACGTCCCCGGCGACTCTGACTCAGGTGTTTTGTGGACCCTGAAGTAGGGGCCGGGGGCGGGGGGGAGTGCCGGCTGCCCCGGAGGCTGCACCGCCAGGGCTCCGGCAGGCCCCAATCCCTCCAGGACCCCGAACTGACCCAGTGTAGCAACGCCCTTCACCAGCCGAGCATGGCGGCTCACGCCTGTCACCCCAGCGTTTCGGGAGGCCGAGGTGGGAGGATCGCTTGAGGCCAGGCGTTCGAGACCAGCCTGGGCAACGTAGGGAGACCGCGTCTCTGTTAAAAACAAACCAGGCCGGGCTTGGTGGCTCAGCCTGTCATCCCAGCACTTGGGGAGGCCGAGGCGAGAGGACGCCCTGAGCCCAGGGGTTCGAGACCAGCCCGGGCCACTCGATGAGACCTCGTCTCTACAATAAGTCAAAAAAAATAGCCGGGTGTGGTGGCATGTGCCCACGGTTCTAGGTACTTGGAAGGCTGAGGCGGGAGGATGGCCTGAGCCCAGGGGTTCGAGACCAGCCCGGGCCACTTGGCGAGACCTCGCCTCTAAACACATCAAGAAATTAGCCAGGTGTGGTGACACGCGCTTGTGGTTCCAGGTGCTTGGAAGGGCGAGGCAGAAAGACCGCCGGAGCCCAGCAGGTCGAGGCTGCGGTGGCCGGGAGCGGCCACTGCCCTCCGGTCTGGGCGACGAAGTGAGACTCCGACTCAAAGCAAACAACACAACACAACAAAACGCCCTTATCCCAACCAAAGCGACCCTCCGTCAGTCATTCCAGCATCCGGCAGCATCTGAGTCCTGGGAAACCCCGGGCTCTCCACGGGCCCAGCCGCTGGGCTCACCCCCTGCCGTGCCTGGGACACCCCCGAGAACCACCGGCCCCCAACTCAGCCGCGCGAGGCAGAGAGGAGCCCCGCTCAGACCCCCTCCGAGGCCCCACCCCTTTGAGGTACACAGTAGGCGCTCAATACATACTAAAAGAATGAGCCAGAGTTCAGAGCCGCCCTTAGACCTTCTCGGGTTGGGAGGGAGGAAGGGGGTCGCCGCGGCTGTCTCCTCCGGACACCCGCCACTCTGCGCGCACATCCCGTCGGTGCTCAAGAACACTCCGTGGCTCCCCAGTGCCCACCGTCCCCCTCGTGTGCGCTTCCAGGAGTTCGAGGCCAGCCTGGGCAACATCGCGAGACCCCCGTCTCTACAAAAATCAAAAATCAAAAAGCCAGCCGGCCGTGGTGGCGCCTGTAGTCCCAGCTACTTGGAGGCTGAGGTGGGAGGATCGGCTGAGTCCAGGAGGTCGAGGCGGCAGTGAGCCGTGACTGTGTCCCTGCACTCCAGCCTGGGCGACAGAGTGAGACCCCAACTACATTTTTTTTTTTTGTAGAGCGGAGGGGGTCACACTATGTGTCTGCGGCTGGTCTTGAACACCTGGGCTCAAGCAATCCTCCCACCTCGGCCTCCCAAAGTGCTGGGATGACAGGTGTGAGCCACCGCTCCTGGCTTGCTGGGTCCTTTCCCTGGTAGGGAAACTGAGGCCCAGGGCGCGCAGGGTGGCTGGGCTGAGGCCCCTCAGTGAGTCGGGGCCCCCAGGATGGACGGGGCTTGAGGGCTTCCTGGCCTCAGTGGCCAGGAAGAGGAGCTGGCATCCTGTGTGGCCTGACAGGTCTGACCGGAACCCAAGAATGTCTGGGAGCGGCTGCAGCCCCTCTGAACTCGTTTCTTTTAGGGTTTATTGGGCGCCTAATGTGTACACAGGGACGGGGCCCACAGAGCGGAGGAGACGGACCCGTCCCTGCCCTAAAGGAAGCCCAGAAGGCCAAGGTCTTCAGGGGGGACAGACCGTCATTGAATTATCATATATGTAAATTTAAAAGTACAGCCGAGGGCGGGTGCAGCGGATCACACCATACTCCCAGCCGTTTGGGAGGCCAAGGCAGGAGGAATGCTCAGGCCCAGTTCAAGACCAGCCTGGGCAACATAGTAAGACCCCATCTGTACAAAAAATTTAAATTACAAAAATTAGTTGGGCGCGGTGGCGCCTGTAGTCCCAGCTACTGGGGAGGCTGAGACAGGAGGATCGCCTGGGCCCAGGAGGTCGAGGCTCGGTGCACCGTGATGGTGCCACTGTGCCCGCCCAGTCTGGGCCATAGAGCCAGACCCTGTGTCTTTATGTCTGTTTCTCTCTCTCTCTCTCTCTCTCTATTTTATTTTATTTTTTGTAGAGACGAGGTCTCACCAAGTTGCCTGGGCTGACCTCGAACCCGCGGGCGCAGGCCAATCCACTCGCCTCGGCCTCCCAAAGTGCTGGCATGACAGGCTGAGCCACCGAGCCCGGCCTCTATCTCTCTCTTTTTAAAATAGACGCGGGGTCTCACTGTGTTGCCCAGGCTGGTCTGGAACTCCTGGGCTCCAGCGATCCTCCCACCTCGGCCTCCCAAAGCGCTGGGACGACAGGCGTGAGCCCCGGTGTCCGGCCTCAGAAAACCGAAGTGGCGAGTCTGACCTTGAACTGTATTTCTGGGCGGGCTCGAAGGCTGGAGCAGGCGGCACCTAGAGGGTCCACTGAGGTCGCCCCGGGGGGCCCCCAAGGCTGGAGGGACTCCCACTGCCCCAAGCCGGCGACACCGGGGTTCTGTCGTTCAGGCCTGTCCGTCCTCCCCACAGTCGCCACCAGACGGCGCCTGTGAGCCCCCGAGTCGGGCCTCCCGCCTCTGCCCACAGCCCTCCAGGGCTCCCACCGCCCTCGGGCCCGCCCCCACCCCCGGGGGCCTCCCCCGCGCGGTCCGGCCTCTGCACGGCCTTTGCACGGCTGTGTTCCTCCGTCGAGACTCTCCCTCCTCCAAACGTCACTTCGAGGCCGGGCACGGTGGCCCACGCCTGTCATCTCAGCACTTTGGGAGGCCGAGGTGAGAGGATTGCCCGAGCCCAGGGGTTCGAGACCCGCCTGGGCAACTTGGTGAGACCTCGTCTCTACAATAAATCGAAAATTTAGCCGGGCGTGGTGGCGCACGCCTGTAGTTCCGGCTACTCGGAAGGCTGAGGTGGAAGGATCGCCAGAGCCCGGCGGGTCGAGGCTGCGGTGGCCGTGAGCGTGCCACTGCACTCCAGCCTGGGCGACACGGTGAGACCCTGGCTCAAAAAATAAAAATTAAAAAAAGAGAAAAGGACCTTGTATCTATTGTAAAATTTTTTTAAATTTAAACTTATAAGATGCCTTTAACCCACGTGACAAAGTGTGATGCTGCTTACTCGTTACGTTTCTTGTGTCTTGTCTGGCTTCCCCACCAAAATATAAGCCCCACAAGACCAGGAAACGTGGTCTATCTCGTTCATGCTACATCTCCACTGCCCGGTGATTGTGCACTGTGTATGCAGTAAGTGCTCAATAAATGTCCGTCCCTCCCTGGGCGGCCCCCCGCCCCCAGCCTGCCCTTCCAGTGACCTCAACCCATTCCAGAGGGTGTCAGGCTCCTCCCTGAGCAAACACGGCTTCCCTGGCACCCGGCCAGGCCCCAAGAGAAAGAGCAAGATCGCAGACTCCCGCCCTGGACTTTCCCCAGACACGGGCCTCGCGGAAGTGGCGGCCAGAGAGGCAGGGCTTCAGGATGCAGAGGCTGGCACTGCCCGGGGAGGCAAGGGCCATTCTCACGGCCACCCCAGCCTCCACCTCCTGGACCCAGGCAATCCTCCTGCCTCAGCCTCCCAAGTCGCTGGGACTGCAGGCGTGCGCCACCACGCCGGGCTCATTTTAATTTTTTGTCGAGATGAGGTCTCGCTGTGTTGCCTAGGCCGGTCTCAAACTCCTGGCCTCAAGGGATCCTCCCGCCTCGGCCTCCCAAAGCGCTGGGAGGACAGGCGTGAGCCACCGTGCCCAGCCTTCTCTGCGTTGTGCCTCTTGTCTGCCTGATATTTTTAGCTTACTGTGCAGCCCTAGGCAAGTGGCTGCCCTTCTCTGATCCTCTGTAACCTGGGCATGCTCAGGAGCCAGTGATGGCTAACTCCAACGTGGGGTGGGGCGGCCCCCTCTCACCCCCGTGACCGAGAGCCCGTCACCCTCTCTACCATTTCCAGCTCTCAACAGCTCTGTGACGTGGCGAATCTAACTGTGTCCATTTCACGGAGAAGAAGGCGGAGACCCGCACAGGAGGAAGGAGTGGAGGCCGGATCTACCTGACTCCATGGGCATTCCCTCCAAAACCCAGGCAGGCGGGACGGGCAGCAGAGACGTCCCCAGATCCCAAGCGTCCCCTTCCCCAGGGGCCCCAGAGGGACCCCAAATGCCAGCCCTGTCTGTGCCCAGCCACACGAGAGTCCCAGGCCTCCCTGGCCCCAGTGAGTCCCCACCCCAGTCCTGGACAAAGGAACTCAGGCGAAATTGGACACTGGACTCCCTTTGTCCTCCCGCATGGGAGTCAGTGACCCAGAAAAGTCCCCGCCACCGACCCTCCCGAGCCCGGCTCTGGCGCCTGTCTTCCTCCGTCTCTGCCCGTCCTGGTTTCTCCACTGGCAGATTCTGCTCAGAGAAGGAGTCAGGACACACAGGAGCATGCCACCCGGCGCCCCAGAGCTCCTGGACACTCCAGCCGGGAGAATGGGGGTGGGGGCAGTTGTTTGACAACTTGGGGGTCCCTTAAGAATTTCCAGGCCAGGCGTGGTGGCTCACCCCTGTCGTCCCAGCACTTTGGGAGGCCCAGGTGGGAGGATCACTTGAGCCGAAGACTTTGAGACCAGCCTGGGCAACATAGCAAGACTCTATCTCTACAAAAAGTTAAAAAATCAACCGGGCGAGGTGGTTCACGCCTGTGATCCCACCACTTTGGGAAGCTGAGCCCGGGAGTTTGAGACCAGCCTGGGCATCACAGCAAGATCCCATCTCTACAAAGAATATAAAGGAATTTCCGGAGGCTCCAGGCTGGTTCCCCGCCCGAGACCGGCTCCGGCAGCAGGAGGTAACCAGGTCCCCTGCCATCCCCTCCTGCTGGGTCTGGGGGATCGAGGCCGACCCGGGCCCCTTCAACGCCCCCCGCCCCACCTCCCACCAACAATGACCCTTTCAAGTCTGGGCCTGGTGTCCCGGGCAGGCCGCCAGGAGCCGTGCCCGCCTGCCACATAATCCCTTCGAAACTATGTCAGATACCCACGCAGGGGTGTCAGCTTCCTGCTTCCCCGGGAAGCCGGGAGGAGGCGGCCGGGGGTCCCGGGACCCTGAGGTGGGGGCGCCCAGCCTGGACATCGCAGGGCCTCCAGGGCAGGGTGGGTACTCACCTGTCAGGAGGCTGGGCGGCCTCTGGGTGCGGAAGGCAGGCCTGGGCCAGGCACCGGCTGGCCGGGTGGCGGGGAGGGCCCAAGCCTGCGGTCAGGGCTTCCCCTGGGGCTCACCCCACTTTTTCTTCCTGGGGTGACCACAAGCAGCCCGTCCCCGCCGGCGAGACCAGCTCTAGGTGTGTGTGGGGGACCCGGGGTGTGAGGGACCGGCCCACAGGCCAGCGGGGCGTGTGGCTCTGTCGCAAGGTGCTCTCACGTGGGAGCGGCTGGCCTTAACCCCTGCCCGCCCGGAGGCCGGGGACGCCCAGTTCTGCTGCTGCCTGTGTCTGGCCCCGAGAACCGGCACACAGTAGGTGCTCGGGAAATGCTGGTTGGACACGTCCAGGGTGAGTGAGCTCCGCCCAGCTCCCCCCCTCCCCGCTCCTCCTTCTCGCATCTGGAACCTGCCAGCCCTTGCACCTGCTGTGCCTTCTGCCAGGTGCGGTGGCTCACGCCTGTCATCCCAACGCTTTGGGAGGTCGAGCCGGGAGGATCGCTCGAGCTCAGGAGATCGAGATCAGCCTGGGCAGCCTAGCAAGACCCCGTCTCTACGCCAAAATGCAAAAACGAGCTGGGTGTGGGGGCCCCAGTGGTCCCAGATTTTCGGGAGGCTGAGGTGGGAGGACGGCTTGAGGCCAGGAGGTCGAGGCCGCAGTGATCTATGATGGCGCCGTGGCACTCCAGCCTGGGCAATGGAGCAAGATCCCGTCTCTAAAAATGTAAATAAGTCAAGTTATTAAATGGGACGAATAAAATGCACTGGAACTGTAAAAGACATGCAGGTTTTGAAAACTTAATGTGCAAAAAAGGAATCTAGACCAGCTCATTGTTTGTCATATTGATTCCATGTTGAAACAGTCTATTTTTGTTGGTGGTGGTGGTGTCTTGAGTCTCACTCCGTCGCCCAGGCTGGAGCGCAGTGGCCACTCCCGGCCACCACAGCCTCGACCTCCTGGGCTCCGGCGATCCTTCCGCCTCAGCCTTCCAAGCAACTGGAACTACAGGCGTGCGCTACCACGCTCGCTAATTTTTTTTCCTCTTTCTCTTTAATTGTATTTTTATTTTAAAGATGTGGGGTACAATTCTGGGTTAGGTATACGAACGTTGATTTTGCAGGTACCCTGGTGGATGAGGTGTGTCAGCTGATTTTTTTTTTTATTGTAGAGACAAGGTCTCGCCAAGCTGCCCGGTCTGGTCTCGAACCCGCGGGCTCAGGCAATCTGCTCGCCTGGGCCTCCCAAAGTGCTGGGATGACAGATTGAGCCACCCAGCCCAGCCGAAACAGTCTATCTCTTCACGTAAGATAAGGGACGGGCCTCCGTCGCTCAAGCTGGAGGGCAGAGGCACGATCGGCGCTTGCAGTGGCCTCGACCTCCCGGCCTCAAGGGATCCTCCCGCCTCAGCCTCCCGCGCAACTGGGACTGTGCCGGGCTCGAAGCCCTCCTCTGTCTCTTCTAGAACGTCCCCCCACCGAGGTCTCAGACGCTGTCTTGCTCAGACATTGCTTCTCCCGGGTCCTAGGACAGTGTGTGGTACACAGCAGGTGCTTAATAACTCACCCCAGCACAAATGGATGAACGTGTGGACGGGACGGGGGGGGGGGAGTGGGGGTGAAGACGGTAACAGCCACGATGGCCACCAGAGGGCGGTGGAATCCCCCAGTCCCGCCGGCTGTGGTTCCCAGCACAGACTGCAATAGCCACGTTGGCCGCCAGGGGGCGCCAGAACCCACCCATCCGGTCCCACCTGGTCCCCCCTTCCTGGCTCAGACGGTAATGGCCACGACGGCCACCAGGGGCGCCGGAAACCCCCTCCCCCGCCCGGAAACCCCCTCCCCCGCCCGCCCCACCCCACCCCGCCCGCCCTTCCTGGCGCAGACTGTATTAGCCACGACAGCCGCCAGGGGGCGCCGGAATACAGCCCCCCCCCAAGTTGCACAGGCCCTGCGGTTCCCATGCAGAAGGTAATGGCCACGATGGCCGCCAGGGGGTGCCGGACACCCCCCAGTCCCGCTGCACCTGCGGTTCCCAGAGCAGAGGGTAGTAGCCACGATGGCCGCCAGGGGGCGCCGGAACCCACTCCACACCCAGTCACGCCTACCCGGCGGTTTCCTGTGCAGACTGTAATGGCCACAAGGGCCACCAGGAGGCGCCGGAACCCACCCCCCCCACCCCTCCCCCGTCCCGCCTGCCCTTCTGGCGCAGACTGTAATAGCCAAGACAGCCCCAGGGGGCGCCGGAATCCCCCCGCCCAGTCCCAGAATTCCCCCCAGTCCCGCCAGACCCTCGGTTCCCTGTACAGATTGTAATGGCTACGACGGCCGCCAGGGGGCGCCGGAATCCCCCCACCCAGCCCCGCCGCCCGCGGTTCCCGATGCAGACGGTAGTAGCCACGACGGCCGCCAGGGGGCGCCGGAACACCCCCCCCCACACACACACCCAGTCACGCCGGCCTGGCGGTTTCCTGTGCAGACTGTAATGGCCACGAGGGCCGCCAGGAGGCGCCGGAACCCACCCCCTCCCACCCCCGCCCCCGTCCCGCCTGCCCTTCCCGGCGCAGACTGTAATAGCCACGACGGCCGCCAGGGGGCGCGGGAATTCCCCCAGTCCCGCCGGCCCCGCGGTTCCCGACGCAGACGGTAGTAGCCACGACGGCCGCCAGGGGGCGCCGGAACGCGGGCGGCCGGCCCCGCGCGCGGCCTCCGCCTCCCACCCGGGAAAAGGGCGCCGCCGCCGAGGGACGCGGGCCCGGCCCGCCTCGCCGGCCCGCCCCGCCCGGCGCCCGCGGCTTCCCAGTCCCCCGCGCGTCGAGGTCGCCAAGGGGCCCGCGCGTCTCCGAGGGCGGCTCGGGCCGGGTCTCGGGAGCGCGGCCTCCGCACGCGGCCTCCGGACTTGGCCTCCCGCCCCCCGGCCCGCCCTCCCGCCGCGGCTCGCCCGTGGCCTGGACACGTGCTGGCCTTTTCTGAAAATTCACTTCCTTTCGCGAAGCTTATCCATGGTCCGCCCCCGCCCCCCCTTCTAAATGGGGGGGGTCAGGCTAGATCGGGCATCTGAGACCCCTGGGAAAGGGGGTCGGTCAAGTCCAGACCCCACCCCCCATCGCGTTCTGTTGAGGGAAGCCTGGACAGGGCCTGGGAGGCTGCATTTCTTCCTTCCTTCCTTCCTTCCTTTCTGTCTTGTCAAGGGACTCAACCTCCCGGGATCAGGCGATCCTCCCCCCTCAGCCTCCCAACTAGCTGGGACTACAGGCACGCACCACCATGCCAGGGTGATTTTTTTCTTTATTTGGTAGCGATGAGGTCTTGCTCTGTTGCCCAGGCAGGTCTCGAGCTCCCAGCTTCGAGCAATCCTCCCGCCTCAGCCTCCCAAAGTGGCTGTGACCCAGCCGCGAAAAGGAAGGCGGCTCCAACCCAGGCCACGGCGTGGAAGGACTTGGAGGACATCATGGTCCGTGAGACCTCAACACTGAAGGACACGGCCCGTGGGGTCCCACCCCTGGGAGGTTCCTGGGATTGCCAGGTCCAGAGACGGGACGTGGAGTGGGGGAGTGCCAGAGCAGGAGGCGGGATGCAGAGGTGAGTGTTTCACGGGACAGAGGTTCGCCTGGGGGAGAAGGTTTTGCAGAGGATGGTGGTGACCGTCGCACAACCAGGTGAGTGTGCTTAATGTTGCTGAACCGTGCACTTATAAACGGCTAAGGCCAGACACGGTGACTCACACCTGTAATCCCAGCGCCTTGGGAGGCTGAGGTGGAAGGATTGCTTGAGGACCAGAATTCATGACCAGCCTGGACAACATAGCAAGACCCTGTCTCTACAAAAATAAATATTTTGAGAGTAAAAGTGGTGAATATCATATTATATGTATTTTGCCACTTTTTTTTTAAGAATCCAGGAAGAGTTTTTTTGGACACATGCTACCCAGAACTCCCGATTCACCCAGAGTTTGTCTTATTAAAAGATTTAGCCGGGCTCAGTGGCTCAGGCCGTCATCCCAGCACTTTGGGAGGCTGAGGCGAGTGGATTGCCTGAGCCTGTGGGTTTGAGACCGGCCCAGGCAACTTGGCGAGACCTCGTCTCTACAATAAATCAAAAATGAGCCGGGCGTGGTAGCGCGCGCCTGTAATTCCGGCTACTCGGAAGGCGGAGGCGGAAGGATCGCCGGAGCCCGGCAGGTCGACACTGGGATGGCCGTGAGTGTGCCACGGCACGCCAGCCTTGGTGTCAGAGTGAGACCCCAACTCAAAAAAAAAAAAAAATCACAGTTCCATCCCTTGCTAGCTGTGACCAGCAGAAATCATTTAAATCATTCATCATGAAAGACACTGTTAATAGCAACATTTATTAACACCCCATCATGGCCGCAGAGTAAATAACCGCCTAACCGTATCGTTAGTCTCGGCACCATTGTTCTTTAATCACACCGTTACCACGACCCTTCTTAATACACAACAGCGCTGATTTACAGCAGGGCCGTGTGCACGACTTCCAGCAAGGGCATCGCCTCCTGAGCGCCTGTTTCCTTGTGTGTAAGACGGAGGTGATGAGCGTTTCCTCTGGCTGGCTAGCTTTCAAATATTTATTGTTTTCTAGGTGTGAAGTGCTGGGAATAGATCAGTAGTACAGAAAACAAAACCGGCTGGGCATGGTGGAGTGCGCCTGTGGTCCAGCTATCCTGGAGGCTGAGGAAGGGGGATCGCTTGAGCCCAGGAGGCTGAGGCTGCAGGGAGCTATGATCACACCACTGCACTCCGACCTGGGTCACACAGCAAGACCCTGTCTCTAAAAACGATAAATAAATAAAATAAATAGCCGGGTGTGGTGGTGCACACCTGTAGTCCCAGCTAGTCGGAAGACTGAAGTGGGAGGATCGCCAGAGCTCAGCAGGTCGAAGCTGCAATGAGCTGTGATTGTTCCACTGCACTCCAGCCTGGGCCACAGAGCAAGACCCTGACTCAAAAAAAAAAAAAAACTCCCCCCAAAAACAAAACAACTCACAAAAACAAAGGTGTTAACATAAGCCTGGTGATAAATAGTATTACTAATAACTTATTTTATTATTATAAAAGATATCATATATGACAGTTACATGTTACATGTGAACATTGTGTTATAATAACAATGCATTAATCTACTTAATATTTATCAATGTTCATGTAACAGTATATGTAATTTACATATAACATGTTAATACGTAATTTATATTGTGCATAATCACTTGCTATGTTATGATTATTACTCATATTAATATAAATGACACAAGTTTCGTTTACAGTCACATAAATGCTATTTATAGAAGTACACATTCATGACTCATGCTTTATAGGTAACAACAAAACAAGTCATAAGTACAAGTTATACCTGCATTTCTTATTTACTTATTTTTGGGTTGGCGTCTCACTCTGTCGCCCAGGCTGCAGTGCGGTGGCACGCTCCCGGCCACCACAGCCTCGACCTGCTGGGCTCAGGCGATCCACCTCAGCCTTCAAAGTAGTTGGAACCACAGGTGTGCGACCCCATGCTCTGCTAATTTTTTGACTTATTGTAGAGGCGAGGTCTCGCCATGTTGCCCGGGCTGTTCTCGAACCCCTGAGCTCAGGCCATCCTCTCGCCTCGGCCTCCCAAAGTGCTGGGAAGACAGAGCCACCAGGCCCGGCAGTGCGTGTATTATTCATGTGATGATAGATAATAACTTTTATCCATACACATATTACATCTCTTATGCTTATGTAAATGCAAGATAAAATGTGCTTCTTGCGTATGTATTTATATAAGTACAGTAAACATTGCTGTTGATGCCAATGATGCAAACACTACCGTTCATACTTAAACCACCTAAACATTATTATATGCAGTTATGTAAGTATGTGAATGTTATTATATTTCTTGTTAATATAAGAACACATTTTTATTTTTTATTTTTATTTTAGCTTTGAAAGCAGGATTTATTGAGAGCACAGAAAAGCTCCCACAGTGAGAGGGGACCTAACGGGGTTGCCAGGTATTTTTACTGGTAATACAGTAACAGTCAGAGCTGGCCAAAGAGTAGCAGAACGAAAGAAAACACAGATCACGAGCGTGCAGCTTGCAACACGCATCATGAGCGACGGCATGCACGCGTCCTCTGCAACATGACATCACGCAAGCCGCGTGTCCCCGGCGTCCGCCCGCCCTGGCTGCTGCTCCCGGGAGGGAGACAGCCGCGGAGGCGGCGCGCGGCGCTGTCCTCCCACCCCCGGGCGCGCGGGGGCGCTCGAGGCGCGCCGCCCCGCGCCGCGGCCCCGCCCCCGGGCCCCGATTGGCCGCGCGCGCGGCGCGATGACGCACGGGCCCGCCCCGGCCCGCCCCCCGCCCGCCGGCCCCTCCCCCGCGCTCCCGCCGGCGGCGCTTGTTGTTCGCGGCGGCCGCAGCTCGGGTCGCAGCCCCGGGCCCCGCCCGCCGCCGCCGCCGCGCGATGGAGCTGGAGCTGCCGGACGAGGCGGAGAGCGCCGAGGCGGGGGCCGCGAGCTCCGAGGCGGCCTGGGCGGCGGAGAGCGGCGCGGCGGCAGGTAGCGGTCCCGGCCCCGCCCGCGCCCCCCCGCCGCCGTGGGCGCGCCCGGAGCGTGCCGCGGGGGGGCGCCCGCCGGGGTCCCGGCGCCAGGGGCGGGGCGGGGGCGGCGGGGGCGCTGCCCGGGCTGATGGGGGCGCGCGGGGGCGGGGCGCGGCGTCCCGCCCGCCGTCGTCGGGGCCCGGGATGGGCCCCCCGCCGCCCCCGCCGAGGCCGCTCCCCTGAGCCGCCCCGTGGGTGGCGGCCGCCCGGGCGCGGCGGGGGCCGCGGGGGTCCTGGCCCCTCTGCGCCGGCACCTGCCTGCGCGTCCCGGCCCGGGCACCGCCGCCTGCCCTTTCGGGCCTCAGTTTCCCTCCCGAACGAGGAGGGGTCCGAGCGGAGGCCGTTTGGAGGTGCCTGGGGGCCCCGGCCCTGCAAGCAGGGGGGCAGGAGGGCTCTGGTGCCTGTCGCCTGCCGCCCCGCCGCCCGCCGGGCCTTCTCCCTGGACCCTGGCGGGGCTGCCGGGCCGGGCGGGGCCTGGCTCCCTCGTGCCCCCTCTGCCGCGCTCCTGGCGGGGAGCCGGTGCGGGGAGTGGGCCGCCTCGCCCGCCTGGGCCTCCGGCCTGGCTGCAGAGGGGACGGTTCCTCCTCGTCGAGGTCACGGCTCCCAAATAGGAAGTGTCCTCCGCTTCCCCCCAGGCCGCCGTGGCGGGCCTCTCTGTCAGCACCCACATGGGCTTCTCTGCCATTCCTCCAGCCTCCTGGAGCTTCCTTGCCAGGCGGGCCGGGCGGGCCAGGCGGGCCGGGCGGGCCAGGCGAGGCCGGGGTGCTGGGAGTTGGGGGATGCCGGAGAGAATGAGAGGGAGGGAGAGAGACAGAGATGGGGACAGACAGACAGATGGCCAGAGAGACAGAGAGATGGAAAGAGACGGAGACAGAGAAAGGGAGAAACAGAGGAGGAGACGGAGACAGAGAGACAGGAGAGACAGAGACAGGAGCGATAGGCCGGAGGGAGAGTGTGTGCACAGCCCCCTCAGGACACACACCACGTCCTTCCCCAGGGCCATCTGGACCGCTTGGTAGGTGACCCGGTTCCTTCCCACAAGCCAGCCGTCTCCCCCGCTCTTGCCAGCCGTGCTCGGCCAGTCGGCACCAGACGTGGCGGGGAGCTGGGGAGGCAGCAGGCCCCGCTGAGGTTCCTCTCTCGCCCTCACCTTCCGTCGTCAGCCCTGTGACCTGGGCTGGCCCAAGGCAGAGTCACCGAGGCCCGCAGACCACAGGAAGGCCCTGTGGCTGGCGCCTGTCTTATCAGACCCGGGACAAGGCGCTGAGGCTGGGCACGGAGGGTCAGACCCTGCCTGGCCCGGAGATCCCAAACCCGACCCCATGGTCTCTGCTCTCCTCTTCGAGTTCAGAGCCGCCCCCCAGCCCTGGCTCTCCTGGTAAGCGTGGTCGCACCTGGGTGATGCCTGTCCAGGCCTTCTAATATCATGCTTTATTGCTATGGTTACCTCAGTAGAGCCTGGGTCTCCTTGTGTTGCCCAGGCTGGTCTCAAACTCCTGGCCTCAGGCGATCCTCTCACCTCGGCCTCCCAAAGCGCTGGGATGAAGGTGTGAGCACCCTTGGCCGGCCAACCCAGACAGGTCTGAGTGTTCTTTACCAAGGGGGTATCATGCCCACCAGGGCTTCTTTGGCTCCGTGCTGTTGGCCTGCTGGGCCAGGAAATTCTTTATTTTCTGAGCCATCCTGGGCACTGTGGGTGCTGAGCTGTATCCCTGGCCTCCATCCCCTCCATGCCAGGAGCACTCCAGGCATGACATGCACTTGTGTCCCCAGGATTGTCCAGTGTCCCCGGGCAGGGCTACCCATGAGAGTCTCTGCATGGCCTCTGTCCTCTGCAACTTGCTGGCTTTTGCCCGTGGACTCTGGACATCCCCCAACCATCTTCTCTGCTGCACACGGGGCGGTGGCTCAGGGTGGGCGGCTGGAGTTTCCCTGCCTGGTGCCTCCCGCTCGGCACTGGCCGCGTGTGACCTTTCTCTCTGAGCTTCTGAAAGGGGACGAGATGGTAAAGCCTACACAGGTGGGCGTGGGTGTGGCCACCAGCTGCCTGGTGGGCACGGCCACCTCCGTGAGACCTACTGAGGCCAAGGGCGCTTTCCTAGTCACTTTTTGCCGGTGGAGGTGTACCCTCGGTGGCACCTGCAAGTACTCATTTCCAGCAGTTGGAGCCCAGGTTGGGGCCAGGGGGTTGGACTGTCAGTGGGGGTTGCGAGAGCCTTGTTAGAGGGCCCGGGAGAGGCCACCTGTCCCCACTGTGCTGCCGGCTCTGATGTCATCTTCCTTGGTTGTTTGGCCAATCTGGTGGGAGGCGAAACAGCGTCTGGTGGGTGCTCAGAATCTGGTTACTCCAAGCTCTTGGGCCTGGCCCAGAAAAGGCTGGCCAGTGTTCCCTGCGGGCCGTGACCAGCTTTCCTTATAGGCCGTGGCTAGTGTTCCCTGCAAGCTGTGGCAAACTTTGTGGGCCCTGGCTGGCATTCCCCATGGGCCGTGGCTGACGTGTGGGCCGTGGCTGGTGCACCCCATGGGCTGGGGCTGCCGTTCCCTGTGGGCCATGACTGGTCACGTTCCCCATGGACTGTGGCTGACATCCCTTGTGCACCGTGGCTGAGTGAACTGTGGCTGGTGTTCCCATGGGCCGTGGCTGATGCTCCCTGTGGACCGTGGCCGGGTCCCCGTGGGCCGTGGCTGCTGGGTTTGCCACGCTTGCTGGGTTTGCTGCTGGGGCCCCTGGCCTGGCTGTGGGGCTCGGCCTGAGCTGAGGTCTAGAGTTGTCCCAGCCCCTTCCCTGCTGCCGTCCTGTCTCCGATGCCGCAGAACCGTGGGCTCCATACCCAACCCTGCCCCGACCCCCGCACGCATCTCATCTGTGGCAGCTCCTGTCGGCTTCACCTTCAGAACCGGAACCGCTTGCCCCTCCCCGCCTCTGCCTCCCCCTGCCTTGTCCTCCTCCTGCACATGCTGGGCAGCCCTGGCGTCCCCAGGCTTCCCGTGCTCCCCGCAGTGTGTTCCAGAAGGATCCTGTAAAGACTGGCTCAGAGCCCACTGTCCCCTGCCCCCAGCCCTCTGGCTCCCACCTCCCTTGGGGTCAGAGCCCAAGTTCTCCCTGTGGCCTACAGGCCCTGCCTGCCCCGCCCCCCCACCCTACCTCCAGCCGCGGGGGCCTCCTCGCTGTGCCTCCTGCACACCAGGCACCGTCCTGCCTCCGGGCCTTTGCATGACTGTGTCCCCGCAGGGAGCACCTTTCCCCACATCTGTCATCTGCCGCCTTCATGCCTCAGGGTTTTGCTCCTCTTATCCGTGAGGCCCCAACCCTTCCCGTTCCCCACTTTCATCACCCCTGGACACCGTCCTGGGCGACGCTCCTCAGGGTAGGGCCGTGAGTGCTGTGCCCGCCCGTCCTGGCTGGTGTCGGCAGGTGCCTAGAAGGATGTTGGAGGGAGGGGTGGTGGGGAGACCCTGCCAGCCAGCGACACTGAGGGAGGCCCCGGGAGGGGTGGCAAGAAGGCACAGGCCTGGCGTGCCTGCCGGAACAGTCCACGGGGCCACGCGGGGCGCGAGCCGGCTTGGCCTCCTCTGTGGCCACAGCAGGCGGTCTGGGTGCAGGGTCGGGTTCGTGGCGTGCTTCTGAGGACCTTGGTTCAGGTCCGCCCGGCCACGTCTGGGAGGCAATGCCAGGCCTGACGGCTGCAGCCTTGTGTCCAGGAGGGGTCTCAGAACCCGACCCCCTGGCTCATGGCCGGCTCTGTCGTATCCCAGCCAGGGGCACATCCTCCGCGTCCCTTTCTGTAAAAGGGGCGCGATGTTGCCCTTTCTTGCAAGGCTGCATCGAGCGACCAGATGGGTGAAGCCTTGCGAGTGCCGGGCATGCACCCGGCCGGCCGCTGAGGGCTGGATTCTCCCACGTGTCACGCCAGGCAAGCTCAGGTCCGTCAGGTCTGCCATGGGCGTCTGAGTGTGTGGCGTCCACTCCTGTGGTCCTTCAGCCTCCTGGGGACGGGGGGAAGGGGCTCTAGGTCCCGGGTTAAGTCAGCGACAGGGTCCCACACTGCCCATGGAGTTCTGACCGTTGGGGGAGACCTGGGCCTGCAGCGGCCCCTTTCAGACCCTGGCCACTCCAGCGCCCGTCGAGACGTGTCATTGGCACTGGCCATGCCTGCCCAGGCCTCACCTCTGTCTGACCTCAGTGCTGCAGGGAGACTCAGCTCGAGGGCCGAGTGTCACTCTCTGGTCCTTGGCGCAAGACGTCTGCCGACCCTGGCCCCAGCACGGTCCGAGTGCAGAGCGGGGCGCAACTGGCCGTTGTGGCGTTGGCAAGTGACAGGGCCTGCCTTAGCTGACGGTCAGGGAGGGAGGTGATTCGCCAGCAGAGGCCTGGGGTTGAGCCAGCCAGGTGGCGGGATTAGCCGTGCAAAGGCCCTGAGGGAGGCGCGGCAGGAGCAGTGGGCCGGGGACCTGGTGGGCGAGGGGCTGTGGCGTCAGCGTCATGGGGGACTGGGCCGTGGGCTGGACAGCGCCCCACGAAGGCAGAGGTCGCCAGGGACACGAGGGCCTGGGGATTTGGGCCTGAGCCCGGGGCAGTGGCCGGGGCAGAAGCACGGAGGGCGGGGCAGTCCTGGAGCCTTGGGCTCTGGCCAACACCTGCTGATGTGGGGTGAGCAGGGGCCCCCCAAGTCTGGGCCATGCGGCTCGGGGCCTGACCGGGGACAGACGTGCCTGGGCCACCTGAACCGTCTGCTCTGGGCAGGTGATTTCTCCTTTTCAGGAAAGAGTTATTTGTACAGACGAAGTCTTGAAGTCTCAGCCTCAGGCCAGCCTCCCACCTCAGCCTCCCGGAGTGCTAGGATGACGGGCATGAGCCCCTGCACCAGCTCTGTTTTCCCTCAAAACAAGAGCAGCTGGTGTTCTGAGGACCCAGCAGGACAGGGATTGACGAGACGGGGAAGCTGCACGACCCAGGCATTTACAGATGGGGAAACTGAGACTCAGGAGGGTTCTGAGGTGACCCAGAGTGGGCCATGGCCTCCCTGCCCTCTGCATCCTGCCTGGACCGGGTGGGTCGTGCCCCCACGGGGATTTGCTGGCCCGGCCCAGCTGGATGTGGGGCCCGCGCTGGTGGCCGTGCTTGGGGATTACCACCCTGGGGATTAGTGGAGCCCCAGGACCTGCCTGCATGCTCCTGCAAGGCCAGCTGGGAGAGGGGAGGAGGGCTGTGTGGGGGTGGCCATGGCCCTGGCTCTGTTCCCCTTTCTGCATTCAGCCCACCGGGCACCTCTCCAGGAGAGCGAGCAGTGCAGGCAGCGTCTACACAGCACTCACCCGGGTGTGCTCCGCCAGGGGCGGGGGGCTGGTCACAGGGTTGAGGTCCTGCATGAGCTCTGGGGTGGGGGTGAGGCGTGCAGACAGCAAAGGAAGGGAAGCAGAATGGATACGGGGAGGTGGGTAGATGGGAGGAGGCATGCAGAGATGGGGGGAGAGTTGAGGCAGAAGCACAGCCATGCAAAGGCCCTGGGGCAGAACTGTGCCTGGTGTATTGGAGGCACAGCTGGGAGGCCCGAGGGCAGAGGGCGGGTCCTGACTTGGGTGCTCACAGGCTGCTGGGAGGAAGACAGACTCGGGGTGAGGGGAGCCAGGACCCGGTGGGAGGACTGACTGGATGAGCTGCGAGTGACTGGGTGGCAGCTGGAAGCAGAGGCCGCGGGACCCCGGACAGGGGGAGAGGCCAGAGGGAGTGTCCTGGCCACTGGAAGGATGGGCGCCCTCAGCCGAGGTGGGAGCAGGGGGGCAGGCCTGGGGCCAGTGGAGCCAGCATGGCTGTGCTGACCAGGGACCCTGGAGCCCCCATGGACCCTTAGAGCCAAGGCTGGGGGGCTGGGGGGGCGAGTTCAGTCGTGTGGCTCTTGGCAGGTTGGCAGTGGGCGAGGGGGTATGGGCAGCAGGCGGCCCAGCCAGTTCGTGCCTCAGTCTCCTCAGTTTGTAGGGCAGGGTCACATGACGATCAGGTGAGTGCGTGAGAATGAAATGCCCGGAGCGGGGCTGGCCCTGGTGAGCGCCAGGAGGGCTTGGGGAGGGGGGCTCAGCTTGCTCCCCTGCATGTGGGGTGGGGGGCAGGGGCCCTGCTTTCCCAGGGCAGCCTGGGTGCTGAGGGTCCCTGTGTGACTGCTTCACCATCTAGCTGTCCCGTCCTTGGGAGGGCAGGTGTCCCTGGCAGAGTGGCCAGCCCTGCCGAGGGTCCCCCTGCCGCGGGCATTCCCACGTGGCCCCAGGTGGCGGCTGCCATCCCCTGGTGTGGCCAGTCACCAGGCAGAGGAGGAAGGACACACGGTGTTGTCACATGCACTTCTCAACGAGCCACTGGGATCACACGTGCATACACGTACACACACGCTTGCATGACCACTTGCCTCCGCGGAATCGGGCAAGCATGCCCCATGCGGGCCAGAGGGCACGGGGCACTTGGAGGACAGCATGCGAGCATCCGTGTCATATTGTGGCCGTGCCGTGGCCACCTGGCGCCACACTGTGCTTCTGTGCTCTGGTGTTGGGGTGCCGGGTGTTTCTACGTTTAAAAAATATCTTCTCCCTCTTTCGCTCACTTAGCCCTGATAAATGATGCCGTGTGCCCCTGCAGACTGGCACCTCCGAGTGGAATTGCCAGGGTGAGGGCTCCGAGCTCTGTCTCTCGGAATGGTGGTACCTGTGTTAAGATGCATGGGGGACTGGGCATGGCGACTCACGCCTGTTTTCCCAGCACTGTGGGAGGCTGAGACAGGAGGGTCGCTGGAGCCCAGGAGTTCAAGACCAGCCTGGGTGACAGAGCATGACCCCAATTCAAAAATCAAAAAAAAGTACGCTGGGATTTGTTTTAATCATGTCGGGGAGACCAACAGTGGGAGTCGACTGCCCCAGATAAGGTCGTTTGAGGCCAGGTGCAGCGACTCAGGCCTGTGATCTCCTGCACTTTGCGAGGCCGAGGTGGGAGGACCGCCTGAGCCCCGAATTTGAGGCTGCAGTGAGCTAAGATCATGCCGCTGCACTCCACTCTGGGTGACAGAGCCAGACCCCAACTCAAAAAATAGTTGAGTCACTGCGGCTTTCATGGGGAGGATCAGGCCAGGCGGGTGGGCCCCTCTGAGTGCACCTGGGATGGGCTAGTTTGATTTGGGGGCTCCTGGCTGTGGGGCGGTCTCAGCTGGCCAGGCCCCCGCCCTCGGGTGGCCAAGGACAGGGGACTCTGGATGTGGCCCGAGAGTTTGCCCAGGCGTGGCTGGGGTCTCCCGTGTGCTTGGAGCCTCAGGAGTCAGGCAGAGACCTGACCAGGAAGGACTGCCCCTACCCAGGTCCACGGGGCCCGAGACGTCAAAGAGTCAGAAATCAGAAAGCAAGGCTGCATGTGTTCACAGGCGGACACTAGGCAACCCCGGGCAGAGTTGCGGCATGGATTTAGCACGGATCGGAGAGAAGCTCTCCGTGTCCCTTCTCCTTTGTGGCGTTTCCTCTTTGTCTTCTGGAACTTGGGTTTTCACAGAGGGAGCAGAGACCACAGGAGCTGAAGGGACTTGGCCCCGAGCCACACAGGGGCCTCCCTCCCGCCAGCCCCATCGCCATCTGTGTTTTTTTCACAGCTGGAACATGCAGCGTCACCGCCAGGGAGACAGCCTCCTTGGCCCTGCAAGCTCTGGGGCTCCAGCCTCCATTCTTCCCAGCCCATCTTTCTTTTTCTGAGTTGGGATCTCACTCCATGGCCCAGGCTGGAGGGCAGTGGGACTATCTGGCTACCGCAGCCTTGACCTGCTGGGCTCAGGCAATCCTCCCACCTCAGCCTCCTGGGTAGCTGGGACTACAGGTGCCACCACACCTGGCTAAGTTTTTGCATCTTTTTTTTTTAAGCGTTGAGATCTTGCTATGTTGCCCAGGCTGCTCTCAAACTCCCGGGCTCAAGTGATCCTCTCGCCTCAACCTCCCAAAGTGCTGGTATTATAGGTGTGAGCCACTGTGCCCAACCCCATTTTTTTTTTTTTTTTTTTTTTGAGTTGGAGTCTCACTCTGTTGCCCAGACTGGAGTGCAGTGGCCGCTCCCGGCCACCGCAGCCTCGACCCGCTGGGCTCCGGCGATCCTTCCGCCTCCGCCTTCCGAGTAGCCGGAATTACAGGCACGCGCTACCACGCCCGGCTGATTTTTTGATTTACTGTAGAGATGAGGTCTCGCTGCCCCGGCAGGTCTCGAACCCGCGGGCTCGGGCAATCCACTCACCTCAGCCTCCCAAAGGCGCAGGATTACAGGCTGAGCCACCAAGCCCGGCCCCATTTTTCTTAATGATGTGTTCATTTGTTTATTAATGTTTTTTTTTTCAACCAGGAGCATAGATTCCGATTGGCCTGAACAGTTGCTCCTGTTCCTTCGTTTAACCACACACACTTCAGGTAGAACTCCCACCTTATATTCCAGGAGCTGTACAGTTGGGTATTTCCTGTTTTATAGTTATCGGTCTTCTTGTTGATTTGTGGGAGCTCTTACATCATGAACACTAGATATTTATCTATGATACAAATGCACATACCTCTTTTCTCATCTTTTCTTGTGATGATCACTAACACCAGCTGGATACGGTAGATCAGGCCTGTAATCCCAGCACTTTGGGAGCTGGAGGAGAGAGGATTGTCCGAACCCAGGGGTTCAAGACCAACTTGGGCAACTTGGTGAGACCTTGTCTCTACAGTAAATCAAAAAATTATCTGGACATGGTGGTGCATGCCTATAGTTCTAGCTACTTGGGAGGCTAAGGTGGAAGGATCACCTAAGCCCAGGAGGTTGAAGCTGCAGTGGCCGCGAATGTGCCACTGGACTCCAGCCTGGGTGACAGAGTGAGATGCCGACTCAAAACAAAAACACCTAGCAGTGTTTTTATTTCTGTGTGATCAGGATAATCCTTTCCATTTTGGTGTCCCAGATGGGACAGGCTTCTCTGGTCTGAGCTTCTGGTCATAACCCTCTGGGACCGCCGCCATTTCCTTTCTTCCATGTTTGAATTTCTGCTGGATTTGGAATGTACCCGGTGTGGGGCGGGGGGTGTCGGGGCTTAGTGGATCCGGGCTTTTCGGGCTCCTCTGTCCCCATGGTGCCTTCTGAATGGTCTGTGCCTTCCCGGCTACTCGAGATGCCCCTCCATGCCCTGCAGAGTCACCAGTCTGTGTGGCCAGTCTGTTTCTGGACATCTGTTCTGTTCATTCCTCTGCCTGTGTCTTCGTGCAAGAGGCATATCTTAAAGTACAAGTAACAACGTGCTCACAGTAAAAAAAGGCAGCCACGCTGGGCTCGGTGGCTCAGCCTGTCATCCCGCGCCTTTGGGAGGCTGAGGTGAGTGGATTGCCTGAGCCCGCGGGTCCGAGACCCGCCTGGGCAACTTGGCAAGACCTCATCTCTACAATAAATCAAAATCAGCCGGGCGTGGTAGCGCGTGCCTGTAGTTCCAGCTACTCGGAAGGCGGAGGCGGAAGGATCGCCGGAGCCCAGTGGGTCGAGGCTGCGGTGGCCGGGAGTGGCCACTGCACTCCAGTCTGGGCGACAGAGTGAGACTCCGACTCAAAAAAAAAAAAAAAAAAAAAAAGGCACCCAGGCGTGTAGTCAGTAAAGAGTGAGCATCCACCACCCCCATCTCCACGGAGGTGACGGCTGTACCCTGATGCAACCTGTGTTATTCATATTATGATGATTTTTAAAAAAATCTTTGAGTCAGAGTCTCATTCTGTCACCCAGGCTAATTTTTTGTTTTTTGTAGAGATGAAGTCTCACAATGTTGCCCAGGCTGGTCTCAAACTCCTGGGCAAAAGTGATCCTCCCTCCTTAGCCTCCCTGGGTGCTAGGATCACAGACATGAACCACTGTGCCCAGACGATGTTATTGTTAATATTTTCTTTTGAAAACTTTTTTTTTTTTTTTACATTGAATGTGGGTGTTTGTTCAATGGTTTTTTTTGTTGTTGTTGGATGTGGGTGTTCAGCTGTTTTTCATTGGATATTTGTGTTTAACTTTTTTTCATTAGATGCAGCTGTGTGTTAAACTGTTTTACTTTGGATCTTCTGAAAACTTTTAAGGTAGCTGGACGTGGTGGCTCATGCCTATAATCCCAGCACTTTGGGAGGCAGAGTTGAGGGGAATGCCTGAGTTCAGGGGTTCCAGACCAGCCTGGGAAACTTGGTGAGACCTCGTCTCTACAATAAATAAAATAATTAGCCGGGCATAATGGCTCGTGCCTATAGTTCTAGCTACTTGGAAGGCTGGGGGGAAGGATCGCCTGAGCCCACCGGTCGAGGCTGTGGTGGCTGTGAGCATGCCACTGCCCTCCAGCTTAGGCAGCAGAATGTGACTCCAACTCAAGAAAAAAAAAATTAGCCGGGTGTGGTGGCACGTGCCTGTAGTTCCAGCTACTTGGGAGGCTGAGGCGGAAGGATCGCCTGAGCCCAGCAGGTCGAGCCTACAGTGCCCGTGAGCATGCCACTGCCCTTCAGCCTGGGTGACAGCGTGAGACTCCAGCTCAAAAAAAAGCAAAACAACTTTTAAGCATGTAAAAAAAGTGGCAGGAACGCTATGGTGCACGCCGCCAGCCTTCACCAGGACCCTTCACCTGCTGGGCTTTGCTGCATGGCTGTCGGCTCTGTGTGTAGGTGGAATCCTAGCAGGATTGTGTGTGTGTGATGGCTGGGCCGTTTGAGAGTCACTTGCAGGCATGATGTCTCTTTGCCCCTGAATACCTCAGGACAGTCGAGTCTCCTTATCTGTGGTAGTTGTGGTCTTTCTTTCGAGGTGAGGTCTTGCTGTGTGGCCCTGGCTCGAGTGCTGTGGCTTGGTCACGGCTCGCAACCTCGAGGCTCAGGCAACCTTCCCACTGTGGTTTTGTTTTTTAAGTCGCGGCCATCACCGAGAAGCACACGGTGGCCGTTAAACACAGCTGGAGCCCTGCAGTCCCCCGTCGCGGTGAGCTCCCCGTCACCCACCCAGCTCAGTCCCCAGCCTGAGCAAAGCCTCTTGCACCCCAGCCCCTTTGCAGTGCTTGGGCGGCCTCCCGGCCTCAGGGGCCCTGCACTGTGCTTGGGACGCTCTAAACCGCAGAAGGACCTGTAGCAAAGCACAAAGGCACAGAAACAGTGGCGGTGTGTGGCCAGGAGGGGGTCGCGCAGTCACTGTGCGAGACCAGGCGGCGGCGTGCGGCCCTCTTGGCCTCAGCCCGCATGCGGCAGTCCGCCTCCCCACTCAGGTCTCCCTTCTGGCTGCCAGGCCCTCATCCCGGCAGGTGCGGGTCCCGAGCCCCTGGGGCCCTGTGGCACCGCTGAGGCCCCCACCACCCTGTACCCCAGTGTTTCCCAGCCCCTGCTAGGGGGTGTCCCTCAGGGTGGCCATGTCCCATGAGTGGAATGCTGGACGCGTGGGGGCTGGGATGTCCGAGGGGTGGCCATATCCCCAGCCCTAGGAGCACCCGCCTCGGCTGTGCAGGGACATGGTGCAGGGAGGTGGCCGGGTGGCCGTGGCCCCCACACAGACCTTTGGTGATGGCTGCTGGCCCTGCAGCTTCCTGGGGGACCCGGCTCCCCAGCGACCTTCCTTCTCTGCGCCTACCCCGCCCTCCCAGGCCTACCCGCCACCACAGCCCCGCCTGGGCTCTGACGGCGGCAGTCACACGGGCCCCTCGGGACCATCCGGCGTGGCTCCCAAGCTCCAGGTTCATCCAGTACCCCCCACCCTCCATGGCTTCCTGTTTACACCCTAGAGCGGTGGGGACATGTGGTGGCCTCCCTGCCCTGGCCGACTGGCTCCGGTGGCTTTTGCTTTCTTTTCCCTCTTTGGAAGGCATCACGTGTGCAGGCACGACGGAGCCGTGCAGAAGGGAGTGGCGTCCCTTTCCTCTGCCCAGGATTCCCGGGCCCGTCCTGCTGCTGCGTCTCCACAGCAGTCACAGCCCGCTGTCGTGTGGGCATGCGTCCTTGTTCTGCATGTGGACATCTTCCCTGCGTGCTTGTGTGACAGTTTGAGCCATAACCTGTGCAGCAAACGTGTCACCTGAGCGTAAATGTGCTGGGGTGAGGGCCTTGTGCAGTCTTTGCCTCTAGTTCCAGAACATTCTCATCACCCAAAAGAAGCCCTGTCCCCATCACCTGTTACTCCCCAGCCCCTGGCACCCACGAGTCCATGTCCCTGCTCTGTGGACTGGCCTGTTCTGGACACTTCATAGAAATGGAGCCTTTGGGAGGCTGAGGTGAGTGGATTGCCTGAGCCCGCGGGTTCGAGACCCGCCTGGGCAGCGAGACCTCATCTCTGCAATAAATCAAAAAATCAACCGGGCGTGGTAGTGCATGCCTGTAGTTCCGGCTACTCGGAAGGCTGAGGCAGAAGGATTGCCGGAGCCCAGCAGGTCGAGGCTGCGGTGGCCGGGAGCAGCCACTGCACTCCAGTCTGGGCGACAGAGTGAGACTCCAACTCAAAAAAAAAAAAAAAAAAAAAAGAAATGGAGTCATACTGTGTGTCCTGTCCATCCTCAGGGTCCGTCCATGCTGTGGCCTGTGTCAGAGCCTCCTTCTTTTTCATGGCTTGGTCATGTTCCACGTGTGGACAGGCCATGTCATGGTGACCCGTCACCCCTCAGTGGGCACAGGCTGTTTCCACCCTTGGGCTGGTGGGGATGACACTGCCTTGAGCGTGTGTGTGCACATCTCATGTGGACGTGGACTCTGCCACCTAATATGTGGGACTGCCGGGTCATGGGGAAACCTGGGTGCAGCCGCTTGGGGAACTGCCAGACTGTTCCAGGCGGCTGCACCGTCTTACATCGCACCAGCAGATGTGGGCTCCCAGGTCCCCCTCATCCTCGCTATCACCTGTTATTGCTTGTGTGTCTTTCCGGCATCCTGGTGGGGTAAGGAAGTGTCTCATGGGGGTTTTGATTGTTGCTCTGGTGACTGATGATGTCGAGCATGTTTCACGTGCTTCTTGGCCACTTTTGTGTCTTTGGAGAAATGTCTGTTCAGGTCCTTTGCTTTTTTTTTTTGAGTTGGGGTCTCACTCTGTTGCCCAGGCTGGAGTGCTGTGGCGTAATCATAGCTCACCACAGCCTCAACCTTCTGGGCTCAGGCGATCCTCCTGCCTCAGTCTCCCAAGTAGCTGGGACAGGTGCCATCACGCCCGGCTAATATTTTTATTTTTCGTAGGGATGAGGTCTTGCTCTGTTGCGGAGGCTAGTCTTGAGCTCTTGGGCTCAAGCGATTCTCCCGCCTCGGCCTCCCCATGTGCTGGGATGACAGGTGCGAGCCACCGTGCCCAGCCCTCTGGTCATTTTTTAGTTGGGTCGTTTGATCTTTACTGTTGAGCTAGAAGCGTCAGGTATTTTGGACACCAGTCCCTCACTAGAGACGTGATGGACAGATCTCTCCTCCCGTCCTGTGGGCTGTCCTTTAGCTTCCTGCTGTGAATTTTGATGAAACCCCGTGCATCTGTTTTTCCTAGGACTGCTGGTGCCTTTGGTGGTGTGTCTGCTCTGGGTGTCGTATCCAGGGTTACGGATGCATACCTGTGTTTCCTTCTAAGAGTTTTGCGGTTTTAGCTCTTAGGCTCACTTAGATTCTGGTTGTGTTTTGAGTTAACTCTCACGTATGGTGTGAGGTAGGGCCAGCCTCGTTTGCCTGTAGAAACCCGGTTGTCTGGCCCATTTGCTGGAGAGACTCTGACCCCTTGAACTATCTCACCCTTGTCGAAACCCCTTGAGTGTTTGGGTTCATTGCCGGTTTCTCAGTTGGTCTATTCTGGATTGCTCCATCGATCGACATTGCTCCTTCTCCCACACTGTCTTGATTACTGTGGCTTTGTAGTAGGTTTTGAAATGGAGAAGGAAGTCTGAGTCTTCCAGCTCTGTTCTGCATTTAGCCTGTAACACGCTAAGTCTCTCTCGGCTTCTGTTCTCTGTTGATAGAGATTAGTAGGCTGGGCACGGTGGCTCATGCCTGTCATTCTAGCACTTTGGGGGGCTGAGGCAAGAGGATCACTTGAGCCCAGGATTTTGAGTTTCAGCTCTATGAAAAAAATTTAAATTAGCCAGGCAGGGTGGCGCCTGCGGTCCCAGCTACTCGGGAGGCTGAGGTGAGAGGCTTGCCTGAGACCAGGAGGTTGAGGCAATTGAGGCCACTGCACTCCAGCCTGGGTGACACAGTGAGATCTCAATTCAAAAAATAGATAGATAGATGGATGAGTGCTGCCACGCTCTTTTATCAGGCGCTGTCTAACAGCCCATCATGTACGTGCATTCTGATTATCAACTGGGGGGCAGGTAAACAGGTTAGGCGTAGTTTTTCTAACCCAGGGTTAGGAAGCTTTTCCTCTTGAGGGCCAGGCGGTAAATCTTCTAGGTGTCAAGGCCCAGCTGGTCCCTGTCACAACTGCTCCACGCTGTCATTGTAGTGCAGAAGCGGCCATAGACACTTTGTGGACAAATGGCTCTGGCCTGGTTCCAATAAAACTTTATTGACAAAAGTGGGTGGTGGGCCAGCCTGGGCCCTGGACTGCGGTTGGCCAGCCCCTGCTCTGCGTGGCCTTTGGCTGCTGTAAACCATTCTGCACAATTGGGGAGCCTCCTTCCTTTGTGCTGTGTTAAAGTTATCTGGGAGAAAGTTGTTCTGGAAGTGGAATTGCTGGCTATAGGTACACACATCAGTGATGTTGTTACCAAGTTGTCTCCTGGTGAAGGAAGGCGAACATCACCCCCTTGTCCTGTGTGAGGACCTGTCCTCCCCCGCCAGTGATGACGTGTGAATACCTGTCCCCCTCTTGCTGGTGGTGACGTGTGAGGACCTGTCCCCCCTCCTCGAGTGACGAGCATCCCGGCGCTGGCCTCGAGTCTCTGGTCAGCGGGGCTGCATATGTTTCTGGAATGTTTGACGGTGGTTTCTGTCCCCTCGCCTGTTTCACCAATGGCGTGGGTTAACACGTCCAGAGAAACCTCATTTCTGTGAGTGAAAATGACAAGACGTTTATTCCGAACAGCAGCCAAGGGCGTGTGGTGCAGAGGGGACCCTGTCCCAGCATGGCGCAACTGCGGGACCCTCGTGGCGCAGGGGCTTGGGTCCTCTGAGTGGATCGGAGGGTGGGTCCTGGCGGTCAGGGACCGTGCTGTGGAGGACACCACCTGTGCCCTTGTGCCCTGTGACCGTGGGCAAGTGGGGGCTCTCTCTGGCACGTTGACGGGCGGTCACAGATCGCGTGGCTCCAGAGGCTTCTGCAGCCGTGCGTGTGTGTCGGTGTCCCGGGCACGCTGGGTGGCTCCTGCCCTTCAGCTGCCGGCCCTCAGGTGACCTGAGTGGCCGCATCACCTGCCAGCAGGTCCCCGTGGCCCCTTGTTCCCTGGCCGATCACGGGGCTCCCGTCCAGACGGATGTCACCTCTGCTCATCCAATTAGCCAGTGTGGCCTTGAGTCCCACCCACTGGGAGGGGAAGGACGGCCACCCCGGCTCTGAGTCCCATCCTGTGTGAGCCTGGGCCGGATGGCGATGCGCGTCTGGGTGCCACTCGTGAGAGGGCGCAGGCCATCATCAGGGCTCAGCGGTGGCTGTGGTGGTCAGCACAGCCCCGCAAGGGGCAGCTGTTTCCACCCTCCTGTCCTTGCTGCGGAAGCCCTAGGTCCTGGTGGGAGGAGTTGAAGCTGCGGGCTCCGGGAGCACAGACCTGCCCCCAGGGCCTTTGCACAGGCCGTGCCAGCTGCCCGGGAGGCTCCTCTGGCTCTTAACCCAGCTGGTTCTTTCTGTCTTCCCCTCCCATCAGCGTGGCGTGGCAAGGCATAGATTAGGGCCTGGCCTTCCCGAGTCGGGCCCATCCACCCCACGTGTTTGCTGCGTGTCCTCAGGCAAGTGATCTGACCTCTCTGAGCCTCAGTGTCCACTCTGTAAAATGGGAGCACTGACAGTACCTATCTTTCAGAGCTGTTGGGAGGATGAAGTGACTACCGTGGGGGTGTCATAGGGAGACCCAGGCGCACCCATCTGCTGTGGCCGCACACCTGTGTGTCTGAATGTGATTGAGTTGACATTCTGTTGACACAGCATCATAATATCCCTCTTCCTAGCCTCAGTCTCCCCCTGGCATTCGGGGTGTGGAGGGGAAGGTAATGCTCCTGCTCCACAGCTCCAACTGCCGGGGTTCCCTGTGATGAATTGCACAGCTTCCTCCACGCATCCCTCCAAGCTTTCTCCTCCTGCAGGCGTCCTGTGCCCAACATTGGGTCGGCTCGGTCTCCTGGGGAGCCAAGGAGCAGTGGCCTTGCCTCACAGAGCAGCCAGGGTGCTCGCCTCACCAGCCCCCACAGATGGGCTGCAGCGTGACATGCCGGAGGGCCAGGGACAGGACGAGAAAGGGGTGACTGGGAGAGCCGAACTCCGGCTGGCGGTCACCAAGGAGAGAGGAACTGGGGGGAGGTGGCAGCCACAGCGTGTCCCAAGGCCCTGGAGCTCGAGGGAGCCAGAGCAGCCCCGAGAGGGCGCTGGGGCCGGGTGAGTGGGGGGCGGTGAGGTCATGCGGCCTGTGCAGCTGGTCCTGGGCTTACCCTGACTCCAGGAGCACAGAGCCATGGGTGCTCTGTGGCTGGCTGCTGATGGCGGCTCTAGCTTGAAAGACGCCCTGTGTCCCCACGAGGGGTGGCTGGACGTGGCTGGTGAAGACACTGCTCCTGAGCGTGGAGGTGGCCATGGGGTCGGGGTGCTAGTTGTGGGGGTGGCCGGGGCACCGGGACGGGCAAGTGCAGGCTGGGCCACGGCTTCCTCTGTGCCACGGCTTCCTCTGTGCCACGTCCAGCCAGAAGAGCAGGCAGCCACCGCCCAGTGCGGCTAGCAGGGGAGGCATGCGCCTCTGTCCTCCTACCAGGTGACAGCTGGTGTCTGTGCCAGGAGCTTTGTCCCAAGGAGCCCAGACGGGAGGGGACAGGTGGCCAGGTGGCTGCTGGACGCGAGGCCGGCACTGGGAAGTCTGTGGGGCCCAGCTCCGTCTGGAGGTCATAGCCACGGACGGCGCCAGTGAGAATCCCCTGGTCACACGAGTTGGGCTGGCTGGGGCTGGCAGGGTGGGTCTGCGGGATGGGGCGTGGCGTCTCCAGGGTCCCCTGCAGCTCATGTGCTGGGAGACCCCGAGATTGCTGGCACCGTCTGCAGGCCTCGCGGAAAGGAATTCTGAGTACGACTTCCTAGGAGGTGGGTGCCATTTGGACCCGTTTAACATGTGGGGAAACTGAGGCCCAGGAAGGCTGAGACTTGGCCAGGTTGGGGCTCCCGTGTGTCACCTCAAGAGCAGGCACTGTCCAGTCTCTGAGGACGCGAGCTTCCTGGTGGCTAGAGTGGAGAGAGAAACAGGACCAGCAACAGCTTGGCAGTGAACAGAGCATGGTGTTCCTGGTGCTGCGTCCCTGTGCCTCTGTGCTCCATGGTGGCTCGAGCTTATGCGACACCTTTGCCAAGGTGAGGCGTGTTCCGTCTGCCCTCTCTCACCCCCGCACTCCCCTCCCCACTGCTGTCGAGGACAGGGTTGGGGTTGGAGCATGCTGTGTGCAGCCCACTCTCCGACAGTCTGCATACACGGGATGGGGAAGGGGCTGGCTTGGGAGCCTGCTGGGCTTTAGGGCCGAGAACCAGCCCCCAGCCCCAGGGCTTATCATGTGCGTGGCCTCAGTCAGGTGGCTTCACCTCAGAGCGTCTCTGAAAAGCATGCCGAGCGCTCCTCCCCATGGCTGCCCACGCTTCCCACACGGCCTGGGCCGTCATGTGCCCTGAGTCCCTGCTGGACGACAGGTGCTGCCTTTGGACTTGCCCAGACCACAGAGCCTCGGCCTTCCCGGCTGTAAAGTGGGTCCAAGGATGATTGCCTCACGGGGGCATTGAGGGAGGGAGACACGGCTTGCTGAGCGAGCACCAGTCCCGCTTGGGGGTGCGGTGGCTTTTTGTTACCAGAACTTCAGACAAAAGACAAACACAGGACAGTGCAGTTGGACGTATTTTACCATGAAACGTGATGTGCACCCCATACCCCGACCTTGTCCAGGGCTGGATTCGCTCTTCGTGGGGTTATTCCACCATCCCAGTCTCTAGAACAGGGTCTCCCTGGGCTCTGTGGACACCGGCTGGATGGGTCTCAGGTGGGCATCCGGCCTCGCCCCAGTCAGGGCACCACAGATGTCCCCAACATCGCCCAGTGTCCCCCCGGGCAGGAGTGGCCCTGACGAGGCCGCCTTCAGAGCAGCCCCGCCTCCTCCAGCCCTCAGGCCTCATGGAAAAAGTCTGCCGCCCCCTGACTTGAGGGATTAGCAAAAAAAGATGTTTGACCCACGCAGTGACACGTTGGAACCTTTCATGTGACCCTGCTCTTTTCTGGGCGTTTAAAATCTCTCCTTATTAGATGCTATATTTAGACAAACACAGTCCTCTCCAAAGCATTTTATCCCAAAATAGGGCTGCCGGCACCCAGGCAGCACTCACCGAGTTTAGCTGGGGTGACTGAACAAGTGAACTAACCACGGAACATTGCTTGGGGGGTTGGTTCCTGGGGAGAATTTTTAATTCCTCACCTGACGTCGTCCACCACTCCAGGTGGCTCAAAGTGACACCTGTAGGATCAGAAGAGGCCTGTGCGGCGGCTCATGCCTGTCATCCCAGCAGTTTGGGAGGCCGAGATGGGAGGATCGCTTGAGCCCAGGAATTCAAGGCCAGCCTGGGCGACACAGCGAAACCTCATCTCTGCAAAAATATTTAAAAACTAGCCAGGCACGGTGGCGTCTGTAGTCCTAGCTACTCAGGAGGCTGAGACAGGAAGATCCCTTGAACCCAGGAGCTGGAGACTGTAGTGAGCCATGGTGGCACCCCTGTACTCCAGCCCGGGTCAAAGAGTGAGACCCTCTCTAGAAAAAATTTTTAAAAATCCGGAGCACACACATCTACTGGAGGAGGGTATGGTTCCTTGTCGTTTCAGCAGTTTGCTGGGACGTACCCCTGCTCAGGCCCTGGGGTGATGGCGTGTCCCCGCAATGAGGCCCCAGGTGCCTGGCCTGATCGAAGGTAGAAGGCGGGTCCAGCTGTGGGCCCGTTGGTGATGTCCCAGGGCACCTGCGTCTTTGTCACTACAGGAAGCATTTCTTGAGCACCTACTGCATGCCAGCCGCTGTTCTGGGCTCCAGCTGCCTCCTCCATGCCCATCCTCCTTGGGTGCCCAGCCATTGTAGCCAGCCACATCCAGGGTGTCCCTTGGACCCCTCTGACCCCAGAGGCCCTGATAGATTTTGGTGCAGGTGACCCAAACCCGCGCCTGTTCTTGGTGTCCTGTTGTGATGGTGTCTCTGCGTTTACCCGAGCCGGGTCCGGTTCATGCCCTCCCTGGCGCCTTCCTCCTTGGCCAGGACCCTCTCAGCCTGGTTGTTCCCCCAGGTTTCCCATATCTGGCCTGTCCCTGGCCCCATCCGCTGTGGTCACTGCACTCCTGCTATGTAGCAGGTGGCAGACAGGTGTGGGTAGCCGTGACCTGGACGCTGCAGCCTCTGCCCTCTCGGGAAGGGGCAGTAATTCCAGCCAGGGATCTGCACGAGAGGAAAATAAAACAAGGGTCCAGGGGCAGGAAGGGACTGCTGTGGTCACCGAGGCCAGGGACGCTCTCACCCCGACAGGCGACAGCCTGGGAACTCAGGTCTCAGGAGTCCATCCCACAGAGACATAGGGATAGTGGGGTCCAGGCAGAGGGTGTGGCCTGTGCAAGGTCCCTGAGGTGGGACCACCCCACAGGAGTGACACTCAGGACATAGGAGCCAGCAACACAGGCCAGGCTCTAGAGCTCAGCGGGTCCTTGCCACCTGCATGACCGTCCGGGTTCTCTGGGGGAGAATCTACTCAAAGACGTGTTTCCCCGAACTGGGAATCCCAGCTCCTCAGGTAGAGATGCACCTTTCACCCGGGGAGAAGGATTTCAATCAGAGTTTTCAGAAGTTCTGAAAACTTTACAGTTGCCATTGGCTATGGTCACCTTACCCCCTGCTTACCCGCCCACCCACCCATCCGCTCATGCACGTCCATCTATCCCCCCATTATTCAATCACCCACCATTCATCCATCCACCATCCACTATCCATCTATTATCTAACCATCCACCATTCATCTATCCACCACCCATCCGTCCATCATCCTTCCACCCACTCATCCATTCATCTGTCTGTCCACCCGTCACCCACCTTGGTTTCTGGGTGCATTTGGAAGCTGCCAACCTCAGCCCCCACCCGTCAATACCCAACATGATTCAGCATCGGTGTCCAGAGCTTGCTGCTTTTAACTCCATTTTAGAAATGTTAACTACTCAGATCAGCTATTAACTCTGGAACCCTTGGCCTTTCCCTCCTTGGTCCTGGGGGTCAAAGTCTGAGGAGAGTCAAAAGCACGGAGTTTGTCCTTCTTCCCTTTGCATAGCTGACCCCCAGGTCCACACCAATTCAGTGTCACACCAGGTGGGGACAGACACTCTGGAGGTCTTGTGCCCTTGAGGGGCATTTTTTTTTTAAGAGTCGTGGTCTGGCCGGGTGTGGTGGCTCAAGCCTGTAATCCCAGCACTTTGGGAGGCCAAGGTGAGGGATTGCCTGAATCCACGGGTTCGAGACCAGCCTGGGCAACTTGGCGAGACCTCCTCTATACAATAAATAAAAAATTAGCCAGGCATGGTAGCACAGTGGCCGTGAGTGTGCCACTGCACTCCAGCCTGGGTGATAGAGTGAGACTCCAACTTGAAAAATAAAACTAAGGTCTTGCTCTCTTGCCCGACCTGGAGTGCAATGGCACGATCACGGCTCTCTGTAGTCTCCAACTCCTGGGTTCAAGCAGTCCTCCCACCCCAACCTCTGGGGTAGCTGGGACTACAGGTGCTACCACACCCAGCACCTTTTTTTGATATTTTGTAGAGACGAGATCTCCTATGTTGCCCAGGCTGGTCTCAAACTCCTGGGCTTGGGTGATCCCTCCACCTCACCTCACCCTTCCAAAGTGCTGGGTGACAGGCATGAGCGATGGCGCCCAGCCTCTTTCTAGTTCCTTGATGGTTTTTTTTTTTGGACATGAAATTCATGTTGAACTTGGTCGCAGGCTTTTCTGGATTGTAGATGCGGTCACGGGGCTTTTTATCCTGGACTTGCGGAAATGCTGTGTCTCCCCACATCCCTGTTTCCCATCTGTGAATGGCAGTTGTGAAGTCATGAGTTAAGTGGTGACGAGTTCTGGGGCTCAAGGTGCCCCTGGCCACCTGTGGTGGGGATGGGCTGCGGGGGTGTTGGTGGCACTGGCCAATGTGTGCCCGGAGGCAGTGACCACGTGGCATTTCTGGGTTTTCTGGGAAACCCAGGTTTTCTCCTACATGCTGTGATTTCTGACTTGACTCAGCCTGAGTACCGGAAGGCTAGAGGGCACCCAGGAGGTCATGCCCAGGGAGTGCCAGGAGGGCAGTTGCTGGTGCTGTGGACATGCGGTGTCCATGGTGATCTGCTGGGCTTGGGGCCGGAGGCCCAGCGGGTGCCCGAGTTCATATCTCCTGTCACTTTTCCCTGGGGGCCGCCATCCCAGCGTGACCAGGGCCTGTGTCACCAGGTTGCTGCAGGGGTTCACTAAGGGGGCTGGAACCCTGCGACCTCTCTCAGCCTCGGTTTCCCCGTCTGGACAATGAAGCAGTCAGCGGTGGCCCCTGGTCAGGCCGGTGAGATTCTGCGTGGCCAGGGCCTGCCCGGCACCCCGGGAGCACAGGTGGTGTCCGTCTCATCGAGGGGTTCACCACAGGGGCTTGCAGTGGGCCTCGCCCGGGTGACTCTGGCCCCAGGGGACCCTGGGCGATGTCTGGGGACATGTGTGGGTGTCATGACTCGGGGTGCTCCTGGCATGGAGCACCCGCGGACAGCACCACCTGCCCAGCCACATGAGAGGAGGGGACAGCACCAGGTGACTGCATCGCGTCACGGCGCCCTGTCTCTGGTGCTGGTGTCTGCTGTCCTGCGAGCCTCACCCACGAAGGGTGAGAGGTCCGCCCTTCCCACAGGGTTTGAGTGGCACCCGCCCGTAGAGCTGGCCCTCCCAAGGCCAGAAGCCTTGCCCCAGCCCCTGACTCCCCTCAGAGATGAGGACACCAAGGCCCCGCTAGGGGACGGCTTGGAGAAGCTTCCGGAGGGCGCACTCCACTGGGCAAGCTTTCACAGCCAAGGGGTTTACATCTTCGTTTTGCTCTTTGGACATAGTTCACCTGCCTTTAGAGTGATCCTATTAAAGAGTACGATTCAGTGGTTTTCAGGATGTTCACAGGGTTGTTCAACCGTCACCACTAATTCCAGAACATTCCGTGTCTCCAAAAGCAGCCCTGCCCCATGCGCTGTCACTCCCCCACCCCCAGCACCCCCCAGCCCACGTCCTGGCCCCGTGGATTTGCCTATTTGGGCGTTGCCTGTGAGGAGAGTCAGGCAGTCTGGGGCCTTCCGTCCGTCTCCTTGCTGAGTCTGCGATGCTCGAGGGCCAGTGCCGTGCAACCTGTTCCCCGGGCTCATTTTGCTTCACGGCCGAGTAGCCCCTACTGCGGATCCATCTGAAGCTTCCTGCATGAGAGCAATCCCATAGGACACAGAATTAAAAACTTAGTTCCCCTTCTCCTGCCCCAGGGGGTCCCCTGGCATCAGGTCCCAACATTTCTCTTGGAAATGCTTCCAGCATGTATGTGTGACACTGTCTCAGTCAGTGCCCGGTGTGTAACAAACCTTCCTAGAACTCAGTGGCTTCAGACAGCTGCTTGCAATTCTGTGATCTGGGCTGTGTTCAGCCAGGCGGTTTTTCTGCACATCTCACCTGGAGTTAGTCCCACGGCCGTGACCCGTGGGTGACGTGAAATCCAATGTGGCTCTGTGCTTGGTGTCGACCCTCAGTAGGAGAGCTGGAACATCTGGAGCTACTGGCCCCTCCTGCCCCCGTGGTCCCTGCAGGGAGCTGGCCTGGGGACCCCAGGGTCCCAGAGGACACAGTCCTTCCTCAGACACCCACTGTCCCCTCCGTGGTTCTGTTGTTGAGAGCAGGTCCCGTGGCTGTGCGGAACCTCAGCCCTCTGTGGCTGGCCACTGTAGCCTTTGTGCTCTTTAGCGGGAGAGGGTTCTCGTGTGGCTCGGAGCATCCAGTCCACCTGGTCCTGGGCTGAGCTGGACTCGGACCGAGGGTCGGCACTGCCCCCAGGGTCCCCAGCTCGGCGGGTGCCTGTGGAGAGCCACCACCCAGCCTTCCTGGCAGGCTTCCAAAGGGCCTCTGGTCCTGTAGCCAGAGGCTCGTGCAGCAGGCGGCCAAAGGACGGATCGCTCCAGCGAGTCAGGGCAGTGGCGTGAGGCTTGGCCACGCCATGGGTGGCCTCCCGGTCTTGTGAGCTGTGGGCCCCTGCGCTGCGCCTATCCCGTGTGCTCCGGCGTGCTTTGCGTCCCCTGCGTCTTGTGAGCAGCACTGTCCAGGCGTACCCGGGGACGGGCCCCGAGCTGACCCCCACACGCCTTGGTCCTGGCCTCTGCCTTCTCATTGTGACTCCCTGCTGCACCCAGAACTTTGCAGGAGCCTGTGAGCAGGTGACAGAGCAGACCCGCCCCCTCTAGTGGGGCCAGATGCCATAGACGTGTGCCAGGTGGCATTGTGGGAAGTAGGGAGGGACAGGGGACTGCTGGGAGCAAGGTGGTCAGGGGAGGCCTCTGGGGGCATTCGAGCCAGTTCTTGGGTGAAACAAAGGAACAAACCCTGCAGGGTCTTGGGCAGAGCCTCCCAGACGAGGGCACGGCCGTGCAAAGGCCCTGGGGCAGGCCTGTGCTTGGCATGTTGGAGGCACAGCGAGGCAGCCCATGTGGCTGGAGCAGACTGAGGAGGGGGCTGGAGAGGAGGAGGGAGGGAAGGTGGGAGGGGAGGGCTGCAGCCCGGGGCGGGACTTGTGGGCTCTGGTGAGGTAGATAGGCGTGACCTGGGCCTACAGGCTGGCGTGGGGCTGAGGGAGACCCTTGGGCTGGGCGGGGCCTTCAGGCTCCGTTTCCAATCATCCCTCCCCCGTGCCCTCCCCCGCCTGGCCACCCGCCTTGTTGCTAAGGCTGTGGACACTGCCCCTGCGCCAGGAACCCCCTGGAGGGCGAGGAGGGCTCCCGTCACGCCTGCAGGGCCTAGGGTTCGGCTCTGCAAGGGTGGGCCACCCACAGCACCCAGCAGGGGCCTGCCACGATCAAGGGTGCCTGCCAGGGTCAAGGGTACCCGCCCACCCGCATGTTCCTCCTGGGCCATCCCAGCAGCGCCGTGGCGCCACCCAGCCGTGCTGTCTCCTCCCTCCCTCCGACCGCCTGCTTTGGGTCTGATGGTGGAGTCCACGCTGGCGCTGCCTCTGTGGCCCATCGTGGGTGGGATTGGGCCCGTTTAACCATTCCCTGCCTCGGTTTCCACATCAAACACATGGAGACACAGCTCCTGCTGGTGCCCACGTGCACACAGAGGAGTGGGTGTCGGTCTGTCCGTCGGCCCTGCGGGAGCCCCTGTTATTACCAGGAAGGCCCGGGATGCATCTGAAGGCCAGGGGGCAGCGCGTCGGGGGACTAGGGGCTGAGGCAGAGGCCAGGTGCAGACCGGGGGCCGCTGGGCGAGTCGGGACTCATGTGTGCTGGGCTTCAGGCCCACTTTATGGATACAGAGGCTGAGGCTTCAAGAAGCCCCGATGCCTGAAGAGGTGAAGGTGGCCCGTAGGGTCCATGCAGGAGGCGATCGGCACCCCTGGGTCCTGTGGCAGGCAGGGAGGGAGTGGCTCCTCGACTTGACCCAAGGACACCCTCCCAGAGCAGGGCAGGGACTTGCCCGAGGCCACACAGCACCTGGGTGATGGGCGTTTGGAGGCTGAGGAAGGGGTCGTGGCTTCACCCCGGGCATCTGGGCCACCCTGGCTGGCCCCTCCCTGACACAGCACACCTCCTCCCCGCTATTTTTAAAACTTAATTTCCTCGAAAACGGGGTGGCTCATCCAGAGAATAATTAGTCATGTCTGGAGCTGGCAGACTCGCCACCATAAAGCCTGTCGGCCTCACGTCCAGGTTCTGCCCGCGTCCCCGCCCCTCCGTCCCCCCTCCTGACTTGGCCCCCATGCAGCTCCCTCCCGCCCCCGGCTGGGACCAAGGCGGCTCCCCCTGCCCCCTGCCACCCTCAGGTCTCGGCCAGTCCCTGGCCCTCGAAGCCCGCAGAGGTACGTTCAGGAGGGTCCCTGCCTTCCCTCGCCTGTCAGCCAGCTCAGGAGAGTCGGCAGGGGAAGACGTGGGCCCAGGGAGGGCAGATGAGGCACAGTGCAGTGACCCTGAGGTGCCTGATGAGGTCAGTGGAGCCATGTCCAGAGGGCCTCATGCACCAGGGAGGGGCCCCGGGAGAGTCCAGGGCAGGGCAGACCGGGCAGGACTCAGTGTTTCCCCTGGGTGCTATGACTCGGGGGAGACCAGGAGCGCAAGAAAAATGTCCGTGTCTTGAGGCCAGACGTGGAGGCGCATGTCTATCCTCCCAGCAGTTTGGGAGGCCACGGAGGGAGGATTGTTTGAGGCCAAGAGTTGAGACCAGCCTGGGTGACATAGTGAGACCCCATCTCAAAAAAAAGAGGGGCAACCCCCTTGGGTCCCCTTCCACTCTGGGAGCTTTTCTGTCTTCTCTATAAGTCCTGCTTTCAAAAAAAAAAAGAAGCTGTTCCTGTCTCCCCATAGGCTTGGGCAGGCCAGGGTGACCAGGCAGGAGGACTCCGGAGGGGTGGCTTACAGGGGGACAGGACTGCAGGCAGGGAGGCCCCAGGCAGCAGAAAGGAAGGGGCCTGGGCGGGTGGCCTGGGGCCCCAGCTAAGGTCCAGAATGTTCTGCCCTGTCCGCTGCCGGCTTCCTGCCAGCTCTCCTCCAACTTCCGTCATGCCCTGACACACGGCCGTGAGTTGTTCTGCTGGTGGGGGCCGAGGAAAACCCCGAGTCTCCCCTCCCCCCGACCCCCTCCACCTCCCACCCCTGTGACCGCAGGCTGAGGACAGGCTGCAGCCCGGAGTGGGCGACCTGGGGTGTCGCCATGGCCCGAGAGACCCGGGGATGCCCCTGTCCTCCAAAGGGGGCCCCCACTGAGGGGGACTGAGTCTGCTCCCGTGATGGCGCCACGCGGGCTCACCCACCTCAGCGCGGCCCCCGGCCCTCCCTCTCCTGCCCCTGCCCTTCCGGCAGGTCCATAGTCACCCTGACGCCTGCTGTCCCCCCGGGCACCAGCGTCTGTCTGGCAACCCTCTGCCTCCTGCCTCGCAGTGTCCCCGTGCGGGTGGCTTGAGGAGGTGGCCCCTCCCACCCAGCAGTGTGTGGGTGTCCCTGGGCTGCGTGATGGGCCCACGCCCCGGGCCGTGGAGCAGCAGGGATTTGTCCGCGCTCTGCTCTGGAGTCTGGCCCTCCTCGCTCCTGGGGTCGTGCCTGGCGAGCAGTGCGTCCCTGGCCTCCGTCTCGCCCTCCTGTGGCGTCTCTTACAAGGACATCAGCCCTCTGGGACCAGCATGCCCTCATCCCACCTGTGGCGTCATCGAGGCCTCCTTCCACATAAGGCCGTGCTGGGCTTCCTGGAAGCACATGGTGGGGGGGCCTGTCCAGCCCGGGACACTGGACAGGGGAGCCAACTGTCACGGGGCGCCAGCCACAGTGGGCTCGGCTGCCCCACCTGTTGGATGATGGTTGCTGGAGGCCGCCAGCCCCACCTGACGGACACGGGTTTCCTGCTGAGCGGCACCACGGCCCCTCTCCTAGGTGTGGTGGGGTCTGCCACATATCTGCCAAAGTCGTTGGCCCCGTTCAGCTGCCTCCAGCACTCGAGGGCGTGGTGGATGTGCACAGGACAGCAGGGCGGCCCCAAGAGGGGGATGCATCCGGGATGACAGGGTGGCCCTGAGCAGGGACACGGGCTCTAGACTGGACGTATGTGTGGGTTTTTCATGGACCGTGGGCAGTGCAATGGCCGTGGGTTCCAAGGTCCCCCACGGCTGCTGGGCGTGAGGAGGGGGATGCAGGGTGTGTCCCGGTCCCCACGTGGTGGGCGCCAGTGCACACGTTCCCCGCAGCTGCTGGGATGGCACCAGACTCGGCCCTGAACGACTCCTGCATCACAGTCCTGGGGTCAGAGTCCTCACGGCTCCACTGGGCTAGTGAGGACGAGACACCCAGGAGACCCCATGGCCCCTTCCCTGTGTCCAGAGGAGCCTGCGCCCCTCAGCTTGGGCCCAGCCCTCATCCTCAGAGCCAGCAGTGTAGCCTCTTCCTTCTCTGACTCAGCTTCCTGCCTCCTCTCCGGGGGACCCAGGGTGACATGGGGCCCCGGTCGCTGGATCATCTCCCACCTTGGGGTCTCTGACCACCGCTGCAGCGTCTGTCCCGGAGTCAGGGCGTGGACACTTGGGGGGCACATTTCCCGACCACGTGATCCTCAGCAGAAACCCATTTTCCAGACAGGAACCTCGGGACCCCCCGGTGGAGTGCCAGGGTTGGGGGATGGTCCTGGAGCTGAGACCCACACGCTGTTCATCCCAGCCTCCTCACGGAGGGTGGCCTCCTGGCTCAGCCAGGCTTGGACCAGGTGACCCGGCAGTTCTGGGACCTGGCAAGCCTGTGTCTGACCCCTGGAGCTGGGCTCGTGGCAGACCCTGACCAGGGGCTGTGAGGCTGGGAGTCCTGGCCAGCTCGTTGTCCTCCCACAGGCCTGGAGAGGACAGGGAGGGCTGGCCCCGGCGCTCCGGCCTGGGACCACAGGTGCCTGCTGACCCTGGCCCTCCCGGGAAAGAGCCGCGGGCATGGACAGGGGCTGCGTCCTGCTCCTTCCGCTGGCTTGCTCGACTCCCGTGGCCAACACGTCTCATGGTGCCTGCGGGCAGAGGGGTCGGATCCTCCAGCTCAGAGTTGCTGGGCAGTGTGTGCCAGGACTTGGTGTGTGGGGTGGGGTCAGAGTCAAGGGAGGTTTGTTCCCCGCTGTAACCCCCAGAGAGAAGATCCAAGGCCAGGCCTCAGTGAGTGCCTGTGTCCTTCCCCTCACCAGGCCTGGATGCCCCACAGAGCCTGTCACCTGCTCTAGGCCCCAGCGGCCCTGACCCGAGGTGACCATCTCTGACCTGGGGTGACCATCCAGGCCCCGGCGACCCCGACCAGGGCAGCCATCCCAGGCCCCAGCGTCCCCAACCTGGAGTGACCACCCCAGGACCCATGGCCATGCCATCACCATCCACTGTGCGTGTGTCTTCCCAGCATGTGTGTGACCTTGAGACAGGTCCTGCGCTGGGATAAGCCCATGTGTGTTGGCGGGAGGGTGGCCAGGCCCCACGCCCAGGGCTCCCTGCAGCAGCCGCACCTCCAGCCTGACGTCTTTCCCTTTCTCCCTCAGGTCAGGCTCAGAAGAAGGCGGCCCCCACAGAGGTGAGTGTCCAGAGGGGATGTAGGGCCGGGGTCCCCACCCTGACCCGCCTCCTTCACGTCTTGAGAGGCCCCGTGGCCCTGGACGGCTCACTGTACCTTTCTGGTGGCCACCTTGTGTGGACCAGTGAGGTGGATGCAGCATCCTTCCTGCCAGTGTCTTTGAGTTTCAGGGGCAAAAGTCGGGGAAGAGGGGACGCTGCCAAGGTCCCAAGGCCAGGGGTCCCAGGAGGGGCTGTAGGGGTAGGAGGGGCCTCTCTGGCTCTGGACCACGAGGGGCAGGCTGGGTGGTGTGGCTTCCACTCACATGGTGGCCTCAGCTGGAAGCTCTGCCCTGGGGGTCGTCCCAGGTGTTAGCGGGACCTGTGGTGGCCGTGGCGGGCACAGGAGTGTCAGGGGCGGTACTGGGGGACGGGATGAGGAGGTGGTGGGTCAGACGCTGCCCAGAGCGTGATGCCCAAGCCACCAACTCTGCCACACCCTCCACCCCAGTGGTCGTGGTTCCCTGTGGCAGCATCTAGGACACGACACACACCAGTGTGTGTGTGTGCACGTGTGTGTGTGCACACAGGGGCTCTTCTGCTTGTCCTGCTGCCCACCTTCGGGAGTCTGTCCCCAGATCTCGGCTGTGCCCATCTGGGTTCTCAGCCTTTGCTTGCCGCAGGCACCGAGTGCCTTGCTCTGGGCATGGGCGGGCACCATTCCAGGAGCAGCCCAGGGCGTCGCATCGTGGCATCCCTCAGACCCGCAGCAGCAGGGCCCACGTGGCCTGGGTTCCACCTGACTGCCCTCCATGTCCCAGTGCCACCTGTCACTCGGGTCCTTCTGCATGTCCTTCTGAGGACGAGAGACGAGGCTGTGTCCACCCGGCCGGGCGCCGCCCCTCGAGTCCATGTGGGGCCTGGATGTCCCTGGGGCCGGCAGGGCAGCACCGGGAGGTGGGCAGGCCCAGCTGGGGTGCCCTGGAGCCCATGAGGACCGCAGAGCGGTGGCGGGGTCAGTTGCTGGGAGGAGCCTGCCCCCTGCTGGCTGGTGGGGAGGCTGCACTGGAGTCCTGTGGAGCTGAGGCCACAGCACGGGGGGGCCAGGAGGGGTGGGGGCTGTGTGGTGGGGTGGCTGGGTGGGGCGAGGGCCACGCAGGCCAGGCTTGCCTGGGGCAGGGCTGTGGGGGTTCTCCCTATGACACAGCAGTGCCCTTGGCACATCAGGAGAGGCTGTTTGCCGCCATGCCAGCCCAGGGGCTCACAGGGTGGTCCTGCCCCCAGGGGACGCTGGACGACATCTGGGGACATGTGTGGGTGTCGTGACTGGGGTGCTTCTGGCATGGAGGGGGCGGAGGCCGGGGATGCTGCTCAGCACCCTGCCGTGTCCAGGATGCCCCCCCGAGAATGACCCAGCCCAGTGTCCACAGGGTCTAGGAGCCCTGGCGTGAGGTGCCCGGGACTGCCTGATCCCTGCCTTTCCTGAGAAGCTGGAAGCCCCGATCCTGGGGTGAACCTTTGCAATGGCCAGGGTTGGACACTGTGGAGCACTGGGCAGCCCGCCGGACCCCTGGGGGCTAGGGTCTCCACTCCCCCAGAGTTACCCGCACGCTCCAGAGACCCAGTGGCCACATCCTTCTTGCCAGGGCTTCCAGAACCTTCTGGCCCAGCTGTGCCTCCTTGCCAACTCCCTGCTTCCTCTTCCCAGGCCCTTTCGATGGCGGGACAGCCAGGCCCAGGCCACGGAAAGAAGCTGGGCCACCGAGGCGTGGACGCGTCCGGGGAAACCACCTACAAGAAGGTTCCTGCATGCACTGGCTGGGCGGGTGGAGGGAGGGGCCTGTGGTTCTGAGGTCCACCTGTCCCACCTGAACCACACACGGGCTTGCTCAGGGTCAGTGAGGCTGGGCCGTGTCTGGCGGGGCAGAGGCTCCGGGGAACACTTGGTCCTGTGAGCCCTGGCGCCGTTCTCACTGGTGGCCAGCAGTGTCCTCCAAGGCCAGCCTGTCTGGGCACCAGCCCAATTCAGAGTCCTCAGGATCTTGGGCGGCACCCAGCCCTGTGCCTCGTCTCGGGGGATACAGCCACCCACCACCACCTGGGACAGTGGGTGGGATACGCAGAGGCAGGCCCTCCTGGGCCGCGTGGGCGGGAGGCTGCACCCTCCTCTCCTGCCTTGGCGTGTGTGTTTTTACACACCAGCTCCACTGAGGTATAATTCACATACTGTATAGCTTACCCTTTGAAGTGTAGGTAGGCCAGGCGCAGGGGCCCACGCCTGCAATCCCAGCACTTTGGGAGGCCGAGGCGGGAGGATCACTTGAGGCCAGGAGTTTGAGACCAGCCTGGGCAATATCTCAAGAGCCCATCTCTACAAAAAATCAAAAAGTTAGACAGGCATGGTGACGTACACCTGTCCCAGCTACTGAGGAGGCTGAGGTGGGAGGATCGCCTGAGCCCAGGAGGTCGAGGCTGCGCTGTCTGTGAGCATGCCCCTGTGCTCCAGCCTGGGCGAGAGTTTGAGACTCTGACTTAAAACGCTGGCAGTGAATCAGCTCTTGCCAGGTCAAGTAGTTTTTATATGCTCGGACTTTCTAGAACCTTGAGAGGACACAGCCCTCAGGGCTGCACAGGGCAATACAAAAGTGGCCCAGCCTCTTTGTGTGGCCCGAGGGGACAGCTTCACCCTCCGTACCTGGCTCTTGCCCTGTGTTGCAGTGGCAGGATGGGCCAGAGCGCTGGACGGTGGCCATGCCTGGGCCAGAAGGAGGGCGCGGGCAGGGGCTGGGGGTCCTGCCGCAGGCAGGACACTCAAGGGGGCACGGGCACGGTGGGGAGTCCCTGGAGGAGCCCTGACACGCAGCTTTCACAGACCACGTCATCCACGCTGAAGGGCGCCATCCAGCTGGGCATCGGCTACACAGTGGGCAACCTAAGCTCCAAGCCTGAGCGTGACGTTCTCATGCAGGACTTCTACGTTGTGGAAAGCATCTTCTTCCCCAGGTGAGTGCAAGCAGCCCTAGCCCGGCTCTCGAGGCCATTCAGTCTGTCTTTTGACCCTTCCACACCAGTGCCTGGCCTCCCGGCATCTCCTTGGCTCTGAGCTCTGGCGTCTGGGACCAGAGTGTTCATTTGCTGCTGAAGCAGAGATCCAATGTAAAAGCAGTGAGGAAAAAGAGAAATACATTATCCTCTCTCATAAAAGTACCAGTAGCACCAGGTGCTGTGGCTCACACCTGCCAGCCCAGCGTTTTAGGAGGCCGAGGCGGGAGGATTGCCTGAAACCAGGAGTTTGAGACCAGCCTGGACAATATAACAAGACCCCATCCCTACAAGAAAATTAAAAAATAGCCAGACTTGGTGACTCAGGCTGTCATCCCGCACTTTGGGAGGCTGAGGTGAGTGGATTGCCTGAGCCCGTGGGTTCGAGACCCGCCTGGGCAACTTGGCGAGACCTCATCTCTACAATAAATCAAAAAATTAGCTGGGTGTGGTAGTGCGAGCCTATAATTCCAGATACTTGGAAGGCTGAGGCAGAAGAATCGCCAGAGCCCAGCAGGTCGAGGCTGCGGTGGCCGGGAGCAGCCACTGCACTCTAGTCTGGGTGACAGAGTGACTCCAACTCAAAAAAATTAAAAAAAGAAAAGACAAGAAAAAGAAAAAAAAATTAGCCAGGGGTGGTGGTTGCACACCTGTAGTCACAGCTACTCAGGAAACTGAGGTGGAAGGATCACCTGGGCCCTGGTCGAGGCTATGGTGAGCTGTGAGCGTGCCGCTGCTCTCCAGCCTGGGTGACGGAGTGGGACTCCAACTCAAAAAATACAAAGAAAACACCAGTGGGCAGCTGAGGCTGGAGCACGTCTTTGTGGTGTCTGGGCCCCCGGCCCTCCATGCCGCCACCCTGGTATGCAGCCTCCGTGACCTGTGGTCCCTGGCCGCCTATGCCTAGCCAGCGTCTCAGGCTCACTGCTGACGGGAGGGACATCCGTCGGGAGCCCTGCTGCTCATGGGGTGGGCATCGTGAGGCCTTGGGGCTGGTGGTGAGGCATTCCCGGGTAGGGAGGGCATCCAGAACCCTGGGCCTCAGACTGCATCCCTCTCCACAGTGAAGGAAGCAACCTCACCCCTGCCCACCACTTCCAGGACTTCCGCTTCAAGACCTACGCGCCTGTGGCCTTCCGCTACTTCCGCGAGCTCTTTGGAATCCGCCCTGATGACTACCTGGTGAGTGTTGCAGTTGCTGGCCTGCCCAGGGGTCTGGCAGGTACCTTGTGGGGTGATAGCCGAGTCTAGGGCCAGGTCTCATGCAACTCGCTCTGGAAGGACCCACCTCCAAGCTCACACCCTAGGCGGCACCGTTCCCTGAGGACGTCGGCTGGCCCGTGGCCTATTTATCCACATGTGCGAGGGACCTGCTGTCTACGCAGATGTCACTGTCCCCTGCAGCCCACTGGCCGAAGTGGCCACCTCATCCCCCCTGCCAGTGTGTTGGTATGACGCCCTCCCAGGGACCCACTCAGAGTTGGACCTCTAGGCTCTGGTCGTGGCTTTATTTTCTCCAATTAGAAAAACCCAAATCCAGCCATCTGCTGTCACTGGCACCGTTATTGGGGCCTCCAGTCCCAGGGCAGTAGGAGGGGGCGTCGCCAGCCCCAGGGTGCATCCAAGAGTCCGTGGTGTCTGTATCCAGGAGTCATGGCATCCTTGGGCCAGCATGCTAGGCATCCATGACATGTGGCCTATGACTCTGCCATGGTCATGCGTGGTGATGTGCTTCCATGCCTGTGGCGGTCGCTGGCTCTCATGTGGCAGTTTGTCTCAGTCTCAGGACCCCACGTCCTCCCTCATGCCACAGTCTTCCCAGAGAGCACCAGTGTGTGCCCCCGCCAGGTATGACCCCGGGGGACTGCAGCCCCAACGACCCTGGGGTCTCCTGACTGCTGCACCCTTGCTGGGATGTCCTTCCCTGTGTCCCCAGGCTCAGCAGCACAGTGGGAAGTGAGTTAGTCTGGTGTCTGCTTGGAAGCAGCACCTGGCTGCATAGATGCTCAGCTAGCGAGCTGCCCCACGTGGAATTCCATAGAAAGTCTCACGTGTGCCTGCCAGCAGGAAGGGACAGGTGAGCGCAGTGTGGTGCCGCCAGGGCTCGACTGGAGCACATTCCACCCGGTGACCCCACAACCTGCTGTCCTCACCTGGGGGGCAAGAAGCCTCCTGGGCCCCTGTACTGGGCAGGCACACATGCAGCGGGCGGGGGCCACATGTGCTCACGGGTCCCCAAGGCTCCACACCCGGCTCTTGGGCTGGGTTTGCCGCTGAGTGACGGGCAGCCAGGGTCACTGCCCCAGCCAGGGGGAGCCCCAGGGAGGCCCAGCCGGGACGGCCAGGAGAGAAGCAGAGGCCGACGGACTGGGGCTGCAGGCATTGGCCTCCGACCCACCCAGCCCACCTGCAGGGGTCGAGCAGTGGGCCGCGGGCAGCATGCCCATACCCACCAGAGCCTCGGCCCCCACCAGCCTGCTACCCCACAGCAGCTGCCGATGGCCACTTGGATCCCGAACCTTCCCTCCCACCGACTTCTGTGCGAGGCCGAGACGTGTCCTGCGCCCCCTCCTCGCCCACCGCAGAAGCTGCACTGCTCCTGTGGGAGGTGCCCTGAGGACAGCGCTGTCCTTGGTGTGGGCCTCATCTCCTCCCCGGGGGCCCAGGAGGGACCCACCCTCGTGTGAGGCATCTGGTGTGGGAGGGGTGGCGGCCGTCCTGCACGGCGGGAGGGTGGGGAACCCGCTGGGCCTCTCTGTTTCCCGTGGATATTTGTGGCTCGGGGCTGTGGGCGGAGAAGGGACTGACAGATGGCCAGGCCGGCGCTGGCTGCAGCCCGACGGTCTCGTGCCCACAAGCAGGTGCTCCCCGTACAACCTCCCCCACCCATGAATGCACCCTGGAAGTGGCAGAACGTGGCCGCCGCTCACCCACTGACGCTTCTCGGGCCTGGCCCACACCTCCCCCCAGGGGCCTGGTCAGTCTCCTCTGACCTCCCACCTCCACCCCTCCCCTGTGGTCCCCTCTGCATCTGGCAGCCAGAGGCAGCCCCTTAAGGCACGCTATCGTCACTCCCTGCTGACCTTCCCACAGTGTCCTGGCACCCACGGAGTAAATCCTCTGTCCTCAAGGCCACAGGCCACCATGGGGTGACCAGCTGCCTGCCCTGCGTTCAGCCTCACCGTCCTCCCTGCTGTGCCCCGACATGCAGGCACTCCTGTCCCAGGGCCTTGGCACAGCTCCTTGACTTCTTTTGCCGGTTCCTCCAAGGGCTTCCCCGGCCACTGTGGCCGGCGTGTGCACCCCGTGACCCCACCCCAACTCTGCACGACTTTCCTCCGTGCCTGTCATTGCCCCGACATGCCATGTATGTCACTTCTTTGTTGCCGAAGTGTTAACTCCCAGGGCAGGGGCCTTGGCCCGTCCTGTCATCTGCCGCCTCCCAATGCCCACATGGGGCCTGGCTGTCTCAGTGCTCAGGGGCCCTGGCGGGACCGAGGGCTGAGGCTCCGTGGCTTTGGGGAGAGAGGCGGCAGCATCGTGTCAACCGTCTGGGAGGCACCAGCCTGGCCCCCAGGGCACCCACCCCACAAGACCAAGTGCGGGAGAGACCCTGGTCCCGACCTGCGGTTCGGGCTGCTGTGACTCCACACGACCAGCCTGTGCTGATGGCTGGCGACGCCCGTGGCGACGCTGCCCCCGCCCAGGACCCCCATGGGGAGACTTGGCTTTCCCAGGTCCCTCGGCCCCACGAGTCCCCAGTCCTCTCTGGCACCAGGCATGTTCACATGGCCCAGGAGGCCAGAGAGGCTGTTTCAGGCCCTCCTGGGGTGGCGATGGGGCCAGTGGATCCCAATCCTCCATCCACAGAGAGAAGAGAGCACAGGGGTCTCATGAGGACACGCTCCCAACAGCCCCAGCTGAGGCTAAGCCCCTGGTGGCCCATCCCTCACCCTGCGGTGTGGCCTGGGTCAGCTGGGTGTGGCCCCCCACGGCTCTTCGTCCACCACCACACCTCTCTGGGGACATCCCCCACTCACACAGTGACAGGCACTTCTCCTGGCGGGGCAGGGGCACTCAGCACTGCAGACCCCGTGTGTCCACTCTGCGAGTGGTGGCCCTGTGTTTACCCCACAGCGGGCCTGGCTCTCCTGGTTGGTGGGAGCCTGCTGTGGCCTCACCATGTACACCAGTGGTGATCAGTTAGGGATCCGGGGGTGTGAGGCACGGGGAGCCCAACCCAGGCAGCCTTGACCCCGGGAGGACTTCATCAGCTCATCACCTGGAAAGGCCACTCTCTCTTAACAAATCGAGCACCTACTGTGTGCATCAGTAAAGGAATTGCATAAAACCTCTGCTTCCATCTCACATCTGGGAGGGAGCATGTGAGGAAGAGGCATGAACAGGGGGAGCAGGCAGGCATGAGCGTCAGCAGGAGAGAAGGCAGGGATGACGGGCGGGGCGGGTTTCTGTCTCTCTGTCATCCTGGGTTCACAGCTTCCATCCGAAGGTCACCTCATGGTCCACTGTGGGTGCTGGGGCTCCAGCTGTTACATCAGTGTCCTGGGAGGGAAGCAGGTGGGAAGGAGAGAAGGGCAGAAGCACAGTTGCGCCCACCGCCGTCACCCATTCAAGGAGCCTTCCTGGGTTCCACACCGAGCCTCTCTGCTTCGACTCCTGGGGTAGCTAAGGCCACAGCTACACTGGCTGCCGGGGGCTGGGGCCCATCTCAGCCAGGCACACCTGCACCCAGCACGACCAGGCATCCGCTGCTCACTGGAGAGGGGAACCAGAGGCGGTCGGCCCGGGGAACCAGAGGGGACAGCCCAGGGAATCAGAGGAGGCAGCCCAGGGAGTGTGCTGGGCTCGTCCACGCCGAGTGGCCCTGGGCCAGGCACCCACCCGCTGAGCCTCCATTCCCTCGTCTGTACCGCAGACACCCATTCACCCGTGCTTACCTTGCAGTACTCACTGTGCAACGAGCCGCTCATCGAGCTCTCAAACCCGGGCGCCAGTGGCTCGCTGTTCTACGTGACCAGCGATGACGAGTTCATCATCAAGACCGTCATGCACAAGGAGGCTGAGTTCCTGCAGAAGCTGCTGCCGGGCTACTACATGGTGTGTGGGTGGGGCGGGGGGAGGGGGAGGGGGAAGAGGGAGGGGAGGGCTCGGCAGCCCACCTGGCTTCCCTGCACACAGCCCGCCACTGCCCCCGGCCCTTTCCTGAACGTGCGGAGCGAGCGTCTGGGGGCCGGGGCCCTCCTGGACAGGCTGGCGAGTGCTCTGGGGCCGCGGGGCTCACCCCAGGTCAGGCAGCTCCTGCGCCCGGCCTGTCCTGGGGCTGCCCGGCCTCCACGGCCCCTGCCTGGGTCCCCTCCCTCACCAGCCCCCGAGTTGCAGGCCCTGATGTCGTGGCCCATGGGCAGTGTCTCTCTCAGCGGCCGTCGAGGCCCTGCGCCCGAGGGTGACTCAGGGAGTGGCAGGCAGGAGGGGACAGCCACCGGCTGGTGCCACACAGACCCCTGCTGGGGAGGTGTCATCCCGTGTGACTCATGGAAGGGCTTGCCGGGCGGGGAGGGCGAGGCAAGAGCCGCTGAATGCGGGGCCCCCGCCCGCCCCAGTGGAGGGGCCCCCTGCACCGCCCAGGATCAGTTTCCCCTCCAAGGCACCCTCCCTCCGCAGTATGGGCCCAGCTCCCCGGGATGGGTTGGCAAGATTGTTCTATAAGGGGCCAGAGGGCTCATCAGGGCCCGTGAGCGGCACCTGGGGCCCGGGACGCTATTTATGGGTGCCAAGATGTGAATTCTGCACCATTTTCACATGTCACAAAACACCATTTCTCTCACAATGTTTCTTCAACTGTTTAAAAATGGAAACGCAGGCAACCCTCTTGGGTCCCTCCCACCCACCGGGAGCTTTTCTGCCCTTTCAATAAACCTGCTTCCTCAACAAAAAATAAAGAAAAACAGAGAAGCTGCTCTCAGCTCTCAGCCATGCAAGGACAGGGCTGGCCGGTCTGGCCTGCTGATGGCTGAGCCCACGCCCACCCTGAGCTCTGTGGGTCTCACCACTGTCCCTGGAGGTCCCCAGAGTTCTTCTCCCGGAGACTCTGCGTGGGGGCGCATACCTTGTTCAGCGGCACTGTGTCCCCGGTGCCCACGAGCGTCCCTGGGTCTCCAGTGCCCATGAGCAACCCTGGGTCCATGGCACCCATGTGCATCTCAGCAGAGTAGGGACCTGCAGCCATCCCTGCCTCTGGGAGTAGGTGCTGTTGTGTGAGTGGTGACAGCTGAATACAGGGGCGTGTCTAGCACGGGCCGTGTTTCAGGACAGGACAGGCCTTGGTCTCATGTCCTCCAGGGGTGGTCCTGCCCATGTACCGCGTGGCGTCCCCGCCAGGGGATGCTACATGCACCACGAAACGTGTGGCAGCCTCGGGGAGATGGAGCCGCCCCTGGGCCTGGCCCTGTGGACGCAGATCCCCTGGGGCTCACAGGCGGGTGGACGGCCACAGAGCCGAGCGGTCGAGGTGCTGTGGGGGCCTTGATTGGGACCCAGGCGAGCCATGCCGTCTGCTGACCCCACGTCCCCCGCAGAACCTGAACCAGAACCCGCGCACGCTGCTACCCAAATTCTACGGGCTGTACTGTGTGCAGTCGGGCGGCAAGAACATCCGCGTGGTGGTCATGAACAATGTGCTGCCGCGCGTGGTCAAGATGCACCTCAAGTTTGACCTCAAGGGCTCCACGTACAAGCGGCGCGCCAGCAAGAAGGAGAAGGAGAAGAGCATCCCCACCTACAAGGACCTGGACTTCATGCAGGACATGCCCGAGGGGCTGCTGCTGGACGCCGACACCTTCAGCGCCCTGGTCAAGACGCTGCAGCGTGACTGCCTGGTGGGTGTGGCGCGGCGCCGGGCGCTCGGGTGGGGGAGGAGATGTGGCTCAGACGAGGCAAAGGACATCAGCACCGCTGGGGCCTGTTCCTGCAGACGTCCCTCCACTCGGGGACGCCGGTGCCCCCTAGGAAGGAGCCCAGCTTTGGGATGCCACGGGCCCAGTGCACCCCCCAGCTGGGTGCCTGTTTTCTCCTCTGTCCAGCCGATGACTGCGCCTGCCCTGCAGGGTCTGACTCGTGTCCCCATGGAGCCTGTGCTGGCCCGTGTTAAGGAATAATTCTGGCTCTTCCCAGCCCTGTCCCGGGGTCAGTGCTGCCCGCCACCCGGCAGCTGGAAGGGTAGGGACGAGGGCGCTCCCCTGCAGGAGCAGGGCCTGGACCGCCTGGTCCCCACGCCACCCTCCCCTCCGCCGATCACCGCCAGCTCCCAGACCCCTTTGAGGGCCTGACCCAGACATGCCGGATTCACCCAGACCACTCACAGCTGCCCTGGACGCCGTGTGTCCACGCCTGGCCCCATCTCTCGGGCCCCAGAGTGCCCTCTCGGCCCTGAGGGGTCCCCTCTCTTGGGAAGGACCAAAGCCGGGCAGCCTGGCACCAGGCTAGAGCCCACGTCAGGACCTGACGCTGGTTCTGACACAGCTGTGCCTGCAGGCCCTGCCCCTTGGGATCGCAGAGCCCTGTGTGGCCGTGGGGCCATGCCGCTTGGCCCGAGTGCAGGACCGCAGTGGGGCCCCGGGCCGGCCCTCGCCCCCCACTGCTGATGCCGCCCCCGCAGGTGCTGGAGAGCTTCAAGATCATGGACTACAGCCTGCTGCTGGGCGTGCACAACATCGATCTGCACGAGCGCGAGCGGCAGGCGCAGGGCGCACAGGGCACAGCGGGCGAGAGGCGGCCCGTGGGCCAGAAGGCGCTCTACTCCACAGCCATGGAGTCCATCCAGGGTGGCGCCGCACGTGGGGAGGCCATCGAGTCGGACGACACGTAGGTGGACGGACGGCCCAGCCTGGGCGGCGGGGTGGCGGGCAGCCCCGACCAGTCACAAGGATGGATGGGTGTGCCAGGGTGGCCTCTGGACTTCTCCGGGACAGGACAGAGCCCCTGAAGCCCAGTCAGCCACCTTCCTGCCACTCCACACTGCATGGTGCAAGTGCCAGGCGAGAGTCCGGCCCAGGAAGGCGGTGATGGTGGTGGTTTGGGTCAGATGGGCCAGGGGATCGAGGAGTCTGCTTCTTGCAGGTGGAGGGCGGCAGCCACAGAGGATAAATGGGGGACGGGGGGCACCAAGCCGTGGCCCTGGCCTCTGCAGGATGTGAGAGGGAGGGACTGGGCCTGGGTCCGCCCTCAGGTCCTCGGGGCTTGGTCACAGAGTCTCCCTTGCCCTGTGGACGTCGGGCTGGGTCGTTCTCTGGGTGGGCGTCCTGGACACTGCAGGACGTCAGCGCCCCTGGCCCTCCCCCATGCCAGGTGCACTCCCAGGTGTGACACCCACGTGGCCGCAGGAGGTGTTGACAACAGTGTCAAGGTTGTCCCTTGAACACGGCAGCCCTGGCCGGGCACTGGCCAGAGCCTCCACATGTGTTATGTTGGTCAGTCCTCACGGGGCCCCAGGGAGAGATGGCAGCCCCAGACAGCTCAGGAAACGCCCAGATGCACGGTCATCACAGGCACACAGGGCTGGGCGTGGGGCTGAGGTTGGCCCGTCCATCCCAGGAGCCAGGGCTGGCTCCTCCAGGCCACTGTGGCCAGGGATGGGGGGTCGTGCTCAAGGCCCACCAGGGCATGCCAGGGTGGCATGTGCTGAGCCCGGTACAGCTCCCTTAGACCATCTTGGCGTTTGTAGGGTCTCCACAGGGCCTGGCAGGGTGCAGGTGAGCATGGCAGAGCATGGCATGATGCGTGCTGGCCCAGCCCCGTGGATCTGGGGTCTGGTGGCTTCAGGGCAGCTGCTGCACCCTGTGCCCTCACTAACCGCACTGGGTGGGGATGCATGGGTACCCGGTCAAGTGATGCAATTAATTCTACAACTGCACCAAGTTCTGGGGCCTGCCTGGAAATGTAGTGTACACATGTGTGTGTGAATGCACATGTTCATGTGTGTGTGTGTGTGTGTGTGTGTGTGTGTGCGCATGTGATTGATGTGCAGGTGTGTGTGCATTGTGCATGTGTGTGCACATGTGCATGTGAGTGTATGTCCGTGTGAATGCACGTGCGTGCGTGTGTGTATGTGTGAGCGTACGTGCATAGGATAGGCGTGTGGGGGTGGGTACATATGTGTCCGTGTGCGCATATGTGTGTGTGTGTGTTCATAATGTGCATGACTGGATTGTGTGCACACGTGTGCAGGTGTTTGCACACATGTGCACATGTGGGCCCAGGTCTCACATCTGGCCTCCATCTGTGAGTCTGGAAAGTGACCGAGGGACGTTGGGAGGGAGGCCCTAGGTGCCAGGCCCCTCAGGTGCAGGCGGACTCGGGCCCCCAAGCCCCCCCACCTCCCCAGGCCCCGCGCCTCCGGGTGACCCATCGTCTCCCCACAGGATGGGCGGCATCCCTGCCGTGAACGGCCGCGGGGAGCGCCTGCTACTGCACATCGGCATCATCGACATCCTGCAGTCCTACAGGTGGGGCCGTGGGGGCCGGGCCTTCGGGGAGGTCAGGCTGCGGGAGGCGGTGGGGCCTATGGTGGACGCCCAGGCCACGGTCCTCAGGGTGGGCGCCCAGCGCCCCCAGGACACCTGAGCCCCGATGCGCTTGCCCGTGGACACAGCCGCAGCTCCCAGGCTTCTCCCACCTCCCGGAAGGCTCCTCTGGGCTCAAGAGGTCCCCTTGAGCCCAAGGAGCAGGTTCTAGAAGGTCTCGCTTTGAGGCCCTGGGACATTCAAAGCCGAGGTTGCTCCCCCGGCCCCGTGGATGTCTGATGGGTGGCTTTCTGGGTGGGTGTCCCTGGCCTCTTCCCTCCATGCCAGGGACATCCCAGACCCTAAGCTTGGGCAGCCACAGGTGTGTGGACAGGCCGTGTCCCCCATGCAGCCACCCGGCTTGGCCGACGCGCATGTGTCCTTCTCCCTGCAGGTTCATCAAGAAGCTGGAGCACACCTGGAAGGCGCTCGTGCACGATGGGGTGAGCCTCACTCTGCTGCCTTCTCCGCCCTCCCTCCCTCTCCCCTTCTTTCCTCTCTCCCTCCCTCCCACCCATCAGCCCCCAAGAGCAACATCCACCCCCTTGACCCAGGCACTGTGGGCTGCAGTCTGTGTGGCCACAGTCCGCAGAGTCCCGGATCCCGGTGGGACCCGCCCACTCCTAAACAGTTTCCAGCATCCAGGCAGGAGCTTCCCCAGTCAGCACTGGGGAGATCCTGGCCGGCAGAGACCGCTGGGGGCATCACAGACCTTGCCAAGGCCAGACCTGCGGCGCAGGGCAGACAGGAGAGCCAGGCTGGAGGGGTGTATCCCGTGCTGCAGTGCCACCCCCGGGGCTGTCCCTGTCCCCTGGTGCTGAGTAGCTGACCCCCAACCCACTCCAGCCAGAGGAGGTTGGGGTCACTCAGAGCAACCGCCCCTCCCTCTGAGAGCGATAGCTTCTCTCAGGACTCTGGCTGGAGCCACACCTCTCTCCAAGAGGCTGGCAACCCATTTTTATTCTGGGGGGTACCTGTGTCTGTTACACACAGCAGGGGGGTCCTGCCAGACCATCTTGCCATCACCACCCCCGGGACTGTTTGAGAGACTCTCGGGCTTCTTCAGTAAATATTTCCTTATTTATTTGTTTGTTTTTGACTCGGAGTCTCACTCTGTGGCCCAGGCTGGAGTGCAGTGGCATGCTCATGGCCACCACAGCCTCGGCCTGCTGGGCTCAGGTGATCCTTCTGCCTCAGCCTCTCAAGTATCTGGGACTACAGGGGCCACCACATCTGGCCTTTGCTTTGTTTTGTTTGTAGAGATGAGGTCTCACTGTGTTGCCCAGGTCTGGAACCTATGGCCTCAAGCAATCCTCCTGCCTCGGTTTCCCTGGGTACTGGGATTACAGGCCTGAGCCACCGTGTCTGGCCTATTTTTCTTTGCTTCTTTGAATAGTTACTTTGTTCTCACAGTCCATAAAGTCTAAGATGTGAGTGGGTGTGTCTTGAGAAAAGTCTCCCACGCACCCTGCCAGCCAGTCCCCCCCCCCAGAGAGGCTGCCACCTGTCCCTCGGGTCCCCCCAGGAAGAACTGGATGCGGGGACCCCTCTCTCTCCTCTTCCCTTGGGAAGTGCCCCTGCCCCAGTGTGGCATCTGTCGGGGCATCCCGGCTGCTGACGCCTCTCCGTCCTGGCCCTGCTCTCCCAGGACACGGTCTCCGTCCACCGCCCCAGCTTCTATGCCGAGCGCTTCTTCAAGTTCATGAGCAACACGGTCTTCCGGAAGAACTCCTGTAAGCCAAGGCCCATGGCGGGAAGGATTTGGGAGGCCGAGAGCTGGGAGGGGGTGCGAGCCCTGAACCTGTGTCCCACCTGAAGCCAGGACCTCACCCAGAGGGCAGGGGGCCAGGGCGTGTGGCCCACACAAGGGTACAGCACACAGGGGCTGCAGCACCGGCCCCGCCCGGCCTCCTGTTGTGTGGCCGTGAGCACACAGCTTCCCTCGGTGCCTCGGTTTCCCCAGCTACACAGAGTTGTGAGGTGCGGTGTGTTCATCCTGGGGTCGATGGCCTTGGCCTCCAAGGCTGGGAGCTGCCCACAGCATTGCCGTTGCCAAGGAAACGTGTCCTGGGCCAGGCACTGGGGAGGCCGGTCAGAGGGCGGAAGTGGCGTGGAATCTGGGACTCAGGGTGCGCCCAGAGGGTGCTTGGAGGCATTCAGGTCTGCTTGGGGTCTCAGCGTCCCCTCATGGGACCCTCTGGCGTCCTGGGCCCCAGTGCAGATGCCAGCCGGTGTCCCGTGCTGCCAAATGGGCTTTCCTGGGGGTCTGCCGTCTGCGCTCCCCACCTGGAGCTCCCCGGCCAGTTTGCTTTCTCCCTGGCATCCTCACAGGCCTAGCACACAGAGTTCTGGGTGTGCAACATGGTGGTGTCTGCCTCATCTGTGTGTGCACACCGCAGGGGTCGCCCCAGGAGGCGGCAGGGCGAGGCATGCCCAAACCCGCACTTCAGACAGGCCACCCCCAGCCTGGCCAGTGAGAGCCAGCCTGATCCATTCCCGTGTCTGCCAGGGACGCCCCTCAGTGTCTGCACCGCAGGAACTGGCAGACCCGCACACGGGCCGCAGCTCCCGCGGCTGTCCCCGAGACTTCCAGCACATGCACCCTGGAACACTGTGGCATCACCCCACAGCCTTCCGCGCTGAGGGAGGCGGCGCTGGGCAGACCGAGCGCCAGCCGTCTACCAGGAGCTGTGCTGGGCCGTGGTGGAGCAGAGGTCACTGAAAGCTCCAGAGACCGCCTGGGGGCGCTCGCGGCCCACCAGGCCCTCCTGCCCCTACAGCCCAGAGAACCTGGCCATGCCTAGACCACGCAGCCAGCAGGGCAGAGCATGGATCTGGGCTCAGGCCCTTCCCCACTGACCCCCTGGCCTCTCTGACACCAGTGCCCGCTGCTGGCATCCGGGTCCATCTGAAGGCGAGGTGCTGCCCAGGCCGCACCATGAGGGAGGGTGGCATTCCTGGCAAGTTCCGCAGCAGCTCCTGTGGCCATGTCCCTGGAGGGCGCGCAGCACTAGGCCCAGGCATCCCGTAGAGACAGTGGGCAGGCAGGTCAGACGCCCGGGCTTGGGGCAGAGTGACCTCGACAGGGGGGCTCCGCAGCGTGCCCTCCTCAGGGACAGGCAGGGGCCCATCAGCCCCGAACAGTGGGTGCTTCAGGCGGGTGCAGACCAGGCTCTTGTGTGCGCGGGAGGAGCGGGAAGCCGGGCCCTGCCTGGCTCTGCCCCGCCACCGACGCCCACCCTCCCCCGCAGCCCTGAAGTCCTCGCCATCCCGGAAGGGACGCGGGGCCCTGCTGGCCGTCAAGCCGCTGGGGCCCACGGCCGCCTTCTCCGCCAGCCAGATCCCCAGCGAGCGCGAGGATGCACAGTATGACCTGCGGGGGGCCCGCAGCTACCCCACGCTGGAGGACGAGGGTGAGCAGGGGCCGCGGGCACGTGGGACCGAGGGGGCAGGCACAGCCGGTGGGGGGAGGAGCCTACGGGGGCCCGAGGCTGGGTGTGTCCCCAGGGGAAGGAGGCCCCGGTCTCTTCTGTCACCGGCACCTGCAGAACCACCGGCCGCCAGGGAGGGGGAGCCAGGCACAGAACCCACCACCCCGAGGTGGCAGCCTCTCGTCATGGCCACTGTCACCAGAGGCATGCAGCAATGTCACAGAAGGGAGGTGGGGCTGGCCTTCGTGTAACCAGCAGGCCCCTCTGAGCCCTGGGATCAGGGACTCCAGGCAGGGAGGGAGGTTGCCGGACAGAAGGGGAGCAGCCAGTGCAAAGGCCCAGGGGCAGGACCCTACCTGGGGGTCGCAATGATGGGGGCGGGCCAGGCAGGCCCTCTGGACTGCCTAGAGATCTGGATTCCATTTTGAGGGCAGTGGGAAGCTGCTGGAAGCCTCTGTGCATAGAGAGATTCACCTTTTCAAAAGTTGTGTGAGGGGACGATGCTGGGGGGTGGGTGGGAGTCTCCAGATGCCGACTGGGCGCCAGGGAGGAGCCCAGCCTGGCCGCTCTGCCAGGTGTCCGCCGCCCACACCCCACAGGCCGGCCCGACCTCCTGCCCTGCACGCCGCCTTCTTTTGAAGAAGCCACTACAGCTTCCATCGCCACCACCCTGTCGTCCACCTCCCTCTCCATCCCCGAGCGGTCCCCCTCAGAGACATCGGAGCAGCCGCGGTACAGGTGGGCGGGGCAGTGCAGGTGGGCGGAGCCCCTGGATTACGGGTGGGCGGGGCATCCTGGGCATGAGTGGGCGGGACAGTGGGTGGGCGGGGCCTCTGCAGTGGCGGTGAGGTCGCGTGGGCGGGCGGGGCATCTGTGGTATTGGGCAGGGCAGTGCGGGTGGGCGGGGCCTCTACAGTAAGGGCGGGTGGGGCGGTGGGCGGGGCGTCTGCGGTAGCGGGCAGGGCAGTGTAGGTGAGGGCGCAGCACGAGTGGGCGGGGCCTCCGTAGTGTGCGCGGGTAGGGCAGCGCGGGCGGGCGGGCGTCGGTGATGCAGTTGGGCAGAGCAGGTAGACGGCTGCTTTCCCGGTGCCTGCCGTTCTCCGGTCACCCGTTTATGGTCTCCCTACAGGCGGCGCACCCAGTCGTCCGGACAGGACGGCAGGTGAGACCCCACCCCCTCGCCTCGCCTCCCCTCGCCTCGCCTCCCCTCGCCTCAGTCTCACCAGCTGTCCTGAGCGGCTTCGAGCTCCCATGCCCCGCGGGGCCCCTTCCTCTCCCACTCTGCTCTCCTGGGGACGAGCCCTGGGCTCTAGAATCTCCGTGTCGCCTCTTGTTTTGCTAGCACGATGGGGCCCAGAGAACCCAGGGCAGCTCTGGCCTGTTGATCCTCCTTCTAGTTTCCCTTTTTCTTCTTTATTGTGGCTTTAAGGGGCACAAACGGCTTTGGCTACGTGCTGGCGCTCTGGAGTGGCGGAGTCTGGGCTTTAAGCGTGCCACCAGCCCCACCTGGCATGCTGCACGCGACGCTGATCTTTCACCCTTCCCCCGCCCCCGCGTCTCCAGGGTCCACGGCTCCCCCCTCCGTGCCCCGGCAGAGCCTCAGTTTGGCTCCCACTTGGCACGCGCTGTCTGCTCTCCTGTCCCTGCGCTCCTTTGCTTAGGACGCCCGGTCTCCAGTTCCATCCAAGTTGCTGCAAGCGACATTATTTCCTTCATTGTGATGGCTGAGTGGCATTTCACAGTGCATGTGGACCACACTTTCTTTCTTTTCTTTCCTTTTTTTTTTTGAGACGGAGTCTCACTCTGTCACCCAGACTGGAGTGTTGGAGGGCAGTGGCCGCTCCCGGCCACCGCAGCCTCTACCTGCTGGGATCCGGCGATCCTTCCGCCTCAGCCTTCTAAGTAGCTAGAACTACAGGCACGCGCTACCACGCCCACTAATTTTGTTTTTTTGATTTATTGTAGAGATGAGGTCTTGCCAAGTTGCCCAGGCAGGTCTCGAACCCGCAGGCTCAGGCAATTCACTCACCTCGGCCTTCCAAAGCGCGGGATTACAGACTGAGCCACTGAGCCCGGCCAGACCACACTTTCATTATCCACTGATTCTTCTAATGATCTTTCACGTACGAATATAAGCCAGACTGGGTGCTAGCTCACGCCTGTAGACCCAGCACTTTGGGAGGCTGAGGCGGGAGGATCACCTGAGGCCAGGAATAGGGAAGGATCCTGGTCGACATAGTAAGACCTCGGCTCTACAAAAATAAATTTTTTTTTTTGAGTTGGAGTCTCACCTTGTCTGCCAGGCTGGAGGGCAGTGGCATGCTCCCGGCCACCGCAGCCTCGACCTGCTGGGCTCCTGCATTCCTTCCGCCTCAGCCTTCCGAGTAGCCAGAACTACAGGCACGCGCTACCACACATGGCTAGTTTTTTTAATTTGTTGTAGAGACGAGGTCTCGCCAAGTTGCCCGGGTGGGTCTCGAACCCGTGGGTTCAGGCAGTCCTCTCGCCTCAGCCTCCCAAAGTGCTGGGATTACAGGCTGAACCACTGAGCCCAGCTTACACAAAGAAATTTAAAGTGGATTGCCTGAGCCCGCGGGTTCGTGACCCGCCTGGGCAACTTGGCAAGACCTCATCTCTACAATAAGTCAAAATTAGCCGGGCGTGGTAGTGCGTGCCTGTAGTTCCAGCTCCTCGGAAGGCTGAGGTGGAAGGATCGCCAGAGCCCAGCAGGGCAAGGCTGCGGTGGCCGGGAGCGGCCACTGCACTCCAGACTGGGCGACAGAGACTCCAACTCAAAAAAAAAAAAAAAAAAGAAATGTCAAAAGAAGGAAACATCCGGTGATGCCTCCCTCCTGCCTGTGCCTCTGCCCTCCCAGGAGCAACCACTGGGCCTGTGGGTTTTTCTCTTCCTAGAGATGCCTGGTGGGAACACGGACGTGCACCCAGGCTGGGCCCTTTTATCTTGACACAAGTGTCACGCCGCCGTCCCTTGCCACTTGGCAGAACCCTCGGCCGTGCTGTCCCCACTGCCTGCTCTTCCCTCCCTCCTATGGCTGTGCCTGGTCACGTAGCTGACCCCTCCGGGGCCACGTGGGTGGGTGGCTCCAGGCGGGGCCCTCGTCACACCAGGGCCACGGATGTGCTGTTCCAGTCATCGAACTTCCGTCCTTCCTGCCTGCTAGAACCCTGCCAGCGCTCACCCGGGGGGAGCAAGTCTCCTTCTGTCCGGCTTCCTCGCTCCAGCTGGGCAGCCTTCCTGTTTCTGGGGTTGCGAGTCAGAGCGTGGAGCCCCCTGCTCAGGGCCCGCTGCTGGGTTCAGGCACTCCCAGGAGGGTGGGTGGGATTCTCGGCCGCTGGTTACTCAGTAATATACACCCCCGGGGCCAGCCATGCCCCAGGCCCTGCAGGCACCAGTCACAAGAGAGACCAGGGACAGCCCTCGTTCCCACACAGCTCCCGGCCAGACGTGGCAGCCCGAGGGACCAGGCCCTGGCCATAGCCCTCCCGGCTCCCCGTGGGGTCAAGACCTGGAGCTCCCTGGGCTCCCCCGGGGGCATGAGGGGGGAAACTGAGACCCGGCTTCCCATTCCACCCAGGCCACAGGAGCAGCCCCATGTCGAAGAGGACCTGCAGCAAATCACTGTGCAGGTGGAGCCCGCGTGTAGTGTGGAGATCGTGGTCCCCAAGGAGGACGCAGGGTGAGTGCGGCCCGGGGACCAGCAGCGCCAAGGGCTCATCACAAGCAGTGGTGCGCTCAGGCCGCCAGGCTCACAGGGCATCCACGTGGGGCCTCAGTCTCCTGGTCAAAGGCAGCGGGTCGCACCCGGCGGGGGCGAGAGTCGGACCCTGGGATCCCGGGCCGCATCTTGGGACATGCGTGGCGTCACGCCAGGGGTGGTTTTGGCGTCTGGCATAGAGGGAGAGGAGGCCAAGACGCTCACCAGGTCCCTGGAGTGTGGGTGGGCGCGGCCTCTGCAGTATGGGGGTGGGGCCGTGTGGGTGGGGCAGTATGGGTGGGTGGGCGGGACATCTGGTATTAGTGGGCAGAGAACAATAGGGGGGAGCCCTGGGCCAGGACTTCTTCGGGAGTCTCTGAACTTCAAGTATCTGAGGACGACGTTGTTCACTTTTTCAGTATTTATTTTTCATTTTATTTTATTTATTTTTATTTTTAGTTTTATTTTATTTGATTTTTTGAGTCGGAGTCTCACTCTGTTGCCCAGACTGGAATGTAGTGCTCACTTCTGGCCACTGCAGCCTCGACCCGCTGGGCTCCAGCGATCCTTCCGCCTCAGCCTTCCAAGTGGCTGGAACTACAGGCACGCACTACCACGCCCGGCTAAGTTTTGATTTATTGTAGAGACGAGGTCTCATCAAGTTGCCCAGGCGGGTCTCGAACCCGCGGGCTCAAGCCATCCACTCACCTCGGCCTCCCAAAGTGCTGGGATGACAGGTTGAGCCACCAAGCCCGGCCTCCTTTTCATTTTATTAAATTTTTATTTGAAGAGAGTAGCCTTTAAAAAAGTCTGTGTACTTTTTTTTTTTTTTTTAGTCAGGGTCTCTGGAGTGCAGTGGCACTATCACCGACTCACCGCAGCCTCCGTTTCCTGGGCTAAAGGCATGCTCCCACCTCAGCCTCCAGAGGAGCAAGGAATACAGGCGTGCGCCACCACACCCAACTAATTTTTTGATTTTTTTGTGTAGATGAGAGGTTTCACTATGTTGCCTGGGCTGATACAGAACTCCTGGGCTCAAGAATCCTCCTACCTCAGCCTTCCAGAGTTGGAATTATAGGCGTGAGCCACCATGCCTGGCCATAGGCTTTTTTCCCCTTGAGTCTGAATCTCACTCCATCGACCAGCTGGAGTGCAGGGGCACACTCACGGCCACCGCAGCCTCGACCTGCTGGGCTCCGGCGATCCTTCTGCCTCAGCCTTCCAAGGAGCTGCAACTACATGCGGGCGCTACCACGCCCAGTTAATTTTTTTTTTTTTTTTTTGATTGTAGAGACAAGGTCTCACCAAGTTGCCTGGGCTGGTCTCGAACACACGGGCTCAGGCAGTCCCCTCACCTTGGCCTCCCAAAGTGCTGGGATTACAGTTGAGCCTCTGTGCCCAGCCCATATGCTTTTTTATTGTGTGGGGGGTTTTTTTGTTTGTTTTTGAGTTGGAGTCTCACTCTGTCGCCCAGACTGGAGTGCAGTGGCCGCTCCCGGCCACCGCAGCCTCGACCTGCTGGGCTCCGGCGATCCTTCCGCCTCAGTCTTCCGAGTAGCCTGAACTACAGGCATGTGCTGCCATGCCTGGCTAATTTTTTGATTTATTGTAGAGGTCTTGCCAAGTTGCCCAGGCTGATCTCGAACCTGCGGGCTCAGGCAATCCTCTCACCTCGGCCTCCCAAAGTGCTGGGATTACAGGCTTGAGCCGCTGTACCAGCCCATATGCTTTTTAAAAAATAGATTAAAGTGTCCATGATCAGGTACAAGACCTGCTTTTCCAAATGGCCATGGACACAGGGAAGGACGATATTCCTGGTGAAGGGATGGAACGTTCCCTGGAGCCTGTCTCGGGCAGTGTCTGTGCTGTCATCTCTCAGTGCCTGTGTCTGTCACCTGTTTGGCATGTGACGCTGTCATCATGTGGCTACCAGGTCCTCCTTGTCCCTCCAATGATTTCTGTTTGAGATGCGTTTTGATTTCCGTCATGCGTTCCCCTCGGCCCTGTCAGTGCGGCTCCCAGGCCCCACTCTGCACTGAGAGCTGGTTTCACTCACGGGTTTCTGCCGTCTCAGCTGAGTCTCCCAGTGTAGAATATCAGTTTTCGCCAAAAGCAACCTACCCTCAGACGTGACAGGAGAACAATTTCTCCGTGGCATTCAAAAGATGACAATTACACATCCAGCCCCCCCCATGCAAAATTTAAAAATGAGCCAGACCTGGTGGCACCTCTAGTCTCAGCTACTCAGGAGGCTGAGGTGGAAGGATCGCTTGAGCCCAGGAGTCGGAGGCTGCAAGGGGCTATGATCATACCACTGCACTGCAGCCTGGATGACACAGCCAGATCCTGTCTCCCAAAAAACAAAACAAAGCAAAAAAACCACACCAACCACTTGGCCACAAGCCCTGGCCTTAGACACCTCCTCTCTGTGCCTCAGTGTCCCCATCTGTAACCCAGGGAGAGCAGCAATGTCAACATCTTCTCCCCACCCCACGGTGGAGATTCGATGGGTTAATTCACAGAAAGTTCTAGAACCAGCTTGGTACGTAGTAAATGCTCAGTGAGCAGGAAATCGAGGTTCTGACTCTGTGGGTAGGAACCATGTGTCCCCACTCTACAGATGAGGAAACGGGCTCGGAGAAGGAGCGTGACTCCAGGTTGCCCAAGCTGGCAGGTCTTGGAGGTCGCGTCTGGGGATTCCCAGGCATTCTGCCTTGGTGTGGGTGGCCACGGCGCGTCGCCTGCACCTGTGTCTGGTCTCGATGTGCTGCCATGGAGTGACGCACAGCCAGCCCCTCCTGCATCCCAAGAGGGTTGTGGGGGGCGGGAACTGTGGGCCCCCCTGGACTCCTGTCTGCTGTGCCCAGGGCGGAGGCCCCCTCAGCTGGCGCCTCAGCTGCCGTCGAAGCGGAAACGACCAGCCAGGCCTCGGAGCCCGCCAGCCAGGCCTCGGATGAGGAGGACGCGCCTGCCACCGACATCTACTTCGTAAGTCCCCGGGCTCCTCCTCCGTCAGCCAGGCCCACACGCACCCGCTCCCGCCATGCGCACACACGCCTGCAGACTCGGGCCCAGGCGTGTGCGCCATCCACACACCCTCCCGACACTCACACAGCCCCGGTCTCTTCCTGGTCCAGCCCCACACGGCAGGAGGCTCCTGCCGCCACACCCAGGAACCGGAGCCATCCCTTGCCCCTCCCAGCCTCGTGACTGGTCCAGCACCCTTCAAGGCCTTGGCCCCCACCTCGCCACCCTGTCTTTCTGGGACTCTTCCAGATTCTCACACCTGGGCCTCGTGTCCTTGGCAGTCTGGTCAGCCTGGCTGGGCCGCTGGTGACCGGGTCCTTCCTCTGATGGCGGGCGGGCATGGCTGGGACGGTTCCCTCTCCATCCCGAAGAGGGCTGGGGGCCCACGCTGCTGGCCGGGGACACGCTGTCCTCAGACGAGGCTGGGTCTGTGGTCCTCGACCTGGCAGCTCTCACCCTCACCGGGCCCGACGTCCAGGCTGGCCTCTCCACCAGCAGGTCCCAGGTCGCCCAGGGGCCCTGCTCGGGTCAGCCCGCCCAGGTAGCAGGCCAAAGGCTGCAGCCTCCACCCTCCGGCTGTCCCCCCTCATCCCCGCACATCACGGCGGGTTGGGGACACCAGCCACGGCTCTTGTTCACTGACATCCCCTGCTGTGTCCCAGCTGGTGTGTGTGTCTCCTGTGCCCCCTGGGCCTGGAGTCGGGAGGTGTGGGCTGTGCCCCGTCCTGGGCTCAGCGTGTGTGCCCTGGTTTCCGGATGGCGTGGCCGCTTGGGCTGTGGCCCGACACTGGGTGGGGCCGTGGGGAGGGAGCAGGCCTCAGTCAGACCCGCCCGCACGCCCCGCCTGCTTGGCCATCTGTCCCCACCCGCTGTCCCCCCTCATCCTGTCCTCTGTCTCCTTCTCCTCCCGCGGCCCGCCCGCCCGGCCAGTTTGCGGATGGGAGGTACTGGATTTTCTCACCCCGCCATCACCGACTGCGGGCCGTGACACCGAGCTCCGTGGGGACTGTAAGTGACCACAGCCACCCCAGGGAGCCCGGCCCGCCCGGCCTCCGGGGAGCAGGGGCGGCACCCGCCGAGGCAGTGCCTGTACCCCAGCCTTCCAGAGGGACTGGGGGCAGCCGTGGGGCCGGGCTGGGCGCCAGGCTCGTGGGTCACCCGAGAGCGTGGTCGGTCCCGCGGCGAGGCTGGCTCCGGAGGGGCGGGGTCGCCAGGTGCAGGGCCGGCTCGGGTCTGCTCGGACCCCAGCTGCCTTTGCCCTGGTGTGGGTCTTGGGCAGACGCTTCTGGCACACCCGCCCCGGCTGCATCTGCCCCGCTCAGGAGGGGTCCCAGTCGGCAGGGTGGCCGCGGGGCCCACTGAGAGGGAGGAGCAGGCGCCTCCATCCCGTTTCACAGGCAGGCAGGCTGAGGCCTCAGTTCCCCGGGAGCCTGCAAGAGCCCATGGTTCAGACAAGGGCCCGTCATTGCCACGGCCAGCAAGCACGGCCCAGGGAGGCCAGGTGGCCTGCCCAGAGCCCAGTGGCCAGAGCAAGGCTGGCCTGGGGGAGTTACCGTTCTGAGCAGCTCCCCGAGGCCCCCTCTTCCGCAAACCTCTCTGTCGTCCTGGGCAGGGCGTGAGGCGGGCCAGAGGCCGAGGCCACCCCAGCCCCTCACTCAGCTGAGACAGCAGCATGTCAGCCACACCGAGGGCCCAGGGCTGCTTGGGGTCTGGGGGAGGGGGACTGGAGGGACTCAGCCCTGCGGCTGCCTCAAGCAGGCCGTCCACCTGCGGGGGGAGGGAGCTAGCCAGGCCTCGGAGACACCTGGCCTGGAGCAGTGAGGAAGGCGCGGGCGACCCTCAGAGGCACCGCAGAGGTGGGGGGTGGGTGGGAGCTGCTGGGAGGACTCCAGGCCCAAGTGCAGGGGCCGCCTTCCCGGGGCACCCATCCTGGGTCCTGGCCACTGCTGGCCCCCCCACCCATCCCTAGAGGACAGGCACCGGCTTGTGCCTTCTAACCTGGTGACAGTCTGGCTGGCCACATCCTTGCCCAGGAGGGCATGTGCGGTGCCCGGATTTTCATCTCCCCGCCGTCCCAAGGGCAACTGCCTGCTCCTCATGCCGGCTCGTTCAGGCTCAGGTGGGGACCCTCCTTGGGTCCCTGTCACGTTTGAGCCCCACGAGGTGCCTATGCTGGGCTCTCAGGGCACGGGAGGCGGATTTGAACCCACAGCCCCGGTCAGGGCGTGCGTGTGACCCATATGAAGGGGAAGGCCTGGGCTGGGCAGGCGCCTCCGTGCCATGTCCATAGGGCTGGTGCGGTTGACCGAGCAGGCTTCTGGGGCCGCAGCAGTGATGCCCCGAGGCCGAGGGGCCGGCTGTTCTCAAGGCGGGACAGGCCAGCCGGGAGCCAACAGGGGCAGGGCAGGTCCTGCAGCCCTGGCAGCGGGGAGAGGGGCGCCGCAGAGGATGCAGGGCTGGGGAATGGCTGGACAGTGGCTGCGACAGTTTAGGGGTCGAGGAACGCCCGGGCAGACATGGCCAGGGCAGGGGCGTGGCCGGGCCTCGTGCTCTGAGCAGAGGCAGGGTTGCAGCCCGTCGGCCATGGTCCTGGGGGGTGTCGAGGGCCGGTGCTGTGGGTGGCCCCAAGAGCGGGGTGGGTGCAGGCCAGAGCCGAAGGTGACCGGCCAGAGCCGAGGCGGGAGGAAGGGCCCGGAGCAGACCCGGGACACCAGGGGCGCTGGGGCCAACCCGCTGACCCTCATTCAGACACAGCTGGGAAGGGCACATCCAGCCTGTCCCTCCGTGGCATCCACTGCCCCCGAGGGCCCGTGGCTCTCCATGGGTGGGTGGGTGGCCCCTGTCCCAGTCTCTCCCGAGCAAATCGCCAGCAGAGAGGGCTGGGCCACGCAGTGCGGGCACCAGGTGTGTGTGCAACCCTGGAAGGCTTTCAGGTGACAGGACCGAGGTCGGGCCCAACGCCCAGGGCGCCGGGAGAGGCCCCAGGAGCTCGCGTCACAGGGGTGGGGAGGCCAGGCCGGGCTGTGGAGGAGGAGGACGAGGGCCGAGCGTCCAGCCGCACCCCACCCTCCCTGTCTCTGTCACCTGCTGCCTCAAGCCCGCCAGCTCCGCTTCTGCGCCCCCCCGCCGTGCAGGGCTGGGCCTCCGCAGGGCGGGTCGGCTGCCGCAGGGTCGCCTCTTTTACTTCTCCTGTCTCTTCCTTCCTCCTCTGCCTGTCGCCTCCTCACACCCCGCCCCCGCGCCCTCCTGCACGCGCGCCGCAGCCCACCGACGACCGGAGCTGGGTGTACTCCCCGCTCCACTATAGCACGCAGGCCACCCCGGCCTCCGACGGCGAGAGTGACACAGTAAGTGGGGGCCGAGACAGGCGGGGAAACTGAGGCCCGAGGCGGGAGGGCAGGCAGTCCGGAGCTCGCCGGGGCTCTGAGAACCAGGGCGGGGTAAGTATCTCAGGGCCTTGATGCCAGGGCGGCCCAGGAGGCCCCCGGCAGGAGGCACCGAGGGGAGGCCGGAGGTGGGGGCCTCACCCGCCCTGCCTGTGCTCACCACCCCGTCTGGCTTCTTGCAGTAATTTCTATGCAGTCCCGACCGGCGCTGCCCGCCCAGCCGAGACCCAGAGCTCGGCGACACGCCCGCCCGGCCACCCGCGGACCGCGCCCGCCCGCCCGGCCACCTCGTCCTCCCTCAGCGGGCGCCACGCCGAGCCCCCCCGCCCGTCGCTCCGGCCACCGAGCCCCGTGCGGCCGCCCGACCCCGCGCCCGCCAGACTGTGCCCTTCCCAGCCTCAAGTCGTGTATTTATTTTGGGTCCTTCCCTTTGCACAGAGACAGAAGCACGTGTGTGCTTTTTTTAGGAAAAGACACAAAAAAGACACAAAACCAGAAGAGGACGCTCCTCCCCCACACTGCGGTTCTTGCTTGCATGAGTCTCGCGGGGACACGGCCGGCTCCTGCCGCCTCCGGGGGCCCAGCCACGTGGCCGTCGTCAGGCTGAGTCCCGCTGAGTCTCCACCTGCTCCCCACTCGGGACGGCGGATCCCCCGGGGCGCGGAGGCCACTGCCCTAGCAGACCCCCGCCAGCTCAGCGTGGCACCTGCTCCCACCACCCCGGCGCCCCCTCGTCAGGAGGGACGGACCGACCCAGCCAGGGCAGGTCTCCAGGCACCTGCAATCCAGAGCGTCCGGACTGTCCTCCTCCCGACGCAGCCCGTGGGCCACCCGACGCCCAGCCCAGGGCCAAGACTCACAGGGCGGGCCCGGGAGGAGGAGCCCAGGTTTCCAAGAGCTTTGGACGAGCTTGTGACGGCCCGTGTCCCACCCAAGGCCCGGCCTGGCGGGCAGACCCTTCCTGCAGGACGGGCAGCCACGTGGGATCCAGGAGGACAAAGACAGCGGCCCCGGCGCAGGGCAGCCCAGCGCCCCACAGGGCGGCCACTGGGCCTGCCGTGTGTAGAGGGTGTGGCCAGAGCCCACAGGCCGCAGAGCCCCCCCCCGCGCTCACCCAGGCGCCTCTCTGCAGACCCCCACCCACACGGCCCGCAGGGAGGAGCTGGTCCTGCGAGACCGCACCTTCTAGAGCTCCTGAGCCCTTGCCTTCCGCAGAGAGCCCGGGGCCTCTCCGGCCACGGCCTGTGAGCCTGCCGCGAGCCCCTCGAGCCTGTGTCCTCCTGCTGCTGGTCCAGCCTCACAGCACACTCCCTGTGCCTGGAGGAGCAGGCCACGCCCCCTGGCCCCACCAGGGACACACGCTGCTGTGCCGGGAAGGCGAGGGTCTCAACAGGGACCAGAACGGTGTGACAGCACCGTGGCGGCCCGCCTGCCAGCTCCTCCGGCCCGGGGACATAGCCTCGGCCCCGCCCAGCCCATGAAGGACACCCGTGGGCACTGGGGCATCAGCAGGGGTCCAAAGGGCCGTCTGAGGCTGGACAGCCCACGGGGCCAGCGGCGTCATCTGAAGCCCCAGAGGGCACGCGGAGGTTCCCAAAGCCCTCACGTCCCCTCGCCCAGCCTGGCCCCAGGATGCCCGGAGCCCCTGCGGGGGACCCAGGCTGTCCCTGGGTGACGGGCACCATGTCCATCCCCCCACAACAAATCACATGACCTGCGTGCTGACCCGGCACGCTTGAGGGAGAACACGCAGCCTCCGCGGACACGTGACATTTCTGTGTTTGTGTCGCGTCTCCCAGGCCTCTCGGAGATCCGCTTTGCGTTGCGTTTTCTGTTCCTTTTCCACGAACTGTAGCCCATGCTGACGTGTTCCACGACCGCCAAGGTGGCGTCTGCTGGTCATTTCCGGGGCCCGGCGGGGGGCAAGACCTATTTATAATGTGTAGCGAGCTCACGGCCCTCCTCGGACCCCAGCTGTCCCCCCAGAGCAGTTTGTAAAAATGCTGGGACCAATCCCCCCCCCCCACCTCGGTGCTGACGCCCCTGTCGCTCAGACGGGAACCGCGTCTGACTCCGTGCTGTACAAAGACAGAGGGCGTCCTCTCCGAGACTGACAGGGGGCGGCCCCCGCGTGTCCCTTGCCAGCCTCCATCCCCAAAGCCATCCCAGCGTGCCCCCTGTGCCCCCCACACCTGGCTCAGTGCAATACTCCCGCCCCCGCGGGGTCCCATGCCAGGGTACTGTCGCCGCAGCCCCTCGGTCCCCACCCAGGACAGCCACTGCCCCCCCCCCCCGTTTACGGCCGAGCTGATTCCAAGACGAAACGAAACTGCAAACCTCGTGTGTCTTAACCCCCAGTGGGACTCCCGCCCCTCCTCCGCCCCGTGGTCCGGCACGTGACAATCGGAGCACCCGCCTCATGGCTCGGACAGGGGTGCCGTGTTCCCCACGCAGCACCGTGGGCTCCTCCGAAGCAGAAAAGCCACTGCTGGCCCAGACACTCGTATGCGGCCTGGGCCCTGCCCGCCCGTGCCCACCCCTCTTTCTACGTCAAGGAGAGCTCTCTAATAAACCGGGTAATAAGCATCCGCCCCCCCGTGGCCTCTCTGTGGGCTCTGAGGGTCGGGTTGGGAGCTGGAGGACCTCGGACCTCAGAGAGGAAAGAGGCCTTTGGGAGATCTGTGACAGTATCGGGGGCGATGATGGCTCAGGCCTGGAATCCCAGCACCTGGGCAGGCGGAGGCAGGAGGGTCACTTGAGGCCAGGAGTGAGAAACCAGCCCGGGCCACGTGGCGAGACTCCCTCTACAAAAATAAAATACGTGTATACATAATAGTCCCAGGACCCAAACCCCCAACTGCTGTGACCTCCTCCGGGTTCCAGATCAGCTCAGGAAACGCGTCAAAGCTTCCGACAGCACAGCCCAGCTCAAGGGAACAGACCCCGCCCCCCAAGTTTGTATTTGTACCACCAGAGCTGCTTGGACCCCTTGAAGGGAACACATTCCTCCCTGACCCCCAATCTGAGAAACCACATTGTAAGTGAGATCCGGCGGCGAGGCGGCCCCTGGAAACAACAGTGTGTAGCACGGCTGACGTGCAGACCAAACGTGTAGGGGGTCTCGGAGGTCCCCGTCAGATCCTCCCAAGGATGTGCCTGAATTAGGGGGTGAGAGAGAGAGAGAGACATCCCATCACCATGACAACCCGCATCCCAGGACCGAGCCGCAGGAGCTGGTCTTCGGAAGACTCCACCCCTGCCCTCACACCTAGCAGAGCATGCAAAGCCAGCATTCGGGGGCGGGGGGCTGTCACACAGTTGTCCTCCAGGGTAGACCTTCCAAAAGGTGACATCAGTGATGAGCGTCTTCCCAACACAGGCATTCCCATCCCGGTGTGGTTAGAACTGCGGGTGGCTGCAGTAGCTTGGGCCGGGACGGCAGCATGCTCCAGACTCCGGCTTCCAGTCCTGTCTCCTTCGGTCCACCCACCTCACAATTGCAAGGCCCCCCACCTCTGCTCAAAGCCCTCCCAACAGGCCGGGCGCCGTGGCCACGCCTGTAACTCCAGCACTTTGCGAGGCTGAGACAGGAGGATTGCTTGAGCCCCGGAATTCGAAACCAGCCTGGACAGCCATAGCTAAACCCTGTCTCTACAAAAAGAATTTTTTTTAAATGAGCCGGGTGTGGTGGTGCATGCCTGTAGTCCCGGCTACTTGGGAAGCTGAGCAGGAAGGAAACCTTGAGCCCAGGAGTTCGAGGCTGCAGTGAACTATGATGGCACCGCACTCCAGGCTGGGCCACAGAGCCAGACTCTGTTTCAAAAATAAAACAAAAATCCTCCCATGGACCCCTAGCACCCACACAACAAAGCTGGACAGCCTGAGTTGGGAAGGCAGGTATTAAAGTAATTTTTTGCAGGAAAAACCTTTAAAAACACACATAAATCAACCCAAAAAGCAAAAGACAACAAACAGAAGCAACATCAAAACATTAAAAAATAGCCGGGCTCGGTGGCTCAGCCTGTCATCCCGCGCCTTGGGAGGCTTAGGTGAGTGGATGGCCTGAGCCCACGGGTTCGAGACCCACCTGGGCAGCGAGACCTCATCTCTACAATAAATCAAAAAATCAGCCGGGCATAGTAGCGCATGCCTGTAATTCTGGCTACTCGGAAGGCTGAGGCGGAAGGATCGCTGGAGCCCAGCAGGTCGAGGCTGCGGTGGCCGGGAGCGGCCGCTGCACTCCAGTCTGGACGACAGAGGGAGACTCCAACTCAAAAAAAAAAATTAAAAAATTTAAAAAAATAAAGTAAATTTTGACTGTGAGCCTCAGTTTCTCAATGAATAAAATGGATTTGGGAGGAATACAGGGACTTATCCCATGTTTAAAAAAAAAAGCCGGGCTCGGTGGCTCAGCCTGTAAGCCCAGCGCTTTGGGAGGCTGAGGTGAGTGGATTGCCTGAGCTCGCGGGTTCGAGACCCGCCTGGGCAACTTGGCGAGACCTCGCCTCTACAATAAATTAAAATCAGCCGGGGTGGTAGCGTGCTGATTCCAGCTACTTGGAAGCTGAGGGGAAGGATCGCCGATGCTCACTGCCACTCAGTCTGGGGCAGAGTAGACTCCACTCAAAAAAAAAAAAAAAAAGCTCCGGGCGTGGTGAGCTCCGTGCCTGATAATCTCCAGCTACTTTGGAAGGTACGGAAGGATCGCCGGCCACTGCCCTCCAGTCTGGGCGACAGAGTGAGACTCCACCAAAAAAAAAAAAAAAAAACTAAACCGGGCGTGGTGGCTCACGCCTATAATCCCAGCACTTTCGGAGGTGGAAGCAGGAGCCATAGCCTGAGCCCTGGGCAACTTGGCGAGACCTCATCCCTAAATAAATCAAGAAAAATTAGCCAGGCGTGGTGACGCGAGCCTGGTTCCAGCTCCTTGGAAGGCAGAGGCGGAAGGATCGCCGGAGCCCGGCAGGTCGAGGCTGCGGGGCCCGTGAGCACGCCCCTGCCCTCCAGCCCGGGCGACAGAGCGAGACTCCGACTCAACAAAAAAAAAATAAAAAAGCGAAACCCTCCGAAATACAGAGGTCCTCATTAGCAGGTGCTGGAGCATACTGACGACCCTCCTAGGTCAGGCCGGCATCTGAGGCTAAAAACTAAGAAGTGCCCGACTCCGCCCCGCCCCGCCCTCTCCCTGGCCGGAGCCGTCTGCGACCAGGGACCCTTTCTGGTTCCCCGCCTTCCCGAGGCCCCGCCCCCGAGCACACCTCCTTTGTCCCGCCCCGGCCACGCCCACACACTCCGCTTTCTCCTGGGCCACGCCCACAACGCCCCATTTCCTCCGCGGACCCGCCTCTTCGTGGTCCCGCCTCCCCAGGCCCGCCCCGCCCACAGTTCCTGGTTGGCTCTTGCCCCGCCCTCGGTCCGTCAGGCCCCCGAGGCGCGAAGACCCGCCTGGGGCTGTCTCCAGCCCTGCCTGAAGGGCCAACCCCCACGCCGCAGGCGACAGTCCGGCCGGCGTCCCTCACCTGGGCCGTGTCTACAGCTAGAAGAGGATCCGGGGGGCGTCGGGGCCCCCGCGGGCCGCGGGGGCGGGCTGGGTTCCTCTCTCCCGGCTCAGGCGTGCGCGGGGCAGCCCGGCGCGCCGCGAGCGAGGAAGGCCCGGGCGCAGGGCCCGGCTGCGGTGTCGCCGCCGCGGTCCATCGATGGGTCGCGACACTCGCTCGCGCTCGCGGTCCGCCGGTCGCGGGGCCCGGAGGCGGCGGAACCAGAGCGGGAGCCGGAGCCGGAGCCGGAGCGGGAGCCATGAGCGGCGAAGCCGGCGGCGCCGGGAGGACGAGGGGCGGAGCAGACGGAGGCGCAGGTGGGGACGCCGCGGGGCCGCGCCGGGATCCGGCTCCCGCGCCCGGCCCAGGCGGCGGATCCCGGGGCTGGGAGGCCTGGCCGTTCGGGGTTCTTCCTGGAGGAGAAGCCGAAAGCCGGGAGCGTGGCAGGCGGGGCGGTGGGTGGTGGAGGGACAGGAGGGCCGGGGGGCGACGGGAGACCCGATCCCATCGAGCCGGGACCAGGGCGAGGAGTCGGTCGCTGGTCGGAGGGAAGCGGGAGCCATGGGAGGGTCTGGAGCGAGGGAGTGCGGGCGCTGGGGCCGTCGGCCCCTGAGGGTTCGCTGAAAAGTCACTGGCAGGCCGGGCGCGGGGGCTCACGCCTGTCATCCTGCCACCTTGGGAGGCCGAGGCGGGAGGGTCGCTTGATCCCAGGAGTTTCAGGCCAACATAGCAAGACCCCGTCTCTACAAAAAAATAAATTAGCCGGGCATGGTGGCACCTGTCATCGCTGCTACTTGGGAGGCCGAGGCGGGAGGATCGCCCGAGCCCAGGAGGTCGAGGCTGCCGTGGCCGGGATTGTGCCCCTGCACTCCAGCCTGGGTAACAGAGTGAGACCCCGACTCACAAAGAAAACAAAAAAGATCACTGGTGGCCGGGCTCGGTGGCTCAGCCTGTAATCCCAGCGCTTTGGGAGGCCAAGGTGAGTGGATTGCCTGAGCCCGTGGGTTCACCACCTGCCTGGGCAACTTGGCGAGACCTCATCTGTACAATAAATCAAAAATTAGCCGGGCGTGGTAGCGTGCCGCCTGTAGTTCCGGCTACTTGGAAGGCTGAGGCGGAAGGATCGCCGGAGCCCAGCAGGTCGAGGCTGCGGTGGCCGGGAGTGGCCACTGCACTCCAGTCTGGGCGACGGAGTGAGACTCCAACTCAAAAAAAAAAAAAAAAAGATCACTGGCATGAGACAGACTGGTTAACGGGACAGGCGGGTGTGTGGGTCCAGCGTGTGCGCACACAGGTGTGAAGCCCCAGCTTCCCGGTGAGTTACAGGACCCGAACATCCCGTCGGGGTCACGGGATGGATGGGGGCTTGGACTCCGGTGACATAGGCTCCAGGGGGCGGGGGGGAGAAGAGGATTTCCATCGAGGGACAGTGGGTGTTTGATGGCCGGGAAGAGCACAGGGAGACCTGGGAGAAGGAACATGCGAGGCCTGGGAGGATTGGACGACCTGAAAGCAGGTGGCATGCTGTGACTGGGTCACCAGGCCAGAGACCTCTGCCCTCTCCCTCCCTATGACAGATAATAGGAACAAGGGAGGGGAGGCCACTTCCTTTGGGAGAGACAGGGCTGGAGTTGGAGGGACCTCGAGGCCTCAGCCGCACGTCAAGGCGCTGTTGTTTTAGGGTGTTGGGCGCCAGGCCCCCGCAATGATGGGCCTGACGCTTCTGCAAGCCTCCCCCGGCCTTCGGGTGCAGGAGGGACGCCAGGGAGGGGGCACAGGAGTCCAGACACCAGAGCATGGAGCCTCCAGGAGCGGAGGACGGTAGCCTCCTCAAGCCAAGGCTGCAGGGAGGCACAGTGGGCGGGGTGGGCTTCAGAGGGGCTCTCGGCCGTGGAGGCCCATGTGGGCGGGAAGAAGGCTCGGGAGGCGCCAGCACTCACAGCGACTCCAGGGCCTGGGTCTCAGCTTTCCTTCTGGGTCTGGTGACTCCAGCATGAAGTCACCAGCTCGGTGACGGCACTGCCTCCTGGGTCCCAGTGCTGCTGTGACATTCTGGCTGGTCCTTGCGATGTCCCCAAGGCTCCGCAGCCTGTTGTCTCACCGTGGCCAGCGCCATGTGGTAAAAACATGGCTCAGCGCCCTGCGGTCCCACAACACGGCTTTCCCTGAGTCTGGTGAGATGGCGATCGCAGGGGGTGGAAGTGGCAAACAGAATTAACGAGGAGAGGGTTTAAGCCAGGGGCTGGTGAGCCGCAGCTGAGAACCAGGGGTCACTTTTCTATTTGAAATGGGGGCAAGGAGCAAAAGAAGACGTAGATTTTATAGCATGTGAGAATCATGCGAAATACGGCCAGATCCGCAGCTCACACCCAGAATCCCAGCACTAGGAGGCCGAGGTGGGAGGAGGCCAGGAATTTGAGGCCAATCTGGGCAACACAGCAAGACTCTGTCTCTGTTAGAAATAAAGAGAGAGTTGGGCAAGATTCAAGTTGCAGGGTCCGGACACAGCCTCAGTGGGCCACAGCTGTGCCTGTCTGTGTTGTGGCTGCTCTTCTGGGGTGGCAGAAAGCCAAGCAGTCACCTCACAGGCTGTGTGGCCTGCACGGCCTCAGGCCCCGACATCCCACCCTTAGGAAGCATTTGTGGGCCAGGAGCAGTGGCTGAAGCCTGTAATCCCAGCACTTTGGGAGGCCAAGGTGCGAGGATTGCCTGAGCTCGGGGGTTCGAGACCAGCCCAGGGGTTCGAGACCAAGGGGCGACTTGGTGCATGACTCATCTCTACAATAAATCAAAAAAAATAAAATCAGCCGGGCGTGGTAGCACGCGCTTGTAGTTTCAGCTACTTGGAAGCCTGACGCGGAAGGATCACCTGAGCCAGCAGGTCAAGGCTGTGGTGGCCATGAATGTGCCTCTGCACTCCAGCCTGGGTGATAGAGTGAGACTCCAATTCAAAAAAAAAAAGAAGCAGCAGCATTTGTGGATTCTGTTGGCTGAGCCCAGGGTGGATGTGTTGGCATCAGCCCAAGGGTGGCCATGGCCTTGTCACTGTCATCCTTGTGGTTGTCTTCTGTGGCTTGCTGGTGTTGGAGCTATTTGCAATGACTAGCCACCCCAGGCGTGTGACTAAAGGTGATGTGTGTAGAAACATGGCAGGACATGCAGCCTCTCTCTAGCCAAGGTGCCAAGAAACGTATAGACACTTAAGGGGTGTTAGAGACATCGGCTGCCATCAGAAGCGTCTGGACGCTGATGGTCACCACTGTGAGCGCCTCTCAAATGGCAGAAGTCAAACGAGGCGCGTGTTTGTCTTGTCATTGGTATATATTGGGTAGGACAATCTTAATACAGCTTTTTGGTTAAAACGTGTATACATTACTTTGGCACTCTCTGTATTTTTTGGTTTGTTTTTTGTTTTTGTTTTTCGGAGTCAGAGTCTCACTCTGTCGCCCAGGCTGGAGTGCAGAGGCACACTCACGGCCACCATAGCCTCAACATGCTGGGCTATGGCAGTCTTCTCACCTCGGCCTCCCAAAGTGCTGGGATTATAGGCATGAGCCACCACACCCAGCCCTTTTTTTGTTTCCTTTTTTTGAGTCAGGGTCTCTCATTGTCGTCTAAGCTGGAGTGCAGCAGTGCTATCACTGTTCACTGCAACCTCCAACTCCCAGGCTGAGGCGATCCTCCTGCCTCAGCTTCCCGAGTAACTGGGACTATAGACCCCACCACATCTGGCTAATTATTTAATTCTTTTTTTTTTGTAGGGATGAGTTCTCACTATGTTCCCCAGGCTGGTCTCGAACTCCTGGCCTCCAGTGATCATCTTGCCTTGGCCTCCCAAAGTGCTGGGGTTACAAGCGTGAGCCACCGTGCCTGACCTTGTAGTCAGTTTTAAAGGCTCCAAAGTAATAGGTTCTCATAGTTGAGGTTTGGTTTTTGTGTTGTTTTGTTTTTGAGTCGGAGTCTCACTCTGTCGCCCAGACTGGAGTGCAGTGGCCGCTCCCGGCCACTACAGCCTCAACCTGCTGGGCTCCGGCGATCCTTCCGCCTCAGCCTTTCAAGTAGCTGGAACTACAGGCGGCACGCTACCACGCCCGGCTAATTTTTTGTTTCTTGTAGAGATGAGGTCTCGCCAGGTTGCCCAGGTGGGTCTTGAACCCGCGGGCTCAGGCGATCCACTCACGTCAGCCTCCCAAAGGCGTGGGATTACAGGCTGAGCCACCGAGCCCGGCTAATTTTTTTATTTGTCATAGAGACGAGGTCTGGTTGTCCAGACTGGTCTTCAGCCCCTGGGCTCAGGCAGTCCTCTCGCCTCGGCCTCCCAAGGTGCTGGGATGACAGACTTGAGCCACCACGCCCGGCCATAGTTGAGGTTTTTTGACACGGGCTCAACAGGTGGCGGATTTCACCAAGTATTTGGTGGTCGTTGTCTGTGTTCAAGACCCCTCGAGGTTAGAATTCATACCCAGGGCGCGTACACTCCGCTTCCTGCTCATTACTCCCACCCGTCCTGCAGGACCCACTGAATGCCGCCTCTACCGGGAAGCCCTCCCCTGAGAGCCCAGGCCTCTGGCCCAGCTTCCCCCGCCCCCACCATGGGTGTCCATGCCCACCCCAGGGCCTTTGCTCATGCTGTTCCCTGCGCCTCGAGTGCTGCCCTCCGAGTTTGCCCCTGCGGGGAGAGCCCATCCCTCGTGGCTCTGCCCTTCTGGTGTCGCCCAGGGCTCGGGGGTCTTCCTCGGGGGTCCGTGAAGCCGAGCCCGGGCAGGCAGGCACCATTGTGCCGCGGTCGCCGCCGTGTCCCCAGAGCCTAGAACGCCACTCGGCGCCCGTGAGCACCCACAGGCCTGGCCGGCACTGAGCGGCCCCTCGGCCCTCTCTGCAGGTCAGTCTCCGAGGATGAGCGGAGGCGGCGCTGGAGCCCCCCGCTGCGAGGGCGCGCCCGGGACCGGTCCCCGCAGTCCGAGCCGGGCGGGGAGCGGCCACGGCGTGCGCGCTCCTGGTCCCCCAGCTCCTCGGCGTCCTCCGCATCCCCTGGCCGTTCTCAGAGCCCACGGGCCTCGGCGGCTGCCCCGGGCCAGCAGCAGACCCTGCAGGAGCGGCTGAGGCTGCGTGCGGAGCGGCGGCAGCAGGAGGAGCTGAGGAAGGCCTTCGAGACGCCCGAGGAGAAGCGCGCGCGGAGGCTGGCCAAGAAGGAGGCCAAGGAGCGGCGCAAGCGCGAGAAGATGGGCTGGGGCGAGGAGTACATGGGCTACACCAACACCGACAACCCCTTCGGGGACAACAACCTGCTGGGCGCCTTCATCTGGAACAAGGTGGGGCGGCGGCGTTCGCTTGTGTGGGCGTCTGCGTTGGGAGCCGGGGGTCTCCCTCTGGCGCCCAGGCCGGGGTCGTGGTGTCGTCATGGCCACTGCCGCCTCGACCCCCGGGCTTAGGCAGTCCTCCCTCCTCAGCCTCACACGTGGCTGGGACGACAGGTGCGACCACCCCGGCTGTTTTTTAAATTTTTTGTGGAAGTGAGGTCTCGCGGTGTGGCCCAGGCTGGTCTCAAAACTCCTGGGCTCAAGCCATCCTCCTGCCTCGGGTCCGCCCTGCTCCAGGCGCCTGCATGCCTGGCACACCTTCAGCCCTCTGCGGCGTGGAGGCGGGTGGGGTGTCCCCAGGAGCTTGTGCGGCCCGGGCCAGGCCGGGAGAGCCCACACAGCGCCCTGAGTGTTCAGGGGGTGCCAGCCAGGTACCTGATACCAAGACACCCTCAGAGAGGTTGGGAGCCTATGACGGGAGGGCTCAGGGCGAGGCTTGGGCCGTGAGGGATGCGGTCTCTGGGCCGGGGCAGAGCCGACCTGGTGGCCCGTGTGACGTGCCCTCCCACCAGGGGTCCTGGCAGGGGAGCCCCACTGTGGGAGGCAACCTTGAGGCCTGGGAGGGCAGGAACCGCCGGCCCTTGTGGCGGTCCGGGCAGGCGGTTGCTGCCTCGCCCACGTGCGGCGGGGTCTGGCCCCCCAAGCGCTTGGCCTTCCCATGCCTGGAGCCGCTGGACGTATGTCCACAGGAGTCAGTGGGTCCCGAGCGAGACTCCCCACGGGCGGTGGCCGCGTGTCCCGCGGGACTGGAGTGGGCACTTCGGTCCCATGTCTGCGCAGCGTGCTCGCGGTGAGGTTGGGGCCTCGTGTCTTTGTGGACTTGGGGAGCATCGGGGTGGAGCGGGGCGAGGGCCGAGGGGCGTCTCGGGCCATGCAGCCGGCGGGCCCCAGGGCCGCGGGTGTCAGGGCCCTGGGGGCTGGCTCAGCGTGTCTGTCTTCCAGGCGCTGGAGAAGAAGGGCATCGGCCACCTGGAGGAGAAGGAGCTGAAGGAGCGGAACAAGCGCATCCAGGAGGACAACCGGCTGGAGCTGCAGAAGGTGGGCCCCGCCTGGCCCCCCCCCGGACCCACAGGCCTCGCTCGCTGGCCGGCCCGGCGGGACCTGATCGGCTCACCAGGGAGAGTGCAGGGCGGCCGCAGGCAGGGCTGGACCCAGGGCTCAGACGGCCTCCGGGGAGCTGTTCTCCCCCAGCTCTGCCTCTGGGCTTGACTCCGAGGCTCAGGGAGGGCAGGAGGCGCGGACACGCAGAGCCGTCCAGCCTCCAGCAGAGGGCCCCCCGCGCAAGATCTCCCCGCCTCGGCCGTGCCTGGACGGGCGGGAGGCCTGAGCGCCCTGAGACCCCTGGCCTGCAGGTGAAGCAGCTGCGCCTGGAGCGTGAGCGCGAGAAGGCCATGCGCGAGCAGGAGCTGGAGATGCTGCAGCGCGAGAAGGAGGCGGAGCACTTCAAGACGTGGGAGGAGCAGGAGGACCACTTCCACCTGCAGCAGGCCAAGCTGCGGTGCGGCCCCACCCGCCCCACGCCCCAGCCCTCCCCCACGCCCCCAGCCCTCCCCCGGCCAGCCCTGACGCGCCTCCCCCACAGCTCCAAGATCCGCATCCGGGACGGGCGCGCCAAGCCCATCGACCTGCTGGCCAAGTACATCAGCGCCGAGGACGACGACCTGGCCGTGGAGATGCACGAGCCCTACACCTTCCTCAACGGGCTCACGGTGGCCGACATGGAGGACCTGCTGGAGGACATCCAGGTGCCGTGCCCGTCTGCGCCTGCCAGCCCCTCCTGTCCGGCGCCACGCTCACCCACCCCGCCCCCCCAGGTGTACATGGAGCTGGAGCAGGGCAAGAACGCCGACTTCTGGCGGGACATGACGGTCATCACGGAGGATGAGATCTCCAAGCTGCGCAAGCTGGAAGCCTCGGGCAAGGGGCCAGGTGAGGGCAGGGCCACCTCGGGCTGGGTGGGAGCTCCGCGGCCGGCGACGCCAGCGCCTCTCGGACTCGCTGTCTGCCCCGTCGGCCCCGCGGCCTCAGTTTCCCCACGGGGAGTCTCCCTGGCTCCTCTCTGCCTCCCCTGCGAGAGAAGCCACCAGGGGGCAGCAGTGGCAGCAGGAGCCGGGAGCCCTGCCTCGGAAGGGCTTGTCTGGGGCGGCGATGGCGCCGGACCCCTCACGAGAGCAGCTGCCCGCTTCCTGCCCGGTCTCTGGTGTTTTGGCTGCACCTGCTTGAGAGCAGAGCTGCGCCCGAGGCCCGAGGCCCAAGGCCCAGGCTGCTAGCCGGTCTGCCTCGGCATCCAGAGCTGCTTGGTGCCCCACATGGGGCGATCCCGGGGGGCCGGGTCCCTCCCGACACCATCGGGCCCAGTGGACTGGGCGTGGCCTCTTGGCACTCAAGTTGGAGGGCAGCTTTCTAGCAGGGAGCACATGGTGATCCCCACGCCCACCCATGTGTCCGTGTCCCCAGCACCCGTGCCCTCAGCTCCCCAAGGGCCGTGCACAGCACGAGGGTGACACAGCCTGGCCTGACGAGTGCCCGCCAGGAAGGGGGACCCACGAGGCCCTGAGGGTGGTCAAGGAGGGCTCCCCGGCGGAAGGGGTGTTCTCATTGAGCACAGTGGGGTTTAGGCGGCAAGTGGGATGGAGAAGGACAGGTTGCTTGCAGAAGGCACAGCGCGTGCAAAAGCCCTGTGGTGCAGTGCTGGGGCTGGCGCCTCTCCGGGCAGCAAGGAGGCCAGAGTGGCAGGAGCTGCAAGAGGGCAGGTCTTGGGGTGAGGCCAGGCCCAGTGGGAGGCGGCAGTACCTGAGCACAGCCCTTTGGCTGCCAGGTGACCCTGGGGCAGGCACGGGGAGCCAGTGGGGCTGTGGTCTCACAGCCCCTCGCTTCCTCGGAGGTCTTGTGCCTCGGTCTCCAGCCTGCAGCAGGTGCTGGACAGACTCCAAGTAGGACAGAGGGGGTGTCGGCCTCTCGGGAGACCCATGGCGGCAGAGGCAGCCCTGGGAACCCAGGCAGCTCTCATGGGGCTTCAGGGGGGAAACAGGCCCCAAGGGACGAGCGCTTGTTCGCAGGCGCATGGCTGGGACTGGGAGAGCTGGGCTGAATCTCTGGCCTAGGCCCCTCCCGGCCTCCACACGGTTCAGGACTGTGTCAGGGAGGTCGGCAGGCCAGGACCTCGGTAGCGGTCTCAGAAAGGACCGTGGGCAGCGGTTCCCAGACCCACAAGTGGCCTCACCTCGGGAGGCCTGAGAACAACGGCCCAGCCTCCCCCATCCAGAGAGTCAGCCTCAGCGTGAGGCCCTGGCCTGTGCATTTTAACAGAGGCCTGTCACCGGCTTGGTGTGTTAGAAGGGTCCAGCCAGGGGGAGGGCAGGCCCCGTGGGGGGAGCGGCCACGCAGGGTCTGAGCAGCTGTCTGCTGCAGGTGAGCGCCGCGAGGGCGTCAACGCCTCGGTGAGCTCCGACGTGCAGTCAGTCTTCAAGGGGAAGACGTACAACCAGCTGCAGGTCATCTTCCAGGGCATCGAGGGCAAGATCCGCGCGGGCGGCCCCAACCTGGACATGGGCTACTGGGAGAGCCTGCTGCAGCAGCTGCGTGCCCATATGGCGCGGGCCAGGTGAGGAGACTCGCGGGGCTGCCGGGCGGTCTCAGCCCCGAGGGCCCTGCCCCAGGACGGGAGCCGCCACACGCTGGGCGGGCCGCGAAGTGGCCTCGCGGCGCGGGTGCCCCGTGGGAAGGCGAAGGCGCCCCAGTGTCCCTGCCTCTGGGGCCTCCCAGACTGGCCACCAGCAGCTCCCTTCCAGCCGCAGAGCAGCTGGCCAGCTGTGGCCGCCCCGGGCCTACCTCCCCGGGGTCACCAGGCGAAGCAGGAAACCTGGGCCTCTGTTTCCCTGGGGTCATCGGGTGTCACAGGAAGCCCGAGCTGCCTGCCCCAGCCACCTTCCAGCACAGGCCGGTCGCCTCCTTGCCCCCGCGGCCCCGGCCTGTGTGCGGATTCCCTGCATGCTTGGCACCGGCGCGTAAACACCAGCGTTCCTCTGTAAACGTCTCTGGGTCTGTCATGCCTCTGCCGGCCCCAGCCTGGGCCTTTTGGGTCGCGTCCAGCGTGCCGCCGGGCGGGGCCTGTCCCCACCCCGTGGGATGGCCGCGTGGGGGAAGGCGGGAAGCTCGATCCTGGGCCGGGTCCTCGGGGTGTGAGAATGTCGGCGGGGGGGGGGGGGCGAGAGCCCTCGGCCGCAGTGCGTGACCCGGCCGCCCGCAGGCTCCGCGAGCGCCACCAGGACGTCCTGCGGCAGAAGCTGTACAAGCTGAAGCAGGAGCAGGGCGTGGAGAGCGAGCCGCTGTTCCCCATCCTCAAGCAGGAGCCACTGTCCCCCGGCTGCAGGTGAGTCCCGGCTGCAGGGAGTCCGGCCGCAGGTGGGCCCGCTGCTCCCCGCCGGGGGGGGGCGCTGGCGGCCGCCCCAGCCCAACCCCGCCTCCTCGCAGCCCGGAGCCTGAGGACGCGGCCCCCACGCCGCCCGGCCCTCGTCGGAGGGCGGCCCCGCGGAGCCCGAGGCGGACGGCGAGGCGCCGGCGGAGGGCGACGGCGACGGCGACGGCGAGGCGGTGCTCATGGAGGAGGACCTGATCCAGCAGAGCCTGGACGACTACGACACGGGCAGGTACAGCCCGCGGCTGCTCACGGCGCACGAGCTGCCGCTGGACGCGCACGTGCTGGAGCCGGACGAGGACCTGCAGCGCCTGCAGCTGTCGCGCCAGCAGCTCCAGGTCACGGGTGAGGGCGGGGCCGGCGGGGCGGGGCCGGGCGCGGGCGCCAGGGGCGCGGGGGCGGGGCCGGCGGGCGCCGATGGGCGGGGCGGCCGGGGCGGGGCTCCCTGGGGTCTCGCGGCGCCCCGCCGGCCGGGCGGCCACGCCCCCAGCGCGCGGGCCGCGGAGGGCGCCTGCGCGGCCGAGCGCGCGCCGGGGCGGGGCCGCGGGCGCCGCGCTGACCCCGCCCGCCGCAGGCGACGCCAGCGAGAGCGCCGAGGACATCTTCTTCCGGCGCGCGCGCGAGGGCATGGCGCAGGACGAGGCGCAGTTCAGCGTGGAGATGCCGCTGACCGGCAAGGCCTACCTGTGGGCCGACAAGTACCGGCCGCGCAAGCCGCGCTTCTTCAACCGCGTGCACACGGGCTTCGAGTGGAACAAGTACAACCAGACGCACTACGACTTCGACAACCCGCCGCCCAAGATCGTGCAGGGCTACAAGTTCAACATCTTCTACCCCGACCTCATCGACAAGCGCTCCACGCCCGAGTACTTCCTGGAGGCCTGCGCCGACAACAAGGACTTCGCCATCCTGCGCTTCCACGCGGGCCCGCCCTACGAGGACATCGCCTTCAAGATCGTCAACCGCGAGTGGGAGTACTCGCACCGCCACGGCTTCCGCTGCCAGTTCGCCAACGGCATCTTCCAGCTCTGGTTCCACTTCAAGCGCTACCGCTACCGCCGGTGACCGCCCCGCGGGCCGGGCGCGCCGCGCGAGGGCCGGGGTCGCCGCGCCCGCCGGGCCGCGGCCTCCCCTCCGGACACCGGCCGCCCGCGGCCCGCCGAGCTGGGCGGCGCCGAGCCCGGACGCAGCCCCGACGGCGCTCAGGCCGCCTCGGCCGCGGCCGGGGCCGGCGGCTGCAGGCCGCGTGGGGTCAGGGCTCGGGCCGCCCTGGCCCCGCACGCTCTTGGCGGGACCGCCGGGGACGCCGAGTTCTGCCGCGACTGGGCCTCCCCCGGACCCCGTGCCGCGTGTGGAGGCCGCAGCCTCCCTCGAAGCCGAGCCGGAGCCTGCCGGCCGGAGCACACGGGCCGCCCTGAGGACCCTGGGCGCGGGCCGCCCACCCGGGCTGCCTCCGCGCCCCCCTTCGCGGGCGGGCGTTCGAGGGCCGCAGCGTGCCCGGCCCGGTCTCGGCCGCGTGAGGGCTTGGCCAGGGGGCGCGGCCCCGGGACCCTCGCGGCGCCTCCTGCTCGGCCCCGGCAGCCACACCCCGTCCCGTCTGGAAGTGGCTTCGTTTCCCCAAACAGACGTTTCTGGCGCGGCAGCCTGTTCTCTCCGATGGGCCTCTCGAGGCTGTTTGTAATAAATGTCGTCCTTGAGGGTGATCTGGCGGGGGTGCAGCCTCGTGCTCGCCGCGGCGACTCGCCCGGCCGGGGCCTGGCCGACCGAGAGGCCGAAGAGTGGGGCACCACTCCCGCGGCCCCTCCGCTCGGGCCTGGCCCCCTGGTGTGCGCCACCCGCCTTCGCTCCCGGGGAGGCGGCCCCTCCCGGCGGGACGGGGGCTGGGCGCCGCCCGGGGCTCCTGCGGAGACGCGTCTCGCGGGGCTGCGCCCGGCTGCGTCTGGACGCCGGCTGCCGGGCCTGCAGTGGGAAGAGGCCGCTGCCCCGCCTGCAGGGCCTGGCGCCGAGCTGTCCCCCCGGCCCAGCTCCGCCAGCATCCAGGGCGTCAGGCGGGGAGGCGCGTCGGGCGAGGGCCCCTCTGCGGGAGCAGCCCACCCCGACGGGCCTGCCCTGGGGCGAGGAGCACGCAGCGCTGTCGGCCCCTTCCCGGCCGTGCAGGCATCACGAGTCAACCGCAGATTGCGGGGCAGCGCAGGCATCACAAGTCAACCGCAGATTGCGGGCCAGCGCCCATGGTGGCTCCCTGACCTGTCCCGCCCGCCGATGCGTGCCGGGCGAGTCTGGGTCGGCCCAGGCGGCGCTTTGGGGTCGGACTCGGTGTTGCGCCGCGGGCGGGGCAGACAGGGTTCTGACGTCACAGCACAGGCGGACGCCACGCCAGGTCCGCGCAGCCGTTCACACCGGTGATGCCGCCGGGGCAACCAAGGCCCGCAGACCCTCGGCTCAAGCCCAGGAGATGGCAGAGCCGGGCCCGGAACTTGTTTCCCAGCTTGGAGACCCCACCTCCTCGACCACCATCCCGGACCCAGCCTCAGTTTCCCCATCTGCCCCGGGGGCGTCCCCCACCGCCAGCATCCAGGTCCTCCTCACCGCCCTGGCAGGTCAGCCCCGCGGGAGGCCGCTGTGCTGGCCGGGGGCCGGGGGGCCGTCCCACCTCTGGGCGTGTGTCTCGCCAGGAGACCCCCGTCCGGAGGGAGGCGCTGGGTCAGGGGACAGGCGGCAGGGGTGCCGGGGGCGGGCGCTGGGGAGCCACGGAGGGTGTGAGCCCCGCAGGCCCGGCCGGGCGTCGGGGCAGCCCCTCAGGCCGGCTGGAGGTGGGGCCGGAGCAGGACGCGCCCGCCCGGCTGCCCGCGGCTCCCCCAGGCCCACCCGGTATCCCGGAAGCCGCCTCACTCCCACCCCGGCCTCTTCCTGCCTCCGGCTGTGTCCAACGCTAAGAATAGCCGCTCCGGCCTGCCCGCCGCCCGCCGGAAGCCGCAGCCGCGGGGGGCACATCCTGAGCCCTGGCTCCCACCCCTCTCCCCAGGCCTCCCTGCGCCCAAGGACGGGCCGCACCGAGGCCGGACCTGCAGCCACCGGCCGCGGAGGCAGCAGGAGCCAGACCCAGGTCTGAGCCGCACACGTGGGCTTGGCTCCATCGGCCTCCCGAGCCTCAGTTTCCCCATCTGCGAAGTGAGCATCTTTGCCTACGTGGTGAGACTGGGGCTGGCCCGTGAACCAAGCCTCCTCCTCTGACCCCTGTCCACTGCTTCCCGAAGCGACATTGTCCCTGTTATCTCGGGACCGGGGACAGAGGAAGTGGGAACAGAACTGCCTCCGTCTCACCCCCCCATTCTGGAACCCCACTTCCTGCCTCGCCCCACGTCTGCCCTGGCACTGGTTCTGAAGCAAGGCCTCATGCACGCGCTCGCCTCCAAGGTTTTGCACAAGCAGCTCCTGCCACCAGCAGCAAGCCCAGACCTGAGGAACTCCTACTCATCCCACAAAGCCCTAGTTCTCATGCCCTCACTCCCCAGGATGTCTTCCCAACTCACCCTCGGGCTCCCCTAGGCCCTGTCACTTCTTTTGGCCCAGCCCTGACCCCCAGGGGTGGAGCCGTCTGTCCAGCTCTCTCCAGCCTGGGGGACCCTGGAGGGCAGGCCTGGTTTCTGGTCTCATGCAGGGCTCAGACTTGTCCCACCACGGGGGGAAGGGGAGGAGTCAGCCTGTCTGGGATGAGACGCGGGCCTTGGAGACGGCTTTGCCAAGCGCATGGGCCTCGCGGCCTCCTGGCCATGGGGGAGCGAACTCGGGGTTTAGTGGCTCGGGGTCCCAGGCGCAGGGCCGGGCCGGGGAGGGCCACGAGGAGGGCCGCAGGGTGGGCACAGGGGCTTCCGGACTCGGCCAAGGGCAGGGCCGGGCCTGGAAGCCCAAGCCTGGGGGACAGGTGGGGCGCGGCCGGGGCCGGGCCGGCCGGTCCACTCCAGGCCCGTCTCGGCGCCCATCCTCTCCCCTCGACCCCCGGAGGGCCGGCCCCGGCCTCCCCTGCGCTGGGGCAGCCCGAAGCCCCCCACCCGCGTGCTCCCCGCCAGACGGGGCTCTCCAACAGGCCCTGCATGCATTAGGCACCTGCTGTGTACCAGGCCCCACGAACACCCCTCCCCGCGCGCCCGAGCTCAGCGCCCGCCCCGCCCCCGCCCCGCCGCTGCCAGACCCCGGCACCCGCCCCCGCCGGGGGCGCTGAGGCGCCGGGAACGCGGGCCCGGCGGGGCGGGGCGGGGCGGGGCCCGGCGGCGGCGGGGGCGGGGCCGGCGCCGAGGGCGGGGCCGGCGCGCGACGGCCGGACGGGAGACGCGGAGGCGGAGAGCCGGGCGAGGGCGCGCGGCGGTCGCGACGCGGACGCCCCTCGCCCGCCCGCGGCCGCGCCACTTGCTGTCCCCGGGGTCCGGCCCGGCGCGTCCGCGCAGCTGGCAGGTGAGCCCCGCGCAGGGGGCGCGCGGCATGGAGGGGGCGGGCGGGGCCGCGCCGCCGGGGGCGTGTCCCGGCCCCGCAGGGCCCCCCGCCCCCGGCAGGTGCCTCGGCCCCGCCCCCCGGCAGGTGGCGGCTGTGCGCCCGCGGCGGTCGGGCGCGGGGCGGGGCGGGGCGCGGCGCAGCTGGCGGCCGGGCGGGGTGGGCGACCCTGCCGTGGGGGCTCGGGGCTCGGGGCTCGGGGCGCGGGCGCGGCGGGCGGGCGCGCGCCGCGTGTCGCGTGTGCGTGGCTGCTGGCTCTGCCGGTCTGTGCGTTCGCTGTCGCGAGTGTGCGTGTGTCCGCGCCCGGCCCTCCGCCTGTCTCTGTCCCCGTGCCTGTCTCTCCGTCCCTGCCTTTTGTCCCTCTGTCTCTGTGTCGTGTCTCTCTGTGTGTCTGCCTGTCTCTGTCTCTGTGTCTCTGTCTCCATCTCTCTCTGTCTCTGCGTCTCTGTCTCTGTCTGCCTCTGTCTCTGCTGTATCTGCCTGTCTCCCTGTGTGTCTCTGTCTCTCTGTGTCTTCCTGTCTGTCTCTGTCTCCGTTTCCGTGTGTCTCTGAGTGACTGTGCGGCGCACAGTGGCGGCCCTCGGTGTGTGTGAAGTGACGGCCGCTCCTGTGTCCACCGCCCACTGCCAGCCGCCAGGCCTCGGCCGGTCCTCTGTCCCACGGCCCCTGGTGTCCCTCGGCGGGGAGGCTGCCTGCCAGCCCGACGAGGAGACCAGGGCTCAGAGCGGGCCGCATGGTCAGGGGCCGGCCCGTCCCCCGCGGCTGGCGGGGCTGGCGGGCTGGCGGGCTGGGACCCCACCCTGCACCGCGTGGCCCGGTCACGTCTTGTGCAGGACGGCCCTGGGACCCGAGCCCTGAGGGTGGCGGCCCCACCCGGGCGCCTGTCAGAGGCCGCCGAAGCCACAGCCAGCCTGCGGGGACCCCGCCCCGCCGGGCACCCCGCGGGGCACCCAGAATGCCCCTGAGGTCAGGCCGGATCCGGGGAAACTGAGGCATGAGGGCGGGTGGGCACGGAACAGCCCAAGCCTCCCCGGGGCCGGCGCTGGCCTTGGGGGGCCGGAGGGGCCCCGATGAGGGGTGGGGGGCCGGGGTGGAGGATCTGGCGGAGGAGGGGCCTGCGGCTGGGACCCGAGGCCACATTCCAGGGCCCCGGGCAAGGGCGGGTGCGGGCCGAGCCCATGCCTGGCCCAGCGCCCAGCCTGGGAGCAGCGGAAGCGGAGCCCTCGGTCACCCCTGCGGGGTGGCTGCCGCCAGGACCTGGCGGGAGCCCAGGGCCGGCCCTCCAGGACGAAGCTGGGAGCTAAGACAGAACTTTCTAGAACCCAGCCCAGCCGGCTCCCACCAAAGCTCCCGAACCCCAAGGCGTCTGTGTTCCAGAGCCCTGGGCCCTCGGGGGGCAACCTTCCCGGCTCCCGGACCCCCGAACTCCGGGTTATCCCAAGTCAGCCCAGGGCCACTCCTCCCCCAGGGCACAGAGAGGGAGATGAGTCCCCCAGGGCCGCACAGCTCTGCTTCCCATCTGCCTGGGGGGGGGAGTCCCTGCCACCCCTCCCGGCCAGCGCGGGAGGGGAAGGGAGGCCATGCCAGCCCCCAGCCCTTGGCCTCCTGGCCCGGGGAACTTGAGCCGGCCCCTATCGCCTGAACCCCAGGGCAGGGAGGGGGGACTGGAAACTGCTGGTTGTGGCCAGAGGGACTCGGTGCCAGTTTCCAGTCTCCCCCAGGCCAAAGACTCTGGGTCACAGGTTTGTTCCCAGACCCGCGGGGTGTGGGGGAGGCCCAGGAGTGCGTCCCCCGGCAAGCAGAGTCCCCGTCAGGGGAGGGCACGGAGATCCTGAGACCAGGAGGGACTGGCGGCCGTAACCCAAGTCCCCAAGAATGTCCAGAAACAGCTCTCCAGGGAAGGAGCGCCCCGTCCCAGGGGGCATCCAAGCCCACAGGAATCCACACCGGGCGCATAGGGCGTCGCCCCGGCTAGAGTCCAGGCTGCAGCCACCAGTGACCGTGGCCAGCCCCCACCTCGTCCACTCTCGGGGCCACAATTTCCCCACCGGAGGCCCTGACCCTGCAAGACAGCAGCAGCCAGGCCAAGCGGGGGTTAACGACACGGGGTCAGCACGAATTGAGCACTTACTGCATACTAGGTGCTGCACGGGAGCGCCTCCGTTCCCATCGCCAGCTCCATTTTATGGAAGGCAAACGGAGGCTGGGAGCGGGCATGTCAAGTTCAAGGTCAGCAGGAAGACACACGGCAAAGCCAAGGTCGAATCCGGTCTGGCCAACGTGTTATCACTATGTTTATTATCGTTACTGTCTTTTTTAGAGACGGATTCTGGGCCCGGCTCGGTGGCTCAGCCTGTCATCCCGCGCTTTGGGAGGCCGAGGTGAGTGGACTGCCTGAGCCCGCAGGTTTGAGACCCGCCTGGGAAACTTGACGAGACCTGGGCTCTACAATAAATCAAAAAATCAGCCGGGCGTGGTAGCGCGCGCCTGTAGTTCCCGCTACTCGGAAGGCGGAGGCGGAAGGATCGCCGGAGCCCGGCAGGTCGAGGCTGCGGTGGCCGGGAGCGGCCGCTGCCCTCCAGTCTGGGCGACGGAGTGAGACTCCGACTCGGAAAAGAAAGAAAAAAAAATAGAGATGGATTCTGCTCTGTGGCCAGGCTGGCGGGCGGGGCCACGATCGCAGCTCACCACAGCCTCCACCTCCTGGGCTCAGGTGGCCCTCCCCCCTCGGCCTTCCGGGTGGCTGAGACCACAGGTGCCACCACGCCCGGCCCATTTTTTATGTTTTTGTAGAGAGGGGGTCTCACCCTGGGATCTCGCCGTGTTCCCCAGGCCAGTCCTGAACTCCTGGCCTCGAGCCATCCTCTTGCCCCGGCTTCCCAAGGTGCTAGAATGACAGGCGTGAGTCACCAGGCTGGATTGCAGTGGCATGCTCATGGCCGCTGGCCACCCCAGCGTCGACCTGCTGGGCTCCGGCGATCCTTCCGCCTCAGCCTTCCGAGTAGCCGGAACTACAGGCACACGCCACCACACCCGGCTGATTTTTGATTTATTGTAGAGACGGGGTCTCGCCAAGTTGCCCGGGCGGGTCTCGAACCCGCGGGCTCAGGCCATCCTCTCGCCTCGGCCTCCCAAAGTGCTGGGATGACGGGCTGAGCCACCGAGCCCGGCCGGGTTCTTACAAGCAACGTTATCGGCATTTGGGGCGGGGTCGTTCTCTGGGGGGGGCCGTCCCGGGCCCTGCAGGGTGTGAGCGGCGTCCCTGGCTGCCACCCCCTCCATGCCAGGTCCACCCCCAAGTCATGACGACCACAGATGTCCCCAGACATCCCTGAGGGTCCCCCGGGGAACAGAATCGTCCCCGGTTGAGAACCATTGGTCAAAGGGGAGGAAAGACACAGAACAAACAGGGGCAGAAACAAAAGAAAAAGGGAAACCGTCCGGCCTGCGGGCCGCACACTGGATGGCGGTTTCTGGTGGCTTCTGGCACTTTCTGGCACCTCGTGGCACAAACAGCCACCCCCACGCACGCTCCAGGCCCCTGGTCAAGGGCTTTTACGTGCATTTAACCTCATAACAACCCTTGGAGGCAGACACATTTATTACCGCTATTTTTTTCGAATCGGGGTCTCACTGTGCTGCCCCGGCTGCAGTGCAGTGGCACGCTCACGGGCTGCCACAGCCTCGACCTCCTGAGTGATCCTCCCGCCTCAGCCTCCCGAGGAGCTGGGACTACAGGCGAATGTCACCACGCCCGGCCACTTTTTGTATTTTCTGTAGAGACGGGGTCTGGCTAGGTTGCCCAGGCGGGCCTCAAACTCCCGGGCTCACGCGATCCTCCCGCCTCGGCCTCCCAGAGTGCTGGGATGACAGGCGTGAGCCACCAGGCCTGGCCTCCCTGCGTGACATCACCCGAGTCACGGCTTCGTGGTCTTGATGTCCCCCACGGTGTGTCCTTTTGGGGGCTTGGAGCTGCCTTTCGGATGGCCTCGTTTCGTTTTTCCTGGGTTTCTGTCGCATCTGTCGGTTTTGGGGCGCGGGCGGTGGGGCCACCCGGGCTTCCTCCCCCAGCCCCACACCCGGGGACGGTCCCTCCCGCTGCCGGTCATGACTGGTCCCCGGGGACCCAGTCACGCCACAGGAGCTGTTTTTTCCTTCCCAAAATGGAAGTGAATGTCAGGGTTTATTTCTTACTCCAAAAGCGATGCCATGAAAGTGGGAAAAAAATAATAACCCAGCCGGGCTCGGTGGCTCGGCCCGTCATCCCGCGCCTCTGGGAGGCTGAGGTGAGCGGATGGCCTGAGCCCGCGGGTTCGAGACCCGCCCGGGCAGCGAGACCTCATCTCTACAGTCAATCAGAAAGTCGGCCGGGCGTGGTGGCGCCCGCCCGGAGTTCCGGCTCCTCGGAAGGCCGGGGCGGAAGGACGGCCGGAGCCCAGCAGGCCGAGGCTGCGGTGGCCGGGAGCGTGCCCCTGTCCTCCAGCCTGGGGGGCAGGGGGAGACTCCAACTCCGAACAGAACAAGGAAAGGAAGAGGGGGGGCCGGGAGTGGTGGCTCAGGCCTGTCCTCCCAGCACTGTGGGAGGCCGAGGTGAGTGGACGGCCGAGCCCGTGGGGACGAGACCCGCCCGGGCCACGGGGCGGGACCTCGTCTCTGCAGTCGATCCAAAACTCGGCCGGGCGTGGGGGCGCGCTCCTCGGAAGGCCGGAAGGCTCGGAAGGCAAGACCCCATCTCTGCAAACAGTGAAAGTTAGCCGGGCGTGGTGGTGGCGCGTACCTGTGATGCCTGCACTTTGGGAGGCTGAAGCAGGGGAGTCTCTTGAGCCCAAGAGTTTGAGACCAGCCTGGGCCACTTAGCAAGGCCCCAGCAAAATTAAAAATTTTGAATTACAAAAAAGAAGGAAAGATGAAGGCAGCGGCGGCGGGAGCAGCAAAACAGGCAAGACGGAGTCCAGCTCTGGCGTCGAGTGGAGGCCGCGGCCACTCCCAGCACAGAGTCTGAGGCGATGGGCACGTGTGTCCCTGCCCTGCGAGACTCTTCCTTCGAGGGGCCGGCAGGCACACAATGGCGCTTCCGGCTGGGAAAAATGTCCTGGCACGGGCGGCCTCCCAGGTCTGGGTTTGGAGGCTGAGATATGATTTTTTTTTTTTCTGAGTGGGAGCCTCACTCTGTCGCCCAGACTGGAGCGCAGCGGCCGCTCCCGGCCACCGCAACCTCGACCCGCCGGGCTCCGGCGATCCTTCCGCCTCAGCCTTCCGAGGAGCCGGAACTACAGGCGGCGCCACCACGCCCGGCTAATTTTTGATTTATTGTAGAGATGAGGTCTCGCCAAGTTGCCCGGACAGGTCTCGAATCCACGGGCTCAGGCAATCCACTCGCCTCGGCCTCCGAAAGCGCTGGGATGACAGGCTGAGCCACTGAGCCCGGCCCTTTTTTTTTTGAGTTGGGGTCACAGTGTCGCCCAGGCTGGAGGGCAGTGGCACAATCCCAGCCACCGCAGCCTTACCTCCTGGGCTCAGGCCCTCCCTCTGTCTCAACCTCTTGACTACAGGCACCACCATGTCCAGCTAGTTTTTAAATTTTTTTGTAGAGACAGAGTCTCGCTATGTTGCTGAGGCTGGTCTCGAACTCCCGGCCTCAAGCCATCCTCCCACCTCAGCCTCCCAAAATGTTGGGATGACAGTGTGAGCCCCTTTTTCGCCATATTTAATTGTGCCCAGAGAGGCGTAGGAGGTGTGGGCTAAGGCAGGGACACAACAGCGGAGCTCAGAGAGGTTAGGCAACTCCTCTGAGGTCACACAGGAAGGCAAGAGCTGAGTTGACCAGGGCAGAGCCATGGCGGGAGGGGCGGGGCGTGGGCTGGAGGGGGGATCGGGATTGGGGCCGGCTGGAGGGGGGATGCGGTGGGGGCCTGGGGGGGCTGGGGCGGGCGGGCGGGGGCGGCCGCACTCACGCCTGCCTCTGCAGGTCTTCATCGCGCAGACCGCGCTGCGGAGCCTGCCGGCGCCGGCCCCACCGGGCAACTGTCCCGCGCCACTGAGCAGCAGCTGCTGATCTACCTGCGCGTGGCCACCTGGAACCAGATCCTGGCCCCCTGGGTGTACATCCTGTTCCGGCGCACCGTGCTCCGGCGCCTGCGGCCCCGCCCGGCCGGCCCGGCCACCCCGCGCCCACTGTCCCTGCGGCCCCGGGGCTCCGTGCTGCCCTAGGGTCGGCCGGGCGGGTGGGAGGTGGACCCCGCGACAGGGCGCGCCCGAGGAGCTCACGGAGGCCGGGGCCAGAGGACCGCGGAGGCTGGGGCGGAGGCCGGGACCGGAGGACCGCAGGCCAGGAGTTCCAGACCAGCCTGGGCACCGCAGCCCGCCCCGTCTCCGCAAGAATGAAACAGCCGGGCCTGGAGTCCCAGCTACCCAGGAGGCTGAGGAGGGGTCTTGCTGGAACCCAGGAGGTCGAGGCTGCCGTAACCTCTCATTGCATCGGCCTGGGTCACGGAGCAAGACCCCAAAAGTCCGGGGCCCCAGATCCTTCCTGATCCTCCTCTCTTCGCCCCTCCCCATTCACACCCCCTCCCCCGAGAGCCCCTCCCCCTCCGAAGGGTGGACGGGAGTGCGGGCAGGGAGTCTGGTCGGCCCAGAGTGACCAGGGCCTCTCCTCCCTGAAGCCCACCTGACGTGGGGGTTCTCGGACCTTGACTAGGACCTGCTGGCTGGGGCCCGGGCACCTCCGGTTGCAACCGCCACCCAGGGAGGCCGCGGCTGGAAACCACTGGATGTGGACTTGGAGGACGCCCCCTCCCGCCAGAATATTAAACCTCTGCCTCTGGTTTTGCTTTTCTTTGCGTCCAGCTTGTTGTCCAACCCCAGGGGAGCTGAGGGCCGGGGACGCCGGGGCCAGACTGGGCTCGGGCCCCCTCCCGCTCTGTGTGTGAGGGTTTTGAGCGCTCTGCAGGCGGTCGCTCCTCGAGTCCTCCCAGCAGCCCTTGCAGGAGGTTCTGGGATTGAACCCGTTTTCCGGTTGAGAGAGAGAGAGGGAGTCAACACCGTGGGGTGGGGGGGTTCTGCCTTCTCCACCCCAGACTCGGTTCGTGTTTGTGGGTCCAGCGAGGTCATGCACTCCCCAGAGCCTACTGTGCATGCAGGAGGTGCTCAAGAAACCGGGTAGGATGGACCGATGACAGTGTTTCTATGGGTGCATACAGTAGGCGCTCAAGAGAGATCCCTGTCCCTCAATGTCCAACCAGCGCCCACCCTCCAGCCCCATTCCTGCCCCTTCTGCTTTGTTTTTATTTTTATTTTTTTGAGTCAGTCTCACTCTGTCACCCAGTCTGGAGTGCAGTGGCCACCGCAGCCTCAACCTGCTGGGCTCAAGCAATCCCTCCGCCTCATCCGTCCAAGTAGCTAGAACTACAGGCACGCACCACCACACCCAGCCAATTAAAAAAATTTTTTTCGAGTTGGAGTCTCACTCTGTCGCCCAGACCGGAGTGCAGTGGCCGCTCCCGGCCACCGCAGCCTCGACCTGCTGGGCTCCGGCGATCCTTCCGCCTCAGCCTTCCGAGTAGCTGGAATTGCAGGCATGCGCAACCACATTTTTAAAAATTTACTGTAGAGATGAGGTGTCGCCAAGTTGCCCAAGCAGGTCTCGAACCCCTGGACTCAGGCAATTCTCCCACCTTGGCCTCCCAAAGTGCCAGGATGACAGGCATGAGCCACCATGCCCGACTTGCTTTCTTTAATTTTTATAGAGACGGAGGTCTTGCTATGTGGCCCAGGCTGGTCTCAAACCCTTGTGCTCCAGTGAGCCTCCTGCCTCGGCCTCCAAAGTGCTGGGATGACAGGCGTGGCCACTGCGCCCAGCCTTTTCCTCTCCCTTCCCTGAAATGGCCCCCGACACGACAGGACACGCTGGCTGCAGGGGTGGAAGGTGACTTTATTCACACGAGCTCTCGGGGTACGTGGGGCGGGCTCCACTTCGCGCCCCTCCACATCTACTCACACCCCCCAGAGCCAGGCCCCGAGAAGCCAAAGCCCCTGTGCCCTCTCGCTCGGGGACTGAGGTCACCTGCTGCTTCTGTTCTGTCCTACTCAAGCTATGGCTTGAGTACCCCCTGAGCTGGGGGCTGCAGGAGGGCCGCCCTGGGGGCAGGACGAGGAGAGATGGATAGAGTGGGTGGGGGAGACTTCTGGGGTCCCAGCTGGGGCTTGGGGGAGAGGGCTGGCTTCTGGGGGGCTGAGAGGGAGGCTGGCGGGCCACGGGTGGGACTGGGGCTGGCCTGGGCGCCAGGCGTGGAATCATGGGGCTGAGGCAGGGGCGCCCTGCTAGGGGCTGGGCTCGGGCCTCGGGGGACTGGGCCTGGGGACTCTGGTCGGTCGGGTGCAGGGGCTTCTGGCTGGGCTCTAGGTTCAAGGCCAGGGGTCTGTGGGCGGAGCCCATTTCTAGAGCTGGGCAGGATTCTGGAGCTGGGTTGGGTTTGGGAGCCAAGGTGGGCCCCAGAGCTGGGCGGGATTCTGGCCTGCCTTTCGAAGCTGAGCTGAATCCTGGAATTGACCCCGGCTCCAGAGCTGGGCTGAGTCTCTGAGCTGAGCTGGACTCCAGAAATGCTCTGGGTTCTGGAGCTGGGCTGGCTTCCAGAAGCAAGCTGGGTTCTGGAGCTAAGGTGAGTTCCGGTGCTGGCCTGAATTCCTGAACTCATTTGGGTCTCAGAGCTGGGCTGGGGGCTGGAACTAGCCTGAATTCTCGAGCTCGTCTGGGATCCAGAACTGGGCTGGAGTCTGGAGCTGGTCTGAATTCCAGAGCTGGACTGCTGCCCAAGGCTGGCTTGGGCGGTCTGGAGCTGGTATTCAGAGCTTGGCAGGGTTTGAGAGGTGGGTTGAGCCCCAGAGGCTGGCTGAGCTCCCGGACAGTGCTGAATCTGGGTGCTGGGCACATTCTCAGAACTGGACGGGGTGACGGAGCTGAACTGTACTCCTGCACTGGTCTGGGTCCCAGGACTAGACTGGACTCTGGAGCACAGCTGGGTTTTGGAACTGGGCTGGGTCTCAGCGACTGACCGTGTTTCAGAGCTGGCTGGGTGGCCAGAGCCGGTCTGAGCTCTAGCACTCAGCTGGGCTCCGGAGTGGGGCTGGGCCTTGAAGTGGGTCTGGGTCCCGGAGCTGAGCTGCATTCTGGAGCCAGGTCTTGCTTCAGGGATGGACGGGATCCCAGAGCTGAGCTGAATTCTGGGCGCGTGCCTGGCTGTGGCCCTAGGTGGGGTTCTAGTGCCAGGCTCAGGCTCAGAGCTGGACTCATCGCCGGAACTAAACTGGGCCGCAGGAAGGAGGGAGAACCTGGACCGGGCTGCAGCGTGGATCTGGGTTCTCGAGTGGGGCTGGGTTTGGGAGCCGTCTTTGAATCCTGAGCTGGCTTGGGTTCTAGAGCTGGGCTGCTTCTTGAATCTCACCTGGGTTTCAAAACGAACTGGTGTCCCGGAGCGGGAGTGAGTGTCCAGGTATGGCTGAGTCATGGAGTCACCTTGAGTTCCAGAGTCAGGTCGAATCTTTTGGCAAGACTTGGGCTCTGAGCTGGCCTGTTTGCTAAAGCTTGTCTGAGTTCCAGAACTTGGTTTCGTGTCAGAGCTCAGCTGAACTCTAGAGCTAAGCTGGGTCTCAGAGCTGGCCAGGGTTCTAGAGCTGGGCTTGGTCTTGGAGCTGGCCTGGGCTTGAGAACTGGGCTGGGTCTCAGGTTGGACCTGGGTTCTAGAGCTGGGCTTGGTATCGGAACTGGCCTGGGTTTGAGAACTGGGCTGGGTCTCAAAGCTGAACTGGGTTCTAAAGGTGGGCTTGGTCTCAAATCTGACCTGAATTCTAGAGCTGGCCTGGGTCTCAGAACTGGCCTGAGTTCTAGAACAGGGCTTGGTCTCAGAACTGGCCTCAGTTCTAGAGCTGGGCTTGGCCTCAGAGCTGGCCTGAGTTCTAGAACAGGGCTTGGTCTCAGAGCTGACCTTGGTCTCAGAACTGGCCTGAGTTCTAGAGCTGGGCTTGGCCTCAGAGCTGGTCTGAGTTCTAGAACAGGGCTTGGTCTCAGAGCTGACCTTGGTCTCAGAACTGGCCTGATTTTAGAGCTGGGCTTGGTCTCACAGCTGGCCTGAGTTCTAGAACAGGGCTTGGTCTCAGAGCTGACCTTGGTCTCAGAACTGGCCTGAGTTTTAGAGCTGGGCTTGGCCTCAGAGCTGGCCTGAGTTCTAGAACAGGGCTTGGTCTCAGAGCTGACCTTGGTCTCAGAACTGGCCTGAATTTTAGAGCTGGGCTTGGCCTCAGAGCTGGCCTGAGTTCTAGAACAGGGCTTGGTCTCAGAGCTGACCTTGGTCTCAGAACTGGCCTGAATTTTAGAGCTGGGCTTGGCCTCAGAGCTGGCCTGAGTTCTAGAACAGGGCTTGGTCTCAGAGCTGACCTTGGTCTCAGAACTGGCCTGAATTTTAGAGCTGGGCTTGGTCTCACAGCTGGCCTGAGTTCTAGAACAGGGCTTGGTCTCAGAGCTGACCTTGGTCTCAGAACTGGCCTGAGTTTTAGAGCTGGGCTTGGTCTCAGAGCTGGCCTGAGTTCTAGAACAGGGCTTGGTCTCAGAGGTGATCTTGGTCTCAGAACTGGCCTGAATTTTAGAGCTGGGCTTGGCCTCAGAGCTGGCCTGAGTTCTAGAACAGGGCTTGGTCTCAGAGCTGACCTTGGTCTCAGAACTGGCCTGAATTTTAGAGCTGGGCTTGGCCTCAGAGCTGGCCTGAGTTCTAGAACAGGGCTTGGTCTCAGATCTAAGTTCGGTCTCAGAGCTGGCCTGAGTTCTAGAACTGGGCTGGGTCTCAAAGCTGGGTTTGGTCTCAGAGTGGGTCTGAGTTCTAGAACTGGGCTGGATCTCAGGTTGGACCTGGGTTCTAGAACTGGGTTTGGCCTCAGAGCTGGCCTGGGATCTAGAACAGGGCTTGGTCTCAGAGTGGGCCTGAGTTCTGGAACTGGGCAGGGTTTCAAAGCTGGGCTTGGTCTCAGAGCGGGCCTGAGTTCTGGAACTGGGCAGGGTCTCAGACTGGAGTTGGGTTCTAGAGCTGGGCTGGGTCTCAGAAACAGACTGGACTCTAGTGCTGGACTCTACCTCAGAGCTGGCCTGGGTTCTAGAACTGAGCTTGGTCTCTGAGCTGAGCTGTGTTCTGGAACCAGGCTTGGTCTCAGAGCCGAGCTCCATCTCAGAGCTGGCCTGAGTTCTAGAACACGGCTTGGTCTGTGAACTGCACGGTGTGCTCGGACTGGGCTCTAGAGCTGCCTTGGATCTAGGCTGGGCCTCAGATCTGGGCTGGGCTCTAGAGCTGGGCTGGGCCTTGGATCGGGGCTGGTTTCTGGAGCAGGGCTGGGGCAGAGGGCTGGGCTCCGGGCTGGGGCTGTGCTCGGCCCCAGGGCACACTAGCCACAGGCCTCGCGGGCCTCGCCGATGGCGGCCCACACCTCCACCACGAACTCGTCCGGGAAGGCAAACTCGCCCAAGACTGAGTCTAAGCAGCGTGCAAACTCCTGCACGCCCGCCGTCTTCTTGGATGTCTCCACCATGGTGGACGCTGCAGACGTGGGCACGGTGTCAGCGGGGGACGCTCTGCCCCAGCACCCCGAGAGGCCTGCCCCCACCCACGGGCCACCCGCCCCGGGGACCCCCAGCTTACCCTGGCCCCTTACCCAGCTCGGGGTCACGGATGCCCATGTAACTCTCCAGCAGGTCGTCGACCTTCCGGGACGCCTCCTCCTCGAACTCGCTGGGCTGGGGTGCGGGCAGGGGATGGCGGAGGGTGAGCACCTCCCCCAGCCCTGCCCCACCGACCCCCTCCCACCCCGCCCCACCCCACCCGGGCCGTCACCACCCCTCTGAACGAGAACCCATTTTGCAGGCAGGGAAACGGACACTCGACAACAGCAGGGTCCCTTCCAAGGCCTCCTCCCCACGTTGGCGACAGAGGGGGACCCCTCCCCGCACTCACCACTTCCTCCACAGTGGCGGCCCCCCCGGAGCGGAGCCGCAGGGTCTCCCGCCCGCTGGTCACCTTCGCTTCCACGGGACACTTGCTGCCGCGGCTCCGCTGACCGATCATGTCTGGAGGGGACAGAGCAGGCGGGTGAGAGTTCTGGGGGAGCCCATCTTGGCAAACCCTGGGAGGCCACCGGTGGAGCCTTTCGAGGACGTTCCTCCCCTTCCTCCGCCCCTGCCCTGCCCAGATGCTTCTGGAACCTTCCAGGGACTCCAGGACGCCCTCCCAGCCAGCCACCTGTTGCTGAGACGGTGTCCAGCCCCCCGGCCCCAGACGCCTCCGGAGCCTCCTCCCCTGCGGCCCCGCGCCCCTCTCCTTCCACGCGGCCCCTCCCCCCGTTCCAGCGGGGCCTCCCCCCCACCCCGCCCCTCACCGAAGGCGCGCTTGGGCTGCACCAGGCGCAGCGTGAAGGGCTGGGCTCTGGGCAGCTCCCGCAGCATCTTGGCGACCTCGTAGTGGCGACAGCCCACGATGGAGTGGTCGTTGATGGCCTCGATGCTGTCGCCCACGCACACGGCGGACACGCGGTTGATGATGCTGCCCTCCTTGATGCGCTGTGGGCAGCCGAGTCAGCCGCGGGCGGGGCCGCTGCGACCCCCGCGCCCGGCGCCCGCCCCCCGCCCGCACCTTGATGAAGGCGCAGCCTGCGCCGTTGTCCGTGATGGTCAGCCCCAGCGCGTCCTCCGTCTTGGTGACCTCCACTTCCTTGGTCTCGCCGCGCACGTGCGCGAAGATGAAGTCCTCCAGGCCGATCTGGCCGCCCAGAAGCTTCTGCATGTCCACTTTGTGGCTATTGAGGGTGCAGAACAGGATCTGGGGGGCGGGGGCGGGGTCAGCCGCCGCCGCGCCCGCCCACCCTCCCCCGGCCGCCCCGTCTGCGCGGAGCCCCAGGGCGACGGGGAAACCGAGGCACGGCACTGGCCCGGCCCCGCCCCGAGGGAAACGCGGCCAGGGACTCCCAGCGGGGAGACGCGCCCCACCCCCACCCAGACTTCCTGGTTTGACCCCTTGGCGACCTCGCAGCGCCGCCCCCGCGCCTGGGTCGGGTGGGCGCGAGGGGCCGACGCCCCCTGGGGGTCGCTCAGCGCATGACCCGGGGCTGGGGAAGCCCCCCGGCGCCCCCCGTCCGCGGCCTCGGGCTTCCGGCCTCGAAGGGCTGCCTGGAACCCCGAGCCCGGCCGCGCCGGAGCCGCGGAGGCCTCCCCGAGGGCTGGGGTCCGCGGCGTGGACTCCCGGGATAGGACGGGGAGCCCCGCCGACCCCGAGACGGCGCCCCCTTGGCGGACGGCGGAAGGGGTCCCCGGCGTGCGGCGCGGCGCCCCGGGGTCCGAGAGGGGCGTCTCTGAGATCGGGCGGCGACCCCCCCGGTCGGGGAGCGAGGTCTGGGGTCTCCCGTCCAGAAGCCGGGCGCCCCCCACGCGTGCGCCCCCGCGTCCCGCCCCGCTCCCGTCTGGGGTCCGGCGCCGCCCCGCCCCGCGTCCCGCCCGGGCCCGCGCCGTCGGGGATCCCAGGCCTCGCGCCCGGCCCCGGGCCCCGCCGCGCCCGGCCCGCGCCCCCGCGCCCCGCGTGGGGCCCGGCTCGCCTCGGTGGGCGCGATCCCGAAGGCCTCGGCGATCTTGGCGTAGAGCTCGCGGACGTTGGTGAAGCCCTCGATCCTGCCGGTGGGGCTGCCGTGCGCCAGCTGCGTGCGGAAGACCAGGCGCGGGCGCGCGCGCGGCGCGGCGGGGGGCTCCGCGGGCGCGGGCGGGGGCGCGGGCGCGCGCGGGGCCTCGGCCCCCCGGGCCTCGCGGGCCGCGGCGCCCTCCATGGCGGGGAAGCTCGGCCGCCCGCCGGGCCGCCGCCGCCGGGTCCGCCGCTTCCTGCAGCCTCCCCTCCCCCGGCCCAGGCGCGACAGCCGAGCCGCCCGGTAAGCGGAGCCGGGAACCCGAGCCGCCCCGGGAAGGCGACACCGCGGGGGCAGGGGGCGGCCCGGGTGTCCGGCCCTGCCAGGGCCAGCTGCGCCCTCCCCGGGGAGGAGGCCCGAGCTGAGGACCTTAGGGCAACACCAAAAACCGGGGCCGGACAGCTGAGCGCTCACTCCCTGCCAGGCGCGCTCACGGGTTTCCTTAAAAAAAGAGAGAGAGACAGACGGGGTCTCGCTCTGTTGCCCAGGCTGGTCTCAACTCCCGGCCTCAAGCGATCCTCCCACCTCGGCCTCCCGTGCTGGGGTGACAGCCGTGAGCCACCACGCCCGGCCTGAATCTCTGCTCCAGCCTTCAGAGGTGGGGGGGACCACCTCCCGGACATAACCCAAGCCTCATCCCGGGCCTCCTCTGCCCGCAGCCCTCTGTGGCTGCCACCCGTCTGGGGATCAGAGCCCAAGTCCTCCCGTGGCCCAGCCGGTCTGTCCCCTCCCCCCCTCCTCACTCTGCCCCAGCCGCACGGGCCTCCTCACTGCCCCCCAACACGCCAGGCACCGTCCTGCCTCAGGGTCTTTGCACGGCTGTGCCCTCCGCTTGGAAGGCCTTTCCGCCAGCCTCTCAGGGTTCACGCCTCTTTCGGGTCTTTGCTCAAATGTCACCGCCTTATCTCTCTCCCCCGACGTTCTTCTCCCTTGCACTTAAGGCACCATCTGACATATCAGATATTTTATTTATTTATTTGTTAGAGACAAGGTCTGGCTCTGTCGCCCAGGCTGGAGTGCAGTGGTGCAATGATAGCTCACGGTGGCCTCCAACTCCTGGGCTCAAGTGATCCTCCCACCTCAGCCTCCTGAGAGTAGCTGGAACTACAGGTGCCAATTGATTTTATTTTTATTGATTGGAGAGATGGGGTCTTGCTGTGTCACCCGGGCTGGTCTCAAATTCCTGGTCTCAAGCAAGCCTCCCACCTTGGTCTCCCAAAGACGAATTACAGGCATGCGCCACGGCGCCCTGTTAGACATTGTATTTTTTGTTTTGTTTTGTTTTGTTTGAGCTGGAGTCTCACTGTCGCCGAGACTGGAGTGCAGTGGCGATCCTTCCGCCTCAGCCTTCCAAGTAGTTGGAACTGCAGGCGCGCGCTACCACGCCTGGCTAATTATTTTGATTTATTGTAGAGATGAGGTCTCACCTGCCCAGGCGGGTCTCGAACCCACGGGCTCAGGCAATCCACTCACCTCAGCCTCCCAAAGGCGCGGGATGACAGGCTGAGCCACCGAGCCCCGCTTAGACATTGTATTTCATCGTGTGTCCTGTCTCCCAGACTAAAATGTCACCTCCAGGTGTTGTGGTGTCTTTTTTTTCCCCACTGTGTCCTGATCCCAGCACACAGTGCCTGGCACACAGTGGGCGTACAGGCAGTCTTTGGTGAGGAACAGATGGATCCCAGGTCACTGATGAACAAGGATACTCCAAGTGCTAGGAAGCATCTGTACAATTCCCCTGGAATGCAATGCTGGAAACACCCAAGTTTCCATCAAAATTCCTACACAAGAATTTTGGCTGAATAATCAGCAGCCCCATAGCCAGGTGTGGTGGTTCACAGCTGTAATCCCAGCACTTTGGGAGGCGGAGGCGAGAGGGTTGCCTGAGCCCATGGGTTCGAGACCAGCCTGGGCAAGTTGGTAAGACCTAATTTCTGCAAGTCAAAAAAAATTAGCCAGGCGTGGTGGCGTGTGCCTGTAGTTCCAGTTATGAGCATGCCCCTGCACTCCAGCCTGGGCAACAGAGTGAGACTCCCACTCAAAAAAAAAAAAACAAAAAACAAAAAGAAAAAAAGGCAGAACACTTTGGACGATGTAAGAAAGTTTATGTAAAGTTTAAAATTTTGCAAAACCTGCCACAAGCTACAGCGTGGAGGGACCGTGAGGTCGTCACGCTCTGTGAGATCCAGACACAGAGGACACACTGTGTGTGACTCCACTTCTATGAAATGCCCAGAGCAGGCCAGTCCACACACGGATACACTAAAACCCACTGAACTGCATGCTCAAGACCCGAACGTGGACGGCGGGACCTGTCCGAGGAAGGGTGGGGCGGGGGCGGAGGAGTGGGCGCGTGGCGGCCACAGACCGGTGACATGCAACAGCAGACGCGTGTCAGCTCACAGCTCTGGAGGCCGGAAGTCCAGAGTCAAGGCGGGGGGGGGGGCCCGGGCTGCCTCTGAGATTCTGGGAGGAAACCTCCCTGTCTGTGTTGTGTCCAAGGTGGGTGGCAATCCTTGGCGTCCCTTGACTTGCAGACGCATCCGTCTGGTGTCACATGGTTGTCTCCTCTGTGTCTGGGCTCAGATTTTATCTTCTTATAAGGACACCGTGGAATTGGATTGAGAACCCGCGCCACTCCGGTATGAGCTCATCTTAACTAATTATATCTGCGACGACCCCGCTTCCAAATAAGGTCACGTCCCGAGGCTCTGGGGTGAGGCTGCAGCTTGCCTGGTGGGGGTCACAGCTCAGCCGAGAGCATGGGAGCTGGTCAGAGTATCCCCTACCCAGTCTCCATGTCTTCCTGTCACGCTGAACACAGACGTCTTGGGAAGGCTTCTCAGTGAGTGAAACACAGTGACCAGCAATCCGTGTCCCCAGAAGAGATGGAAATGGGTGTTCAAACAGGAACCTGGTCACCAGTGTTTGCAGGGACACGAGTCACAACAGCCCTAAGGTGGAAACGGCCCCCATATCCACCGAGGGGGTGATGGACACACGCAGCGTGGCCCGTCCCCACGCGGAATGCGACCCAGCCACGAACAGGAAGGAGGCTCTGACAGGCCACGACATGGAGGGACCGGGAGGACGTCACACTCCGTAAGAACCAGACACGAAAGGACACACGGGGTGTAACTCCATGTGATAGGAAACATCCAAGACAGGAAATTCACAGAGACAGGATGTAGATTCATGGGTGCCGGGGGCTGGGGAGTGACTGCTGATGGGGATGGGGCTTGTTTTGGGGCGATGAGAATGTTCTGGAATTAGATCAAGGTAACGATCACACAATATTGTGACTGTACTAAATGCCACCGAATGATGCACTTTAAAATGACCACCGGGCCAGGCACAGTGGCTCGCGCCTGTAATCCCAGTACTGTGGGAGGCAGAGGTGAGATTGCCTGAGTCCAGGGGTTCGAGACCAGCCCGGGCAACTTGGTGAGACCTCGTCTCGACAATAAGTCAAAAAATTAGCCAGGCATGGTGGCACACACCTGTGGTTCCAGCCACTTGGAAGGCTGAGGTGGAAGGAGCGCCTGAGCCCAGCAGGTGGAAGCTGAAGTGGCTGTGAGTGTGCCACTGCACTCCAGCCTGGGTGACAGAGTGGGCCCCGGGAAGGTTCACTCCCTGAGGGAAGCGGCCTGCCCACGGTATCCCTGCCAGGAAGTGGACTTAACCCCGCTCAGGAAGGCAAGTTCAAGGATGGACTGAGCGTCAAGTTCCGGGTCTGTGTTAGCCCATAGTTCATAGCATTCAGGTGCACGGACACCTCTGAGGAGCTCAGGCGAATCTGAGCCTCAGTTTCCCCCATCTGAGAAATGGGCTTTGAGGCTCTCCCAGAGGGAAGAGAGGGGACCTGGTACACCCGGCCGAGGCCTGTCCGGGACCCTGGGCATATCTGGCCCAGCCACAACCCCCACAACTTCGTACATTCACAAACTTGAGATACAGTTCACTCGTTTTTATTTAAAAAGTCCGAACTGAGCAGCGGGGACGGGCTGCCCCGGCCGGGGTCCCCCAGCACGGTCAGACCAGCCCCCCAACTTGGGATGCAAGGCTCTCAGGCCTCACCCATATGAGGATGTCAGTGCAGTGCCTCGCCCGTGGGGCACCGTGTCATGGTCCCCTCGGGGTAATTCTGGAGATCCCGGTGGCCGGGAGAGTCAGCGCCGTCCCCCCACCCGCGAGGTGGGCGGGGCTTCCTAGGCCCCGTGGCCACGGGGTCCTGGGTGTGTGGCGCGGCGAGGGTTCGGGGAGATTGAAAGCTAGAGGGATGCTGTCGGAATTTCATTCTGGGGGGCTGAAGCCCCCAAGGTGCAGGATCGGGCCGGCCCGGAAGGTGGACCCCCAAGCCTCTCCGCGGGGTGGGTGGGGACAGGACGCCCAGAGCGCCTTCTCGGCGGGGTCCTGCGGAGGCGCCACGGACGCGGGCCGGGTTCGGGGTCGCGTGCGCGCCGGCCCAGCCCTCACAGGTGCTCGCTGCGGGGACAGAGAAGGGGACCCCGTGACCCTCAGAGACCACGGCCTCTCAGCTCCTCCACGAGGCCGGGGGGGGACCCGGGGGCCTGGGGCCATCCCACCCAGCCGGGGTCCACCGCGGCAGCTCCAGGAAGTTCGAGTGCCGGCGCCCCGGGCCAACGGCGCCTGGCGGAGCCCCCTGCCGCCGTTTGCCGACTGCATCACGGACGCCCTTCCGGAGCCCAGGGCGGGCCCCGGCCCCCGGCGGCCACAGCCGGGCACTGGGCCCGGGCGCGCCGGCCCCGCCCGGGCCCTCGCACGCACCTGGCGACCTGGGCCAGGATCTCCTTGATGCGGACGATGAGCTTCTCGTGCTGGCCGGGTCGCGCTCGATGGCGCCGTGCAGCCGCGCCATGTAGAAGTCCAGGGTGCCCAGCGTGGGCGTTTCGCCCGTGCCTGGGAGGGCAGGCGGGCGCGGGTCAGTGGTGGGCGGGGGTCACGGCCTGGGGACCCCGGGGCGGAGTCGGGGCGGGGTCCTGCGGAGGCGCCGTGGGCGCGGGTCGGGGGTCCGTGCGCGACCGACGCGTCGGGACACGGCCGGTGTGGGCGGGGCGCGAGGGTCAGCCGAGGTCTGGCGAGAGCGGGGCGGTGACGGGGACGCAGGGCCTTGCGGGGGGGTCATTGAGTGCCGAGATGAGAGGAGTGGAGCCACGGAGGCGGGACTGGGGAGGCGGGGCGCGGAGACACGGGTGGGCGGGGCAGCGGGCGACTCCGAGGCCAGCGCGAAGGGTCAGGGAGGGGCTCCGGCCACGGGGGGCGCGGAGAGGTGGGGTCAGCGGTCGGCTGGCGGGGGCCGGGGGCGGGAGGCTGGGCCAGCACTCCGGGTGGTCGGGGTCGGACGCGCGGGGCTGCCGAGGACCGGGAGAGCAAGTCGGCAGGGGCGGGACTCAGACGGATCAAAGCCGGAGGCGGGGCCAGGGGCGGAGCTCAGGGCAGTCGGGAGGGGCGAGGCGTCGGCAGGTGGGGCTGGGCCGGGGGCAGGGTGCGGCCAACAGGGAGGGGGCTGCGCAGGAAGGGGCGGGATCGGGGCTCAAGCGCAGAGGCGGCGCTCAGCGGGAGAAGGGGTCAGCACGCGTGGAGCTCGAGCGGACAGGCGAGTCCAGCAGGGGCGGACTCAGAGGGGTGGGCGGGGCTCGGGCGGGATCAGCAGGGGTGGAGCTGGGACGAGAAGGCGGGGCTAGCGGGGGCGGGACTCGGACGGGAGGCGGGGCCAGAACTCGAGTGGGCGGGGCCAGTAGGGCGGGTCTCGGGGCCCGCAGGGGGGGGAGCTGGGGCGAGAAGGCGCGGCTAGCGGGGGCGGAACTCGGGCGGGGGCGGGCCGGCACTCAAGAGGGGGGCGGGGCCAGCAGGGGCGGGGCTCGGGCCCGCATGGGGGGAGCTGGGGCGAGAAGGCGCGGCTAGCGGGGGCGGAACTCGGACGGGAGGCGGGCCAGAACTCGGGTGGGCGGGGCCAGCAGGGGCGGGGCTCGCGTCCAGCAGCCGGGGAGCTGGGGCGAGAAGGCGCGATTGCGGGGACGAACTAGGGCGGGAGGCGGGGCCGGCACTCAAGAGGGCGGGCGGGCCAGCAGGGGCGGGGCTCGGGCGGGAGGCGGGGCCAGCAGGGGCGGGGCCCGCGGCCAGCAGGCGGGGAGCTGGGGCGAGAGGGCGCGGCTAGCGGGGACGAACTCGGGCGGGAGGCGGAGCCGGCACTCAGGAGGGCGGGCGGGCCAGCAGGGGCGGGGCTCGGGCGGGGGCGGGGCCGCAGGGGCGGGGCCGGGCCCGCAGGGGCAGCGGGGCGAGAAGGCGCGGCCAGCGGGGGCGGGGCGGGGGCTGGGGGCGGGGCCAGCAGGGGCGGGGCTCGGGCCCGCAGGGGGCAGCGGGGCGAGAAGGCGCGGCCAGCGGGGCGGGGCTGGGGGCGGGCCGGGGCGGGGCCGGCAGGGGCGGGCTCCGCACCCGGCACCGGCAGCGAGGCGAAGCTGGCGGTGAGCGCCTGGCGCACGGCCTGGAGCTGCTGCTGCAGCGCCAGCGTCCGCCGCTCCTCCAGCGCCAGCTCCTGCTCCAGACGCTCGCGCGCGCTGCTCATGCTCTGCGTGTGCCGCTGCAGCACCGCGTTCTGCTCCTCGAAGGCCACGTTCATCTTCCGCAGGCGCCGCAGCTCCGCCTCGCGCGCTGCGGCGGGGCGGGGGTCAGCGCCGGCCCCGCGCCCGGCCGCCCCGCCCCGCCCCGCCCCGCCCCCGCCGCGCCCAGGCGAGGGGCGGCCTCCGGGCTTCCGGGGCGAACGCCCGACCCCCTTCCGGCCCGGCCCGGCCCGCGGTCGACGCCCACCTTTGTTTTGGTCCAGGAACTCTTCGGTGAAGATGGGAACGTCGAAGGTGGAGAAGCCGTCGCAGTCCCCACCCTGGACGGAGGGACAAGGTGGCGACTTGGGGGGCAACACGTGCCCTCTGGGTGTCCCGCGAGCTCGCGGGGTCCTGGGGCGCCCTGGGGCATCCCCCACGTCGCCTGCGCTGCACCTCTGGAGGCGGTGACCGCTTCCCCCAGCACGATCCTCCGAGCCTTTCTTCCCCGCCTTTCCTGGGAGGGGGCGCTTACCTTGTGTCCATTCAAGAGCGTGTTCATGAGCCCGGAGCCTGCATCTTCTGGTGGGGAAGGAGGAGGGCGCGGTCAGCCTGCCAGGCGCCCAGGGACCCCGCTCGGCACTTGCCGCCCTACCCGCGGGGAGCGCCCCACCCCGCCCTCTCCGTCGGTTGGCCGTCCGTCCCGGTCAGGCTCCGCACGGCACCCCCGGAGTCTGTGCATCCCATGGGGGTGCCCTGGCAGTGCCAGCGGGGTCTGTTGCTCACGCCCCGCGGGACCCGTGGAGGAGCGAGGTCTCCTGGGCTGGGGCCGCACCCACGGGGCGGCGCCCACGGCTCCGGCGGAGCCCTCCCCACCTTTCTTGATCTTCTTCTCCTGAATCTTCTCCGTGCACATCTTGTAGGCTTCCGACTGCTGGTACGCTCGCAGCTCCTTCATGTACTGCTGCTTCTCCCTCTCCGCCTCGTCCAGGTAACGCTGTGGGCAGCACAGCAGGAGTGACGCCCCCAGAAGCCGGGAGGTTGCCAAGGCCAGGACCCCGTCCCCGTCGCGCAGCACTCGCTGCACCCTCCCCTCTGTGCTGAACCTTCCATAGCTCCCTGTGCCCTCCCATCGGAACCCAGCTCCTCTGCCTGAAGCTCAGGGCACCTCCAACTCCTGGCTCCGGCGCTCACAAACTGCTCCCTGATGCCCGAGTCACCGCAGGGTGCCCGGACAACCCTCCCGCACCCATTTCTGCATGCTGAAATCACACCTAGAAGGCCTGGAGCCGTGGTTCACGCATATAATCCCAGCACTTCGGGAGGTGGAGGCAAGAGGACTACCTGAGCCCAGGGGTTCTAGACCAGACCGTGTCTCTACAATAAACCGAATAAATTAAGGGCTTGGTGGCGCATGCCTGTGGTTCCAGCTACTTCTTTTTTTTTTTTTTAGTTGGAGTCTCACTCTGTCACCCAGGCTGGAGTGCAGTGGCATGCTCACAGCCACTGTAGCCTCTATCTGCTGGGCTCAGGCCATCCTTCTGCCTCAGCCGTCCAAGTAGCTGGAACTATAGACGTGCGCCACCACACCTGGCTAGTCTTTGTGATTTATTGTAGAGATGAGATCTCACCAAGTTGCCCAGGCTGCTCTCGAACACCCGGGCTCAGGCAATTCTCTTGCCTCAGGCTCCCAAAGTGCTGGGATGACAGGCTGAGCTGCTGCGCACGGCCAGTTACAGCTACTTAAGGCAGAAGGATCACCTGAGCCCAGCAGGTCAAGGCTGCACTAGCCATGAGCATGCTACTGCACTCCAGACTGGGTGATAGAGTGAGACTCTTACTAAAGAAAAAAAAAAGTCTCTCCTAGAGGGTGAAATCAGTGGTGGTTTTGTACGTTTCTTTGATGTATTTGTGCCTTTTTTTTTTTTTTTGAGTTGGAGTCTCACTCTGTCACCCAGACTGGAGTGCAATGGCCGCTCCCAGCCACCGCAGCCTCCACCTGCTGGGCTACAGCGATCCTTCTGCCTCAGCCTTCCAAGTAGCTGGAACTACAGGCGCACGCTACGCCCGGCTAAATTTTGATTTATGGTAGAGATGAGGTCTCGCTGCCCAGGCGGGTCTCGAACCTGCGGACTCAGGCAATCCACTCACCTCTGCCTCCCGAGGCGTGGGATTACAGGCTGAGCCACCGAGCCCGGCTTATTTGTGCCTTTTTTTATTTTTCAGTTGGAGTCACTCTGTCACCCAGGCTGGAGTGCAGTGGCACACTCATGGCCATGCAGTGTCGACCTACTGGGCTCCGGTGATCCTTCCACCTCAGCCTTCCAAGTAGCCAGAACTACAGGCATGCGCTACCATGCCCAGCTAATTTTTCTGATTTATTGTAGAGACGAGGTCTCACCAATTTGCCCTGGCTGGTCTCGAACCTGTGGGCTCAGGCAATCCACTCGCCTCAGCTTCCCAGGCTGAGCCACTGAGCCCAGCCTGTGTTTCTACCTTTTAAAGTAATTAATAGGATGTGAAAATCGGGTTTCACAGAAAATTCCGGTCCCCACCTCTACTTCTTTTTAAGGTTTTTATATTTTTATTTTTAATAATAATTTTTTTGTTTTTTATAGAGAGGGTCAGTGCAGTGGTAAAATCACAGCTGACTGAAGCCTCCAACTCCTGGCCTCAAGGGATCCTCCCGCCTGGACCTCCCAAAGTGCCGGGATTACAGGTGTGAGCCACCTTGCCGCCCCCCTCCCCACCTCGTTAGACACATCCTTGTGGTCAGTTTTTGATCTATTCTTGCCTATTGATAACTCCCTACCCAAAGGGTGGAAGGAGAACCCTCTGACCGATCCTGGGAGTGTGGCTGCCGAAGGTGTCCCGGCAGGCGAGATCGGGACCGCTGGCCCTGCTCAGCGCCCTGCCCACCTGCTTCTCCGCCGGCTGCAGCTTGCTCCATTCAGCACCCAGCATCTTGGTAATCTCGGGGAAGGGCAGGTCCGGGTGGCGCGTGCGGATCTGCTCTCGCCGCTCGTTCAGGAAGCGCACGTAGCCGGTGACGGGCGCCTTGGGGCCATTCGGGAGAATCTTCTTCCGCTTCTTGCCCTTGGGCCAGCCTCGTTTCTTCACCGGCTGCAGAACCCGGCGGTGTCGTTGGGAGGGGCCTGGAGGGCTGGGCGGGGCTCAGGGGGCAGGGGCGGGGCCTGGGAGGACGTGGGCGGGGCCTATCTGGGAGGGGAACGCGGAAGGGCTGGAGGTATGGCCGGATCAGGGGCCGGGACCTGAGGGATTAAGGGGTCCCCGGCCAGGGTGATGGGGGGCGTTGGGTCCAGAGAGAGGGCTGACTTGTGTCGTGGGCGTGGCCTCTGGTGGGTGGGCGTGGCTTCTTTAAGGAGGAAAAGCCCACAGGACGGGGAAGGTACCGCCCTCGGGAAAGCAAGCACAGGGCGGTGGGCGTGGCCTTCGGCGTGAGCCGAGCTGCCATTGGGCGGTGGGCGGGGCCTGGGTGTCGAGTGGCAGTGGACCTGTTAGGGATCTGGCGTCTCGCACGGGGCGGAGTCTCAGCTTCGGGAAGAAAAATCTGGGCTGTGGGCGGAGCTACGAGGAATTCAAATCTAGCCTGGGGCGGGGCTTCCAGGCTCGGCACGGGGCCCCGGGGTCTCCCCACCGAAGCACAGGGACTGACCTCCTCCTCGTGGGACCCTTTCTCGCCGGCCCGTGGACCCTCGCCGCGCTCCTGCTTGACAGCCACCACGAAGCCCCCGTGCTGGCCCGGAGCCTTGCCGCCCGCCGGCCTGGAGCCACGGGACGCCAGGGTCACCCTCCCCAGGTTTCCCCACACCCCTCCACACCCGCCCCTGAACTCTCGGAGGCCAGGGGGCTTGAGTCCGGGGAGGCGGGGTCTGATGGAATCCGGATCTGGGGTGGGATCGGGAGCAGCAGCGGAGTGGGGGGCGAGGAGGGGCTGGGGCTGGGGGCGGGGCCGGGTGGGGACGGAAGCCGGTGGCGAGGGGGCTGGCCCAGGCCAGGGAGTGAAGACCCCGGGGGTGCGATCGGGCGGGGGTCCTGGGGTCCGACGGGGGGGGGTGGGGGTGCACTCACGCGGCGGCCGCGCCAGGCTGCTTGGGGCCGTGTGACATGGCCGCTCCGGGCCGGACCTGGAACGCGGACGCGGGCGGGGGTGAGCGGCGTCCGGCCGCGAGTGGGGACCCCCGAGGGGAAGCCCCGGGGCGCCCGGCCCGGGGCGCGTGGGGGGGCCGGATCCGGGGGCGGGGACGTGCTCGAGGGCGGGCGCCCCAAGAATCCTTTGTTGGGCGATCGCCCCGCGGGAGGTTCGGACCCGCTCCCTGCGGCCCAGGAAGGGCCCCGCCCCGGTCCCAGGACCCCCGCGCCCCCGCCCCGCGCCGGGCCCCGAGTTCCGCGGCTGTTTTCACCTCCAAAGAAACTTTCCTGGACCTCCCGGCTGCTGCGACGCTCCAACCAACCGCCCGAGCCCGCCCCCGCCGGCCGCCCCGCCCCTCCCCGCCCCCAATGGCCAATGACGGCCCCGGTGAGCGCTCCGATTGGCTGCGGCCGTCCCCCTAGGGCGTGGCCATGCAGATGCGGGTCGGCGCGCCGGCCGGTGATAGGTCGGTGGAGCTGCAGCGCCGCGTGGGAGGCGGGTAGGGAAGGCGGCGGGCGGTGCGTCAAGTTCGGCTGCGCTCGGCCGCGCTCGGGGCCAATCGGGAGCACGCGGAGGGCTCGCCGGGCGGAGCCCCTTAAAGGGCCCGCAGGCGCGGCGCGGACTCCTCCTAGGGATCTGAGGGCGAGGCTCCCCGCCCCTGCCGGACGCAGGAACCTGCGGATCCGGGTCGGGGCCCGCCCCGGTTGTCCTGGGGACGGCGGCGGGTTGCTAGGTCGGGAGTTAAGGACCTGGGAGGCAGGTCCAAGCCGCAGGGCGAGGCGGGACCTGGCTCTAGCATCCTGCCAGACCTGGCGCGCGGGGCGAGGGGCTTCCCGAGGATGCGCGTCTTGAGGCCCAGAGCTGGGGCTTCGCATCGCGGGGGCTGCACCCCTGGGGGCTCGGCTTTCCCGCCTGCGCACTGCGGGCAGGGCCCAACGTCCGGGACGAAGAGGCCCGGGTGCTGCAGGGCTGAGAACGCGGCCTGTTCCAGGCCAGTGCGGGGGCGCAACCCTAGCTCGCTGCGGCCTCGAACTCCCGGCCTCGAGCGACCCTGCGGCCTCAGCTTCCCGAGGGGCCGGGACCACAAGCGCGTGCTACCGTGCCCGGCTAATTTTTGTGTATTTTGTAGGGGGGGGGGTTCTCCCTGTGTTACCTAGGCTGGTCTCGAATCCCTGGCCTTAATGAGGCACCGTGCCTGGCTGGTCAGATATTTGTTGTTGTTGTTGTTTTTTTAATTATTTTTTGAGTCGGAATCTCACTCTGTCACCCAGGCTGCAGTGCAGTGACATCATCACTGCCATCGCAGCCTGCCCCTCCTGGGCTCAGGCGATCCCTCTGCCTCAGCCTCCCAAGAAACTGAGAGCCACAGGCATGCACCCCCACTCCTGGCTGATTTTTTTTTTTTTTTTTTTGAGTTGGAGTCTCACTCTGTCGCCCAGACTGGAGTGCAGTGGCCACTCCCGGCCACCGCAGCCTCGACCTGCTGGGCCCGGCGATCCTTCCGCCTCAGCCTTCCAAGTAGCCGGAATTACAGGCGCGCGCTACCACGCCCGGCTGATTTTTTTTTTAATTTATTGTAGAGATGTGGTCTTGTTGCCCAGGCGGGTCTCGAACCTGCAGGCTCAGGCAATCCACTCACCTCAGCCTCCCAAAGGTGCGGGATGACAGGCTGAGCCACCGAGCCCGGCGATTATTTTATTTTATTTTATTTTATTTTTTATTGTAGAGACGAGAGCCCACCAAGTTGCCCAGGCTGGTCTTGAACCCTTGGGCTTGTGCAACCCTCTGGCCTCCGCCTCCCAAAGTGCTGGGATGACAGGCGTGAGCCACGGCGCCGGGCCTAAGCAGATACTTCTCAAACTCCTACTTTCCGGGTGAGAATATTCAGCGCTGAGAGTTCTATCACTTGTATCCCCATTCTAGGGCTGGGGAGGCAAAGGCCCTGCGAAGTTAAAGGCCTTGTCCCAAGCGGAACAGCTGGGAGGGGCTGGAACTGACCCCAGACTGGAAGTTTGAAAATATTGCTGGGCTGGAGCCCTCGGGGAAGATGGTGGCGAGGGAGACGGCGGGGCTGCCTCGTGACCCGGCAGCGCCCTGGGCTTCTGTGGCCTGGGCAGGGGCTGCCCCTGCTCCTGGGGTTACCAGGTGCTGACCGCGGCCTGTGGTCGGACTCCAAACAACCCGCCCAAATCGCCTCCCTGCCCTCCTTGTGGCCACCTGTGCTCACTGCACTCCAGCCTCCTCCTCTCTGCTCCTTGGATATGTCCAGTTGTTCCTCCCTGCCTCTGCGGTTCCCTCTGCATGGGATGCCCTAACCCGAGACGACTCCCAGACTGCCTCCAGGTCTTTGCTCAAACATCGCGTCGCCTCCCCAGCCCTGCCCCCCTCCGCCAACACCTCCTGTAATTATTACTCCAGATGTCTGTGTCCTCCAACACCTGCCTGCTTGGGTCACCACAGTGCCCGGGGTAGGTGCCCAGCACATTAGTCGTTGAGTAAACACATGCCTGGCTGGGCAGGGGGGCTCACGCCTGTAATGCCAGCAATTTGGGAGGCCAAGGTGAGAGGGTTGCCTGAGTCCAAGGGTTGGAGACCAGCCTGGGCAACATGGCAAGATCTCGTCTCTACAATCAATTTTAAACAATCATCTGTGCGTTGTAGCATGCAGCTGTGGTTCCAGCTTCTTGGAATCCTGAGACAGAAGGATCACCTGAGCCCAGCAAGTTGAGGCTGCGGTGGCTGTGAGTGTGCCACTACACTCCAGCCTGGGCGACAGAGTGAGACTCCAACTCAAACAAACAAACAAACAAACAAACAAAAACGGCCAGGCATGGTGGCTCAAGCCTGTAATCCCAGTACTTGGGGAGGTGGACGTGAGAGGATTGCCTAAGCTCAGGGGTTCGTGACCAGCCTGGGCGACTTGGCGAGACCTTGTCTCTACAATAAATCAAAAAATTAGCCGGGCGTGGTGGTGCACACCTGTAGTTCCGGCTCCTTGGAAGGCTGAGGCGAAAGGGTCACCGGAGCCCAGCAGGTTGAGGCTGCGGTGACCGGGAGCGTGCCACTGCACTCCAGTGAGTGCAACAGTGAGACTCTGACTCAAAAAAAAAAAAAACCCCAAAACTGAAAACAATGGAGCTGCACACTCCAAGTGAATGCATTAAATGGTCTGCAAATTCAATCTCAAAACGCCTGTTTTTCTAAGCTGCAGGCCAGAGCCGAGGAAGAGGAACTTGCCCTGGAATCTTGATGGCCCCCAGACTCCAGCTGTCACTCTACTGCTTAATCAGCTCAATGCCCTCCCACACCTCCCTGAGTCTCTGCTCACTTACGGACAATCTAGGTCGAGCCGGATGCAGTGGCTCACACCTGTCATCCCAACACTTTGGGAGGTTGGGTGGGAGGATCACTTGAGCCCAGGAGTTCAAAACCAGCCTGGACCACAAAGTGAGGCCCTGTGTCTCCAAAAAATACAAAAATGAGCCTGGTGTGGTTGCCGTACCTGTAGTCCCAGCTACTCAGAAGGCTGAATTGAGAGGATCGCCTGAGCCCAGCAGTGAGAGCCAGGATCGAAACAGCCCTCCCACCCCACCCAAAGATTTCAGGGGTTTTCCTGAACATCAAAAAGAAACCAAGAGTTTTGAAGTTGACTTTGAAAGCCGTTTGGAGCTTCTTGGCATCAAGAAAAACGCCTTGGCCGGGCTCGGTGGCTAGCCTGCAATCCCAGCACTTTGGGAGGCCGAGGTAAGTGGATTGCCTGAGCCCAGGTTCGAGACCCGCCTGGGCAACTTGGTGAGACCTATCTCCACTATAAATAAAAAACAGCGGGCCGTGGTAGCGCACGCCTGTAGTTCCAGCTACTCGGAAGGCGGAGGCGGAAGGATCGCCGGAGCCCAGCGGGTCGAGGCTGCGGTGGCCGGGAGCGGCCACTGCCCTCCAGCCTGGGTGACAGAGTGAGACTCCGACTAAAAAAAAAAAGAAAAGAAAAGAAAAACGCCTTGCTGCACGGATACTTCTAGAAAAACACACACACACAAAGCTGTCTTCACTGCCAACTGTGATTCTGTTCAATCCAGTTCATGCAAACCGCGCGCAACACACAGACAAGCAACACATAATATGTCATTTGACTCCGATCCTTCATAAATCTTTGTAAAACCAGATCCTTCTTGCCCCCAAGTTACAGATCTGTTTTTTTCAGGAACACGAAATTCTCTGATATCCAGCTCTCAGTGAAACCACGGCCCGAGGCATCGCGTTTCATGTTCGCTTCTTTTTGTTTTCACTTCCAAGAGCCATTTGGAAATTGTCACGTTATGAAGCCAGGAACAGTAGACCAGTTTAGACCCCCTTGGGGGGGGTGACTTCCTTGATGCCGCTTTGTTTTCTAAATTAGTTTTTGTTATGCATATAATGTGCAAATCCGCTTCACTTGCACAAAATTAGAGTCCTGTGCACAAGCCACCAGGATTCTCCTGGGCTTCCTGCTTCTTCCATTTATTTTTTTAATTTTTTAATTTTTTTTTAGTTGGAGTTTCACTCCGTCGCCCGGACTGGAGTACAGTGGCCGCTCCCGGCCACCGCAGCCTCGACCCGCTGGGCTCCGGCGATCCTTCCGCCTCAGCCTTCCGAGTAGCCGGAATTACAGGCTCGCGCTACCATGCCTGGCTGATTTTTTTATTTATTTTTGAGTCGGAGTCTCACTCTGTCGCCCTGGCTGGAGTGCAGCAGTACAGTTACGGCCACCCCAAGCTGGGCTCCGGGGATCCTTCCACCTCAGCCTTCCAAGTAGTCAGAACTACAGGCATGCACCTGGCTGATTTTTGATTTATTGTAGAGACGAGGTCTCGCCAAGTTACCCGGGCTGGTCTTGAACCTGCGGGCTCAGGCAATCTATTCGCTGCGGCCTCCCAAAGCGCTGGGATGACAGGCTGAGCCACCGAGCCTGGCCTGTCTCTATATTTAAAAACAAGAATAAAAATAACACCGTGAACCCCCAGCTGACTAAACGGACCCCGCTTGGCCAAGGAGACCCCAGACAAAGCTTCAAAACCGCATTCCCGGCCTTGACGTGACCGAGGTCTGATGCTTTCCTCCCTTGCGGCTCAGGGACGACTGACCAGCATTAATACCAAAATATAAATCATAAGACTGCCAGAACGGACTCTCTTGGGCCATGTGATACCAAATTACAAACGGGACCTGAGGCCATGTCAGGCAAAGCTTGGGTCAGGCGAAGGCTGGCTTCAAGCCTGGGCTGGCTTCCAAGGCCACCGGGCTTCCCTTCCTTTCCCCAGCTGAGAATCCGGGCCTCACGACAGGCATGAAACTGTCCGGTCCTCACCGGCTGCGGACTAAGCCGGCCCGTCCAGCCACTATAGCTTTGACTGGACAAGGGCCTGATCGCAGGAACTTTCTCCAGACAGAGGCCAGGGACCATGGGCTGGTTCTGGCCCGGTTTACAGAGGCTGCTCACCGGGTCCCTTTGTGCCCTGGCCTCACCTTTTGACACAGAGGGCCTCACTGTAACACATCCATTCGTTCCTTTAGAGGCAGGGTCTCTTACGTGGCCCAGGCTGGAGTGCCAGGGGCGTGATGATAGCTCACTGCAGCCTCCAACTCCTGGTCTCAAGCGATCCTCCTGCCTGGCCTCCCAAGGAGCACCACCCTGTCTGGCTCCGTTTTTAGTTTTTTGTAGAGATGGGGTCTTGCTATGTTGCCCAGGCTGGTGTCAAACTCCTGGCCTCAAGCGATCCTCCCACTTGGGCATCCCAAAGTGCGGGGGTTACAGGTGTGAGCCACTGCTCCCAACCATCTGATCCTCTTCTTAAAAAAATAGAGTTAAGCCGGGCTCGGTGGCTCAGCCTGTAATCCCGCGCCTTTGGGAGGCTGAGGTGAGTGGATTGCCTGAGCCCGTGGGTTCGAGACCCGCCTGGGCAGCAAGACCCCATCTCTACAATAAATCAAAAAATTAGCTGGGCGTGGTAGCGCGCGCCTGTAGTTCCAGCTACTCGAAAGGCTGAGGTGGAAGGATTGCCGGAACCCAGCAGGCGAGGCTGCGGTGGCCGGGAGCGGCCACTGCACTCCAGTCTGGGTGACAGGGTGAGACTCCAACTCAAAAAACAAACAAACAAACAAACAAAATAGAGCTAGGCCAGGCTCGGTGGCTCAGCCTGTAATCCCAGCACTTTGGGAGGCCAAGGCAAGTGGATTGCCTGAGTCTGCGGGTTCGAGACCAGCCCAGGCAACCTGGCGAAACCTTGCCTTTATAATTAAAAAAAAAATTTAGCTAGGTGTGGTAGCACGTGCCTGTAGTTCTGGCTACTTGGAAGGCTGAGGCAGAATGATCGCCGGAGCCCAGAAGGTTGACGCTGGGGTAGCCGTGAGTGTGCCACTGCCCTCCTGTCTTGGCAACAGAGAGATCCCAACTCAAAATAAAATAAAGTTTGGCCGGGCTCCGTGGCTCAACCTGTAACCCCAGCACCTTGGGAGGCCGAGGCAAGTGGATTGCCTGAACCTGCGGGTTCGGGCCAGCCGGGACAACTTGGCGAGACCTCATCTCTACAATAAAATAAAAAAAATCAACCGGGCATGGTAGCATGCGCCTGTAGTTCTGGCTACTTGGAAGGCTGAGGCGGAAGGATCGCCTGAGTCCAGCAGTTGACACTGGGGTGGCTGTGAGTGTGACACTGCACTCTAGCCTGGGCAATGGAGTGAGACTCCAACTCAAAATAAATAAAGTTCTTCTTTTTAAATGCATAAATTGTGTGTGTGTGTTTATTTATTTTATTTATTTATTTTTTTGAGTTGGAGTCTCACTCTGTCACCCAGACTGGAGTGCAGTGGCCGCTCCCGGCCACCGCAGCCTCGACCCACTGGGCTCCGGCGATCCTTCCGCCTCAACCTTCCAAGTAGCTGGAACTACAGGCATGCGCTACCACACCCGGCTGATTTTTTGATTTATCGTAGAGATGAGGTCTCACTGCCCAGGCAGGTCTCAAACCCGTGGGCTCAGGCAATCCACTCACCTCAGCCTCCCAAAGGCGCGGGATGACAGGCTGAGCCACCGAGCCCGGCCATTGTGCGATTTTTAAGTTGGCATCTCCTGGAAGGACTCTAGTCGGTAGGGCTATCCTACCATTTTCCAGAGAGGGAAACTGAGGCTCCGTGGCTGGCCTGCGACGGCCTGGATTTGAACTTGGCTGTGCTCCCCCACCCCCACCCCGATGCTCCAGGACAGTCACCCTCAGATCTAAGGAAATTTCAGCAGGGCCTCCCCACCACCTCCCTTTTCCTGGACCTGGGTCAGAAAAGATCAAAGCTAGCCTCAGCCAGCCACATCCCCCTCACCGGGGCTGGACATCCGATCTCCGGCCTTGGGGGGGTGGGGGACGCGGTCCTGGCGTCGGAGCCGCCGGAGACGCTCTGAGGACATCAAAGGCTGTCAGGACCTCTCCCACCACCGCCCACCGCCCCCAGGACTGAGCATGTCTCTTCCTGGCTGCAGACAGGCCTCCTCTGACCTTGACCACCACGCCCCCCCCTCACGGCCTCCCAACCCATCCGAGGCCAGCGGCTGGATAAGCTGCCCCTCCCCCATGGGACTGCTTATCTGACACTGTCCCACCTCTCTCATGACTCCCTGGTGACCTCAGGGTAAAGTCCCAACTCCTCACCTGTCATGGAATCGTCCTGGGGTTCAGCTCTGTCCACCCCCCAGACTCAGGACCTCAGGATTCCTGGGGCTCCTCACGCCCAGGACTAGAGAAAGACAGGAACCTGGAGGTATGTTGGTGCTTCCAGCCAACACCCCCTCCAGGGAGCTGCCGGGATTGTTCCCGCGTCCTTGACCCAGAGAGGAGACTGAGAAAAGAGTGCACTCCTGGCCAGGCATGGTGGCACACACCTGAAGTCCCAGCACTTTGGGAGGCCGAGGCGGGAGGATCGCTTGAACCCAGGATCTGGAGACCAGCATGGGCAACATGGCAAGACCCCATCTCTGTAAAGTTAAAATAAAAATTAGCTGGCTGTGGGGGTGCACACATGTAGTGCCAGCTTCTCAGGAGGCTGAGGTGGGAGGATTGCCTGCACCTGGGGGTTCGAGACCAGCCTGGGCAACTTGGTGAGACCTCATCTCCACAATAAATCAAATAATGAGCTGGGTGTGGTGGCGCATGCCTGTCATTCCAGCTAGTTGGAAGGCTGAGGTGGAAGGATTGCCTAAGTCCAGCAAGTCGAGGCTACGGTGTCGGTGAGCATGCCTCTGCACTCCAGCCTGGGCGACAGAGTGAGGCTCCATATAAAAATAAAAATAAGCCGGGCTTGGTGGCTCAACCTGTAATCCCGCGCCTTTGGGAGGCTGAGGTAAGTGGATTGCCTGAGCCTGTGGGTTCGAGACCTGCCTGGGCAGCGAGACCTCATCTCTACAATAAATAAAAAATCAGCCGGACGTGGTAGCACGCGCCTGTAATTCCGGCTACTTGGAAGGCTGGGGCGGAAGGATCACTGGAGCCCAGCAGGCGAGGCTGCGGTGGTCGGGAGCGGCCACTGCACTCCATCAGTCTGAGTGACAGAGTGAGACTCCAACTCAAAAAAATAAAAAATAAAAATAAATGTAAAAAATAAAAATAAACAGCTCAAGCCGGGCTCGGTGGCTCAGCCTGTAATCCCGCGCCTTTGGGAGGCTGAGGTGAGTGGATGGCCTGAGCCCGTGGGTTCGAGACCCACCTGGGCAGCGAGACCTCATCTCTACAATAAATCAAAAAATCAGCCGGGTGTGGTAGCGCGCGCTTGTAATTCCGGCTACTCGGAAGGCTGAGGCGGAAGGATGGCCAGAGCCCAGCAGGTCGAGGCTGCGGTGGCCGGGAGCGGCCACTGCACTCCAGTCTGGGCGACAGAGTGAGACTCCAACTCAAAAAAAATAAAAAATAAATAAAAAAAATAAACAGCTCAAAGGGAGGTTACACGGAGTTGAGTTCAAATCCCAAGGCTGCCTCTTGGCTGTGTGCCCTCCTGCAAGAGACTTCTGTCTGAGCCTGTTTCCTCGTTTGTAAAGTGGGCATGAAGGGTGTGAAACCGTCCTAGGGATCTTGTGGGTGAGGGGAGATGAGAAATGTAATAAGAAGCTTAGGCTTGAATTTGTATTTATTTACTTTGTTTAGAGACAGAGTCTTGCTGTTACCCAGGAAGGTTTTTACCTCCTGACCGCAAGAGATTCCCCACCTTGGCCTCCCAAAGGGCTGGAATTACAGGAGTGAGCCACTGCGCTTGGCTTTATTCTAGTATTCTTTTTCTCTTTTTTTTTTGAGTTGGAGTCTCACTTCGTTGTCCAAGTTGGAGTGCCGTGGCACACTCACGGCCACCCCAGCATTGACCCACTGGGCTCCAGCGATCCTTCCACCTCAGCCTTCCAAGTAGCTGGAATTACAGACGTGCATTACCACGCCCGGATAATTTTTTTTTTTGAGTTGGAGTCTCACTCTGTCGTCCAGACTGGAGTGCAGTGGCCGCTCCTGGCCACCGCAACCTCGACCCGCTGGGCTCCGGCGATCCTTCCGCCTCCGCCTTCCGAGTAGCTGGAACTACAGGCGCGCGCTACCACACCCGGCTAATTTTTGATTTATTGTAGAGATGAGGTCTCGCCAAGTTGCCCAGGCGGGTCTCGAACCCGCGGGCTCAGGCCATCCACTCACCTCAGCCTCCTAAAGGCGCGGGATTACAGGCTAAGCCACTGAGCCCGGCTAATTTTTGATGTATTGTAGAGATGAGGTCTTGCCAAGTTACCCAGGCTGGTCTCGAACCCGCAGGCTCAGGCAATCCAGCTGCTTCGGCCTCCCAAAGTGCTGGGATGACAGGCTGAGCCACTGAGCCCAGCCTTTTATTATTATTATTTTTTAAATCTCACTCTGTTGCCCAGGCTGGAAGGTAGTGGCACGCTCACGGCCACTGCAGCCTTGACCTGCTGGGCTCAGGCAACCCTTCTGCCTCAGCCTTCCAAGTAGCTGGAACTACAGGCATGTGCCACCACGCCCGGCAGATTTTTTGATTTATCGTAGAGACGAGGTCTCACCAAGTTGCCCAGGTTGGTCTCAAACCTCTGGGCTCAGGCAATTCTCTTGCCCCCACCTCCCAAAGTGCTGAGATTACAGGCGTGAGTCACCATGCCTGGCCCCAGCTGATTTTTTGATTTTTGTAAAGCGGAGGTCTTGCCGTGTTGCCCGGGCTGGTCTCCAATTCCTGGCCTCAGGTGATCCTCCTGTGTCAGCCTCCCAAATGCTGGGATTACAGTGTGAACCACCAAGCCTGGTTTAGTGTGGTGTTCGTAAAAGCGATCTTGCCCTTCCATCAGAGAACCCTACAGGGAAACAAGCCTGGCAGGCAGGAAAGAATTGAGGTTCTTATCTCTGTTGTTGTTTTTTTTTTTTATCTCCTGCAGGGCGGTCTGCCCCTAATCTCCCTAGGTCAAGAGATGCTAGGTCAGATCTCTTGACCACGCATTGCCCTTCCTGTCCATTTTTCAGTCTTATTTTATAAAAGGGCGTATAGTCCGGGTCAGTGTGGGCGGCCCAGGCCATGCGCCCCTTGGGCTGCCAGAACCTTGCCTGTCTGAGGGGGCCCCTGTCTGTCACCTCATTTCTGTCTGCATTTCTGATTTCCTGCCAGTGATCTCACCATTCAAGTACAGACCAGATTTCTCTTTTCTTTTATTTTTTATGTTTAGAGACAAGGCCTCACTCTGTCGCCCAAGCTGGAGGGCGGTGGTGCAACGATAGCTCACTGCAGCCTCGAACTCCTGGCCTGAAGCGATCCTCCAGCCTCAGTCTTTCAAGTAGCTGGGACTACAGGTGTGCACCACCATCCCGGCTATTTTTTTTTTTTTTTTGGTAGAGATGGGGTTTCCCTATGTTGCCCAGGCTGGTCTCTAACTCTTGCCCTTAAGTGAGCCACCTTGCCTGACTGGACAGATGTTTCTTAAACTCCTACTTTCCGGGTGAGACTATTAAGAGCTCACAGTTCTATAACTTTTATACCCATTCTAGAGTTGGAGAGACTAAGGCCCTGTGAAGTCAAAGGACTTGTCCCAGCTGGAACAGCTGGGGGGCGGGGACTGGCTACAGGCTGGAAATTTGAAAAGCCTGCTGGATGAAGCTGGTGCGAGGGCTCAGGCCTATCATCCCAGCACTTTGGGAGCTCGAGGTGTGAGGTCAAGGCTGCAGTGGCCGTGAGCGTGCCACTACCTTCCAGCCTGGGCAACAGAGTGAGATCCAGACTTAAAAAAAAAAAAAACTGGGCTCAGTGGCTCAGCCTGTCATCCCAGCACTTTGGGAGGCTGAGGTAGGTGGATTGCCTGAGCCTGCGGGTTCGAGACCAGCCCAGGTAACTTGGCAAGATCTCATCTCTACAATACATCAAAAATTAACCGGGCTCGGTGGCTCAGCCTGTAATCCTGTGCCTTTGAGAGGCTGAGGTGAGTGGATTGCCTGACCCACGGGTTCAAGACCCACCTGGGCAACTTGGCGAGACCTCATCTCTACAATAAATCAAAAAAATTAGCTGGGCGTGGTAGCACACGACTGTAGTTCCAGCTACTTGGAAGCCTAAGGCGGAAGGATCGCTGGAGCCTAGCAAGTCGAGGCTGCGGTGGCTGGGAGTGGCCACTGCACTCCAGTCTGGACGACAGAGTGAGACTCCAACTCAAAAAAAAAAGAGAAAAAGAATACTAGATTAAAGCCAAGTGCAGTGGCTCACACCTGTAATTCCAGCCCTTTGGGAGGCCAAGGTGGGAGGAATCTCTTGAGGTCAGGAGGTCAAAACCTTCCTGGGTAACAGCAAGACTCTGTCTCTAAACAAAGTAAATAAATACAAATTCAAGCCTAAGCTTCTTATTACATTTCTCATCTCCCCTCACCCACAAGATCCCTAGGACGGTTTCACATCCTTCATGCCCACTTTACAAACGAGGAAACAGGCTCAGACAGAAGTCTCTTGCAGGAGGGCACACAGCCAACAAGAGGCAGCTTTGGGATTTGAACTCGACTCCGTGTAACCTCCCTTTGAGCTCTTTATTTTTATTTTTTTATCTGGAGCCTCACTCTGTCGCCTATCGACTTGCTGGACTTAGGCAATCCTTCCACCTCAGCCTTCCAACTAGCTGGAATGACAGGCATGCGCCACCACACCCAGCTCATTATTTGATTTATTGTAGAGATGAGGTCTCAACAAGTTGCCCAGGCTGGTCTCCAACCCCCGGGTGCAGGCCTTCCTCCCACTGCAGCCTCCCAAAGTGCTGGGATAATAGGTGTGAGCCACCGCGCCCGGTCATTTTAGATTATTAATATTTTTTGAGTTGGAGCCAGAAACTCGAGACCAGCCTGGGCAACACAGCAAGACCGCTTCTCAGCAAAAAGAGGAAAAAAGGAGTGAGGCCTGGGCGTCCGAGGGCACCGCACCCACCCCTTGGGGGCACTTGAAACTGCCTCTGTCTGCTGACTGCTCGTGGGAGGGCCGGGCGCACAGGCCCGGAGTCACTGGCACCTGACTCATGCCGGGCGGGCAGCCGTCTAGCCGGTGAAGCGGAGAGAGATTTTCCGCCGCCACGTGGGGCGCTCGGCAGTCAGCGCTCGTTAAATGCCAGGGGGTGTCATTATGCTCATTATCTCCGTTATTATCCTAATAACCAATTAGTCCGTGCTAATGCCTCCCCTCCGCGCCCCTTCGGGCGTCCCTCCCGGCGTCGGGGGGCTCGGACCCAGGCCCCCGCCCCCGACGTCCGAGCCCCACCCGCCGTCCCCGGCGCGCATCCGGCTTTGTCAAGCCGCAGCCGGGCGGGGGCGGCCGGGCGGGCAGGATCTGGGTGGGCGGCGGCGGCGCCACGCCCCATTTCGCCCGCCCCGGGTCTGCGGGCGGTGGCGGCCGCCGCGCGACGGCCGGAGGCCCGAGGCGCCGTCGGACGCTAGGGCCGCGCGGGCGCCGGGCGCGGAGGCCGGCTCGCCCGGGCCCGCCCCGCCCCGTGACTGGCCGCCGCCCCCGGCGCGCGGCTGCGATTGGCGGGCGCGGCCGCCGCTCGCCGCGGCCCCGCCCCGCCCGCCCCGCCCCGCCGGCGACTCCCGGCGCGCGCGGCGCGGCGGCGGCAGAGGCGGGCGCGGCGCGGCGCGACTCGGCGGGCGCGCGCGGCCTCGGCGGGCGGGCGGGCGCGGGAGCCGGCGGCGTCCTCGGCGGCCCCGCGGCCGGCGCCATGGGCCCGGGCGCCCCGGGCCCCCGGGCGCGGCGGCGCCGGGCCCGGGGCCGCTGTCGCTGGCGGCGCGGCTGTGCTACGCGGTGGGCCACGTCCTCAACGACCTGTGCGCGTCCATGTGGTTCACCTACCTGCTGCTCTACCTGCACGCCGTGCGCGCCTACAGCTCGCGCGGCGCCGGCCTGCTGCTGCTGCTGGGCCAGGTGGCCGACGGGCTGTGCACGCCGCTCGTGGGCTTCGAGGCCGACCGCGCCGCCGGCTGCGCCCGCTGCGGCCCGCGCAAGGCCTGGCACCTGGCGGGTGAGCGTCCGCGGCCGGGCCGCCGCCTCCGGGCCGGCCGCCCCGCCTCCCGCGCGGGCGGTGTCCCGCGGCCCGAGTCTCCGCTCTCCGTCGCTCGACCCCGGGCTGCCCCCTCGGTCCGGGCCCGGCAGCCTAGGCCTCCACCCTCTGTCTGTCCCCGGCCGCCCCCTCGGCCTGTGTCCCGCGGCCGGGGCCTCCTCCTTCGGGCAGGCCGGCCCTGGCCTCCCGCTCAGCCTGTGTCCCGCGGCCTGGGTCTCCGCTCTCTGTCGCTCTGTCCCCGGCCCGGGCCGCCCCCTCGGTCTGGGTCCCGCCCTCTGGCTGGCTCTCTGTCCCCGGCCGCCCCCTCGGTCTGTGTCCCGCGGCCTGGGCCTCCTCCTTCGGGCTGGCTGGCCCTGGCCTCCCGCTCAGTCTGTGTCCCGCGGCCTGAGTCTCCGCTCTCTGTCGCTTTGACCCCGGTCTGCCCCCTCAGTCCGTGTCCCGTGGCCTGAGCCTCCGCCCTCGGGCTGTCTGTCCCTGGCCTCCCCTCGGTCTGTGCCCCGTGGCCTGAGCCTCTGCCCTCTGTCTCTGTCTCTGTCCTCTGGCCTGGGTCTCTCCCCTCAGTCTGTGCCCCGTGGCCTGAGCCTCCGCCCTCTGTCTCTGTCTCTGTCCTCTGGCCTGGGTCTCTCCCCTCAGTCTGTGTCCAGTGGCCTGAGCCTCCACCCTCTGTCAGTCCCTGGCCCAGGCCGCCCCCCTCTGTCTGTCTGTCCCCGGCCCGCCTCCTCAGTCTGTGTCCTGCAGCCTGGGCCTCTGTCTCTTTGCCCCTGACCCAGGCCCCTCCCCTCAGTCTGTGTCCTGTGGCCTGCGCCTCCGCCCTCGGGCTCTCTTTCCCCGGCTGGGCCTGTCCCCAGGGCCTGGCTTCCTGAGTCGGCCCTCTCGGTCTGCCTCCTTATAGCCCAGTGTTCCCCACCAGCCCCTGGGCCGAGCCTCCACCTTCTGTCCGTCCTGTGGCCCGAGCCTCCGCCCTCCGTCTCTCTGTCCCCTGGCCCGGGCCTACCCCCGTGGGACTCAGCCTCCTGAGTCCGCTGCCTCCATCTGCCTCAGTGTCCCCATCTGCCCCTTGCCCTGAGCCTCCGTCCTCTGTCTGTCCGGTGGCCTGGGCCTCTGCCCTCTGTCGGTCCTACAGCCTGAGCCTCCGCCCTCTGACTGGCTACTCAGCGCCCCTCTCTCTGCCTGACGGCCAGCCTCCCCGTCTGCCTCCGTAGCTGCCCTGTGTCCTCGCTGGCCCGCGGCCCAGCCTCCCCCATCTGTCTGCCTCGGGGCTGCCTTCTAACCTGCAGGGCCCTCTCCTGGGACGACCCCTCAGGACGGGTCTCCTCTGCCTGATTCCAGGGGCGCGCTGGGCCCTCCCCGGCTTGGGCCTGACCGTCCCGAGCCTCCGCTCCCTGACCCCCTCATCCTCAGGCCTGGGGAGGGTCGGCTGCCCGGAGATGCCGCCCGGGGAGCTGAGAGTTGGGGGGCCGGGGTCTGGGCTGGGTTCTGGACTCACAGCCTCCTGCTGGCTGGGGTGGCCCCTGCGTCTGGGGAGGAGCCGTTCAGAGGGAGGTGGGGGGGGCATCTCCCCAGCTGCGCCCTGATAAGCTACAGGGTGGCCTCCGCCCCCTCCTGCACCCCTGGGTCCTGGCAGGCCGGCGCCGCCTCGAGGCAGGAACGCCGCTCAATTCTTGGAATTCTGGTGGGGTTATCTGGAGCTGGCTGGTGCCTCCCTGCCGTGGGAAGGATGCCTAAGGGGCCCGGGCGCGGCATTTTTCGCAAGACGCTGACCTTGCAGAGGCCACAGCCTGGCCGTGGGAGGTTTTCTTCATTAGAGACCGAGAGGTGGGGCCTCGCTCTGTGGCCCGGGCTGGAGGGCAGTGGCTGGGTCGGAGCTCATGGCTGCCTCGGCCTCCTGGGCTCAAGCCATCCTCCCGCCTCAGCCTCGCTAGTACTTGGGGCTACAGGCGCCGCCTGTGCGGGTCATTGTTGTTGTTTGTTTGTTGCCCAGACTGGCCTTGAACCCCTGGCTTCAAGCCGTCCTCCCACCTCGGCCTCCCAAAGCGCTGGGACTGCCAGCGCGGGCATTTCCAGGTTCCTTGGGCACCCGGGACATCCAGGCTGTTCCGGCCATGGGCGGCTGTGGTGGGCGAGCGAAGGGGAGGGGCATTCAGCCGTTTCTGGCCGCTGGTCGCTGAGTGAGCCCAGCTCACACGCGGCGCAGGGCAGCCCCTGGGCGGTGACGGAGGCCACCGGGACGCCCCTGGGGACCTGAGCCAGGGCAGGACGGTGTCCCTAGCAGGTGGGACCCATGGCCGGGAACCTCCCGGCCCGATGCCGCCTTTCTCGGTGGGACGGAGGTCGGAGGGTCCCGCCGGACCCTGGAGGAGGCGCCGGAGGCCCCGGGTGGAGGCCGGAGGGGCTGGAGGCGCCTCTGTGGGTGAAGGGCAGAGGCCGTGAGCGTCTGGCCCAGGCTTGGAGCTGGTGCCCCAGGGCCTCACTCTGCCCACCTCGGGCGGGCGCCTGGGGAAACACGGGAGGGTCTGGGGGAGGAAGCCGGCGCCACGTGATGCCGGGTAAGGTGACTCGAGCAGAGGTCACCCTGGAGAAGGGCTCACTTCTCCATTTCGCCCCGAGTCTGGGGCTGGTGGACGGACTCGTCCTTCCCCAGAGAGGCAAAGTCACGTGCCCAAGGCCCCCAACCCGGCAGCCTGTCCCCGACAATGGTTAACTGGACTGGCCAACGGGAGGGAGAGGTCCGGCCCGGCGGCCGTCTCCCAGCTGGAGTCCGCAGCTCAAGGCCCGCCCCCAGGGGCCTCCGGGACCCCGGGCCGCTGTCAGCCTCCTGTGTGCCAGTTCCAAAGAAAGGAGGGCGAGGCGGTTTTGGTTTCATTTCCCGATTCCAGTCTCTGATGAGGTCACCCCCAGCCTGGGGAGGAGGAGGTTCAGCTGTCCGGCCTGGAGCCGGGGCAGGGGGCTGCAGGGCCACAGGGAAGGCCTGTTTCCCCCCCGGGAGATGGAATAAAACGCTCGCCAGGCTGGGCGCGCAGTGGCTCAGGCCTGTCGTCCCACACTTTGGGAGGCCGAGGCAAGAGGACTGCCTGAGTCCAGGGGCTCGAGACCAGCCCAGGCAACTTGGCAAGACCTCATCTCTGCAATAAATCAAAAAATCAGCCGGGCGTGGTAGCGCGCGCCTGTAGTTCCGGCTACTCAGAAGGCTGAGGCGGAAGGATCTCCGGAGCCCAGCTGGTCGAGGCTGCGGTGGCCGGGAGCGGCCGCTGCTCTCCAGTCTGGGCGACAGAGTGAGACTCCAACTCAGAAAAAAAAAACCCTCAGCCTGTAAACCAGGGTCACGGCTGCTATTAGCCCTTCACTCAAAATATGCTGGCCAGGCACGGTGACTCACACCTGTCATCCCAGCACTGGAGAGGCAAGGTGGAAGGATCACTTGAGGTCAGAAGTTGCAGACTAGCCTGGACAACATAGTGAGACCCCATCTTTATTTAAAAAAAAAAAAAAATCCCGAGGCACCAGGCTCTGTACTAGAAGCCAGAACACAGACGCGACTTGGGAGATCCCTTCTCCTCTCCCCGCCTGTGGAGCCTGCTGCCTGGAAGGGGAGGCGGACAGACCAGCCAGAGGGTTCCTGGCGTGCCGAAGGGCATAGGGACCCTGAGGTCCGCGGTGGAGTGTGTCAGTGAGGGGACATCCCCGGGGAGGTCCGCCCAACGCTGAATGGGGTGCGGGGAGCCCTGCAGGGATGGGAGGTGGCTCCAGGCAGGGCCTGGGCCAGGTCAAGGCCCTGGGACAGGGCAGGTTTCTGTGCCCCTGGGCGTGGGGGCTTCTGAGCTGGTGGGGCGGGCTGGCATGTGGCTTTTGGACGTGGCCGGTGTCTTCCCGACTCGTCCTGGGGCCCAGGACAGCCCAGGGATCCAGAGAGAGGCCCCCGCAGGGGCCGGCGAGGCCCGTGGGGCTCAGAGGGCAGGGTCCAGCCCAGCCCTGCCGGCTGCCCCCGGGTCTGTGGGTGGCCTCGTGCGCGTGGCGGCGGCCATGTGGGACCGGCTGGGCCTCTTCCCGTGGGTAGGGGCGGAGGGGAGGCCGGGGCTGGAGGTGGCGCCTGTGGCCGGCACTTCTCCGGCCCCGCTGTGCCCTCCGAGCTGCTGACCAGCCTCGCTCGCCCAGAGGGCAGCCCAGGAGTCCTGAGCTGTGGGGCCCGTTCTCGGTCCCTCTCCCTCCCTGCCCCGTGGCCCACCCTGCACTCGTCACGGCAGGAGGCCGAGGGAGGACGTCAGCTGTCCCGTGCCTCGGTCTCCCCATCTGGCTGGTGGGCGGGGCCCCGGCTTCTCTCTCCCGAGGGGCGACCCCCGTCTCTCCGCCTCGGTTTCCCCCTTTGTCACAGGGGCCCAGGAGCCCTGGCCTGTGGGGGCCCCGGCCCGCCCCGGGCCTCAGTCTCCCTCTGCCTCTGCGTCCCCAGGCACCGTGTGCGTCCTGCTGTCCTTCCCGTTCATCTTCAGCCCGTGCCTGGGCTGCGGCGCCGCCACGCCCGAGTGGGCCGCCCTGCTGTACTACGGACCCTTCGTCGTGGTCTTCCAGTTCGGCTGGGCGGCCACGCAGATCGCGCACCTCAGCCTCATCCCGGAGCTGGTGGCCAGCGGCCCCGAGAAGGTGGAGCTCACGGCGCTCAGGTACGCCCCCTGGGGTGCCGCGAGCCCCTGCGAGGGCCCCCGGTACGCACATCCTCCGGGGGTGGCGGGACCGGGACCCCTCTCTGCCCTCGGGGTCGGTGGCAGGCCTGGCCCCTTGCGCCCACGGCGGTCACGGCGGCCACTTAGCAGGGAGCATCCCCTGATGAGGCCAGGCCCACCTGCAGGCGCGCCCTCCTGCCGCCCACAGGCCCCAGTGCTGTCTGCGGGAGCCTTTCCTCGGCCACAGAAGGCTGCCCAGCCCCGGGAGGGACACCCTAGTGTAGACCTACGGGCCTGGCCTCCAGGGCGAGGACTGGACAGGGCAGGGCTCCCGGGGTCCGCTCAGAACCGAGTGGGCGCCTGGTTTCTCTGTCGACCTGCTGGAGACGCTGGAGGGAGTAGCTGGAACTACAGGCATGCGCCAAAAAACCCGGCTGGTCTTTTGGTTTATTGTAGAGATGAGGTTGCACCAAGTTGCCCAGGCGGGCCTCGAACCTCTGGACCTCTTGCCTCTGCCTCCCAAAGTGCTGGGATGACAGGCCCGAGACACTGCGCCTGGCGGTTCTAGGATCTTCACGAAATCAACTTTTCAAAATTTTTTAATTTTTTAGACAGAGATGGGGTCTGGTGCTCTTGGCCCATGCTGGAATGCAGTGGTGTGACGAGAGGTCACTGCAGCCTCCAGCCCCTGGGCTCAAGTGATCCTCCTGCCTCAGCCTCTCAAGTAGCTGGGATTGCGGGTGTGCGCCACTGTGCCTAGCTCATGTTCTAAAATTCTCATAGTGGCTGGATGTGGTGACTTATCTCTGTGATCCCAGCATTTTGGGAGGCCAAGGCAGGAGGATCCCTTGAGCCCAGGAGTTTGCGTCTAGCCTGGGCAGCATAGCAAGAGCCTCATCTCCACCAAGAAAAACAGTTTTGTAGAGACGGGGTCTCACTGTGTTGCCCAGGCTGGTCTCAAACCCTTGGGCTCAAGTCAAGGTTCTCAGGGGCCCAGAGCCGGGGTCTGCCCGTGTCTTCGTCAGTGGCCCTCCTGCCCCCACACCCGCCCATCGGTCCAGCTCTGCCCACCCTGGCCTCCTCCCTGCCCCCGCCTCTGAGTTCCCCATTCTGGCCCCGAGGGAGAGGCCTCTGCTAACGACAGGGGTTGCCCAATGCCCGGTCCCCCCAGGGCCCCAGCTGACCAGGGCCAGCTGCAGGCGCTTCCTGTGTGCAGGCACTTGCCGGCTGACCTCCTGCCAGGCTCACTCGGCCTCTGCAGGAGGTTTGTTCCTGCTTTCAGAAAGGGAAACTGAGTCCCGGTGAGACCAAAGCCCTCCCTTCCCCCGGCCAAGCAGGGCCATCGGGCCTGGCTAATTTCCTTAAATGGCCGTAGAGGCCAGGCACAGTGGCTCAAGCCTGTCATCCCAGCACTTGGGGAGGCCAAGGCGGGAGGATTGCTGGAACCCAGGAGTCTGAGAGCAGCCTGGGCAGTGTAGGAAGACCCCACCTGCACAAAAAAAGTTAAAAACCAGCTGGCCGCGATGGCGTCTGTGGTCCCAGCTACTCGGAAGGCTGAGGCGGGAGGATCATGTGAGCCCAGCAGTTGGAGGCTGCAGTGAGTGAGCTATGATTGTACCACCGCACTCCAGCCTGGGCGACAGCAAGACCCTGTCTCTCAAAAGAAACTGGGGGCCGGGCTCAATGGCTCAGCCTGTCATCCCAGCCCTTTGGGAGGCCGAGGCAAGTGGATGGCCTGAGCCCGTGGGTTCGAGACCAGCCCGGGCAACTTGGCCAGACCTCGTCTCTACAATAAATCAAAAATCAGCCCGGCATGGTAGCCTGTAGTTCTGGCTACTTGGAAGGCTGAGGCGGAAGGATCGCCGAAGCCCAGCAGGTTGACCCAGGGGTGGCTGTGCGCGTGCCACGGCACTCCGGCCTGGGTGACAGAGTGAGACTCCAACTCAAAAACAACAACAAAAAATTTGTAATTAAAATTAAAACAGCCGGGCTCGGTGGCTCAGCCTGTAATCCCGCGCCTTTGGGAGGCTGAGGTGAGTGGACTGCCTGAGCCTGCGAGTTCCAGACCCGCCTGGGCAACTTGGCGAGACCTCATCTCTACAATAAATCAAAAATCAGCCGGGCATGGTAGTGCGTGCCTGTAATTCCGACCACTCGGAAGGCTGAGGCGGAAGGATCGCCGGAGCCCAGCGGGTCGAGGCTGCGGTGGCCGGGAGCGGCCGCTGCACTCCGGTCTGGGCGACGGAGTGAGACTCCGACTCAAAAAAAAGAAAAATTAAAGCAAAAAAGAAGTCTGGCGCGGTGGCTCAAACCTGTCATCCCAGCACTTTGGGAGGCCGAGGGTAGAGGACTGCCTGAGCCCAGGGTTCAAAACCAGCCTGGGCAACTTGGAGAGACCTCGTCTCTGCAATGACTCAAGATAAATTAGCCGGGCGTGGTGGCGCGCGCCTGTAGTTCCGGCTGCTCGGAAGGCTGAGGCGGGAGGGTGGGGCCGCCGGAGCCCGGCAGGTGGAGGCTGCGGTGCCGGGAGGGGCCAGGGTGAGACTCCGGCTCAGAGAAAGCGAGGCCCAAGCCCGGTGTCCGGTCCCGGGACCCGGGCTTCCCCGCCCGCGGGCGAGGCGGCCGGGACTCCAGGCCCGCCCCGCCCCCAGGTACGCGTTCACGGTCGTGGCCAACGTCGCGGTGTACGGCGCCGCCTGGCTGCTGCTGCACCTGGAGCGCGCAGGCCCCGCCCCGGACGCCCGCGGGGGCGACCAGCTGGGGGTGCAGGACGTGCCGGTGTTCCGGGTGAGCGCGGCGGGGGCGGCGGGGGCGGCGGGGGCGGCGGGCGCCCGGGCCGAGCGGCCGCGCTGACGCCCCCCGTCCCCAGAACCTGGCCCTGCTGGTGGTGGGCGCGGGCGCCGTGTTCTCGCTGCTGTTCCACCTGGGCACGCGGGAGCGGCCCCGGCCGGGCGCGCAGGAGCCCGACGAGCGCAGCCCGCTGCTGGGCCCCGCGCGGCCCGCGCTGCTCTGGAAGCACTGGCTGCGGGAGCCGGCCTTCTACCAGGTGCGCGGGGGCGGGCGCCCGGCCCCGCCCGGGACCCCGGGGTGGCCGCGCCCGCGCGCCGGGGGCCGAGGGGCGGGTCGCGGGAGGCGGGCGGAGACCAGCCTGGGCGCCGGGCGAGCCCCCGCCTCCCCCCTCCCGCGGGGGTCGCGGAGGCCGTCTGAGCCCCCGGGCCCCGCGGCCCTGCCCGCAGGTGGGCGCGCTGTACATGACCACGCGGCTCATCGTGAACCTGTCCCAGACCTACATCGCCATGTACCTCACCTACTCGCTCAGCCTGCCCAAGGTGGGCGGGGCGTCGCGGGCGGGGCGGGGCGTCGCGGGCGGGGCGGGGCGTCGCGGGCGGGGCCGGGCGTCCCGGGCGGGGCCGGGCGTCGTGGGGCGGGGCCGGGCGTCGTGGGGCGGGGCCGGGCGTCGTGGGGCGGGGCCGGGCGTCGTGGGGCGGGGCCGGGCGTCGTGGGCGGGGCGGGGCCGGGCGTCGTGGGGCGGGGCGTCCCGGGCGGGGCGGGGCGTCCCGGGCGGGGCGGGGCGTCCCGGGCGGGGCGGGGCGTCCCGGGCGGGGCGGGGCGTCCCGGGCGGGGCGGGGCGTCCCGGGCGGGGCGGGGCGTCCCGGGCGGGGCGGGGCCGGCCGCCTCCAGCCTCCTCCAGCCGCCGCCTCCGCCCGCAGAAGTTCATCGCCACCATCCCCCTGGTCATGTACCTCAGCGGCTTCTTCTCCTCCTTCCTCATGAAGCCGGTCAACAAGTGCATCGGGCGGAACGTGAGTGGGGGCGGGCGGACGCGGCCCCGGGGCTCCCACCCCGAGGGGTCCCCGCCCGGCGGGCCGCCCAGGGGTCCCGCATCCTGGCGTCCGGGCTGCCCAGGCTCCCCGGGCTGCAGACTCGGGAGCGTCCTGTGGCCGCTGAGACTTGGCCTTTTCTCTCTTAAATGGGTGTTTTCTCTTGGTTTTGAGCTGAGGTCGCGTTCTGCCCCCCAGGCGGGACTGCAGCCTGCACCTGCTGGACTCGGGCGGTCCTCCCACCTCAGCCTCCTGAGTAGCTGGGACTGCAGGCGTGTGCCACCATGCCCGCCTCATTTTTTTCATTTACTGTAGGGACGAGGTCTCGTCAAGTTGCCCAGGTGGGTCTCGAACCCGCAGGCTCAGGCAATCCACTCGCCTCGGCCTCCCAAAGTGCTGAGATGACAGGCTGAGCCACCAAGCCCGGCCTGTGGGATTGCCCGAGCCCACAGGTTCGAGACCAGCGCAGGGAACTTGGTGAGACCTCATCTCTACAACAAATTTTTTTAAAAATTAGCCAGGCAGGATAGCATGCGCCTGTAGTTCCAGGTGCTTGGCTGAGGCCGAAGGATCGCCGGAGCCCAGCAGGCCGACGCTGGCGTGGCCGTGAGCATGCCCCTGCCCCCAGCCTGGGTGACAGAGTGAGACTCTGACTCAAAAAAACAGAGACGAGGTCTCGCTGTGCTGCCCAGGCTGGTCTCGAACTCCTGGCCGCAAGCGATCCTACCGCCTCGGTCTGGGGCGGCAGCTGTGAGCTCCGCGCCCGGCCTGGTTCCTTCCAGGGGGACGGACCTGCGATCGGCTCAGCTGGCCGCGTCTCTGCGGCCTCCGCATGGACACCCGGCGTGGCGGGGCTGCGAGCCCTGCTGGGTCTGGGCCTCGGACGCCACGGTCAGGGCCGGGCACCCTCGGGGCTGTCCCACGCGGGCCCCTCGGGGGCGGGGCGGCGTCGGGGCCGCGAGGGGAGGCCGGGCGGCCGGCTGGGCTGATGCCCGCCTGTCCCCCCAGCTGACCTACTTCGCGGGCCTCCTGGTGGTCCTGGCCTTCGCGGCCTGGGCGGCGCTGGCGGACGCGCTGGGCGCGGCGGTGTACGGGGCGGCCGTGCTGCTGGGCGCCGGCTGCGCCACCATCCTCGTCACCTCGCTGTCCATGACGGCTGACCTCATCGGCCCCCACACGGTAGGGCTGGCGGGGGGGCGGCAGGGCGGAGCCGGGCCGCATGCCCACCCCTCCCGTGTGCCCCCAGCACAGCGGAGCCTTCGTGTACGGCGCCATGAGCTTCTCCGACAAGGTGGCCAACGGGCTGGCGGTCATGGCCGTGCAGAGCCTGCACCCCTGCCCGTGAGTGTTGCGTCCCGTGCCTTGGCGCGCTCGTCCCTTCGTTCCGGGGAGGGGCCGGCGTCTGGGCCGGCCGCGGGCGGACACCACGGCCGTCGCCGCGCTCCCGGCACGCGGAGAGGCGGGGGGGTGAGGCTCACGGAGGCCGAGCGCCGGAGACCGCGGCGCAAACGAGCCGGGTGCGGGGCCCGCGCGCGCAGGGCCCGCCGAGCCCGGGAGGTCCAGGCTGTGGCGAGCCGCGACTGCGCCGCTGCCCTCCGGCCTGGACGGCAGGGGAGGCCGCGTCTCCAGAAGAAACGGCTTTGTCGGGCTGGGAGTTGCGGGCCAGGGAGGCTTCTCGGATTCTTCCTTTGGGTCCTTTATTCGCTCAACAAACGTTGGCTCTGCCGTGTGCAGCCACGAGGAGACGGTACCCGGGTGTGCGGGGGGACATGTGTGAGCCCGGCTGGAGGGGGCCCCGGGCCCACATAACCTCGACCCTCAGAACTCGGGGTCCAGACACGCATGGCTCCAGACCACGGTGTTCCCGAGGCCCAGGACTCAGGCCCGCGGCCGGCCGGCGCCTGTCCTTCAGGGAGCCGAGCCAGCCCCGCGACTAGGCACAGAGGGGAATGTGCGTTCGAGACCCGTGCTGAGCGGCACGAAGGTCAGCCCGTGGAGAGGTCTGGCCCGCCGAGCAGGAGGCCGGGAGGGCTTCCCGGGGGCGGTGACACCAGAGCGGGACCTGGAGCACGTGAGGGAGTGCCGGCCCCTGGGGAGGCGTGGCCTGCGAGGGCGTGCTGGAGGCACAGCGGGGAGGCCCGCGTGGCTGGAGCGGGGGGGCGGGCCCGCGCGTGTCGCGTGGGGGCGGGCGGGAGCCCTGGGCGGCGGAGGGGCTGCGCTTCTCCAGGAGCTCGCTGGCGCCATCTGGTGGTCGCCGCGGGGAGGACAGACGGGGGCTGGGCTGGCCGGGGGGGGGGCGGGAGGGCGGGGGAGCTCCGGTGGACTGTGGGGCGTTGGGTGGGAGGGGGCGGCAGTCGGGCGGCCCGCGCCTGGCCGGCAGGAGGCCAGGCCGGGAGCCCAGCGTCCGCCCCCCTGACGCCCGCGCCCCCCCCAGCTCGGAGCTCTGCTGCGGGGCCTGCGTGGGCTTCTACCACTGGGTGATGGTGGCCGTGACCGGCGGCGTGGGCGTGGCCGCCGCCCTCGCGCTCTGCAGCCTCCTGCTCTGGCCCATCCGCTTGCGACGCTGTGAGTCCCGGGCCGGCCCCGCCCTCCCGAGTCCGGCCAATCGCAGTGGGCGACTCGGGACGGACCCCGCCCTCCCCCGGAACCCGGCCAATCCGCGGGGACGGCCCGGGCCGAGCCTCGCCCTCCCGCCAGACCCAACTGCCCGCCCCCGGACCTGGGCCAATCCGCAGAGGGCGGCCCGGGGCAGGCCCCGCCCTCCCACCAGACCCAGCCACCCTCAGTGGGCGGCCCTGGGCAGGCCCCGCCCTCCTCCACCGGGCCAATCCGCGAGGGCGGCCCGGGGCGGGCTCCGCCCTCCCTGAGGCGCCCTCCCCCGCCCCGCAGGGGACCCGGCCGCCCGGCCCTGACGCCCTGGACCTGCGCCCGCTGCGGGAGGCGTCTGCGCGGGACGTCCGGCCCGGAGCCCGGAGCCCGGAGCCGCCGCCGCCTCTCGCCGTCTTCGACTCGCCCCGGCCCCCGGGCGGGGCCGGCCGGCGCGGCTCTCACTCCGGGACCCCCGGCCCTCCGCAGGCCTCGGGGTGCCCGGGCGGCCCAGCTCGGCCCCGGGACCCCCTTCCGGCCGGGGGCTGCGCGGGTCTCCCCGCCCTGGCGGCCGGGCTGCCCGGGGCCGCGCGCGCGCCGCGGGGAAGAACGAGGTCGCCGCCCTGGCGTAGTGGGCGTAGGCCTCGCGGGGGGCGCCGCCCGGGGCGCGGGGCAGCGCGAACCAGGCCTGGCGGGGGTCCGCGTAGGCCAGGCCCGCGTGCCACGCCTGGCCGGCCGCGTCGCGCCCCGGGGGCGTGCACTTCCAGCGCGCGGCCTGCTCGACGGCCGGCGCCCAGCGGGCCCCTCCAGGGGCGCGTCGTCGCGGCTGCGGGGACCGGGCGGGCTGGGCCGGCCGCGCCCGGGGCCCGCGCCCTCGGCCGCCGCCCGCCGCCCGCTGCCCCGGGCCGGCCCCACGCACACGCGTCTTCCGCGACGGCCTCCGAGACCCAGAGTCGCCTCCCCCGGAAGCCGCCCGGCCCGGAGCTGCGCAGGGACGGCGACGGGGCCTCGACGACGGGGACGGCGACGGGGCCTCGGCCTGGGAGGACCGGCGCTCCAGCCGCGCTCGGGCTGGAAGAAGCCCCGAGCCGCCCGGGGCGCCGAGCCGGCCGCCGAAGAGCCGGAGGGGGCCGAGCGCGACGGGCGCGCCGCGCGGCGGGAGGGTCCGCCCGGGCGGGAGGCATTAAAGCTCGCCACGAGGGACTCGCGGTGTCTGTGTCGCCGGGCGCCGGCAGGCTGGTCGCGCGGGAGGCGGGGGCCCGCCCGCGGCCGCGCGTGGCAGGTGTGGGCGGCCGGGGGCCATGGCGGGCCCGGCGTGGCTTTCCACGGGGCGGGACGCGTGGGGCCGCCTGGGGGGCGGCCCTCCCGGCCGCGGGTGGCTGGGACAGGACCGGGGACGGCGACGCGGGACTGGGCGCCACCCAGGGCCCCTCGCCTGCCCGCGGGGCGGCGCCTGCTGCGTGGGGCGGGGGCGGGGCAGGCCTCGCGTGTTTCTCGGACTGTGTCTCTCCTTGGAAGCGGGGCCGCCGTGCTCACGCTCCACGGCTGCGGCGTCTGCGGCTCTTTCGTGAGTCGAGGCCGCACTGTCGCCGGCCGGCGTGCCGTGGCGCGCCCAGGGCTCGGGCCGGCCTCCCGCCTCGGCCCCGCGCGGCTGCCCGCGTCACTCTGGCGCGGCACACAGGGTCTCGCCCGCGGCCCGGGCCGACGGCGCGAGCCGCCGCGCCCGCCCGCACGCCGCCTCCCTCGGGCGCCGCGCGGGGTGAGGCTGTCCCCAGACCTCGGGGCCTGCGGAGGGGGGCGAGGCCGGCCCCGGGGCCTCCGCAGCCGACGCCCTGGCCCCGGGCGCCCGCCCCGCCCGGAAGGGACGCGGCTCCCGCCCACCCGCGGAGCTCCCGCCCCCCGCACGTGCCCGGCACGCGAGCTTGGTGCGGGCCCTGGTGGGGGGGCTTGGGGCGCGGCCAGGGGCAGGGGGCGGTCACACGGGCGAGCCGCGTCCCCGGAGCCCGCGGGGCCCGGACCCACCTGGACAGGGGCGCCGGGAAGTCCGCCTCGAGGGTCCCCGAGGGCACCCAGGGCCGGGCGGCCCTTCGCCTCCAGGCCTGCATGGCTGCCTCGGCCCGTCCCCGCGGGCCCCGTCCCCGCGGGCCCCGTCCCCGCGGCGCGCCCGGAGAGCCCCTGGGCCTCTGTCGACAGCGACAAAGGCCACAGCGGTGTCCCGGCCACCGCCAGCCGCTCCCTCCGCCCAGCAGTCTCAGGAGGCCGCGGCGTCCTCTCGCGGGGAGGGCGAGGCGCGGGGGCGCCGGGGGGGCCCTGCAGCCGCCCCGTCTCCCCGCCATCCCCGCCTGCCGGGGCGCCCCCGCCGCCGCCGGGTCCTTCGGGCTGCGGCGCCCCCGGAACGAGACGCCCGGACGCTCGCGGCAGCCGCGCGGGGACGCCGCCTGGGTCCGCGGAAGCGCGGCGGCCGCGCCCCCCGGGCCCCCCACGCGTGGAGGGCGACTGGCGCCGGCAGGAGGCGGCTCCGGCGCCGGCCTCAGCCGGGCCTCGAGGACGGCACGCTCAGGGCCCCGACGCGAGGGGCCGCGAGGACGCGGGCTCGCGGGGCGCGGACGGGGCTTCTTCGGGGCGACGGGGACACTCCGGAATGACACAGCGGAGGCCGAGCGCGGCTGCGACGGCCTGAGAGCCGCTCCGCCGATGGCGCCGTCTGGGACGCGCGCTTGGCCACCAGAAACGCCAGGAAGGGGACGCGCACGCCCGAGTCCACCTCGGCCCGCCGGCCGCGCCCCGCCTCCCCCCTCCGCGCCCCCGCGCGGGGCTCCCACCCGGCAGGCTGCGCCCCCCCCGGCTGGGGCCCCCCCGGGGCGTTCTCGCCCCCCAGCCCCCCCAGCTCCGGGTCCTGCCCCGCGCCGGGGCATCCAGCCCCCTCGCCGTCCCCCGGCGCGTGGCGAGCTGGCGTGTCCCCGGCCGGGCCTGCCCGCACGCTCCAGGCGCAGGTCTGCGTGGGCTCCGGCCCGGCGGCCGCGCGAGGGCCCGGCGGGCCTGCCTCTCTTCGCCGTCGCCCGCGTTGCTTCCTCGCCCTCAAGCGCTCGGTGACCAGCGGGACCCCCGACAGCGGCCCCCGGGACTGCGCCCCCCCCCGCACCTTCCATCCTCAGCCGCCGGGCGCGGTGTCTCTCCGGCCTGCGCGCGGGGGCGGGGGCGGGGCGGCAGCAGGACCCCCAGCCTGACGCCCGCACTGGGCCCCTGTGCGCCCCCGCCCCGCCCGCGAAGCCCCGCGCCCGGTGCGCCCCCGCCCCGCCCCGCCCTGGGTTCCCAGGGCCAGCGGGACCCTCAGCGGGCGGGGCGGGGCGGCCGGCTGCCGGAGCTCCGCGACCCACGGCGTGAAGGGCGGGCGGCGTGAAGGGCGGGCGGCGGGGTCCCGCGGCTCGGCCCCGCCTCCAGCCCCGGACGCCCGGGGCCTCGACGCAACACAAACGCAGACCCAGAGCCGAGTCACAAGTACATATATACACATGCACACAAGGCCGAGGCCGGGGCTGGGGGGTCCTCGGACCCCTGGCCTGCCGCCGCCCCGGGCCCCGGCTCCCCCCAGCCCCGCCGCGGACAGCCGAGCGGCACAGGCCAGGCCAGGGGCCAGGACGCCCGGGACGCTGGCGGAAGGACCCCAGGCGTCCCCTCGGGTGTCCCCGCACCCCTCGTGGCAGTCGGCGTGGACGAACGGACAGGACGGGGGCGGCCCGGGGCAGGGCCTCGAGGACGCGGCCTGCGGGGCGCACTGGCCTTCAGCGGGAACAGGAGGCCCGAGTCCCACCTGGGGAGGGAGACGCAGGACCGCCGGCCACGTCGGGTGGACACGTGAGGACACAGCACCGGTCGCTCCTGCGGTGGAGAGTGGGCCCGACCGCGGCTGCCGTGGGTGACCGTGGTCAGTGGATGTTCTCAGGGCGACGCTGCATCCAGCTGGGACGCCACGGGCCAGGGGCCGCCACCACCGGGCCACGGCCTCGACACGAGCACTCCCACCTGGCCTGCGGCGGGGTGGTGGCGGCAGAGGTGGCCAGACACACCCACAGTCCAGGTGGGGATGTGGCCGCGGTCTGCAGCTGCCTCGTGACACAAGGGTGCTGCAGTCTCAGGCGTCCCGCATGGCCCCACGGCCAGCCCCAACGTCCGGCGGTCATCAGATGCGGCCACGGCGGGCCACCGCTCGGGCTTCCTGGGAGAGCATGCGGCCCGGAGGGGCAGGCGTGGCGCGGCAGGCATCCCGGGTGGAGTCCATCGTCACGAGAGGTCCGAGCTGGGCCCGGGGGCCACCCGGAACTCCCGCCCGCTGGGGGAAGACGAGCCCAGTGCCGAAGGCCCGGCCGCCCCCCAGACACCGCGACTCGGTTCGCAACGAGGCTTTAATGAGACTCCGGGCTCTGCTGGGCGGCCCGCCCGCCGCCTTCCAGGCGAGGGCCGGGGAGGCGAGGGCCGTGCAGGCTGGGGCCTCTCGACCCGGACGCTGGTGGAGGTCCCGCCGGCGGGTTTACCGGATCCGGGTGAAGAGGTTGAGGACAGACACGGACTCCTGCAGACACGAGGGACATGCTGATCCGCCGCCCAGAGGAAGGCGGCCTGGGAAGCGCGGCTGCCGGGGGGGCTCCGGGCGACCGGCTGCAGGCGAGGGGGCGCGGCCGGAGGAGCGCCGGCCGGGTGGGTCTGCCTGGGATCAGCCCGGGGCTGGGCCCGCCTTACCTTTGTCGAGCGGGTCTTGCTGAAGACGTTCCAGAAGCGCAGGGTCTCGTCTCCAGCACCGGTGACGATGGCCTCCCCGTCGGGGGACATGGCCTGCGGCAGAGGAAGCCCATGTCCTCGACAAGACAGGCAGCAGGGGCGGGGCCGGGCTCGGTGGGGGGTGGGGGGGGCAGACTCCACCACGGACATGCAAGGGCGCGTGGAGACCACAGGCCCAGAGGCCGTCCAGGGCCAGATGTGGTTTACTGGGGGTTTGGGGTCACCTTTTTGTGGAAAATAAAAGGCAAGCAAGGCCGGGTGTCGCGGCTCACGCCTGTAATCCCAACACTTCAGGAGGTCAAGGTGGGAGGATCGTTTGAGGTCAGAAGTTCAGAGCAAGACTTTATCTTGCTAAAAAAAATCTGAGGCCGTGCTCAGTGGCTCAGCCTACAATCCCAGCACTTTGGGAGGTTAGGGAAGTGGATTGCCTGAGCTCCCGGGTTCAAGACCAGCCTGGGCAACTTGACGAGACCTTGCCTCTATGATAAATCGAAAAATAGCCAGGCGTGTGGTAGTGTGCGCCTGTAGTTCCGGCTCCTCGGAAGGCTGAGGTGGAAGGACTGCCGGAGCCCAGCAGGTCGAGGCTGTGATGGCCGAGAGTGTGCCACTGCACTCCAGTCTGGGCGACAGAGTGAGAGAGACTCCAACTCAAAAAAAAAAAAAAAAATTAGGGGGCCGGGCTCCGCAGCTCAGCCTGTAACTTTGGCACTTTGGGAGGCCAAGGCGAAAGGATTGTCTGAGTCCAGCCAGGGCTTCAAGACCAGCCTGACCAACTTGGTTAGACCTCATCACTACAATAAAATAAAAAAATTAGCCTGGTGTGGTGGCACGCGCCTGAAGTTTCAGCTCCTTGGAAGGCTGAGGCAGAAGGATTGCCCAAGCCCAGCAGGTCGAGGCTGCAGTGGTCATGATTGTGCCACTGCACTCCAGTCTGGGCGACAGAGCGAGACTTCAACGCAAAAAAAAAGTTAGCTGGGCACGGTAGCACATGCCTGTGGTTCCAGCTGCTTGGAAGGCTGAGGCAGAAGGATCTCCAGAGCCCAGCAGGTCGACTCTGGGGTGGCAGTGAGTGCCACTGCACTCCAGCCTGGGCGACAGAGAGACTCCAACTCAGAAAAAAGAAAAAATGGAGGGGCCAGGTGCAGAGGGGCTCCTCTCCTGCCTGTAATCCCAGCACTTCAGGAGGCTGAAGGATGAGAACTGATTGAGCCCAGGTGTTTGAGACCAGCCTGGGCAACACAGCAAGACTCCCATCTCTACAAAAAATCAGCTGACGGTGCACACCCATAGCCCCAGCTACTCTGGAGGTTGAGGCAGGAGGATCACTTGAGCCCTGAAGGTTGAGGCTGCAACGAGCTGTGATTGTGCCACGGCACTCCAGCCTGGGTGACAGGATGAGACCCTGACTCGAAAAATAAAAACCACAGGTGAACTGGTGGAGATTCTCAGGGAAAGGGCCGTCCTCACAGGTCACTTCAAAACGACACAGGCAGCTGGGCCTGGTGGCGCAAACCTGTCACCCCCACACTTTGGGAGGCGGAGGCGAGAGGACTGTCTGAGGCCTGGGGTTCGAGACCAGCCTGGGAAACTCGGTGAAACCTCGTCTCTATAATAAATCGAAAAATAAGCCGGGCACGGCAGCTACTTGGAAGGCTGAGGCGGAAGGATCACCTGAGCCCAACACGTCGAGGCTGCGGTGGCCGTGAACACACCACTGCACTCCAGCCTGGGCAACAGAGACTTCAACTCAAAGAAAGAGCGGGCAAAGGATGTGAACAGACCCTTAAAGGACGACGTGAAAGCAGCCAACAAACACATGAAAAGATGCTCAGCCTCACGATCGTCAGAGAATCGCAAATCAAAAGTACAAAGAGAGAACGCCTAAACTGGTAAGGATCACTACCATGAACAAGTCAAAAGGCAGCATGTGAGGCGGGCGCGGTGGCTCACGCCTGTCATCCCAGCACTTTGGGAGGCCGAGGCAAGAGGACTGCCTGAGCTCAGAGGTTCAAGACCAGCCCGGGAAACTTGGCAAGACCTTGTCTCTACAATAAATCAAAAAATCAGCCAGGCGTGGTGGCACGCACCTGTAGTTCCAGCTACTTGGAAGGCTGAGGCGGAAGGATTGCCGGAGCCCAGCAGGTCGAGGCTGGGGTGGCCGCGTGAGCACGTCACTGTACTCCAGCCTGGGCAACAGTGAGACTCCAACTCAAAAAAAACCCCCAAAGCCAACAAAACGACAAAGGCAGCATGTGGCAACACCCCCAGCCCCCGCTGTGGGGTCCCGAAGCAGCTGAACCCAGCGGGTTTTCCCAGCAGAGTGGGAGCCCGCGGGTTCACACCGCGCCTCTGGCAGCCACGGGCCTCGTCCAGCATCGGGGCGTGTCCGCACCCAGTGGTGCGCTCACCAGGTAGAGGACGCGGTAGGAGTGCCCGGTCAGCTTGGCCACTTGCGTCAGAGACGGGTACTTCCAGACGAGGATCTGATTCTGCGAGTAGCCGTGCGTGCTCACCTGCGGCGAGGGTGGCGCGGTCGGGGTGGGCACCGAGGGGCTGCCCTCGTGGGGGGGCCGGGCTGCCCCGATGCCCGGCTTCCGGGGTCTCCCACGGGGCGCCCGCGCTGCAGGTGGGGCGGACAAGGACCCCCAGGGCACACGCGGCCCCTCCCGCTGCACCACCCACCGGCCCTCCTCGAGCCCAGGCTGACCTGAGCAGGTCAGGTGCCTGGGGAGCCCCAGCTTCCACCTGGGCCCCTCAGCACAGGCAGCCAGGAGCTTGCGCCTGCCCGTCCCCCCCGGGGCTGTCACCGAGGATGTGGCTGGGAGGAGGCTCCGGGCGAGGCCTGGTGGGGCCCGGGGTCTTACTCCCCGAAATCAACGCCCTGCCTCCACCCGGCATCCTCCCAAGGGACTCCGGCCCCTCTCTGCGAACGGCCTCCGGGGCCGCGTGGGTGGGAGCCGCTCGGCACACCCGTGGTGCGGGCGGCGGGCCGGGCTCACCAGCTCGTTGGCGTGCTTGGACCAGGCGAGGTTGCACACTTGGGAGCCCGTGTCGATGCACTGCAGCGGCTGCCCCGTGAGCGTGTTCCAGAAGCGGATGCAGCGGTCGGCCGTGCCCCCGCCAGACGCCAGCAGGCCGTGCTGGTGAGGGGACCAGGCGATGGCCTTCACGGCTGCCAGGTGCTCCGTGTACTGCTGCACAGGGCTCAGGCTCGAGTGGTTCCAGACCAGCAGCTGCGGATCAAGGCGGTGAGGCCAGGCCCGCCGAGGCCGGCCCACCGCGGGAGCCGCCCCACCCCGGGGGCCCCGGGGGCGCTCCTCCACACAGGCCGCCGCGCGCCGCGCCCCGCCCGCCCCCACCGCCGGCGAGGGGCGGCCGGCGCGGCCCGCACACACCTTGTTGTCGTTGCCCCCGAGGCGAGGAGCTGGTGGTCCGTGGACCACTTGAGGCCGCACACCTCCTGCCGGTGGCCCTGCAGCCGCCGCTCCGACTGCAGGGGCGGCGTGCGGATGTCGCGCTGCAGGATCATGCGGTCGCGGCTGCCGGACGAGAGCTGGTCGGCGTTCCAGGCCAGCGCCCCTGCAGCGGGCGGCGCGTGAGCGGGCGGGGGCTGCGGAGCCAGGGGCCGCCGTCCGGGGGCCGCCCGCCAGGGACCCGCCCCTCTGCTCACCGACGCGCGCCGTGTGGCCTTCCAGCATGGACAGCTTCTTCCCCGCGGCCGCGTCCCAGATCTGCACGAAGCCCTTGTGCGTGCCGACCGCCACCAGGTTCCCCTAGGACCAAGGGCGCGGCAGGGCGGGCGTTGGTCCCGCGTGGGCCCTGCAGCCGCTGGGGCCGCTCACCCCGCTTGCCACTCCCGGGGCTTTGGGACGGTCTCCCTAGAGTCTTGGACACACATCCCTGGCGCGAAGCTCAGGCCCGAAGCTCAGGACCTGTCCTGGAGCTCCTGGGGCGACAGGCACCCCGGGCACCCCAGCCACGGGTTTGTTCCGACGCAGCCAACACGCTCGAGGGTCGGGAGCGAGTGTGAGGCACAGGCACTGACGTGGGCAACTCACTATGCAGCATGTCAGAAACTGGGCCGGCCGGCCGGGCTGAGGAGGGGTGGGGAGGGCTGAGAGGGTATCAGGGCAAGAAGGCGTGGGAGGGGCGGGGATGTGGGGTCGGGGGTAAGGCCGGGCAGAGCAGCGCAGCGTGGAGACAGCTCTGGTAGGCTGTTTTGTTCTTGCTGGGGGCACTTCTGTGACATAGAACAGACCACACGTCCGCCGTGCCTGGCCGGGCGCTGTGACCCCGCAGCAGCCGAGACCCAGCCTCACCAGGCAGTGGGCGTCGGTGCAGGACGCCAAGGACGGGCGCGGGCTGCAGCCCCAGCACCGGCCAGAACTGTCTCTGCCAGAAACACGCCAAGGCTGGGGACAGGTGACCCGGGCCCAAGCTCCACCCGAGGCCCCGTGAGGCCTGCCGGCAGGGTCCACTCACCCGCTCAGACCAGCCCACGGAGGTCACGGAGTCCCCCTCCACGGAGAGGTCGCAGAGCCTGGTCACCTGGCGTGGAGGGCAGCGTGAGCTTGGGGGCCGCCTGTGGGACCCCAGGCCCACCTCACTCACGCCCAGGCCTGTGGGCGCCCAGGCTGACCTGGGGCTGGGCTGGGGACCCAGCCGCGGTGTGGCTGTGGGGCACGGGCTGAGGGCGACCCTGCTGCCCAGAGGGGACCGGGGGGAGGAGGGCGCAGCCGGTGCTGGAAGCTTCGGGCAGGCACCGACGGCAGGCTGCCCTCCGGCCTCTGCCTGGCCCGGAACCGCTGTGGGGTCTAACCCTGAGACAGGCTGGGGCGAGGCAGGCGGGGTGGCACCTGCTGACCCCCGGAAGTAGGTGCCCGCAGCGGCCGCTGGGAACCGGGGAGGGCGGGGGCGAGGCGGCAGTGCTGCGGGCACACTCGCGCCCACCTGGCTGGTGCAGGCGCTCCACAGGTACACGCAGGTGCCCAGCCCCACACTGAGCACATTGAGGGACGACCAGTCCACCAGGTTCAGGTAGAAGTCATCCTGCAGCTCGGGGGCATCCAGCACCTTGAAGGGGATCTTGGAGATCTTGCGGGTGGGCTTCCGTGGGGACCGCAGCAGCTTCTGACTGCGGGATGACGCGCGGCCGCCATCAGCCAACATGCGTGTCGCCTCGTGGCCGATGCAAAGAAGGGGTCTCTTCCCCTCCGACACAGGCACCCGGCCACTCCACTTTGGGGTTTCCTGCCCTGCCCGCCCTTCCAGTCACTCCCCACTGCATGGTCCTCTGCCTGGGCGGCCCCATGGCCCTTCACCCTCGGGTGTTCAGCCGCCCTGCTGCCCACACCTCCTCCAGGAAGCCCTCCCCGCTCCCCCTGCCCCCATCTGAGACCAAGGCACGTCCTCAGTGAGGTGTCCTCTGGGCCCCCTGGGCCTGGCATGCTCCTACTACTGGTTGTGGCTTGGGGGGACTGGGCCCCTCTGCTCCAGGGACCCCGGGGGAGGACACAGCCATTCTCCAGAGCAGCCTCGCCTGGGAAGCCCTGCCTGCCCCAGGGCTCAGGAGGCTCAGCCTCACCTCTTGTTGCTGACGGGGGACAAGGAGTAGGGTGAGACGTCGTTGCCGTCGTCGGGGCTGGCGCGCTTGGTGCTGAGGGAATACTGGGGGGGGGGACGCTGGCTGAGTGGACCCCGCAGGCCCAGCATCCCACGCTCCTGGCACAGGGAGGTGAGGGGCAGGGTGCACCAGAGAAGCCTGGGCAGAAAGGAGTGACCTGGTCTCCACCCGAGGAATCTTCCATGCACCGCTGCAGACACGGCCCCCTGTCCTGCCTGTGTGGCCACCAGCCCTCAGCCCGCCTCGGGGCCCACACCCAGCTCTGGCCCTGTCATCCGGCTCCCCAGCCACCAGGGCAGTGCGGGTTGTTCTTGGGCACCAGCTCTCGCAGGGGGAACCCTACACCTCGTGGTGTGGGGTGCCAGACCCCATGCGGGGTTCCACCGTCTGCGGTCCAGGACCCCTCGCGACCCTGGGATGGGGAGAGGAGGCCCCAGGAGGCTGAGCCCCGGCAGGAGGAGCAGGGCCGGGGGGCCGCATGGCGGCGACGGCGCTCCCGACACTCACCGTGAAGAGGCCCTTCTTCTCGGGCGTGGAGGGCTGCAGCCGCCGGTCCTCGGTCTGCGGGTCCTGCACCTTCTCGATGCCAGCACCCAGCAGCTCGTTCTTGAGCAGGGCCGAGTAGGCCAGGCCGTCTGTGGGCATGAGACTGTGAGGCGGGCGCGGCGTGTGTACGTGCGTGTGCGTGCGCACGTGTGAGGGGAGAGGGGAGTGGGAGGAATGTGGCGTGCGGGTGGGGCTGACCTTTGCCGCTGTCTGAGGTGGCGTCCTTGGCCTTCCGGTTCTGGCTCGGTGACTTCTCGTTTTCCTGGGGGGAGAGGGACGAGGAGGGGTGCTGAGCCCGCCGGCCCGGCCCAGCCCGGGGCCTCCCCCGCCCCGCCCGGACATGGCTCCCCCAGCGCCAGCCCTCACGTTGATCCTGTGGAAGCTGACGCTCCAGTTGGCACCGGCCCGTGAGGGGATGAAGCGGTCCCCGTGCTTGCTGGGCGAGGACGCCGGCGAGTTGGCGGGTGTCAGGGTTCGCCGCATCTCTGCAACCTGCAGGCACCAGCGGAGCCGCTCTCAGCGCGAGCCCCAGCGCCTCGGCCGCCCTCTCAGCCTGAGCCCCTGGGCGGGAGGGCTCCCGCGAGAAGCCTCGGAGGGGTCTGGGTCGGGGCGGGCAGGCAGGGCCGGGCGCGGGCAGGGCTGGGAGGCCACGAGGGAGGACACGGCCTGGGAGCAGGGTTGGGCAGGACCGACCGACCCCCCGAGCCGTGGGGACGCCACGTGGCTTCACCCTTTCCAGACAGTCACAGACACGAGCACTGGCCGCCTGGGACGTGGATTACCCGTCCGAACCTCTGGGACCCCTGTCCCCACCCTGCCTCCTGCACACAGGATGCGCCAGAGGCAGGCCCCTGCCCGAGCTGGACACCCCCTGAACCCATAACCCCACGACTGTCCCAGGAGGTCCTCTGCCTGCCAGGGATCCGCTGCGAGCCGACTGGTGCCCCCAGGAGGACACACTGAAACCTAAGCCCTGACCCATAAGGCATCACCGGTTTCCTGCAAACGTGACCCAGGTGGGACCACGTCCCACGGAAGGGAACCAGGGGCAAAGACACGGAGGGGGTTGAGGCATGGGGCAGAGATGGCAGTGATGTGGCCACAAGTCAGGGAGCTTGAGCCCCAGAGGGAGTGCGGCCCAAGAACAGGCGTCCAGGACCGGGAGGGGACGTGCATGCTGTGAGCCACCTCAGGGGCCGCCGAGACGAGCCCAGGACAGGCCCGGGCCCTGGGTCACAGTCACGACACACACGCCCTCACGTCTCCCTGGCCTCCCCAGTCTGTGGTGCTTCTCGTCCTCTCCTGCCTGCCTGACCCTGGCGCCTCGGCAAGTTCTGGGCCTGTCCTTCCATGGCCGTCCTTCCGTCTGGGCCTGACTGGTTCTGTGCCTTCAAGTCTGGGCCACAGCCATCAGCAGGGCCAGCACAGGCCACGGGCTCCTTCACATCCCCAGGAGGCCCGGCACGGCTGGTCCACGGTCACCTCCCCACATCACTGAGCAACGGCTGGGAGGACCAGCTTCCGGGCGCTCCAACCCCACGCCGCTGCCCGCGCCTCTCAGGCCCCTCATCCCTGACTCAGCTGCCTGTGTCCAGACCCACAGGTCACCCAGCGTGCGGGTCAGCGCTGGCTGTGTGGGGCTGCGGGCCTGAGCCACGCCAGGGCTAGTGTCCCACGTCCCGCCCCCAGCACGGCAGGGCTCGTGCGCACACAGCTCCTCTCAGTGAGAATGCCCTGGAGGCCGAGGTTCCCAGAGCCCTCTGTGCAGACGCCCGTGTGTACGTCTCTACCAAAACCCCCGAGTTGGCAGAGACAACTGCGACTCCTTGCCTCTGCCTGGGGCACCCACTACTTTGCTCCCGTGGCAGTCGTGTCCCTCTGCCACCAGCAGCCAGGCTGTGTCACACGAACTCACGGACCTGACTGAGCCCCGTCTCACCACCTCACTCTGCTCCCCAGGATTTGGGCTGCAGCAGTGGGGAAGGCCTTGGGACACTCGCACTGGTCCCAGCCCACCGGGGGTTGAAGCTGCAGCCTGGCGGCAAGCTTCCCAAGGGACGTGGCGCAGGGCACCTCTGCCTAGAGAGCCGGGACACATGGCCCTTCAGGCCCACGGTGGCTGGGGTCTGGGTCCCCTGTCCTGTAGGAAGTCCACGGACAGGGCCTGTCCACACAGAGCCGAACGCTGGCCTGTCTCTGTTACGGGCGGGGCCGCCGGGCTGTTTGGGCAGAGCCTGTTGTTCCAATGACCCAGGCTGGGGAGGGGAGGCTGGAGACTCAACGGTCACGTGGCAGCTGCCGGCCGTGAGGGTGGCGCAGAGAACCCTGTGCATGGCCAGTGGCCTGCAGGGAGCCTGGGACAAAGAGACACTGTGGGGGACGCAGGCAAGAAGGGCTCCCCTAGGTTTTGCAGGCTCCTGCGTGCCGTGGCAGGAACAGGACAGGCGGCCAAAGGCCCCAAATGCCCCCTCTGTGCCCCGACCGCTGGCTGGCCGTGAGGCTCCGCGGCTGGGGCCTTCCTGTCCCGGCAGCCTGGGCGGGGGCGGGGCGGGCACTCACGCACGGCAGGGCGTTCTCGTTCTGGACGACGATCTGGCGCAGCAGGCGCCGCTCGTAGTCCTGGTCCATGGCAAAGGGGCGCGGCGGCGGCCCGGGCACCTGCGGGGGAAGGAGAGGCTGGGCACGTGGGGCCAGGCGGCCGACCAGTCACAGCCGGGGCACCCACGTGCAGCTGCACGGCCGGGAACCAGCCAGGGCCCTCTCAGCTCGGCCGAGCCAGCAAGGCCCCGAGGCAGCGGGACGGCGTGGAGGCCCGAAGAGCAGCAGCGGTGAGGAGACCGGCAGGGAACATGCCGGAGAGGGAAGAGCAGACCGCGCAGCCCAGGTGGGAGGGGGCCCGGCGCGGGCCGAGCGGCTGGCATGGACAGAGGCAGCCGAGAGGCGATGCTTCCACACCAGTTCTCGGAACAGAGCCCGGCTGGGGCTCGGAGACCCGCTGCTCCATGACTTCCTGCACTGTGCTCCGGCGGCCACCGTCACGGGCGCCTGGCTCCAATGCCGGGGGCCCAAGGGCTTCCAAGTGTGGTCGCGGCGGGCCAGTTCTGGGCCCTGAGCCGGGCGGCCACCCAAGACTGGTGACCTGCCACCCACAGAGAAAGTCAGAAGGCAAAGGGGGCCCGTCAAAGAGCCGGCCAGCTCTCAGGCAGCTGCGGCTGGAGCCAGCACAAGCTCGGGAAACTGGTGAAACAGACATGTCACTGACTGCCCTGATGGCGGCACCTGAACGCTCATGAGCTGTGTGGCTGTCAATGCTGTCTCCAGAACCTTCTCCCTGAACTGAAGCTGACCCACGAAGCCCTTGCTCCTCTCCCCACCGCAGCCCCTTCCGCAGTGAGTCCCTCAACACATTAAACCCTGAGTTTCTCTCAGTGACGACACGCCGTCAGTTCTGTGGCTGACACTGAGACAGAGGACACCAGGAAAGAGACCCCAAGTCACCGCACGACCCGCACTCCACTCCCAATACAGACGCAAGAGCAAAGAACATGCATCCGCACAGAAGCCAGTCCACCAGTGCTCATGGTGGCACAACTTACAGCAGCCCAAAGGTGAAAGCCGCCACGTGTCCACCGAAGGAAGGTGGACACACACAATGTGGCCCATCCATGCGTGAACATGACTCAGCCACGAAAAGGCAGGAGGCTCTGACACAGGCCACGACGTGGACAAACCTTGACGACGTAACTCTCCATGAGACCCAGACACAGAAAGACACACAAGGCATCACTCCACTTCTGTGAACTGTCCAGAACAGGCCAGTCCACAGGAACAGGAGGGAGCGCACTGCCATGCCTTGCTCAGCGTCCAGGTGGGACAGTCCAGGTTCCCGCCATTCCTGTCACTCCAGACACACTGCATGGAGCCCCTGAGGCAGCCAGCTCAATTCTCACTCATGCCCCCATGGCCCTAATGAGCTCCTGGCATACAGCTGAAGATGGCAGACACCCTACGGCTGTGTCACCCCATGGCTGTGTCCCTGACATGAGCCTGCCAGGCGCAGCTGCAGGCACCAGGGGACGGCAGCATGTGTCGCCGGCCCGTGGGAGTGGGTTTCGTGTTCTGCCTCATATCCCCTCTGCACAGCCTCGGGACTGGCTGCCAGCAGCAGCCCCTGCCCAGGTGAGGACACTAGGGCTGGGCGGGTAGTGGCACCCCATCAGACCCGAGTCCAGGGTGCGTGAGCTTCAACCAGCAACGGTGGGGCCACGTGGCTAGAGAGGTCCCCTCTGTCCAGCTGGACTCCCACTGGGCCTGCCTCCCCCACCGGTTCCCAGGGGTGTGGCCGCCCCTCCCTGCCCAGAGGCCTGGGGTGTCTCACTACGCCCAACACAGCAGCACTGCCTACATTCAGACGAGAGGAGGCCTGAGTGTCCATCCCCGGTAGAGACAGCCTTGCAGGGGACAACCTCCCGGGCCAGGCCAGGCCCTCTCGTGGCCCCAGCTCCAGACCAAAGGTATGAGAACCGAGCTGAGGAGTCTGCGGGGTGGGGCGGGACGGGGTGACCCGTTCCCTTCTAGCAAGTTCCTCTGCCCACGCACATGTTCCCAGAGTCCTTCTGGCCAGCCAGGCCCCGTGCAGGGAGGGTGGGGGACACCCAGACCCAGAGCTGTTGAGCGTGGCATCCCACCAGTCCCCACAGGCTACGGCACGACTTGTGGATGAGCTGGGACTGATGCAGCTCCGCAAGCCCCCGGGCAGGAGGGGATGGTGCAGGACAGGCGCCACCTCCCAAGCAGGCTTGCATGCGGGAACCCGGGGGCTCCAGGTGGCCTCCGCATTAGTGCCCTGTAGGGCCTTGGAGGACGCCAGCCCACGGCCATGGGCAGCCACCGTCTCAGCAGGGGAAGCGGCTGGAACCCATCCCGGCAGGGCCCAGGCTGCAGCCCAGACACCTCGGCACCAGGAGGAGAGCAGAGCCTGAGGCCCTGCAGTTGCTCTGGACGGGGGGGGGGGGGGGGGGGGAGGCTGGGGCTCCCAGTGGGACCAAGGGACCACAGCCCCCAGAGTCGTAGAGCTGAGGGAGGCCACCCTGCACCCGGCTCGGGGCAGACCAACCGCCGTCAGCTCCATCGGCCCGACCCGGCTGCTCAGGAGGTCCCATGCGGCCGGCGGGCAGCTCGGCTCACAGATGCACCACTGAGGAGCAGGTGGATCCGGATGTCCCATGGGCAGGGGTCCTGATTGCTGGGACCATGTGGAGGCCACCTCCCGGGGCAGGAGGGGCTGAGAAGCACCCTGAGATGGGAGACCCTCCTGGCGAGCCAGAGTCCTGTGTCCCCACAGGGTCCTCACAAGAGAAGGCAGGAAGCTCCGAGTCATGATATGGAAAGAGGCTGGGCTGTGGGTTCTGAGGCTGGAGGACAGGCTCCAAGCTGAGGGGCGCATGTGCTTCTAGACACGGGTAAAGGGAACTCAGGGTCTTCTAGAGTCTTCTGGAGGGGCTGTCCTACCCACAGCTTGGTTCTAACCCAGGGAGGCCCATGTTGGACTCCTGACCCAGGAGCTGAGGGACCCACAGTGGGGCCACCCTGAACTCCTTGCTGCTAGGGGAAGGTGACAGGTTTGTCCTTCTTGGGCAAGGGTTTCCCAAGAAACTCGTGCCCACATGCCTCCTTCTCTCTGCCCAGCCTCGCACAGCTCACACAGAACGCCAGTCAGTCCTGTCCCCCGTGGTGCCCTCTGCAGATGTCTGCGAGCACTACCCTGTTAGGGAGGTGGTGGGAAGCCACGCACCACCAACATCAGGAAGCACCCACAGGCCTGAGCCACGAGCAGGCCACCGTACTACCCATCCCAGAGAACTCTGTCCGCAGGGACAGCAGACAACAATCTGGTAGCCTGGTGAAGTTCTGGGTGGATGTTTAAAAAGTGGCCCCAGCTGGGCTTGGTGGCTCAGCCTGTAATCCCGCACCTTGGGAGGCTGAGGTAAGTGAATTGCCTGAGCCTGCAGGCTCAAGACCCGCCTGGGCAACTTGGCGAGACCTCATCTCTACAATAAATCAAAAAATTAGCCAGGCATGGTAGCGTGCGCCTGTAGTTCCAGCTACTTGGAAGGCTGAGGCGGGAGGATCACCGGAGCCCAGCAGGTCGAGGCTGCAGTGGCCAGGAGCGGCCACTGCACTCCAGTCTGGGCAACAGAGTGAGACTCAAACTCAGAAAAAAAAAAAAGTGGCCCCAAGCTGGGCTTGGAGGCTCAGCCTGTCATCCCAGCACTTTGGGAGGCTGAGGCGAGTAGACTGCCTGAGCCCACGGGTTCAAGACCAGCCCAGGCAACTTGGCAAGACCTCATCTCTACAATTAATCAAAAATTAGCCAGGTGTGGTGGCGTGCATCTGTAGTTCCGGCTACTTGGAACACTGAGGCAGAAGGATCGCTGGAGCCCAGCAGGTCAAGGCTGCGGTGGCCTTGAGTGTGCCACTGCGCTCCAGCCTGGGCAACGGAGTGAGATGCTGACTCATAAATAAATAAATAAATAAAATAAAAAGTGGCTCCAGGTCAGGTGCAGTGGCTCATGCCTTCTCATCCCAGCACTTAGGGAGGCCAAGGAAAGAGGATTGCCTGAGCCCAGGGGTTCAATACCAGCCTGGGCAATGTGGCGAGACCCTGTCTCTACAATAAGTCAGGAAATTATCTGCGCATGGTGGCTCACACCTGTGGTCCAGCTACTTGGAGGGCTGAGGTGGAAGGGTCGATCAGCTGGGCCCGAGAGGTTGAGGCTGTGGAGGCCACGATCGTGCCACCGCACTCCAGCCTGGATGACAGAGCGTGACCCTCGACTCAACAATCAATCAATCAAAAGTGACCCCAACAGCCAGCTGCTGCAGCAAAAGGGCTGGATGGAGAATCTCTCACATGGGGGAGTCCCCCAAGACCCAGGGCCCCATAAAGGAACCCACAGGCACAGAGCACAAGGGGCGTCGCTCCAGGACCGAGCGGCTCAGATGTGACTTGGGGGAGGGCCAGCCCTTCCTGGGCCTGGGAGCCTCTCTCTGCTCCTGCCCTCCCAGCCGCCAAGGCTTTCTCCTGAACGAAAGGACTCAGATTCAAACTTCACCCTCGGAGGAACTCAGTCACAGGGCCCTGTGGCTCACGCCTGTCATCCCACCACTGGGAAGGCTGAGGCAGGAGGATCCCTCGAGCCCAAGAGCTGAAGACCAGCATGGACAATACAGCCAGACCTTGTCTCTACAAAAAGTAAAAAAAGAAGCCAGGAGTGGAGGTGCTCGCCTGCAGTCCCAGCTACTCAGGAGGCTGAGGCGAAAGGATTGCCTGAGCCCAGGAGGCTAAGGCTGCGGTGAGCCGTGATCGTGCCACTGCACTACGGCTGGGCACAGAGAGCCCTGACTCAAATAAGTAAAATAAAATGGACTCTTTAAAAAAACAGAAACAGATGTGGGGGTGGGGAATAAAAACACAAAACAAAACAAAGAAATAAAAAACAGAAGCAGGCTGGGCGTGGTGGCTCAGCCTGTCATCCCAGCACTTTGGGAGGCCAAGGCGAGAGGACTGCCTGAGCCCAGGGATTTGAGACCAGCCTGGGCAACTTGGTGAGACCTCATCTCTACAATAAATCACAAAAATTAGCCAGATGCAGTGGCATATGTCTATAGTTCCAGCTACTTGAAAGACTGAGGCAGAAGGATCGCCTGAGCCCAGCAGGTCAAGGTTGCAGTGGCCCTGAGTATGCCACTGCACTCCAACCTGGGCAAGGAGTGAAACTCCAACTCAAAAACAACAACAAAAAACACAGAAACAATGAGAGAAATCTACGGCAAAGGTCAGCCCGGCACCAGCATCTGGGCTTCTGGCTTTTACCGTTCCTGGTGACCTGGCTGTGTTGGCCCGCCTGGGACCATCTGGATTCTGACTGGCTGAACGTCACACCTGGACACAGGCTGGGCGTTGAAGGCAAACTCTTTGGTCAGCATCCCACAGGCTTTGCACCCTGCAGGGCTCACAACCCTGGGTTATCAGCACCCACCACACGGATCAAGACACGCCACGAGCGATGACCAAATCTCAGAAGGCAAGCAACAGCTATCACATCGAAACAGCCACGGCCACTCCCACACTGCACTACCGGAGGACCACACGGCCAGGCCTATCCAGCTGCTGGGACTCGGCTCTGGCCTGTCTCATGAGGACCAGGGACTTGGGCAGTCTGCAGACCACCCTCCCACTCCACCCTGAAGGCAGGCGGGAAGGGCCCCGTTTCACGGGCCTGGAGCCTCACAAGCTACACCTTGGCGCCTGCCCAGCACTGCCCACCACACTCAACTCAGGGACCCCCGACACCTCCTCCCAGCCCCCATTTGCCTGTGCTCAGGAAGAGAAGACCCAAAAGCCCTTGGAGAAAAGACTGATGAACTCAGCAACAGAAACATCTATAATCCTGGTACTTTGGGAGGCCGAGGCTGGAGGAACACTTTAGGCTTGAGCCCAGGAGCTTGAGACAAGGCTGGGCAACATAGCGAGGCATCATCTCTACGAAAAATAAAAAATTGAACCAGGTGTGGTGACACTTGCCTGTAGTCTCAGCTTCTTGGAAGGCTGAAGCAGGAAGATCACTTGGGCCCAGGGGTTCGAGACTACAGTGAGCTATGATCACAACACTGCACTCCAGCTTGGGTGACAGACAGAAATCCTGTCTCTAAAAAAACAAAAACAGGCTGTGTGCGGTGGCTCATACCTGTAATACCAGCACTTTGGGAGACAGAGGTGAGGACTGCCTGAGCCCACAGGTTCGAGACCAGTCTGGGAAACCTGGAAAGACCATGTTTCTACAATAAATCAAAAAATTACCCAGGGGTGGTGGCATGCGCCTGTAGTTCTGGCTACTTGGAAGGTTGAAGTGGAAGGACCACCTGAACACAGCAGGTTGAGGCCACAGTGGCCGTGAGCGTGCCATTGTACTCCAGCCTGAATGCCAGAGTGAGACTCTGACTCAAAAGTAAATAAATAAATAAAAATAGCACTGTAAGGCCAAGGCAGGAGGACTACCTGAGCCCAGGGCTTCAAGACCAGCCTGGGCAACAAAGTAAGACCCATCTCTACAAAAAAATTAGCCAGGCATGGCAGGATATGCCTGTAATCTCAGCTATTCGGGAGGCTGAGAAAGGAGGATTGCCTGAGTCCAGGAGATCAAGGCTGTGGTGATCTGTGATCTGAGAGCACAATCCGCGATCATGCTACCACACTCCAGCGTGGGCGACAGAGACCCCAGCTCAGGGGAAAAAAAACGACAAAAGTGGGAAAATACTTGCCACCCATCAGAACTCACGCTGTCAAAAGCCACGAATGCACCGCTTTCGGGAAAGGACGTGGCTGCCCTCGGGAGGCCGAGACGCCCTTTCCTGTCCTGCGGCGAGGCATGGGGGGTCACGGCCATGGCAGTGCTGCCTGCAGGAGCTGGGCCCACAGCCTGAGGAAGGCAGCCGAGCAGCTGCTCCCACACTCAGAATCACGAGCTCCTGACACAGTTTCTGCGCCTGAGAACGTCTCCTGAGAACCCGGGGCAGGCGTGCCAAGGGGGCGCCCATGAAGGCTGAGTGCAGGTGTGAGGCCACGCGGCACCCAGAGGCAAGAGCAGCAGGGGAGGGGAGGGAGGCCAGGACATGAGGAAGGAAGCCTCACTCTGACACATCGCCGGGTATGTCTCGAATTCTGGGTCACGTGCCTGTGGGAGCTTTCACAACAGCGGCAGTGGAGACGGGTCGGAGGCCCCACAGAGGCCAGTGCCGCCAGGTCCTCACCCTGCTGCCTGTGCGCTCGGAAATGCCCATCACGTTAGAGGAAGATACACCAGTGGGCGTTTTCTTTAGAGACAGGGTCTGACTCCGTCACTCAGGCTGGAGTGCAGTAGCAGGATCAGGATCACAGCTCACTGTAGCCTCCCACTCCTGGGCTCAAGTGATCCTCCCACCTCAGCCTCCCAAGTAGCTGGGACTACAGGCGCCACCACACCCAGTTAATTTTTTTTTTTTTTTTGAGTTGGAGTCTCACTATGTCACCCAGGCTGGAGGGCAGTGGCTCGCTCCCAGCCACCGCAGCCTCGACCTGCTGGGCTCAGGCAGATCAGCCTTCCAAGTAGCTGGAACTACAGGCACGCACCACCATGCCCGGCTAGCAGTTGACTTTTTTATTTATTTATTTTTGAGTTGGAGTCTCACTCTGTCACCCAGACTAGAGTGCAGTGGCCGCTCCCGGCTGCTGCAGCCTCCACCTGCTGGGCTCCAGCGATCCTTCCGCCTCAGCCTTCCAAGTAGCTGGAACTACAGGCGCGCTCTTCCATGCCCGGCTAATTTTTTTATTTATTGTAGAGATGAGGTCTCGCCTGCCCAGGCGGGTCTCGAACCCGTGGGCTTAGGCAATTCACTCACCTCAGCCTCCCAAAGGCAGGGGATTACAGACTGAGCCACCGAGCCCGGCTGATTTTTATTTTTTTTATTTTTGTTTTGTTTTGAGTTGGAGTCACTCTGTCGCCCAGACTGGAGTGCAGTGGCTGCTCCCAGCCACTGCAGCCTCGACCTGCTGGGCTCCGGCGATCCTTCCGCCTCAGCCGTCTGACTAGCTGGAATTATAGGCATGCGCTACCATGCCCAGCTGATTTTTTGATTTATTGTAGAGATGAGGTCTCGCTGCTCAGGCGGGTCTCGAACCCACGGGCTCAGGCAATCCACTCACTTCAGCCTCCCAAAGGCGCAGGATTACAGGCTGAGCCACCAAGCCCGGCGGCAGTTGATTTTTAAATCACCTGCAGGCTGGTCTCAAACTCCTGGCCTCAAGCAATCCTCCTGCCTCAGCCTTCCCAAAGTACTGAGATTACAGGCGTGAGCCCCCGCCAAATCAGTATTTTTTGCTGTCAACAAAAATGAGCAGGACAATGTACGTGGCCACATGGAAAGGCCCGACTGGATCCAGGGAGCTGGGCACCAGCATGGAGCCTGGCCCCGAGCGGGAGTGAAGCACGAGCGAGTGGGTGGGGCTGGCTGGGCCTGGAGAGGTGCCAGCCTGGGGTGCCCGTGCAAGGGAGGCTGCTTCACCGTCCTCGTGGCCGGCCCCTGCAGGCTGGCTCCTGTGCTCTGGGGCAGTGGACCAGGCCCTCGGCTCTGGGCTCCCACTGCCCGTCCCCTGGGCAGGGCCCTGTCCCGGAGTGTGTGGGCTGAATTGGCCGGCTGTGAGGGCAGAGGCCACCCAGCCCCACCTCACAAAGGAGGCGGTGGAGTTAGGGGCAGCTGCTTGGGTGAGATGGGTGACAGTGCAGCGTCACGAGGCTCACCTCTGAGGCTCCCTGCAGGGCAGAAGCGGGAGGGGCAAGCCCATGTGCAGACAGGCATGCACAGCACGGAGCACAAAACCCAAGCTCTCCCTGGACTGGGGCTTCCCAGGAACCATGCTGGCTACAGACAGCAGCCACATTCCGACTCCTCTGAGGTTGCGAGGAGCACGAGAATTTGGTCCCTGCTGCGCCTATATGCTCCAGGCTCTTCCGTGACAAAAGAAGCCCAGTGACAGATCGCGTGACTCACGTTTCAAGGCTGCAATGACCCAATGTGCCACTCAGGAGGTGACAGGTACCAGGGCTCCTGGGCCCTGTGGACGGTGGAGGCGTTCCCGGGGGCTATCCCAGGGCCTGCAGGGCGTGAACAGCATCCCTGGCCTCCACCCCTTCTGTGCCAGGAGCGCCCCCAGTCGTGACACCGCAGGCCTTCTCGAACATCGCCCTGTGTCCCCGGGGGTAGGACCGCCCCAGAGAGCAGACCAGTGGCGCCTGCTCCCCAGACTCACAGGGCGGGGGGAGGAGGGGGTGGCGGCTGGAGCCACGTCCTGTACCAGAGCACAGCAAGGGACAGGGCCACTTGACGCACTCGATGCACCTTAGTTTCATCCTCATGACAGCCCGGCAGGCAGGCACCATGCAGTCTCGGGGGCTGGGACAGCAGCCTTGGCCAAGGTCACCACACAGTTAGTGAGGGCCGCCCTGGCCTTGAACCCTGGCGGTCAGCCCCGCCCTCTCTGGCCCTGGACCTACCTGGCCCTGCAGGTGGGAAGCCATCCTGGGACCCAGCACTCCCCAGCCATCACAACTCGAGGGCTGCCCCCGTGGGACCCCAGGAGGCTTGGCAGGAGACATCCAGTCAAGAATCGCCGGACCAGGGGACAGAGTGCGGGCTCAGACAAGCCCTCCCAGCCCTGAAACCTCAGGAGCAAAGGGCTCCTGTCTGCGGGCTCCCAGGGTGGGACCGGAGACCCAGATAGTCCCAGGCTGACGACCTCATGACCTCGGCTAGCTGCCTCCCTCAGGGAGCCCTTCCCCCTGCGAGTGGCAGGGTCACAGGATGGGGGGGACTTCCACGCGAGAGCGACGCAACAGGTAACAGGGAACCCCCAACTGCCCACTCACGGGGTGAGGGAGCTTCTTCCTGTACTCTCGTCTGCTCCCGGGGTGGCACTCTCCGCGTCACCCAGGCCCTATGCTCCCAGGCACGCCTCCCTCGGCCGCAACTCTGACCCCTGTCCATGGTGCTGTTGGGGGACAGCTGTGCATGCGGCAGGGTGTTCTCCTGGGAACGCTGGCCGGCCGGCACTGGCGCCCGTCACCCATTCCAAACTCCCATTGGCCTGTGTGTCCCGGGCCATTCAAATGGCCCCCCGCCCACCACATGGCCAGCCCTTCCTGCCCCTCCCCTCCCCCACAGGAAACCAGGACTCCAAAAAGGCTCTAGCAGGCCCCGGAAAGGAGCACAGGCTCTGGAGTGGCCAGCCCTGGCACCTCTCGGGGCCTCGGTCTCTTCATCTGCCCACCCACCCGTGGCACAGCAAAACAGGCCCGCAGCAGGCCTCAACACTGGGACTGGCCACGGGCTCCATAACAGGCGCGCGGTGGATCCCTGATGAGGCTGCCTCCTGCTCCTGTGTCCTCGGGCATGGGCAAGGTGGCACTGGGGACCTCCCGGCCACACCTGACGCCCACCTGCCCCGTGCTGCCTGAGTTGGTAAGAACAAACCTCCTCCAAGGAGGAAGGACGCCCTCAATGAAGGGCACGGGAGGCCCCCGAGAGAGGCTGGCCGAGGTCTCAGGACACAAGGGAGAGGACGGGTGAGGACCCACTGGGCCCTGGCCTCTCAGTGCCTGGGGCACAGGGGGAGACTTGCGTGCCCCCAACCTCCAGAAGGGCTGTGCTGGCCCCAGAAAGCATGGCCGTGCCCAGGTGAGCAGTGGGCCACCATGCCTTCTTGTAGCTGGGGCCGGGCACCAAGCACCACGTCACTCCAAGGGAGGCCTGGCACCCAAGCCCAGGATCACATCCAAGCACACATTCGTTCACTCACTCATTCACTGGCACCCTCCGTTGGTGCCTCCTTCCCCAGTACAGTCTAGACGGGTGGAGACGCGATCCCGTGGCCTTCCATGCCAGCGGCCATTACCCTCTCCCTGTGGCAACACCCGAGAGCCTCGGGCAGGCTGGCCCCGACCTCCACCTGCCCGCGGCCCCCCACAGCCTGGAGGGCACTCCAGCCTCTCCCCTCGGGCACACCCAGCCCCATGTGAGTGGTGAGACCTCTGGGGTCTCAGCAGCAGCTCAGGATGGTGCCGCGCCCCACGCAGGGCAAGAAGGGACACATGGCCAAGTGGCGTTGCCACCCAAGGCTGGCCAGGGCCATGAGGACTGCGAGAGCCGCATGGGTCCCCGAGGCCGTCACCTCGCCCCCGCTCACATGCCGGCAGGGCCCACCTGCTGCCTCCTCCCTGTCACTGTGAGCAGGCCTCCCCAGGCCCGTGGACATGGGCCGGGTCGTTCTCGGGGTGGGCATCCCCGGCAGGGCAGAGTGTGCACAGCGTCCCTGGCCTCCCCCTCCTCCCCGCCGTCGTGACGATACACGTGTCCCCAGACACTGGCATGGAAGGCCACGGGATTGTGTCTCCACCCACCAGAGTCCCCGGGTGGGCAGAGTCCCAGGTGAGAGCGCCTGGTTTTGGGGACCCCTTGGGCTCAGGTGCTCCCCGGCGCAACAGGCCAGCACCTGCCTTCCCCACTCCTCAGCCCCCTGGAAGAGCGAACATCCCCGCCCCGGCCACCTCCCTCGGCTCCATCCTTCCACCCGTCCAACGGCCTGAGGCTGGGGGTGCGAGACCCTCGCTTCGGGGTCACAACACAGTGGCTCCGGGTGGGGCTGATGGGGGGAGAGTGCGCGTGCCCAGCCCCGAGATGCAGAATAGCCAGCGCCTTCCAGAAGCTCACGGTCATCGGGGAGGTGGGCGGGAGGGACGCAGGGTGGTAGCGAGCACAGGGTGGAGAGGGCAGGCCTCCTGTGCTGGGCTCCGGGACTCGGGGCGGAAGTGAGCAGGCCAGATACGTGTGCACAAGCTCCCTGTGACTGGAGGCCAGGCGGGGGGCAGGGACCAGCGGGAGAGCGAACGCCCACCCAGGTCCAGAGACGCAGCGGGCAGGAGAGGATGGGCCCAGGGGGAGCCACAGGCTCACAGGAAGGCCAGCCTTTGGCGTGGACATGCAGGGCTGGCGCGGGGGGTTGATGAAGCGTGACTGCGAGCCTGAGGAGGAACACCAGCCTGAGGTTCCGGTGGAGCGCCCAGGAGCGAGCGCTAGACACCAGCAAACGAGGAAGCTCTGGGCAGGCTGGGCTGAAGACATGGCTCAGAGAGGGGACCAGGGTCCAGCCACAGGGAGGGGACCGACAGGGCACAGCCTCCAGCATCGACACTCACAGCAGCCCTACCGCAGCAGGCCAAGACGGGAAACAGCCCATGTCCGAGGGCTGGTGGACACACAGCGTGGCCTGTCCACATGTGGACGCAACTCAGCCACAAAAGGGAGGCTGCAACGCAGGCCACAACATGGAGGACCTTGAAGGCACCGTGCTTAGCGAGACCCAGACACAGAAGGACCCATAGTGTGTGACTCCATCTCTGTGAAATGTCCAGGAGACGGGCCAGTCCACAGAGACGGGGTATGGATTCGTGGGTCCTGCGGGCTGGGGTGGGATAGGGAGTGACTGCAGATAGGGACGGAGTTTATTTTGTGGTTTTTTGTGGTGATTAGAATATTCTAGAATGAGACAGAGGTGATGGCTGTACAAGTCTGTGACTACGTAAAAAATAGGGGATTGTACACTTTAAACAGGCGAATTGTGGTGAGAGAATGAAACCTGAGTAAGAATGTTACTAGCAAAGGTCAAACAAAGTGAAAAATATTAAAAAAGCAGACCTGGTGGAGGAGGCTGAGGGAATCAAGTGGGGAACCGGAGGGGCAGGCCCTGTTTCCTGGAGTGCAGGGGGTGCCGTTCAGGGTGCGTAGCAGGTGAGTGACCAGAGAAGCAAGGCCAGGCGTGAGTCGAGGTCTGTCCCCTGTTGCACTCACACAAGGAGAAACTGAGGCAGAGGACAGCACTTGCTTGCCAAGGCACATGGCCAGCAGCCACTGGGGACAGGAGTGTCCCTGGATGAGACCCTGAGTGCCCACAAGGAGGCTTGGCTTCTGTGCAGAGTCCCACAGTCACCGCATCATAACACAGGACTCACCATGGGGGAAGGCCCCATCCCTGCCCCAAAGCCCCCCACCTGCACACACATAGGCGGGATCTACAGGGGCTGCAGGGAGGTGTGGGCAGGTGGTGACAGGTGGAGCTGACACCCAGGAGGTCCCTGGTCCAAGAAAAGAAAAGGAGTAGAAAAGACCCTTTCCCGCCGGGCAGGAGCTGGGCTCCTGTGTCGCCACCAGTAGCCCCAGCCCTGCCAGGGCAGGCATGGCGATGGTCCTCATGGGGCCAGTCTCCCGGGCACTAAGGCCTGTGGGGTTGGCTGGGCATCGGAGGGGGGGTGTCATCCCTGGTCCAACACCGCCCAGTGTCCCCTGGGGACGGCACCGGCCTGTGACAGCCTCTGCTCTGGCAGAAAGAACCACAGGGACCGCGATTGGCCTGTTCCTGGAAGACCCAGTCCCTGAGCTCAGCCTAGAGTCCCAGAGTCGGCCCTACACGTGGACCTCCAGACCTCACCAAGTGGCACTAAGCAAAAGCTCCCCAGAACCAGCCCCACTCTGGACCTCCCAGACCCCAAAGCCCATGGACAGACCCACTGGACACAAGCCCCAAGAAACAGCACTGGCAAGGTCCCGCCACCGCAGATGGCACGGTGGGCATCAAGGGGACACGGCTCTGAGGACACCCACGACCCCCCTCCAGCCCCAGCTCCAGTGAGAACGACTCTGACCCTCACAGGGAACAGCACACCCGCCAGCAGGGTAAGTCCACCCTGAAGCATTTGCCCAAGACCACAGTCCCGTCCCCCGGGAGGAGTCTGTGTCCTCAGTAGGACCCCGCACCCGTGTCCCTACCCGGCAAGGTACAGGTGGTGACCAGCCCACCGGCATCCACCCTGGGGATGGTGACCAGTCCACCTGTGTCCACCCCGGGGTCCCGCTGGCATTGCCAGCACAGAAGGCTCTTGACACAGAAGACCCGACGGCCCTCGAGAAATTCTGCTCGATGAACGACCTGGGACGCATCCACTCCGGGTCCCCAGGGAGCCCACCCGCCCCCTTGGGTCCCTGGAGACTGACAGCGGGGGCCACCGAGTGACCTGAAAGTGCCTTTTCTCTGGGTCAGTCACCCTCATCCGAAGTATGACGAGAACGGGGGGGCAGCAGGGCCTCCGGTCGTGTGAGGTCACCGCTGGGGCACAGGAGGGGACCGGCTTCCCCAGCCAGAGAGGTGCCCAGGACCCGGGACGGAACATGGGAAACCCAGACAAGCCAAGGCTGAACGTCCTCACGGGGGGTGGCTCAGGTTCTGGGTGGCGGATGTCCCGTTCTAGGAGGGGACAGCGGCCCTGACTGGGGGACGCCCTCCTCGTCAGGGTGCCCCAAGGCGGCCGAGCTTGTGTCGGGGGTTCGGATGGGGGCTGGGCACAGACTGGCCTGGGAGGGGTCTCCGCCGAGACGGAGGGGACAACGGCCAGGCCGGGAGGAGAAGCCGAGGGGACAAGTGCGGGCCGGAGCCCCAGGCCACGACGGGACCCGGCAGGCGGGCGCGGGGCTCCGGGCCCCGACCGGGCTGCCGGGGTGAGTCACAGCAGGGGGCGGGGGACGGCACGGCCAGACCGGCCAAGCCACAGCCGGGTCGCCGGCTCGGGGCCGGCGCGGGGGGAGCCCTGGCTTTGGGGGCCCCGATCGCGGGGGGGTCGCTGCAGGCCTGGCGCGGGGCACCCGTCCGGGTGTCAGCGCGGGAGGGGGGATGCCGAGGCCGCCGGGCCTGCTCGGGTCGGGCGACATCGGGGGGCTGGGGGCTCCCGACGGGGTGGGGGTGGCGGCCCGGCCCGCCGGCGCGTCTGGGGGGTCGCGGTCCAGCCCCGCCGCCTCGGGCCCAGGGGGCGGGTCCCCGCCGCCGGCCGCCTCACCTGGCTCGCTCGCGTCGCCCGCCGGCTCCCGCCAGCCCCGCCGCTCCCGGCACCGCGCCGCGCCCTGCTCCGGCCCCGGAAGCCGTCCCAGGCCCGGCCGCGGCCGTCGCTGACGGAACCCCGAGCTCCACGGCCCCCAATATGGCGGCGGTCGCAGCTCGGCGGCCTCCCGTCTCCCTCCCTCCGCCGCGCGCGCCGGGGCGGCCGCGCGCGCCCCCGCGGCGCGGCCCCGCCCCCACGTCGGCGGGCTGCGTGCCGCGGCCCCGCCCCCGCGCGCCCCGGTCCCCGCCGCGCCCCGCCCACTCCGCGCGGGTGCGCCTGCGCGCGTCGGGCATCTCGGGAGGACGGGACGTCACCGGCGATTCGAATCAATACAGGAAGCGAGGCACCACGCGTTGCCCGGGGCAACCGCGGCCGGAAGCGGCCCTCCGGTCGAGCTGAGTCTGCGCGGAATGGGCGGAAATAGCTCTGCTCGGTAGAGGGCGTGGTTCTCGGGGGGGCCGGTGGCAGAGTGGGGCGCCCCGGGACGGGCCTTCAGCTGGGTGGGCCGAAGCCAGGCACACGCACCCCGCGACGAGGCAGCCACACCGCAGATGATAAGCACGGATGGGAGCCAACATCAGCACGTGCCGGCCATCCAAACCCCCCCGGCTGGCCGTTCTGTCAGTCGTTTATTCAGTCAACAAACATGGATGAACCTCTTGCTGAGTGCTCCCGAGGCCCAGCCAGGAGCAAAACAGACTTTAAAAATCCCTGCTCAGGCCGGGCGCCGTGGCTCACGCCTGTCATCCCAGCACTTTGGGAGGCAGAGGCGGGAGAAGGGTCTGAGCCCGGGGGTTCGAGACCAGCCTGGGACACTAGGCGAGACCTCCTCTCTACAAAAAATAAAATAGCCGGGCATAGTGGCACCTGTAGTCCCAGCCACTCGGGAGGCTGAGACAGGAGGATCGCCCGAACCCAGGAGGCCAAGGCTGCGGTGGTATGCAGATGACCCGTGCTCTTCTGTAAAGCTGCTCACTCACCATCCTCCTCCTCAGGCAAACGCCCCAAACCACAACGAGAGACCGGTTCACGCCTACTTTGGATGGTGATGACTCGAAACAAAATAAATCAAAACGAACCAAAAAGGGGGGAAAAAAGGAAGAAAATGAGTGTTGGCAGGGATGTGGGGAGATGGGAACCCTCGGACACTGTAGGTGGGATTGTAAGATGGTGTGGCCGCCGTGAAAAACAGTCTGGCAGTCCCTCCAAAAGCTAGCTCAGAATTATTCTAGGCCACAGCATGACATTCCTGGGTGTCTACCTGAGAGGAATAAGCACCTATGTCCAAACAAATCACATACCCACAACAGTGGCTTTATTACTATTCTTCTTCTTCTTCTTCTTCTTTTTTTTTTTTTTTTTGAGTTGGAGTCTCACTCGGTCGCCCAGACTGGAGTGCAGTGGCCGCTCCCAGCCACCGCGGCCTCGGCCTGCTGGGCTCCGGCGATCCTTCCGCCTCAGCCTTCCGAGTAGCCGGAACTACAGGCGCGCGCTACCACACCCGGCTGATTTTTTGCTTTATTGTAGAGATGAGGTCTCACCGCCCAGGCGGGTCTCGAACCCGCGGGCTCAGGCAATCCACTCACCTCAGCCTCCCAAAGGTGCGGGATGACAGGCTGAGCCACCAAGCCCGGCTTATTCTTATTATTTTAAATCAGGATTTTTTTTTTTTTTTTTTTTGAGTTGGAGTCTCACTCTGTTGCCCAGACTGGAGTGCAGTGGCCGCTTCCGGTCACCGCAGCCTCGACCTGCCGGGCTCCGGCGATCCTTCCGCCTCCGCCTTCCCGGTAGCTGGAATTACAGGCGTGCGCTACCACGCCTGGCTGATTTTTTGATTGATTGTAGAGATGAGGTCTCGCTGCCCAGGCGGGTCTCAAACCCGCGGGCTCAGGCCATCCACTCACCTCAGCCTTCCAAAGGCGCGGGATTACAGGCTGAGCCACCGAGCCCGGCAGGATTTATTGAGAGGACAAAAAAGCTCCCCCAGTGGGAGGGGACCCAAAGGGGTGGCCCAGCATTATTTTTTTTGTTTTGAATCAGAGTCTCACTCTGCCACCCAGGCTGGAGTGCAGTGGCACGCTCACAGCTACTGCAGCCTCGACCTCCTGGGCTTAGGTGATCCTCCCGCCTCAGCCTCCCGAGTAGCTGGGACTCCAAGTGCAACCACGCCCGGCTAATTTTTTTGATTGATTGTAGAGACGTGGTCCGGCCAAGTTGCCTAGGCTGGCCTCGAACCCCTGGGCTCAGGCAATCCTCCTGTCTTGGCCTCCCAAAGTGCTGGGACAACAGGCGTGAGCCACCACGCCCGGCCGACCACAGCATTATTCGTAACCACCCCAAAGTGCAGACAACCCAAATGTCCACCCACACACGGAATATGACTCAGTCATGAAAAGGAAGGCCATGACACAGGCTACAATGGACCTTGAGGACATCATGCTCAGGGAGAGACCCAAACACAAAAGGCCATACGGTGTGTGACTGCGTGTATTTGGGATGTCCAGAACAGGCCAGTCTACAGAGAAGAAAGTGGATTCATGGGTGCCAGGGACTGGGAGAGAAGGCCGGAAGTGAGTGATAGCAACTTGGGGTGATGAATATGTCTGACATGGAGGTGATGGTTGCATAACTCTGAACATGCTCGACACCAATCAATTATACACGTCACTTGGATGAATCTTAGGGTATGTGAATTACATCTTAATAAAGCAACTAGAGAAGAAAGTATTAGGTCAGGCGCGGTGGCTCATGCCTGTCACCCCAGCACTTTGAGAGGCCGTGGTGGGAGAGTCACAGGAGGCCAGGAGTTTGAGACCAGCCGGGGCAACACAGCGAGACCTTGGCTCTACAAAAAAAATTTAAAAAATGAGTCAAGTGTGGCGGTGCCTGCACTCCCAGCTACTTGGGAGGCTGAGGTGGGAGGATCGCCTGAGCCCAGGAGGTCTAGGCTGCAGCAACCTGTGATCATGCCACTGTACTCCAGCCTGGGCAACACAGCGAGACCCTGACTCAAAAAAAAAAAAAAAAAAAAAAAACAAATCAGCCGGGCGTGGTAGCATGTACCTGTAATTCCGGCTACTTGGAAGGCTGAGGCGGGAGGATCGCTGGAGCCCAGCAGGTCGAGGCTGCGGTGGCCGGGAGCGGCCACTGCACTCCAGTCTGGGCGACAGGGGAGACTCCAACTCAAAAAAATAAAAAATAAAAAAAAATAATAAAAAACTAGCCGGGCATGGTGGCGTCTCTAGTCCCAGCTACTCGGGAGGCTGAGGTGGGAGGATTGCCTGAGCCCAGAAGGTGGAGGCTGCCGTGAGCCCTGATCCTGCCACTGCATTTCAACCTGGGCAACACAGGGAGACTCAAAAAAACTCCAAAAACAAAGAACAAGAAGCTGGAAGAAGCAGGAGGGACCCCCCACTAGCACCTCCGTAGAGAGCTGGTTCTGTAGACACCCTGACTTGGGACTCTGGCCACCGAGGCTCGCTCAAGTGCAGAAGCCACAGAACAGCAGACGACAATGGTGTGGCTTGGCCTGGCTTCTCCCCACTGTCAGCTGGTTGCAGGTCTGCGGGAGTCATGTGCTGAGCGCTCCGGCGGACAAGGGCCTGCTTTTGGGTGCGGCTTCCTCTTTCTGCTTCCTGCACCCCTGGGCCCGTCTCTTCCCCCAGAGCCTCCTTGGGCCCATCACACCTGGCTCCCCGCCCTGTTGCATTCCGGAGTCAGCGGGGCTGCAGGCCCATGGGAAGTCCTCGGGAAACCTTAGCTTGAGCCACAGACATGATGGACACGAGTCCAGCGAGGTGGCCAGGCGCTGCCGCAAAGCCAGCTCATCGAAGTCAGCTTGTTGTTGTTGTTGTTTCCAGCGCCCAGGTCTCGCTCTGTCGCCCAGGCTGGAGTGCAGTGGCCTGATCACAACTCACTGCAGCCTTAAACACCCGGGCTCAGGCCATCCTCCCGCCTCAGCCTCCCGAGTAGCTGGGACTACAGGTGCAACCCACCGCACCTGGCTAAAGTTTAAAAGAAATTTTTAAGCTGGGCTTGGTGGCTCATGTCTGTAATCCCAACACTTTGAGAGGCTGAGGCGAGAGAATCGCCTGAGTCCAGGGGTTTGAGACCAGCCCGGGTAACTTGGTGAGACCTCAACAGTAAGTCAAAAAAGTAATGGGGCTTGGTGGCGTGCATCTGTGGTTCCAACTCCTTGGAAGGCTGAGGCGGAAGGATCGCCGGAGCCCAGCAGGTCGAGGCTGCAGTGGCCGGGAGCGTGCCACTGCTCTGCAGCCTGGGCAACAGAGTAAGACTCCAACTCAAAATAAATAAATAAGCCAGGATAATTAGTAGTGGTGCATGCCGATGTTGTCAGCTACTCAGGAGACCAAGGCGGAAGGATCGGTTGAACTCAGGAGTTGGACTCAGGAGTTGGAGGCTGCAGTGAGCTGTGATTGCACCACTGTACTCCAGCCTGGGCGACCCAGTGAGACTCCGTCGCCAAAATAAACAAATAAATAGAAAACTCTCCCCAACTGGGCTCGGTGGCTCAGCCTGTAATCCTGGGCCTTCGGGAGGCTGAGGTCAGTGGATTGCCTGAGTCCGAGGGTTCGAGACCCGCCTGGGCAACCTGGCGAGACCGCATCTCTACAATAAATTAAAAAAAAAATTAGCTGGGTGTGGTAGCGCATGCCTGTAGTTCCAGCTACTTGGAAGGCTGAGAAAGAAGGATCGCCGGAGCCCAGCGGGTCGAGGCTGCGGTGGCCGGGAGCGGCCACTGCACTCCAGTCTGGGCGACAGAGTGAGACTCCAACTCAAAAAAAAAAAAAAAAAAGAAAGAAAACAGGATTCCTAGCCTTGCCTTCCTATCGGCTGTTTCCCACCCAGCAGCCGGAGAGATCCCCGTACGTCCGGGTCAGGGCTTGTCAGTTCTCTGCCTGGGACGCCCCTGACCATCCTCAGAGCGCTGGCCCTCACCTCTTAGGTCTTCATGCCAATGTCCCCCCCATCCCAGAACCTGGCCGCACTTCCTGAAACCTCACACCTCACCACACGCCAACGGGTCATTGTATCTTTTCTCTCCTTAACACGTGCCGTTATTTAAAAGGTTTTCTTTTTTTGTTGTTGTTTTTTGTTTTGTTTTGTTTTTTGAGTTGGAGTCTCCCTCTGTCGCCCAGACTGGAGTGCAGTGGCCGCTCCCGGCCACCGCAGCCTCGACCTGCTGGGCTCCGGCGATCCTCCTGCCTCAGCCTTCCAAGTAGCTGGAACTACAGGCGCGCGCTACCACGCCCGGCTCATTTTGATTTATTGTAGAGATGCGGTCTCGCCAAGTTGCCCAGGCGGGTCTCGAACCCGCGGGCTCAGGCAATCCACTCACCTCGTCCTCCCAAAGGCGCGGGATTACAGGCTGAGCCACCAAGCCCGGCTTTAATAGGTTTTCTACTTATTTATTGTGTTATTTTGTCTCCTTCTGACAACTAGGCTGTGAGCCTTTTTTTTTTTGAGTCGGAGTCTCCCTCTGTCGCCCAAGCTGGAGGGCAGGGGCACGCTCCCGGCCACCCCAGCCTCGCCCTGCTGGGCTCTGGCGATCCTTCTGCCTCAGCCTTCCAAGCAGCAGGAACTACAGGCGCGCGCCACCACGCCCAGCAAATCTTTTAATTTATTGTAGAGACGAGGCCTCGCCAAGTTGCCCGGGCTGGTCTCGAACCCGCGGGCTCAAGCGATCCCCTCGCCTCGGCCTCCCAAAGTGCTGGGGTGACAGGCGTGAGACACCGCGCCCGGCTCACTCGCTATTAACGAGAGAATGAAAGCACGTGCGCCTGCCTCACTTCCGTTTCCGAATCCCGTAGAATTCTAGTCCCCGGAGCCTATTGGCCCCACCCCCGCCCCAACCCTGGCCCCGCCCCCGGAGCGGCCCCGCCCCTGCCCCATTCCCGGCCCCGCCCCCGGAGCGCGGCCCTATCCCCGAATCCTGGCCACGCATGCTCCGTTGATAGCCGGCCTCTCCAGCACTGAATCGGCGCAAACCATTTCCACTTGTTGTACGAGGTGGGGGGGGTCGGAAAGAATCTTTATCCGGAAAACGGACAGAAATTGCCATTTCTCCGCCTTTCGGAATAATCGTGAACCTCTGACGGCCTGTTAGTGTGGCCGTGCCATCGCTGCCGAGTCGGGCTTCCGCGCCATTCTGCCTGTCGGGAGCCTTTCACCGGCTCTCCCCCGGAACTGCGTTGGTTCCGCCCGGCGGGTCACGTGGCCGGTAAGATGGCGGACCCCAGGGCGCGCTGCGAGCGTCGCGGCCGGTGAGGCGCCGGTGGCTGTTGCCGGAGGTGACCGGGGCGACCGGTCCTGCGTCTCGGGAGGTCAGCGGGGCGTTCCGGCGTCGGGCGGCCCGGTGCGGGCCGGGCCACGTTGGGGCGTCCGGTCTCTGGGGCTCTTTGGCTGGGGTGGGGGCCTGGCGCGCCCTGCGTCCTGGCGGTCTCTCTCCCCGGGAATTTGGGGGTCCCGTCGCCGGGGGCCTGGGGAGCCAGCTCACGAGGGGTCCTGTGTCCGGCGACTCCTTTCTCGGGGTTCGGGGACCCTGAGAGCCGAACTGACGGATCATTCCTGGGGGGTCCGCGTAGAGGGCTCTTGCGACATCTGGCCTCCGGGGGTCCCGATCGACGGGTCGCCGGGGGATCCTGAGAGCCACTGGAGGGATCCCGAGTCGGGGCGGTCCCCTTCTAGGTTGGGAGTCTAGCTTACGGAGGTCGTTGGGGATCGTTTTACTTTATTCAGAAAAAAGAGTTTTTTTTTGAGTCGGAGTCTCACTCTGTCGCCCAGACTGGAGTGCAGTGGCCGCTCCCGGCCACCGCAGCCTCGACCTGCTGGGCTCCGGCGATCCTTCCACCTCCGCCTTCCGAGTAGCTGAAGCTACAGGCGCGCGCTACCACGCCCGGCTGATTTTTTTTTTTTTTTGATTTATTGTAGAGATGAGGTCTCACCAAGTTGCCCAGGCGGGTCTCGAACCCGCGGGCTCAGGCCATCCACTCACCTCAGCCTCCCAGAGGCGCGGGATTACAGGCTGAGCCGCCGAGCCCGGCTCAGAAAAAATTTTTTAGAGATGGGATCTCACTATGTTGCCCAGGCTGGTCTCCGCCTCCTGGCCTCAAGCGATCCTCCCGCCTCGGCCTCCCAAAGTCCTGGGATTTGGGGCTGGAGCCACTGCGCCGTGCCTTTGGTGGATTCTTGAGTGGGAGGGGTTCCGGCATGCAGGTCCCGTTCTAGGAGGGAGGGGCTCCGGCATGCAGGTCCCGTTCTCCCTTTCTTATTTCTCGTGTCTGTAAGACCTCAGGCCCCTCAACCCCACCCCTGTCCCTTGCTGTCTTTCCTAAGGGACAATGGACCTCAGGGGTGAGTTATGGGGTATAACCTCCCCAGTCCTCCCCAGCACAGCGGCGGGTGTGGGGCTCCCTTGGGAGAGATCTGATACTGGACGGGCCCTGGGTATCCCATGGGCCTTAGGGGCTCAGGTTGTTAGACACAGTGGTCAAAGAAGGCCTCCCCAGGGAGATCATATCTGAGCAAAGACTTCAAGGACACCCAAGATAGGTGGGCTCATACTTTTTTTGAGTTGGAGTCTCACTCTCTCCATCCAGGCTGGAGTGCAGCGGCACGCTCACGGCCACCCCAGCATCCACCTGCTGGGCTCCGGTGATCCTTCTGCCTCAGTCTTCCAAGTAGCTGAAACTACAGGTGCGCGCTACCCCACCCAGCTAATTTTTAAATTTTATTGTAGAGTTGCGGTCTTGCCAAGTTCCCTGGGCTGGTTTCGAACCTGTGGGCTCAGGCAATCCGCTCACCTCGGCCTCCCAAAGTGCTGGGATGACAGGCTTGAACCACCATGCTCGGCCAGGGCTCATATTTTTATTCCAAATGAAGAGACTAGGCCGGGCAGGGTGGCTCACGCATGTCATCCCAGCACTTTGGGAGGCCAAGGCTGGAGGATTCCTTGAGCCCAGGAGTTCGAGACCAGCCTGGCCAACATGGGGAGACCTGGTTTCTACAGAAAACTAAAAAATGAGCTGGGCAGGGTGGCACGCATCTGTAGTTTCAGCTACTTGGGAGGCTGAGACAGGAGGGTCACCTGAGCCCAGGAGTTCCAGGCTGTGGTGAGCTGTAATCGTGCCACTGCACTCCAGCCTGGGCAACAGAGACCTTGACTCAAAAAAATAAGAAGTCGTGTCTCTATGGTCCCTAGCGGTCAGAGTCCCAGCTCACACAATCCTGACTCTGGTCTCTGATGACCTGTCTGTCAAGGTGTCACTCTCCTTTGATGGCACCTGTGCTTAGGCGGCGCAGCTTCCTCGTTAAACCCAGGCAGCCCTGCTGATGCTGCCCCAGAGGGCCTGATGTGTCACAGCCTGTCACAGTCTGTCCTGTCCATGGAGCACCCACCAGATTCTCAGCTGGTCTCGAGGGCAGGGGGGTCCCCTCTCCGCCTGGCTGTGTCATTTTCTCAGAGTTTATCCATTCAGCAAAGTGTCTGTGGCTCAGAGCCCAAGTCTGGGGCCAGACACCTGGATTGGAACTCTGTATGCTGTTTCTTTTCTTTTTTTTTTTTTTTTTTTTTTGAGTTGGAGTTTCACTCTGTCACCCAGACTGGAGTGCAGTGGCCGCTCCTGGCCACCGCAGCCTCGACCTGCTGGGCTCTGGCGATCCTCCTGCCTCAGCCTTCCAAGTAGCTGGAATTACAGGCGCGCGCTACCACGCCCGGCTAATTTTTGATTTATTGCAGAGATGAGGTCTCGCCAAGTTGCCCAGCCAGGTCTTGAACCTGCGGGCTCAGGCAATCCGTTCACCTCAGCCTCCCAAAGGTGCAGGATTACAGGCTGAGCCACCGAGCCTGGCTTGCTGTTTCTCTTCTTTTCAAGTTCTCACTCTTGCCCAGGCTGGAGTGCGGTGGGATGATCAGGGTTACCGCAGCCTTGGCCTCCTGGGCGCAAATGATCCTCCCGCCTCAGCCTCCCAAGTAGATGAGACCACAGGTGCGTGCCACCACGTCTGACTAATTTTGTATTTATTTTTATTTTTTGGTAGAGGCAGGGTTTTGCTTTGTTGCCCAGGCTGGTCTTGAATTCCTGGGTTCAAGCAATCCTCTCGCCTCAGTTTCCCAAGTGCTGGGATGACAGGTGTGAGCCACCACGTCCTGCCAGAGCTGGGCTTTCAACCAGAAGTACAGGAGGGTCAGTGAGTAGGAGACCGCCATGCCCAAGTCTTAGGAATGAGCCCGTGAACTGTGAAGGGTGCCTCTAACCTGGTTCTCGTTTTTCTGCTGTAGCTTCCTGTGCCCACAGGCCGTGGCCTAGCCTGAGCAGAGCAGTTGGAGGCGGGCACCATGGTGACGGAGCAGGAGGTGGAGGCCATCGGGCGGACGCTGGTGGACCCTGCACAGCCCCTGCAGACCCGCTTCCGGGCGCTGTTCACGCTGCGTGGCCTGGGGGGCCCGGGCGCCATTGCCTGGATCAGCCGGGCCTTCAGTGATGAGTCCGCCCTGCTCAAACACGAGCTCGCCTACTGCCTGGGCCAGATGCAGGACCCCCGCGCCATCCCCGTGCTGGTGGACGTGCTGCGCGACACGCGCCAGGAGCCCATGGTGCGCCACGAGGCGGGTGAGTGGCAGCTGCCCTTGCCGTCTGTGTCCCGGTGCCGCTTCCTTCTGCCTGGCCTCATGGTCGCCACGCGCGCATGTCCTTGCTCTCGGGTGATAGACAAGGGGTTCCAAATGTTCTAGGAACCCACCAGCAGGGCAGACAGCTTTCTCTAAGTGCTGGATAGTGAATACTCGCAGCTGTGCAGGCCGCATGGGGCCTCCCAGAAGCCGCCCTGAGCCAGCCAGCGAATGGCTGTGGCCGTGTGCCAATAAAACTTTATTTGTATGTGCTGGGATTGAAATTTCATGTAATTTTCACACATCAGGAAGTACTCTCCATTTGGGTTTTTTTTTTTAGAGATAGGGTCTGACTTTGTGGCTTGGGCTGGAGTGCAGTGGCGCGATCACAGCTCACTGCAGCCTCCACCTCCTGGCTCAGGTGATCTGCCCTCTGCAGCCTCTCAAGCAGCTGGGACTCCAGGCGCCATCACAGCCAGCTAATTTTTGATGTTTTGGTAGGGTCAAGGTCTCACTATGTTGCCCAGGCTGTTCTCAATCTCCTGGGCTCAATTGATTCTCCCACCTTGGCCTCCCGAAGTGCTGGGGTGACAGGTGTGAGCCACCGTGCCCAGCCCTGTTTCTGTGTGGTTGTTTTCGGGTGTTCGTGGTATCCCCTGAAGTGGCCTCTTGCTGTGCCAGGCTGCCCCAGTGGACTGTCAGGATTCTAGTCACAGTTTTTGGTAGAGTTTTCTGTACCAAGAATGTCCCACCCTAAACTTTGCTTTTCCCATAGTTTTTTTTGAGTTGGAGTCTCACTGTGTGGCCCAGGCTGGAGGGCAGTGGCATGCTCTCGGCCACCCCAGTGTTGACCTGCTGAGTTCAGGAGATCCTTCTGCCTCAGCCTTCCAAGTAGCTGAACGATAGGCATGTGCTGCCACGCCTGGCAAAGTTTTTTTTTTTTTGATTGTAGAGTTGAAGTCTCACCATGTTGTTCAGCCTGGTCTTGAACCCCTGAACTGAGGTAATCCTCTCACGCCAGCCCCCTAAAGTGCTAGGATTACAGGTGGTGAGCCACTGCACCTGGCTGCTTTTCCCATAAGCTTTGCTGTCAAAAGCAGAACCCAAATTGCAGTATGATGGGAACATTTCCAGAAATGCTAGGGAAGAAAGTCAAGCAAGAAACAAGGGGGGGTGTTGCGTTTTATTTTTTTTTTTGAGTTGGAGTTTCACTCCGTTGCCCAGGCTGGGGTGCAGTGGCGTACTCACGGCCCCCGCAGCCTCCACCTGCTGGGCTCAGGCGATCTTTCGCCTCAGCCTTCCAAGTAGCTGGAACTACAGGCATGCACTACTACACCTGGCTAACTTTTTGATTTATTGTAGAGATGAGGTCTCGCCAAGTTGCCCATGCTGGTCTCGAACCCATGGGCTCAGAGAAAGTGCTGGGATTATAGGCATGAGCCGCTGTGCCCGGTCAATGTTGTGGGCTTTTTTGAGTTGGAGTCTTACTCCGTTGCCCAGACTGGAGTGCAGTGGCCGCTCCTGGCCACTGCAGCCTCGACCTGCCCGGGCTCCAGCAATCCTTCCGCCTCAGCCTTCCGAGTAGCTGGAACTACAGGCGCATACTACCACGCCCGGCTGATTTTTGATTTATTGTAGAGATGAGGTCTTGCCAAGTTGCCCGGGCGGGTCTCGAACTTGCGGGCTTAGGCAATTCATTCACCTCAGCCTCCCAAAGTAGGGGATTACAGGCTGAGCCACCAAGCCCGGTTAAATTACATTTAACAGTCACTTTTTTTCTTTCTTCTTTTTTTTTTTTGAGTTGGAGTCTCACTCTGTCGCCCAGACTGGAGTGCAGTGGCCGCTTCTGGCCACTGCAGCCTCGACCTGCCTGGGCTCCGGCGATCCTTCCGCTTCAGCCTTCCAAGCAGCTGGAACTACAGGCGAGCGCTACCACGCCCGGCTAATTTTTTGATTTATTGCAGAGATGAGGTCTCACCAAGTTAAGGCGGGTCTCGAACCCGCGGGCTCAGGCAATCCACTCACCTCAGCCTCCCAAAGGCGTGGGATTACAGGCTGAGCCACCAAGCCCGGCAGTGTTGCAGTTTTTAATCATTAAATAGGCCTGAATGAAATCAGGGAGTTCTCTGGGCAGATGTCTATGGGAAGGGTGTTCCGGGCAGAGGGCACAGCCTGTGCAAAGGCCCTGGGACAAGACCGCGCCTGGTGTGTTAGAGGCTTAGCCAGGAGGCCCGTGTGGCTGGGGCAGAGGGAGGGAGGGAAGTAGGGAGAGGGTGGGGTGGGTCGTGCAGGGCCTGGTGGGCCACAGGGAAGACTTGGGCTTTGACCCCGAGGAAGGTGGGAGCCATGGAGGGCTGCAGGCCGAGGAGGGACGGAGCCTGAATCGAGTTGGGGTCTGCTAGGATGGTCCTGATTTCCAGCTGGGTCTGGACTCTGAGCTTGCTGCAGGGCATTTTCTGCAGCCTCAGGTCTCCACCCGCTCAGCACCCATCTGGGCTTAATAGAAAATGGCCATGCTCCCCGTGTGGCCCGAGGCCCCTGCGGGCTAGTACCTGCGGCCTGTATCACAGGATGGTCCTTCGACCCAGCATGCCTGCCTCTGACCCCCACTGCGCGACCCCACTGTGCCACCCCTGCCCCAGGGACTGGGCATCGGCTGCCCCTCCTGCCCAGAGGCCTCAGCGCCCAGCCCTGCCCCGGTCCCCTCAGCCTCCTCCCTCTCGGCTGCTGAAGCCCTCCTCCTCCAGGGGCACTCCCTGCGAGGCTTGACTCGCCCGGATGTTCGTGGCGGGCCTCGTCCCCGTGTCCCTGAGCTGTAATGGCATCCCTGTCTCCCCGGCTGGGGCGCCGGTGCCATAGGGGGGTCCAGTTTGCTCTGCAAGGGTTCTCGGCCAGGTCCCGCTCTGGGGGGCTGACTGGCCCACCTTAGAACCTGTGTCCTGCGGCTGCTCTCACCAGCTGTGGCCAGAGGCGGGACCCCTTGGTGGGGGCTTGGGGGAGCTGCGGGTGGGCCGGCAGCATCTCACCTCCCACCCCCCACACCGGCTCTCTGCTTCTTCCCAGGGGAGGCGCTGGGGGCCATCGGGAACCCGGAGGTCTTGGAGCTCTTGAAGGAATATTCCACAGACCCTGTGGTGGAGGTAACGCCCCCTCCCTGCTGGGAAGCTCTGCCCGGCCCCTCCCCAGCCCCGGCCTGGACCAGCCTCTCCCCACCTGCTTGCCAGGGCAGCCCCTTGGCCCAGATGCCCCTGGGGTGAGGGTGGTGAGGGAAGGACAGCTGCCACCACCCCCTGCACAGAACGAGAAAACTGGCTCTGCACGGCCAGCCTCATCCTGACCCTCGGCCCCCCAGCCTGGCCTGGCCTCTTCTCTCCTTGCCCGCCATGTTCTCGTCCAGGTCCTCTGCCAAGACCCCCAGCCCACACCCTGGCTTCCACCTCCCCTTGCCACCAGACCGCTCAGAGGTCCCCCTGCGGTCTTTACACATTTTTTCTTTGGTAGAGACAGATCTCGCTTTGTTGCCCAGGCTGGCCTCGAACTCCTGGCCTCAGCAGCCCTTCCCCCGAGTCTCCCAAAGTGCTGGGATGATGGGCGTGAGCTTCCGTGCCAGCCTGTTCTTGTTTTTAATGTAATGGCTGTGTTGGGGTGTCATTCACATGCAGTGTCATCCACCCTTCCAGGGTGCTCACTTCAGTGGTTCGAATACATTCACCACGGTCTAATTCCAGAACATTCCCGTCACCCTAAATGAAACCCGCATCCTGATCAGCAGTCACCCCCGTGAATCCACGTCCTGTCCTGTGGACGGGCCTGTTCCGGACGTTTCACAGAAATGGAGTCACACGCCGTGTGTCCCTGTGTGTCCGGGTCTCACTGAGCGTGATGTCCGCAGGGCCCATCCACACTGCGGCCTGTGTCAGAGCCTCCCTCCTTTTCGTGGCCGGGTCACGGTCCGCGTGTGGACGGGTCACGCCGTGTGTGTCCGCCATCCCTCAGTGGACACGGTCGTTTCCACCTTTCGGCCGTTTGTGGACACGCGTGTTCCTTTCTCCCTGCTGCTTTCCGTGTCCACATCCCATGTCCCCCAGGCCTTCCTCCAGGCGGCCGGGGCCATTCGACCCAAGCCCGCTGACCCGCCCTGTGCCGGAAGGCCTCCTGGTGCTTCATACCTTTAGGACCAGACCCCGGCCCCTCCGTGGCCCACAGCCGACGTCGCCCGGCCTGCCCGCCCCGGATGCCCGCGCCCCCCGCCCCGCGCTGAGGCCCCGGCCCCGCCCGCTCTCCCTCTCCCTGCCGGGCCCTCCTCGCCCGTCTCCACCCGACGCCCTCGCTGCCGCCTCCTCACGGAAGCCCTCCCCGGCTCTCCGTCCCCCCCCGCCCCGCCCCGCAGGTGGCCGAGACCTGCCAGCTGGCCGTGCGGCGGCTGGAGTGGCTGCAGCGGCAGGGCGCCGAGCCCGCGGGGCCCTACGCGTCGGTGGACCCGGCGCCGCCGGCCGAGGAGCGCGACGTGGGGCGGCTGCGCGCGGCGCTGCTGGACGAGGCCCGGCCGCTCTTCGAGCGCTACCGCGCCATGTTCGCACTGCGCAACGCGGGCGGCGAGGAGGCGGCGCTGGCGCTGGCCGAGGGTGAGCGCGCGGGCCTGGGCGGCGCGGGGGCCGGCCGGCCGCGACTGACCCGCCCCCGCCCCCGCCCCGCCCGCAGGTCTGCGCTGCGGCAGCGCGCTCCTCCGCCACGAGGTGGGCTTCGTGCTGGGCCAGCTGGCGCACGAGGCGGCCGTGGCCCCGCTGGCCGCCGCGCTGGCGCGCCGCGCCGAGAGCCCCATGGTGCGGCACGAGTGCGCCGAGGCGCTGGGCGCCATCGCGCGGCCCGCCTGCCTGGCCGCCCTGCGCGCGCACGCGGCCGACGGCGAGCGCGTGGTGCGGGAGAGCTGCGCGGTGGCGCTGGACGTGCTGGAGCACCGCCGCGGCCCGGCCTTCCAGTACGCCGACGGGCTGGAGCGGCTGCGCGCGGCCCCGCGCTAGGCGCGCGGCGCGTCCGTCCTCGGCCGGGAGCCGGCGCCGCGCTCCGGAAGGGCCCGGCCTCGGCCGGGAGAGGGCGAGCGGGGCGGCGGCCCCGAGCGCCGCCCACCGGAGCATTAAATTGTTTTTGCCGAGCGGTGAGTCCTCGCCTGTCCTGCGGGAGCCGGGAGGAGGGAGGGCTGGGCCGCTCGCGGGGGACACCGGCCCGGGTGCGGGGGCTCGCAGCCGTCCCCTGTGGGATCTGTTCAGCCCTGGCTGCCCGGGCCCTGGGTAGCCTCCCGGTCCACGGGGTCGGGCCTGCCCAGCCACCGCCCTCCACGGGGCTCTGGAGGACAGCCCTGCAGCCCGGCCCTTCCCAGACGCTCGTGGTCCCGCAGCTGGGGCACAGAGAAAGGGGCTCGGTGGTACCGCCACGAGCTGGGGCTGGGTTCCCCATCCTCCACGCACGGCCCGGGGCGGCGCGTTCACCTCCCTCGCAGGGCCGGAAGGACCACGGGGCCACGGCCACTTGTCTGCAGCCGCCACCGAGATCAGAGCCGAACCGAGATCGGAGGCGGAGGTCCACGGGAGCAGGTGGCCACGTGTTCTGCTGCAGGGCGGCGGCCCCAACTGAGGCCTCGATCCTCCCGGGAACGGCCTTGGGGGTACAGCGGGGGAAGAGGTTGGGGCTGCCGCGGGGCGCCCTGCAGTGCCGGTCCCCGCTGTGACCCCGCCCGTGGGAGGGGCTGGTTGTCAACTCCGGCACTTGGGGTCCTCGGGGCTGTGCTCAAGCAGGCGGGCTGCTGCCTGCGTCTTCCCGCGCCGCCGGACGCAGCCGCAGCCGCAGCCACGTGACCTCCTCTGGCCAATGAAGTCGGGACTGGCGTGGCCCAGCCCACCGGGGCAGGGGCGTCTCCCTATTGGCTGCGGGGAAAGCCACGTGACTTCGCCCGGCAAATGAGGAGAGGCCCCCTTCCACGGGGGTGGAAAACTCCCCGTTGGACGCCTCGCGGCCACGTGGCCGCCTTCGGCCCGCGGAACAGCGCGTTATGGGCTTTTCCCGCCAGGGGGTGCCTTCCCTGGGGAGCCGCCGGCCTCCCGCCCCCCTGCGCCCCCGGCCCCGTGTCCCCCCGCCTGCGCCCTCTGGCCCCGGGCGACCTCCTGGGCGGCGTCCGGAGGGCGGGTGCACCGGCCCCGACCTGCGCTCCCCCGGGCCCGGGCTGGGTCCCCCCCGGCGCCCGTCCACGCGCGGGGCTGCAAGCCGGCCTCCCGCGCCTCGGCCTCGAGCGGAGGCTCCGCGCCCGGGCCACGCTCCCGCACGCCACGGCGAGCCCTCCCGGCTTCCCCCGGCGCGGGCGGCGCTCGTCGCAGCCCGACTTCCTGGGCTCGGGCGAGCCTCCCGCCTCGGCCCCGAGTGGCTGGGACCGCGGCCGGCCCCCCCCTCGCGGCCGCCCGTAGGGCCGCGGTCGTCAGGGCAGGCCCGCCGGGGTCTGCGCCCGGCCGCCCTCGCCGCCGCCTCGGTTTCCCCGCGGCCCCGCCTCGGGCCCCGGGAAGGCGCGCCCAGCCGGACACACACCAAGGCTCCGGCCCCGCGCCGTCTCCCAAACCCGGCCGGGCTCGGCGGCTCCGCCGGGCGTCCCGGCGCCTTGGGAGGCCGAGGCGACGGGTGGCCTGAGCCGGCGGGGTCGAGGCCGGCCCGGGCAACTCGGCGCGGCCTCGGCTCTACGGCCCGTCGAACACGAGCCGGGCGGGCTGGCGCGCGCCGGTGGCTCCGGCCGCTCGGAAGGCCGAGGCGGAGGCTCGCCGGAGCCCAGCGGGTGGGGGCTGCGATGGCCGTGAGCGCGCGCCGCCCTCCGGCCTGGGCGACGGGTGACGCCCCCTCCCCCGCCGGAAACGCTCCCGTCTGCCCCTGCCCGCCCCGCGGCCGCCGCCAGAGGGCGCCCGCGAGCACCCAGTCCGCCCCGCCTCTGCGCCGCCCTAGCGGCCCCGCCTCGCCCGGGTGGGAGCCGAGTCCCCGCGCGATTCGCCCCCCCCCACTGCCGCAGCCCCGCGGGCCTCGGCACGACAGGCGTGGCCCCGCCTCGGGCCTGTGCGCGGGCCGACCCCGCCCGGGTCGCCGCCCCCCGGGCTCCCCGGGCTCCCTTCCCTCCAGGTCTCTGTTCAAGCGTCCCCCCCTCGGTGAGGCCTCGGCCGCCTGTCTTAGGCCGCAACCCCCTCCTGGCCGTCCTCGCCCCCGGGGCCAGGCGGGTCCCCCCACGCCGGCCCAGCCGTGCCTCCCCTTCTGCTGCGCCCGAGGTCACCTCCGCGTCCCCCCCGCCGTACGAGGGCGCGCGCCGGCCGCACTCGCAGCCGCGTCCCGGCACCTAAGCGGGCGCGAAGAACCCGGCGCGGCGGCCCAGGCCTGCCCTGCCCGCGCTTCGGAAGCCTGAGGCAGGGTGCCCTCGAGCCCCGGAGTTCGGGGCCAGCCTGGACAACAGAGCAAGACCCCATTTCCTTTCTGTTTTTTTTGGTTTTTGGAGTCGGAGTCTCACCCTGTCGCCCAGACTGGAGTGCAGTGGCCGCTCCGGGCCACCGCAGCCTCGACCTCCTGGGCTCCGGCGATCCCTCCACGCAGCCGGAACTACTGGCGCGCGCTACCACACCCGGCTGATTTTTGATTTATTGTAGAGATGAGGTCTCGCTGCCCAGGCGGGTCTCGAACCCGCGGGCTCAGGCCATCCACTCACCTCAGCCTCCCAAAGGCGCGGGATGACAGGCTGAGCCACCGAGCCCGGCTAAGACCCCATTTCGACAAAAAATAAAAAATTAGCTGGGTGTGGTGGCACCTGTAGTCCCAGCTACGCGGGAGGCTGAGGTGGGAGGATGGCTTGAGCCCAGGAGTCAGAGGCTGCAGTGAACCATGGTGGTGGCATGCACTCCAGCCTGGGCCACAGAGCGAGACCCTGTCTCTAAAAACAAGGCCGGGAGCACTTTGGGAGGCCGAAGTGAGAGGACTGCCTGAGCCCACGGGGTCGAGACCAGCCTGGGCAAGTTGGCGAGACCTCGTCTCTACAATACCTAAAAGAAATTAGCAGGGCGTGGTGGCGCGCGCCTGTAGTTCCAGCTACTTGGAAGGCTGAAGCCGAAGGAGCCGCCTGAGTTCAGCGGGTCGAGGCTGTGGGGGCTGTGAGCGTGCCACTGCACTCCAGCCGGGGCAACAGAGTGAGACTCTGACTCATAAAGCCGAACAAAAACAGACACACAAACAAAAAAAGCTGAATGAATAAAGAGACGACAATAAGGAAATCTGGGGGCAGAACATTCTGGGGGGGGCGGGAACAGCTCGAGTAGAGGCCCTGGGGAGGGGGCCGGCCTGCCAGGTGGAGCCTGGAGCCTGGCGGGGTGGACAGGTGGGCGGAAGCGATTAACCCAGGCAGGTGGTGGCCCGGGGTGGCCGCTGATCCGCTTAGTCCCAAGCCCTTAATACTTCCGCCGTGCGGGTCACCTCCCGGCCTCTGCGGCGACGCCATGCCGGGGCTGGCGGAGGCAGAGGTGGCCGAGGGCTGGAGCCCCACGCCGCCGCTGTACGAGGAGTACCGGCCGCCACCCCTGGACGCCGTCCGCCTGCCCAGGTACGTGCTGTACCTGCTGCTGGCGGCACTGGTGGTGGTGGCCGTCGCCTACGCCATCGTGGGACACCTGGTCAAGGACCTGGCCCACGACCTGGCGGGTGAGTGCGCCTCCTCCGCGAGGCCCCGGGGTGGGGGCCGAGGCCTCTCCTGGAGCGGGGAGGGGCGGGGGTCGGCCAGGGCCAGGCCTCAGCCCCTGTCCCGCCCCCCAGACTGGGCATTCGGCCCGAAGCCGGACCAGGAGGCCGCGCCCCGTGAGCTGAGGCCCAGCTTGGCGGGCGAGGACCTGGAGGGGCTGGACTTGCAGCTGGCCCTGGCCTGGCAGGGTGAGGAGGAGGCGGCCCCGCCCCCGCCCCCCCCCGACGCCCCGCCGGCCTTCCATCGCCTTCAAGGAGCCCCCAACCCGCAGCTCCTTCTGGAGGCTGAACTGAGCCGGCCTCGGCCCCGGGCTCAGCTGCCGGGGGGCCGCGTAGACGTCTCACACGCCCACCGAGCCCCTCCTGCGCGTCCCGGCCCTTCCACGCTCCTGCCGTCCCGAGGCCTGCCTGTGAACCGGAGACACGACGACGACTTAACATCCTCTAAGAGTGGGCCGGGCGCGGTGGCTCACGCCTGCGATCCCGGCACCTTGGGAGGCCGAGGCGGCAACCTCGCTGGAGACCAGGAGTTGGAGACCAGCCTGGACCACATAGCAAGACTCTGCCTCCACGAAAGATAAAACATTAGCTGGGCAGGGTGGTGCAGGCCCGTGGTCCCAGCTACTCGGGAGGCTGAGGCAGGAGGACCCCCGAGCCTAGGAATTGGAGATGCCCCTGAGCCACGATCATGCCACCGCGTGCCAGCCTGGGAGACACAGTGAGACCCCGACCCAAAAAAGTTGTAACAGCAGGCGCCAACCTCAGCCGGTGCTGAGTGCGCGTCTCTTTCGGCGCTCGGCAAGTCTATCCCCTGTCTTACCTCATTTGATGCTCTGAGATAGGCCCCATTTAACAGATGGGGAAGCCGGGCTCCGTGGCTCAGCCTGTAATCCCGCACCTTGGGAGGCTGAGGTGAGCGGATGGCCTGAGCCCGCGGGTTCGAGACCCGCCTGGGCAACTTGGCGAGACCTCATCTCTACAATAAGTCAAAAACTAGCCGGGCGAGGTAGCGCTCGCCTGTAGTTCCGGCTACTCGGAAGGCTGAGGCGGAAGGATCGCCGAGCCCGGCAGGCTGAGGCTGTGGTGGCCCGGATGGGCCACTGCACTCCAGTCTGGGCGACGGAGTGAGACTCCGACTCAAAAAGAAAGAAAGAAAGAAAACAGATGGGGAAGACTGCGGTACACGCTGGTGAAATGGCTTCGCTGGGGTCTCAGCAGAGAGACCTTTCCTGGTGAAGAGCCCAGTAGTGGCCAGGCACGGTGGCTCACGCCTGTCATCCCAGCACTTTGGGAGGCCGAGGCGAGAGGATGGCCTGAGCCCATCATGGGTTTGAGACCCGCCCAGGCAACTAGGTGAGACCTCATCTCTACAATAAATCAAGAAAAATGCGCCGGGTGTGGTGGCACGTGCTTGTGGTTCCAGCTACTTGGGAGGCTGAGGTGGAAGAATCGCCGGAGCCCAGCAAGTCAAGGCCGCCCTGGCCGTGAGCGTGCCACTGCCCTCCAGGCTGGGTGACAGAGTGAGACTCCAAAAAAAAAAAAAAAACCCAGTAGCAGCTCTGAGGCGGACGCTGCCCCCACCCAAGCCCCCTCCAGCCCCCACCGTGGCCTCTGGGGGTCTGTCTGCCTCTGGGGGCCCTGGCTTGCCAGCCAGACCCGGAACTCCTGCAGGCCAGCAGCGAGACTTCCTTCTCTTCGAGCCTCCCATAAGATGGAGCACACAGTAGGTGCTTAATGTACGCCCGCCTGGCTGGCCAACGTGAGCCCGGGCTAGCCCTAGGCCGGAATGTCTGAACTCCACCCTGCCGAGTAGCCCCTCTGCCCGTATCCTTTGGAGCCGAGGCAGTGCCGGGAACAGAGCAGGCATCCCATGCACGCGTGTGCCGTGACCTCGGGCCTTCCTGCCACGCACCTGGACCGTGGCCGCTGGGGTGGGGTCCGCCTTCGCCCAGGGAAGGGCCTGCTATCTAATCAGCCCGGGGTCCAAGGTTGCGATGGGGGACCCGAAGCCTGAGTCATGGGCCGCCCAGGGCGTCCCCACACGGGTCCCTGGGTGTCCCTGGGTGCGCCCACGGGCTGGGTGTGGGTCCTCGGGGGCCGGGAGACGGGGCGAGGCAGGATGAGCTGGTGGCGATGGAGACCCGCTTCCAATCCCAGCTCCGACGGCTGCTTCGTGGCCTCGGCCCTCTCGGGCTCTGGGAAACAGGTCGGCCAAGTCGCTGGGCGCCCAAGGGACACGGAGTGCAAAGTTGCTAAGCACGAGGCCTGTGTGTGCACCGAGCATAAAAGCCGGCTGTTTTTAGTTTTTCAGTTTTTCCTTTTTTCCTTAGAGATGGAGTCTCCCTCTGTGGCCCAGGCTGGAGGGCGGTGGCACGATCGTGGCTCACCACAGCCTCCAACTCCTGGGCTCAAGTCGATCCCCCTGCCTCAGTCTCCCGAAGAGCTGGGACTGCAGGCGCGCACCACCATGCCCGGCTAATGTTTTGATTTTTTGCAGAGAGGTCTTGCTGTGTTGCCCGGGCTGGTTTCGAATTCCCGGCCTCCGGCGATCCTCCCGCCTCGGCCTCCCAAAGTGCTGGGATGAGGGCCAGGAGCCACTGTGCCCAGCCTTGGTGACCCTTGTGTTCAAGTTGCATTTGGGGGTTCAGCTCCACCCCCAGAACGTTGGGGCGGGGGGCCTGGGCAGGAAAGGGCGGTCAAGGCCGTCTCAGCCCGAGGGGCGGGCCTGAGGCTGACGAGCAGGGGGAGGGGCCGGACGCCCCAAGTTAATTGTTACACCGGTCTAGACTCTGGCCTCCTGGGGGCGGGCGCGGGCGGGAGCGGCGGGCGTGCCGGCCGGCCCCTCCCGACCCGCGCTGATCACCGAGGGCTCCCGGCGGACGAGGACGACGCCGGACCGCTGCCCGCTGCTCGCCGCCATGGAGACCCCCGGGGCCCTGCTCGTGCTGGGGTCCTGCTGCTCTCGCCCGTGGAGGCCCAGCAGGGTGGGTGATGGGCAGGGGACGCGGGGGGGCAGGGATGGGGGGCGCCCGACGCCCCACTTCCCACAGTGGAAGCTGGGGCCTCGAGAGAGGCGGGGGAGAGGGAGGAGGAGGGAGGAGAGAGGGCCCTGCCTGGAGACCCCTCCCCAGCCCCTCTCCCTCGGCTCGCTGAGCCCTCCCCCCTCTCCAGGCCCGCTCTGGGTAAGCCCCTCCCCTTCATAAGCCCCTCCCCTCCGAGCCCCTCTATAATCCCCGCCCCTCTAGGCTTCTCCCCTCTATCACCGCTTCTCCTTTAAAAGCCCCTCCGCCCTCAGAGCACCTCCCCCTTCACAAGCCCCTCCTCCTCAGTAAGGCCCGCCCCCTCTATAAGCCCACCCCCTTTGTAAGCGCCCCCTTTCCACTTCTCGCCCCCTCTTAGCCCCACCTCTCTCGTGAGCCCCGCCCCTGCTGTCCGGCCTTCCTTGTAAGCCCCGCCCCTTCAGAACCCCGCCTCCTTTACAAGCTCCGCCCAGCCCCGCCTCTTTGATAAGCTCCTCCCTGATCTCCTTTGTAAGTCCTGCCCCCTCTGGCCCTCCCCCACCTGAGCGCCTGTCATTATAAGCCCTGCCTCCAGACCCTCCTCTCTTACAAGCCCCTCCCTCTGAGCCCCTTTGTAAGCCCCGCCCCTTAGCCCCTCCTCCCTCTGAGTCCCTCCTCCTCTACAAGCCCCGCCCCATCCATCTCCTTCATAAGCTCCTCCCTCTGAACCCCTCCTGCCTCAGATCCCCTCCTCTTTTTACAAGCCCCGCCCCCGGCCCCCTCCTCCTTTACAAGTCCCTCCCTTACCCAATCTGGCTCCTTTGTAAGCCCCTTCCCCGTCATAAACCCCTCCCACCGAACGCCTCCTGCCTCAGATCCCCTCCTCTTTTGCAAGCCCCGCCCCTTGAGCCCCTTTATAAGCCTCGCCCCGGCCCCTCCTCCCTTTCTGAGCCCCTCCTCCTTTACAAGCCCCTCTCCTCCCCAATCCGGCTCCTTTATAAGCCCCTCCCCCTCATAAGCCCCTCCCTCCAAACGTCTGCCTCTCAGATCCCCTCCCCTTACAAGCCCCGCCCCTTAGCCCCTCTCCGAGTCCCTCCTCTACAAGCCCCGCCCCATCCATCTCCTTCATAAGCTCCTCCCTCTGAACTTCTGCCTCAGATCCCCTCCTCTTTTGCAAGTCCCGCCCCTTGAACCCCTTTATAAACCCCGCCTCCAGCCCCCTCCTCCGTTTCTGAGCCCCTCCTCCTTTACAACCCCCTTCCCCGCCAATCCGGCTCCTTTATAAGCCCCTCCCGCTGAACTTCTGCCTCTGCGATCCCCTCCTCTTACCAGCCCCGCCCCTCAGCCCCCTCCCTCTCTGAGTCCCTCCTCTATAAGCTCCTCCCCAGTCCATCTTCATAGGCTCCTCCCTCTGAACTTCTACCTCAGATTCCCTCTTACAAGCCCCGGCCCCTGAGTCCTTTATAAGCCCCGCCCCCGGCCCCTCCTCTCTTTCTGAGCCCCTCCTCCTTTACGAGCCCCTCCCGTCCCCAATCCGGCTCCTTTATAATCTCCTCCCCCATAAGCCCCTCCCTCTGAAGCCCTCCTGCCTCTCAGATACCCCCTTTACAAGCCCCGCCCCCGGGAGCCTCTTTATAAGCCCCGCCCCCGGCCCCTCCTCTCTTTCTGGTCCCCTCCTCCTTTACGAGCCCCTCCTGTCCCCAATCTGGCTCCTTTATAAGCCCCTCCCCCTCATAAGCCCCGCCCTCTGAACTTCTGTCTCTCAGATCCCCTCCTCTCTTACAAGCCCCGCCCCTTAGACCCCTCCCTGAGTCCCTCTTTCTCTATAAGCCCCTCCCCAATATCTCCTTCATAAACTCCTCCCTCTGAACGTCTGCCTCAGATTCCCTTTTACAAGCCCCGCCCTGGCCCCTCCTCCCTTTCTGAGCCCCTCCTCCTTTACAAGCCCCTCCTCGTGAGCCCTTTTATAAGCCCCGCCCCCAGCCCCCTCCTCCCCTTCAGAGCCCCTCCTCCTTTACAAGCCCCTCCCCGAATCCGGCTCCTGTGTAAGCCCCTCCCCCACAAGCCCCTCCCCCTGAACACCTCCTGCCTTAGTTCCCTTCCTCTTTTACAAGCCCCGCCCCCGGCCCCCCTCTCTTTGCAACCCCTCCTCCTTTACGAGCCCCTCTCGTCCCCAATCCGGCCCCTTTATAAGCCCCTCTCCTATAAGCCCCTCCCTCCGAAGCCCTCCTGCCTCTCAGATCCCCTCCCCTCTACAAGCCCCTCCCCCTGAGCCCTTCTTTATAAGCCCCGCCCCTTGCCTGCCTCCTCCCCCTCAGCCCCGCCCCCTCCATTAGCAGCCCCTGCCCTCTTCCCCTCTGACCCCTCCCTCTCCCGAGGCCCCTCCTGCCTCCGGGGTCGCCCTCTGCCTGCGCTCCCCCCTCCCCGCGCGCCTCCGGGCCCCCCGCCCACTGAGTCCCGCCTCCCGCCCCCCGCAGCCACGGAGCGCCGCCTGCAGCCCTGGCTGGTGGGCCTGGCCGCGGTGGTGGGCTTCCTGTTCCTGGTGTTCGTGCTCATGCTGGCCAGCCGCGTCTGGTGCTCCGAGGCCAGGTGGGCGCCGCCCGCCCCTCGCGGCCCCTCCCCGTCCGGCTCTGCCCCTTCCCGTCAGCCTCGATGCCGGGGGGCGGGGGCGTCCGGGTCTCCCTCCGGCCCAGACCGGCCCGCCCCTGCCCCCACGCAGCCACGCGCCCGCCTCCTGGCGGTCACAGCCCCGCGCGGGGAGGGGAAACTGAGGCCGGCTCACACCCCTCGCCTCTGCCCCCTCCTGCCCCGCTCACCTCCAGGGTCGAGGAGGAGGAGGAAGGGGCCGCGTTCCGCATGGAGCCCCACGTGTACGAGGACGTAGACCCGAGGTGGGCGGCCGGGGGCGGCCCGGGCGGCGCCGGGGGCGCGGGAGCCCCGCGGGGGGGCGAGGGCGCCGGAGGACCCTTCCCGGCCTGGGCGCCTCCAGCCCGCCGGCCCCGGGGCCCGGGCGCGCGCTGTCCCCGCGTCTGCCCCGCCGTCGCGCCTCCGCCCCCCGGCTTGGGCCCCGGAGGGCCAGAGCCGGGCCGGGCCGCGTCCGCGGTGCCCACGCGGCCGCGGCCCGCAGCAGGCGCTTCGAGCGCCCGGCGGGAGGGACGGCGGCGGGGGGCGGCGGCCGGGCGCGGGGGCGGCGGGTCTGGGCGGCCCCGGGCCCACGCCTGGGCCCCGGCTGCTCCTGGCACCCCGGCCTGGCGGAGGGTCGGGGGCGGGCGGGGCCGGGCCCTGCCCGGGCGGGAGCTCGGCCTGGACTCCCCTCCCGGGGCGTCGGGGGCTCTGGTGCCGCCCGGCCCGGCCCGCCCCTCCCTGCGTCCCTGCATGCGCCCGCCCGCCCGCGGCTCCGCCGAGCCTCGCGTCCGCCGTCGCCACGCGGAAACCGCCCGAGGGGCGGCCGGGCTGGAGAGTCCCGGAGGCGAACCGGCTGGGGGACACGCGCGGCGCGGGGGGCGGCGGGGCCGCGTCTCCCTACGGCCGGGGCCTCTGTTTGCGGCAGGAAGGCCGGCGAGAGAGAGGAGGAGGAGGACGAGAAGCCCCGGGAGGAAGGAAGGAGCAACCTGGGGCTGGAGCTGGAGGAGCCCGGGGAGCCCGGCGTCCAAGAGAAAACCAAGAACACGGCCATGTGAAGACGGCCCGCCGCCTCCTCCGGGCAGGCCCCCGGGATGCCCCTCCCCCCCCTGGAAGCAGCCGATGAAATGACCCCCTCTGGGCTTCAGAGTGGCGAGGGCTGGGGACGTCTGGTCTCTGTTGGCCGGAACCAGCACGCGGGGAGACCGCTGGAGGCCGGGGGTCGGAGACCAGCCTGGGCAACATAGCAAGACCCCATCTCTACAAAAAATAAAGCATTTAAAATTTAAAAAAGGGGGGGAGGGGTCTTGTCCTCGGCTGGGACTCGGTTTACCCCTGGGGGAGGTTGCCGGGTGGGTCTGGAGGGTCCCGCAGTCCGGGTGCCCAGATGCCCTGGCGGGTGGCGGGCGCCCCGGCCGCCTTGTCCCGGCTGTCCTGCGCCCCGGACTTTGCGCCCCGAGCACCGTCTCCTGGGAGTTCTCGCCCCCCGTTCCGGGCACGGGACTCCGGCTCCGGCCGGTCTCCCAGGGCGGGGCGCCCGGCCGGCGTGTCTGGGGACGGGAGGCGCTTCCTCGCCCGCTGCGGTCTTCGCTCCTTTCTCGGGGCCTGGACTCCGGCCTGAACAAGGTCCTGGGCGGCGGCCGGGCGCCTTCCGGGCGAGCGGCTGGGGCTCCGGGAGGGTCCACCCCGAGGGCGGCGGGCTGTCGGAGAGCCCCTGGGATTGCCCGCGAGGGGCCGAGACCCCCAAGAGATAACCGCAGCTGTGCTCGACCCTGTAACCCCGGCTCTTTGGGAGGCGGGGGGGTGCCGGAGGCCAGGAGTTCGGGACCAGCCTGGGCAACATAGTGGGACTCTACCAAAAAAAAATTTGCAAGTGGCGGGCGTGGTGGCGCCCGTCGGCCCAGCCACTTCTCTCAGGAGGCCGAGGCCGGAGGATCGCCCGAGTCCAGGAGGTGGAGGCTGCGGTGAGCCGCGGCGGCGCCACTGCCCTCCAGCCTGGGCGACAAGGAGACCCCGACTCAAACAAAATAATGCATCATCTGGGGGGGGACAGTGGCTTTGAGACCCCCACCCCGGCTAAACCTTGTAGAAGCAGTTCCTGGCCGAGACCCCCTCCCCGCAGCCGGACGGGAGATGGGGGTAGCGTCCAGCGGGGTGGGCTTGAGACCCCTCCCTCGGGGGGACCTGGCCTTGGCGGTCTGCCCCCGAGGGGCGCCAGGACCTCGCCGCCGAGGGCGGGGCGGCCACCCAAGTCGGGAGGGACGGGACACCCCAGCCCCCGCCCCCCGGGCATGGCCTCGGCGTCTGTCCCGGGCAGCGGCGTGGGCCGTGGACACGCGGCTGGGGCCCTCGCAACGCGTCCTGCCGCCATGAGGCCTCGATTTCCCCACCTGGGGAAAAGGACAGAATCGTCCCTGCGTGTGGCCTCGGGGGGAGGACGGTCTGGGGGTCCCCAGGGGGTTCTCAGGGGTTTTGGGGAGGGGGCAGGACGGAGGGCCTGGGACCCCGGAGAAGCGATGTCCCTCACACCCACCGCACTGCCGACGCGGCCTCTAAGGAGCCCCCGTGCTGGGGGAGGGGCCAGCCCCGAGTGGCCGGCGGATGGGCAGAGACGGGGGGGTGGGAAAGCGCCCCAGAGGAGGGCGGGTTGGCACTGAGTCAGGGACCCTCCCTCCTCTGTCCACAGCCCTCCATGGCTCCCACCTTCCCCAGGGTCCAAGCCCACGTCCTCCCCGCCCGCCTCTGTTCCAGCCCCAGGGGCCTTCTTGCCCCACCTCCAGAGCGCCAGGCATGGCCCTGCCCCAGGGCCTTTGCACGGGCTGCTCCTGCTGCCAGCTTTCCACTGCTCTCTCCCCCCCAGACCTCCGTCTAGAGGCTGCTCCCCATGGAAGGCCCCCTCCCTTATGGTCTCCCAGCACTCACCTCCTCGGACACCATCTCTTCTGCTTATTACTGGCCGTCCTCGTCTCCGCTCCCGGCTGGGAAGAGGCTGCAGCCCAGGCAAGGCTGGCGGCCGGGGTGTTGCGTTCCCTGCTGGGTCCCGAGCTTGGAACTCAGCAGACACTCAGGAATTCTTTGGGTGACGGGGGTTTGCCAGGTGGTCCGAGACAGGAAAAGCATTCTGTGCATTTATGGAGCGCCGACTGTGTGGCGGGCTCTGTCCCTGGACTCTCTAGGGCGGAGGGGCGGAGGCGGGCTCCCCGTGCCTGGCCAGAGTGGGGGTGTCCCAGAGGCCGGTGGGACTCAGCGATCGAATGTCCCGAGTGACACACTGGCGGGGAGGGAGCCGGCTGAGGAGGGTGGGCAGGCTTCCTGGAGGAAGAGGGTGCTGGGTGGACGCGATGAGCAGAGACCCGGAGGCGAGGACGGCCCGTCCAACAAGCGGGACGGCGGCGGCCCCCAGGGGCCCTGCGGGGAAGCGTCTGGTCCCAGAAACTCAAAGCCAGCGTGGAGGTGGGTCCCCGGGCCCCGTGGACGGCAGGCTGGGTCATTCCTGGGGCGCGGGGGGCGTCCCCAGCCTCGAACCAGCAGCCTCCGCCAACTGTGACGGCCAACGCTGTCCCCTGGGGGCAAAGTCGCCCTGGGTGAGACCCCCTGGGTAGAGGAGGGCAGCCGGGTCCCCCGGTCTACACCGCCGGCACCCTCGGGCCTGACTCTGGGTCTGGGGTGGGCAGCCAGTGGCCTCTCTTCTTCCCAAGTAATGAAGGCAGGGACACCCCAGCCCTGCGGCTGTCGGGCCGGGCCGTTCTCGGGGGGCTGTCCAGGGCCCCGCAGGGGGGGGGGCGCGCTCCGGCCTCCACCCCTCCACGCCAGGAGCGCCCCCGCCGCGACACGCCGTGTCCCCGGTCGCTGTCCAGGCGACAGGACTCAGGAAAGAAGACCCAACAGCCGGCCAGAGTCGAAGCATAGCTTGTTTAATTTTTGTACATTTTCTCTTTTTTCTTTTTTTTTGTCTTTTATTGAATCTTGTACTGAACCCCCCCCTTTCATTTTTTTTTTCTTTTTTCGTTTTTTCTTTTTTTGCATAGGGAAACAAACAAACGAGAGAGTGACAGCCAGAGTCACCTTCCGAGAGTGGCGCTCAGGCAGGCGCGTCTGCGGAACCGAACCCGGAGCGGATACACGCGGTTGCGATCGGACTACGGTGTGCGGCGGGCAGGGGCCCGGGGGTCTGCGCGCCCGCCCCCCGCCCATCCCCGCTGGGGCGGGACGAGGAGCCGGAGGAGGGCGCGGGCCCGGCCGGAACCTTCTGGGTCGTGAGCGGGGTCGTGCGTGTGTGATCCGGGCGCAAGCGGGAGGGAGCTAGCAGCAGTCAGCTATCCTGGTGATATTAGTAAGATACAAAATGGAAACAAACAAAAAAATCTCGAAGGGGAGGGGGGGAGCCCAGAAATCGAGGGGGGAGAAAAGACAGACACGAGAACGTTCTCTCCCCCCACCCCCCGCACGGGCCCGTCCTGTCGCGTCTCAGAGCCTCCCCTGGCCGGGCAGGAACGGGGGCGCGGGCTGGTCGCTCACCAGCCGGCCTCGAAGGGGCTTTGGTTTGGGGGCGTCCGGGGGACCCGGACGAGGCGGCGCCGGGCGTGTCTGGGCGGGCCCTGGGGAGTCCCCGTCCCCGCGCCGGGGCCAGGCCCGCCGAGGGGGGCTGCGGCCCCCAAGGCCACGCCGGCTGACGTGCCAGGCACTGCTTGGGAGTCTGTTTTGGTATCGCTGGCGACACGTCTTGCGGGCGCGGCTTTGGGTCGGCCTTCCCGCCCGGCCCCGGGGGCCTGGGGCCGTGGACGGACCCCACGCCCTCCGAAACGCTCTGGGGACGGACGGGAGGACGCGGGGGTCGCCAAAGAGAGCGGGGGAGGGCAGAGAGAGAATCCAGTAGCCGCCGAGTCATCCGTCAGAAGGAAAGCCGGCTGCGTGGCTGTGTGTGTAGGGGGGACGGCCCTGCCTGAGGCCTAGTGCCGTCTCCCGGGAGGCCACGGGGGACATGCCCGCTGTCTCTTCCAGGAGCTGGGCGGGGGCACCAGCCACAGGAGCCTGTCTCAGCCCAGTCTGCCTCCCCTGGGGCGCCGCCGTCTCTGGGACAGACGGAAAGCCCCAGGGCGGGGAGGCCCACCCTTGGGCGTCCCCTGGGGTCTGATTGTCAGAACCTGGCTCTGGACCTGGACGCCGCCAGCCCCATCCACAGCCGGGCCGGGCAGGGCAGGGCCGGGCCCAGGGCTCGAGTGAGGGGAGGGGGTGCCAGGCCCCTCGGGGTGTGAGCTGGACAGGACAGGATGGTCCCACCACGGGCTCTGGCCCAGCTGCTCCCACCTCCCTGGGGACACAGGTCTGCCTAGGGCCAGCAGCTCGAAGCCGGAAACCAGCTGTGGACACACTTTGAGGGTGTGGCCACCTGAACCTGGTGTCCCCACGAGATTCTGGGAAGGCCCGGAGGTGGGGGGTGCCCTAAGGTTGGACACCCCCTCTGCCCTCCCCGCCCACCCCACCAACCATCTGGCTATTGTCTTAGCTTTGGTCAAGTGAAAAAAAAGAAAAAAATGGAAAGAAAAAAAAAAAAAGAAAGTAAAATCAAGGTCAACACGACAGCGTGGTCGGCCGCTGGGCCAAGCCTGACTCGGTGTCCCCTGGCTGTCCCGGGCCCTGGCGGCCCCACCCACCACCCCGCTGGGGGCGGGTGCAGACACGGAAGTTGCATATATCGGGTTTTGTTTTCTGTTTGTTCCTCAGGAGACCCTTGGGGTTCACAGCTGGAAGACTGAGGGGGGCGTGCAGGCCACCCGGGGGGCTTGGGATGCGGACAGGGGCCTTTGGCAAGAAGGGTGGGGGTGCGTGGGCGGGCAGCAGTTTGACCCTGAGCCGGGGACGCCAGCCTGCACGAGCGCTGGGGGGGTCCTGGCCTGGGGCGGGGGATGCCAGGGCGTGTCCCCGAGGTCTGTCCCCGGGGCAGGGGGCTCCGAAGCATCCCTGCTGGAGCCGGGGAGCAGGGCTGGGTGCAGAGGTGAGCACCGGGGGCGCCCCAGATGGGGGAGGTGGGGCGGGCCACGGGGTGGCTGCGTTTTGAGCGTGCTGTCCTTCTGTTTTTGTTTCAATGCTCGTTTCTTCTTTTTTTTACAAATAGGATACATCCCTTGTCAATGCTTTATTTCATGTCACGGTTCGTCTCTCCTGTAACTACGCGGCGGTACATGCAGCTATGTGTGCGCTGATACTGTTTAAAGGTCATTAATACTCCGGAAGGCAAGGCACATCATGTGGCATAGAAAATTTCGTGCAAACTAGGAAACGTGGAGATCTGTCGGAAGGGCTTTTTTGTGTCTTTTCTGTCTTTTTGGGGGCGGGAGGGGGCGGCGGGCGGGTGGGGGCGAGCCAGGTGTATCTGCCATGCACGTGTCAGCGCCGCGGCCGACGCCGGGCCGGCCGCGGGGGCCTGGACTAAGCACCATGCAGTTAGGAAGGGCAGGCGGCGCCGCGTGCAGACCCCGGCCCGGGGCTGCCGCCGCCCCGCGCCCCGCCCCGCGCCTCCGAGACCCCGGCGGCCCGACGGCCCCGCCCACGCCGCGGTCCTCGCGGCCGGGGGCCCTGAGGACGGGCCGGGCACGGCGCCCTCGGGGCCAGGGGCGGGGCCCGCTCCGGAGGGCGGGGCCGGGGCGGGAGGGCGGCCGGCCCTGGAGATGGCTTCGGCCTGGGGTCGCGCCGGGGCGGCCGGGCCGGGCGCCGGGGCCGCTTAGTGCTTCCGGGGCCGCTTAGTGCTTCCGGGGCGGCGGCGGCCCCGCGCCCGCCGGCCTCGGGCCGGGCGCCGCGGACGGAAGTGCAAGCGCGGCCGCTCCGAGATGTAAGGCACTGGCGGGGCGGCCGCCGGGGCCGCGCGGGGCGGCGGGGCGAGGCACTTGACCCCCCGCGGCCCCGCCCGCGCGGCCTCCACGCGCGGCCCGTCGCGCGCGGCCTCGGCCGGCCGGCCCGTTGCATAGACGGCGCGCCCGGCGAGTCCGGCGGCCGCGGGGGCCGCCTGGTCCTCCCGCTCGCGCGGCCGCGGTCCTCGGGCGCCCCCGCGCGGGGCGGCGGTCCGTGTCCGGCAGAGGCGGCCGCGGGCGTCGCCGACGGGGCGGGCGCCGGGCTGCTCACCTGGTCGCGGCGGCGGGGCGGGCGGGCGGCGTCCGGGGTGGGGCGCGGCCGCCGCGGGCGTCCGAGTCCGGCGCCCTCGCCCTCGGCGGGGGCGGGCGGCGCGGGGCCGGCGCGCTCCGTCCTCCGCCGCCTCCTCCTGCGCGTCGCTGCGCCGCGGGCGCCGGCCGCGCTGCTCCCGGCGCCGCCGAAGTCCGAAGTCGCGGGCGGGCGGGCGGAGCTCCCGGGACGGCGGGCGGGCGGGCGGGCGGGCGGGCGGGGCTCCCGGGACGACGGACGCGGGCGGGCGGGTTCCCGGGACGACGGACGCGCGCGGGCCGGCGTCATCCCAGATACCAGGACTGAGGGCCAGAGGGGAGAAGCCGTCAGGGCCGGCGCGCGGACCCGGACCCCGCGCCGCCCGCCCCGGGCCAGGGCCAGCCGCGCGCCCGGCGAGGGCGGCCTCCGGGCCGGAAGACCCCGGCCCGCGCGGTCTGGGGGCAGCGCCGGGCGAGGCTCGCCCAGCGGGACTGTCGCTGGCCGAGGCCTGACTTTCAAGAACGAGGACGAGGCCTCCAGGTCTGCTGTCGCCGCGGCCCTGCGACGCCTGGCCCGCGGCCACGCTTCGCCCCACGCGATCACGCGGCCCCCGACGAGGGCCTTGGCCTCCCCCCGCCGCCCGGCTCGAAGCCGGCTCAGAGAGGTCGCGGACGTCCCCACGGCCGCCAGCGCGGAAGCGGCGAGGCGGGTCTGGGACCCATGCCTGCCCCCCAAGCCCGCGGCACGTGTGAGCCGTCCTTGGGGTCCAGGCCCCGCCCCGTGGCCGAAGCCCCCAGCGGCCACCTTCGCCCCAGAAACGCCACAGAGCGCGGGAGCCGGGGGGGCGCTAGCCCCGGCCCACCCGGACTGCCCCCTTGCCTCCCGTTTTACAGCGGGGCAGACTGAGGCTGGGAGGGCAGCCTCGGGCCCTGGTCTCGGAGGCCAGCTGCGGAGGCCCTGGCCCTGGAAACACAGACTCCAGCCCAGGTGTCCGGTCCGGCCTCGAGGGGACCCCCCAGTCTGAGCCGGCCGCCCTCCAGCAGCCCAACCCCTCCCCCCAGGCGGCCGGGCCATCCGCGGAACTGGCGCCACGGGGTCCCCTGCCCCACCTCCAGCCAAGTTCAAGTTCACCGTGGCCATTACCTCATGTCTGGTTTCCACGGGCAACCGACGGACTCTGGGTGTGACCCGCAGGGTGGACAGCCTCCCCCAGGCCCTCCCTCCCTCCCTCCCTCCCTCCCCGCCGCGTCTGCCTGGCTCTGGCCCCAGCGATGGGGGGTGGGAGGTCCCTAACCCCAGGTCCCCCACCCCCCCAGGGAGCCCGAGGCAGCAGGTGCTGGGGAGGGCGCCGGGCACTGGGCGTGCGGCTTCGGCCCTCGGATCCTCGCCCCGGTGCTGGGTGGGGGTGGGGGGCATCCCAGAGGAGGGGAGGGCCGGGCATCCGGGCCGACGGACTGGGGGACCAGGGCGAGATGCCAGTGGGGGCCGCTGACGGGGGGCCAGCTGGCATCGATCGGGAGGGGACTGATTGGGAGGGGTACTGGCGGAGGGACGCCGATGGGGCGGAGGCCAGCCCGCAGGCGGGGAAGGAGGGGGCGGAGAGGCCGGTGGAGGGGCGCCCCGGCGTGGGGGGGCAGGGGAAGCTGCCAGGAACCAGGAGGCAGAAATGCGGCCTGGTCGCCAACGGAAACAGAGGCGCCAGCTTCCAGCCCTGGGGTGGGGGGAGCCGGGGGGCAGCTTCCTCTTCGTCCTCCCTCCCTTGGGCTGCAGGGCGGGGCGGCACCTGACCTCATGCTGCAGTGCCCAGGCTGGACCCGCCGGGGCAGCACCGGCCGGGGCCCCCCAGACCTGCCTTTCTGCCACCCTCAGTCCCCGGAGTCTCCCCACAATCCGTCCCCTCCCTCCGGCCCCAGAAAGTTCCTTCCAACCCCCAGGCCTGGCTGTGCCCCTCCCTCCCTCCCAACGCCCCCAGGGCTCCCCGCTGCCCCTGGGCCAAGTCCACGTTGCCAGGTGGCCACCATGAGCCTGTCGTGTGAGAGCGGTGGCCACCAGCCCTGATCCCACCCTCCCTGGGTCCCCGGAGGGGTCCTGCCGCCCAAGGAGGGCGAAGGCATCAGAGCCACAGGTGCCGCTCCCGGGCTCGAGGGGGTGGGGGTTGGCACCGCGGACTGGGAGGCGGGTCCCTGGGCCGGGTGGGAGGGTCAGCTCGGGAAGTCTGGTCTGCAGTGGAGGCTGGGGCAGGGTGACGGCCAGCCTCCCTGGTGTTGCTGGCTTTGGTTTCTGACGCCACGAAGACATTCTCAGCCTCCGGAGGGGAGGAGAGGGGAGGGAGGGGAGGGGAGAGAGAGCACAGGCTCCGCCAGCGCCGGTGGGGGGGGCATGGGCGGCCCAATGGGAGACCTGGCCTGATCTGTCTCTGGACCAGAGGCTCGGCGGGCGCAGGGCAGGAGGCTTGACACTGGCGGGTGTGGGAGGCCTTGGCCTCACTGGTTCCGAACCCAGTGGGTCCGCCAGTGCCGTCCCAAGATCAAGGCCAGAGGAAGAGGCGTCAGTGCGGGGCTGGAGCCCTGGCCCAGGAGGCAGGCAGGAGCCCCCACGGCCCAGGTCTGCCCCCACGGCCTTGGAGGCAGGCGGTGGCAGCGGCGGACTCTGGAGTGAGCGGAGGATGCGGGAGGCAGACAGCCCCCCCGACCCCTCCCCGGGCTCGGCCGGGGTCCGGCCCACCCACCGGCGCACCTGCCACAGCCCCGGCCACACACAGCACAGACGGCCCCCGGGCCAGCAGGGGCGGGTGTCGGGGACACGTGGGCCTGGGGTGGAGGCCGCCCCCCCAAGGGACCTGCCTCCCCTGCTGGGCAGCCTCAGGCCTCAGTTGCCCTCTCTGAGCCTCCTGTCCGTCCTCAACCGGCCTGCTTCCTTCTCGGGGGCCGGAACGCCCGGCTGCAGCAGCGGGAAGCCACCCCCGGCCTGGCCCCGTCTGAGCGGTGGGGGACGCCCCTCTCGGCCCGCCTAGACCCACACCAGCTCGGACGCTGTCCCGGACGGCGCAACCCTGGCTGTGGGCTGCCTCGGTTTCCCTTCTGCCGCCCCTGTGGTCCCCAGGGCCGGGGCGCCCAGCCGACCGCCGGGTGACCCTGGGTGAGCCCTCCTCTCTGGGCCTGTCTCCCCATCTGCTCAGACGGGACGGCCCTGGCCCCCAGCGCTGCAGTGCTGGCTCCCACGCGGAGCGGGGACAGGGCTGGGCGGAGCCGGCTGCGCCCCCAGGCCGCCCGCTGCCCAGCACCCCCCCAGCCGGCCTCTCGGCCCCTACCTGTGCCTGATACGCGCCCGCGGATCCCACGGTCCTAGTCCCACAAAGGAACAGTTTGCAGGGGCCGAGCTGGGCGGAGCGGAGGCTGCGGGGAGGAAGATACCGAGAGCCGGTTAGCAGGGGGCGAGGGCGGGCTGCGGGCCAGGGGGCCTCCATGCCTGCCCCGCGCCAGCTGAACCGGTCCGCAGAGCCCCGGGGAGGCGGGTCCCGGCTCGGGCCCCATCGCGGCTGCCCGTAGGCGTGGGCCGGCGGGCCAGGAGGCTCGTCGTTAAAACCCGCAGGGGCTCGTCCCGGGAGGGCAGGGAAGGTGGCAGCGGGGTCCCGGGGGTCTCGGCCAGGGTGGGGAGGAGTGGGAGGCTTGGGGGAAGCAGGGTGGGTCTGCAGTGAAGCCCCCGTGCAGGGGAAGAGGAGAGAACCCATTCACTCTGCATCTATGAAGCGCCTGCTGTATGCCGGGCCCCGGCTGTGATCCCACAGGCCCCGAGGACCCTTCCCCGCAGACGTGGCTCCGAGGCCCGTTGCGCAGATGGGCACCGGCACCGCGCTGGCCCCGTGCCCCCCCCACCCGCGAGACAGGCGCTGAGACGGACCGTTCTGCAACTGGAGAAACTGAGGCTCAGAGAGGGGATGGCATCTGCCCGAGGCCGCACAGGGGGTGACCCGGGGCTGTGGGGGGGCTGGAGGGGTGGTGGCGGCGTTCCCGCCAGCCTGCTCTCCCCCTCGGGTGGGGTGGGGTAGGGGCCCTGCTTGGACAGAGAGACAAAATGCTCGAGAGGGGTAGGGTGGGGGGGAGGGAGCCCTGCCTGGAGGGGACACCCACCCCCTCCCCTGCCACCCAGGCCCACGTGGAGCTGCAGGAGAGCCCCGTGGGCAGGCGGACCCCACAGGGTCCCAGGGCTGCCCCCACGGGGAGCAGTGGGGATGGGGGCTGGCCAGCTCCGTCAGGAACCATGTCCAGGGGCAGAAATATCCAGAAGGTGGGGGCTGCCCGCCGAGGGGCTTGAGGACCAGGCAGGGAGTGTCCCATCTAAAGGTATGGCTGGCCCAGGTCACCTGAAGGCAGGGGACCATCCCGCCCAGAAGCCAGAATCCTGAAATTCTGATGTAGAATGTCCTTTTTTTTTTTTGAGTTGGAGTCTCACTCGGTCGCCCAGACTGGAGGGCAGTGGCCGCTCCCGGCCACCGCAGCCTCGACCCGCTGGGCTCCGGCGATCCTTCCGCCTCAGCCTTCCGAGTAGCCGGAATTATAGGCATGTGCTACTACACCCAGCTGATTTTTTGATTTATTGTAGAGATGAAGTCTCGTTGCCCAGGCGGGTCTCGAACCCGCGGGCTCAGGCCGTCCACTCACCTCAGCCTCCCGAAGGCGCGGGATGACAGGCTGAGCCACCGAGCCCGGCTGATTATTTTATTTTTTTTTTATGAGCCGGAGTCTCTCTCCGTCACCCAGGCTGGAGTGCCGCGGCACACTCACAGCCACCCCAGCGTCAACCCGCTGGGCTCCGGCGATCCTTCCGCCTCGGCCTTCCAAGTGGCCGGAACTGCAGGCGCGCGCTACCACGCCTGGCTAGTTTTTGCTTCAAGGTAGAGGTGAGGTCCCACCAAGTTGCCTGGACTAGTCTTGAACCCACAGGCTCAGGCAACCCACTCGCCTCGCCCCCCCGCAAAGTGCTGGGATGATGGGCTGAGCCACCGAGCCCGGAGCCACTGAGCCCGGCCAGAGCGTCCTGATTTGAACGGTAACAAGAAGCCTCCTTCTCCACACATAAGAGATGCCCAGGCCGGTCCGCCCGCGGCCCCGCTTGAGATCCCGGCCAGCTGCTCCCACGCCAGGAAGGGCGCTCGAGGCCATGGTGGGCGCTGGGGGTCCCCAGGTCACTTGCAAAGAGGGCGGACCCAGCCCCTCTCTGGGCCCAAGGACCAGTCCTGCTGTCCCTCAGGTCGGCCTCGGTGGGCCTGGGCTGCTCTTGGGAGACCCGCCAAAGCAGCCTGACCGCTGACCCCGGCTGGGAGGGACAGGCCCCGGACTCTGCCCCACCAGGGGCACCACTTCCCGCGAGCTGATGGGGCGAGGTCAGCGGCCTCAGAGTTGGTGGCGGGTTTCCGGGGGGGCTGGGGCAGCCCCCGGGCAGAGGCAGTGGCTGGACGCCATCAGTGACCATGTCCGCTAGGCCGGGGGAGGGAGACAGGGTGGGGGCGGGGAGGCCCTCAGTCTCGGCCAGCTGGGCCCCCAGCTCTGTCCAGACCCAGCAAGGCGGCGGGCAGAGGCCGGAGGGGCCTTGAGTGCCAGGGCCAGGCTGAGACCGGCTGAGGGTGAGGCCCCCGGGGTGCCCACGCGTGACACCACCGACTCGCAGCGCTGGGGCCACACTGCTGCCTCTGCCCCTGCAGTCACGCACGTGACGCCCTGTCCCTCCGAACGACACCACCGCCTGCGACAGCCGCCACTCGGGCCTCCTCTGCCGTCCCACGACACACGCTTGTCCGCGGCTGGGGTCCCCGAAGCCAAGACGCCCCAAGCTTCTTGCGAAAATAGGGCCAGAGCCAGCCTGAACCAAGACCGAGGCTTTCCCTTTCGAGCGACAGGGTCTCGCTCTGCGGCCCGGCGGGAGGGCCGGGGCGCGACCACGGCTCTCTGCAGCCTCCACCTCCTGGCCTCAAGCCACCCTCCCTCCTCAGCCTCCCGGGCAGCCGGGACCACAGATGCCACCGTGCCCGGCTGATTCTCTTTTATGTTTTATAGACCCGTGTCTCGCTCTGTCGCCCAGGCGGGTCTCAGATTCCTGGGCTCCAGGGATCTTCCTGCCTCAGCCTCCCTGAGTGCTGGGGTGACAGGCGTGAGCGGCCGCGCTCGGCCCCGGGGGCCCTTGGCCGTCGGTCCCCTCCTGCCTGGTGTGCCCTGTGTCTGTCGGACTGCGTGACGCGTGTGGCCACCGGGCGGCGCGGGCCCCGCGGGGTGTGCGCCTCGCACGCTGGAACCCCAGTGCCGTGAGTCTGTCCTGGCCCCTCGCGGCCGGCTCCGAGCGCCACAGACAGAGGCCGAAGCCCCAAGGCCTCCTCTAGCAGAGGCCACTCGCGCGCCCACCCCACTCACCGGGCCAGGCTGCTGGCTGGCCGGGTCGCAGGCCAGCGAGACGAGATCTTTGAGCGGGTCCTGGGGGTTGAGATGCGGCGGGTAGCGGATGGCCGTGTGGGGGAAGTAGGTGGAGGCCGTCTGGGGCAGGATGGACGTCGTGGGGAAGTGCAGGGCCGAGGACGGGTGAGGACTCCGGGCGATCCCTGCGGAGAGAGCGGACGCGTCGCGCTGGCGGTGTTCGTGTCTGGGGCTGTGGCCCCGCCTGTCTTGGCGGTTTTTTGGCTTTTTATGTTCTTAACGTAGACAAGGAGCTTTGTTACGTTGCCCCGGCTGGGCTCGAACTCCTGAACTCAGGCAATCCTCCCACCTCAGCCTCCTGCATCGCTGGGATGACAAGCATATGCCACCACACCTGGCCCCTTTTTTTATTTTTTATTTCGTAGAGACGAGGTCTCGCTATGTCGGCCCGGCTGGTCTCAAGCTTCTAGGCTTAAGCCATCCTCCCACCTTGGCCTCCCAAGGTGCTGGGATGACAGGCATGGGCCACCGCACCCGGCCCATGTTGTTACATTTAACAATAGTAATGCTAGGCTGGATGCGGTGGCTCATGCCTATAATTCCAGCACTTTGGAAGGCCGAGGTGAGAGGACTGCCTGAGCTAGGGGTTCGAGACCAGCATGGGCAACTTGGCGAGACCTCGTCTCTATCACAAATCAAAAAATCAGCGGGGTGTAGTGGCACGTGCCTGTAGTTCCAGCTACTTAGGAGGCTGCGGCGGAGGGATCGCCTGAGCCAGCAAGTTGAGGCTGCGGTGGCCGTAAGCAGGCCACTGCCTTCCAGCCTGGGCGACAGAGTGAGACTCTGACTTGACTCAAAAAAACAAAAAATAGTAATGCTAACAATAACAGCAACAACCATGAGGAACCCGGCAGCACTGACCACAGGCCTTTCTGTCACTTGTACCCCAAGTTCCCTGACGCCCAGGGTAACCCCTTGGGGCTCCTGCATCTAGGCCTGTTTTGTTTCTGTAACTAGAGGAGGACACAGTGGTCCTCAGAGGACATGTCACCTGCCCCAGGCCACACAGCAAGCCGGTGGCAGACCCAGATCTGAGCCCAGGCCGCCCGGTCCGCAGTCCACACTATGACCCAGCGCGCTCGTCCCCGAAGGGCCAGAGGGTGGACAGCTTTAAAAACTGAGACAAGATTCGCAAGCCATGAAACTCACCGTTAGGGTGTTCGATTCAGGAGGCTTTAGTATCCTCATAAAGTTGTGCGACCATCACCCGTATCTAACTCTAGAACGTTCTGGCACTGCACAGAGAAGCCCTGTCCCCATCCGCCGTCACTCCCCACCCTTCTCCAGCCCCTGACACCCACGAATCCACGTCCTGGCTCTGTGGACTGGTCTGTTGTGGACATTTTGCGGAAATGGAGTCACACACGGCGTGTCCTTGGGTGTCTGGGTCTCTCACTGGGCATGACGTCCCCAGGGTCCATCCCTGCCATGGGACTGTCACGGGCCTCTGCCCTTTCTGTGGCTGGGACGTGTCCATGGCACCACGGGCTTGCTCCTTTTCCCGAGCTTTGGGGGGCTTTCAGCACGTTCCCTGTCTGTCCCTGTCACCCCCCCTCCCGGGTCCCTAAGTAGGTGGGGGTATTTCTCTACTGCAATGACTGAGTCCTGACCCTGCAGCGTCAACGGAGTCACAGGCCACGTACGAATGGATGGTCGTGGCCGTGTACCAACAAAACTTTATAAGGCCGGGCTCGGTGGCTCAGCCCGTAATCCCAGCGCTTTGGGAGGCTGAGGTGAGGGGACTGCCTGAGCCCGCGGGTTCGAGACCCGCCTGGGCAGCTTGGCGAGACCTCATCTCTACAATAAAAAAAAAAAAAAAATCAGCCGGGCGTGGTAGCACACACCTGTAATTCCGACTACTCGGAAGGCTGAGGCGGAAGGATCGCCGGAGCCCAGCTCGTCGAGGCTGCGGTGGCTGTAGCGGCCACTGCACTCCAGTCTGGGCGACGGAGTGAGACTCCAACTCAAAAAAAAAACTTTATAAGAACAGGTGGCCAGGGGACACGGTCTGCCAACCCCTGGAATGAATCACGGGGCTGTCCTGACCTGTGTCCGTGGCTGCGCCCCTGCGTGGAACTCCAAGGTTTCTTGTTAGTGATCAGGTAACAGGCGACCTTCTAGCCTCCCATGACTTGCCTCTTAAATTCGAGGGACACCCTGGGAAGCGGGCATGTTTTTCAGCCCCGTGGCGGGGAGGAGGGGAGGCCGGGCATGCAGTCACCAGCTCAGCCCGGACCCGTGGCTGCCCCGGCCACATCCTCTGGGGACTCGGACCCTGTGGTCTGACCGAGGACTGACTGAGGATCTCTGTCCTGTGCTTTTTCTTTCTTTTTTTTTTTTTTTGAGTCGGAGTCTCCCTCCATCGCCCAGGCTGGAGTGCCATGGCACGATCACGGCCACCCCAGCGTCGACCTGCTGGGCTCCAGCGATCCTTCCGCCTCAGCCTTCCAAGTAGCTGGAACTACAGGTGTGCACCGACCACGCCCGGCTAATTTTTTGATTTATTGTGGAGACGCGGTCTCGCCAAGTTGCCCAGGCAGGTCTCGAACCCGCGGGCTCAGGCAATTCACTCACCTCAGCCTCCCAAAGCACGGGATTACAGACTGAGCCACCGAGCCCAGCCTATTTTTTTTTTTTTTTTAAAGACAAACAGGGTCTGGCTCTGTGGCCCAGGCTGGAGCACAACTGTGCAATCATAGCTCACCACAGCCTTGACCTCCTGGGCTCAAACGATCCTTCTGCTTCGGCCTCCCGAATAGCTGGGACTGTAGGCACCGCCACTATAGCGGGCTACTTTTAAAAATTCTTTGTAAAAACAAGGTCTCAGCCGGGCTCGGTGGCTCAGCCTGTCATCCCGCGCCTTTGGGAGGCTGAGGTGAGCGGATTGCCTGAGCCCACGGGTTCGAGGCCCACCTGGGCAGCGAGACCTCATCTCTACAATAAAAAAAAAAAAAAAATCAGCCGGGCGTGGTAGCGCATGCCTGTAATTCCGGCTACTCAGAAGGCTGAGGCGGAAGGATCGCTGGAGCCCAGCAGGTCGAGGCTGCGGTGGCCGGGAGCGGCCACTGCACTCTAGTCTGGGCGACAGAGTGAGACTCCGACTCAAAAAAAAAACCAAAAATCAACAACAACAAAAACACCAGGTCTCGTGAGGTTGCCCAGGCTGGTCTTGAACTCCTGGCCTCAAGCAATCCTCCTGTCTTAGGACTGCAGGCATGAGCCACCATGCCAGAACTGGGCCTCTTTTTATGTAGAAGGGGAAACTGAGGCCCAGAGAGATGGAGTCACAGCCTCAGGCAGGGCTGGGACCAGGCACTGGGCACGCTCCACCAGGCACCTGTGTCTTTGCCCTGCTGGAAGGCTACAGCAACAGGACTTGTGGTCAGACACCTGGTGGGACTGTCCGGGGACCCCTCCCTCCCCCAAAGCCCGAGGTGCTCACCGCTGTGCACGGCGATGACAGGCCGGTGGTGCTGGGTGAAGCTGGACAGGCGGGGGGAGTCCTGGGGAGACGGGCTGTGGAAGGGCGACTTGTCCATCTCCGTCTTCTTCACCGGGGACGAGATGCCTGCGGGAGGCGCGGGGGTCATGGCCGGGCGGAGCCAGCTCCCGAGGGCCGGCGGGAGGGCGGTGCACCCCTGCTCCCAGGATCCCGAGGGCGGGGCCGCACGCCCACTGCGCAGAGGGGCAGGCTGAGGCTCGGTGGGCTGGGGGCTGCGCCACGTCCCCCCGGAAGCTTCCAGAGGCCTAAGCAGGGGGCGCGGATGGGCCTCCCCCGCGGCCCGGGGACTCATACCCCGGGGAGGGGCGGCAGGTGCCCCCCGCAGGCGCAGGGACGGACGCCACGCTGCCCGAACCCCCGCCCCGAGGGACCAGCTGGCCACAGGACAACACAGGGGCCGGCAGAGGGCGCCCTCCGCCACGCCGCGGGCGCCACCCGAGGGCCTCGGGAGGCGGCGGCCGGGGGTCTGGCCTGGCACCGGGCGGGCACGACCCCCTCCCCCGGGACCTCCGCACCCCCGGCGCCCGAGGAGGGGCAGGGCGGGGCTGGCGGCGGCCTGAGCGCGGCCGGGCCAGGTAGGGGAAGGGAGGGTGGCTCTAATCAGCTTAACCCCCTTAACGAGCGCTAATTGGGGGCTGTCTAGACAGGAAGCAGGGGAGGGGGAGGAGGCACAGAGCCGCACACCAGGGGCCAGGCCAGAGGCCAGGGCACCCTCGGGCGAGACCCGGCCAGGAAGGGGTCCCCGGCCGCCTCCCGCCTGGCAGCTGCAGGACGTCCGGCCATGTCCCCAGCCCCTCCGGCCGGCCCTGCCTGGGCCCAGCCCCTGGCTCAGGCCGGCCCCGTGGGAGCCCAGAGGCCTGCAGGACCCAGTGGCCGTGTCCGCGGGGGCCGGAGTGGCGGGGCCTCTGGGCACCGGCTCCGGGCTCCACCTCCTCTCTGCTGTGACATCTGAGCCTCGGTTTCCCCATGTGCTGGTGCCGGGGAGGGGGCATGGTGCGAGGGGCTCGGCCTGTGGCAGCCCCACGGAGGCAGGGGCGGGGCGACAGAGGGATGCCGAGTTCTCATGCGGTCGCTCGTGGCCAGGCCACACCACCCAGAAGGGTCCCCGGGGCAGGGCTGCCTGGACGAGACGGGCTGGCAGGGGCCCCCAGGGGAGCAGGTACCCAGCCAGGGCTCCCACACTCCCCCGGGCCTCTGTGTACCCCGGTTGCCGTCACCGTGGTGATCCTGCCCCCAGAGGACACGGGGCAGCGTCTGGGGACATCCGTGGTGTCACGACGGGGTGCGCCTGGCACAGAGGGCTGGGGCCTGGGAAACTCTCACACCTGCAGGGCCCGGGACGCCCCCAGGGAAGGATCCGGCCCGACGTCCACGGGGCAACCTCCATGGACGCCGCTCCCTCCGACGCAAACACTGTTCACTCACTCCCGCCTGAACCTCCAGGCGGCCGCTCGGCTGGGACTCAGCAGCCAGCCCCACGCATGCCCCGAGTGGCCGGGGCATGAACTCTTCCCCGACAGGCCGGGGGTCCCGGGGCACCCTGATCCCACGAAAGAGGACGCTGAGGCTCAGAGATGTTGAGTGACCTGCCACGAGCCACACAGCGGCCTGAGAGCCTCAGTGCGCTCCGCCCTGTCTCCCCTCCTCCAAGAAGGCCTCCCTCTTCTCCCTGGGCTGTGTTGGGGTCCTCCTATGCCCCGAGGGCCCTCTGTGCCGCCCCTTCTGGGCTGGAGGGACCCAGGCACGCGAGTCTGTCACTCCCACGGGGCTGTCGGCCCCTGGAAGGCGGGGCAGGGTGGCTGGCTGGCTGGCTGACCCCCCTGGCCCCCGGGCCTCCAGCACACAGGAGGGGTGGACACAGGCCGAGGGCCATGGGAGGGCGGGAGGGGGGTGGCCTCCACTTGAGGTCACCGAGGGAAAGCCGGAGGGGGGCGTCTTCCAGCCCTGAGGCCCAACTCGAGCCAGAGGCGGGCGGGCAGGCGTGTCCTGTCTTCCCACCTCTCTTTCCAAGGGCAGGAGACGGACAAGGCAGGAAGATGGCACGCCGGGGCTTGACATCGCCTGGCTTTTGGCCCTTTTCGGCCTTTCTGAGCTTCCTGAATGGGAAGCCCAGGTTCTTTCTTTTTAACCCCTCTACTTTGTTTTTTTTGAGTTGGAGTCTCACTCCGTCGCCCAGGCTGGAGGGCGGGGGCACGCTCCCGGCCGCCGCAGCCTCGACCTGCTGGGCTCCAGCGATCCCTCAGCCTCAGCCTTCCAAGAAGCTGGAACTACAGGCACGCGCCACCACGCCCGGCTGATTTTTTTATTGATTTATTGTACAGACGAGGTCTCGCCAAGTTGCCCGGGCGGGTCTCGAACCTGCGGGCTCAGGCCACCCTCTCGCCTCGGCCTCCTAAAGTGCTGGGATGACAGGCTGAGGCACCGAGCCCGGCTCTTTCTACTTTTCTAATAGACTTAAGCTTACGATTTGTCCTCCCAGTGCTGCTTTGGCCACATCCCAGGGGTTGGGATGCTGTTTATGTCCTGGTAGTCAGAGTTAACAATGAGGGATTTTTATTATCTGATTAGTTTTACTTTTTAAATTTTTTTTGGGAGTTGGAGTCTCACTCTGTTGCTCAGACTGGAGGGCAGGGGCCTCTCCTGGCCACCGCAGCCTTGACCCGCTGGGCTCCAGCGATCCTTCCACCATAGCCTTCCGAGTAGCCGGAATTACAGGCATGTGCTACCACGCCCGGCTGATTTTTTGATTTATCGTAAAAATGAGGTCTGGCCAAGTTGCCCAGGCAGGTCTCGAACCCGTGGGCTCAGGCAATCCACTCACCTCGGCCTCCCAAAGCACGGGATTACAGGCTGAGCCACCGAGCCCAGCTTAATTTTACGTTTTTAGAGACAGGGTCTCACTCTCACCCAGGCTGGAGTGCAGTGACCTGATCATGGCCACTGCAGCCTCGACCTGCTGGGCTCTGGTGATCCTCCTGCCTCAGCCTCCCAAGTAACTACAGATGCCACCACCATACCCAGCTAATGTTTAGTTTTTTGTAGAGACGAGGTCTCGGTGTGTTGCCCAGGCTGGCCTTGAATCCCTGGGCTCAGGCAATCCTCTCTCCTTGGCCTCCCAGAGGGCTGGGATCACAGGCATGAGCCACCGTGCCCAGCCCTGAGGATTTAACGAGAGAGGGGACGCTCAGACTTAACCCTTCTTTCTTGCTGGCTGAAGTGCAGACACGGTAGCTGGAGCTCTGCAGTCACTTTGGACCATGAGATGGGAACGAAAATCGCATTCAGGGGCGCTTAAAGCAGGGGCGTGAGTCCCTCACACCACACTTGGCCAGGCCTGCTGCTGGCAGGACATCTATCTGCGAGAGAAACGCACTGTGCTTTCGATTCTTTAATTTTTGTAGAGAGAGGGTCTCCCTGTAATGCCCAGGCTGGGTCTCGAACTCCTGGCCTCACGCAATCCTCCCACCTCAGCCTCCCGGAGTGCTGAGACTATAGGGCTGAGCGGCTGCACCTGGCCTGCGCTGTCCTTTGGGGCTTTCGGTCTCTCGCCGCAAATGTCAGACCACTGAATACGGGGTCTTTTTTTTTTTTTGAGTAGGAGTCTCACTCCGTCACCCGGACTGGAGTGCAGCGGCCACTCCCGGCCACCGCAGCCTCGACCTGCTGGGCTCCGGCGATCCTTCCGCCTCAGCCTTCCAAGTAGCCGGAACTACAGGCATGTGCTACCACACCCGGCTGATTTTTTTGATTTATTGTAGAGATGAGGTCTCGCTGCCCAGGCGGGTCTCGAACCTGCGGGCTCAGGCCATCCACTCACCTCAGCCTCCCAAAGGCGCGGGATGACAGGCTGAGCCACCGAGCCTGGCTGAATACGGGGTCTTTATGGACATGGGGAGCCCACAGACAGGACCTCGGAGGCACAACGCCCCATCGCAGGACCCGACGGAGAGACACAGGGACCCTGCAGCGGGTGCTCCCGCCCGGGGAGCCCCCACCACGGACGAGGGAGGAGCCCAGGCACCCGAGAGGTCACAGCCAGACCCACCAGAGCCCACCTCCTGGGACGGGAATGTCGGGAGGCCACGGAGGACAAACGCTCCGGCATCTGGGCATGTCTCACGTGCAGGGCGCCGCTCCCGAAAAAGAGTTACTGGCCGGGCTCGGTGGCTCAGCCTGTCATCCCAGCGCTTTGGGAGGCCGAGGTGAGTGGATGGCCTGAGCCCACGGGTTCGAGACCCGCCCGGGCAACTTGGCGAGACCTCGTCTCTACGACAGAAATAAAAAATGAGCCAGGCATGGTAGTGCGCACCTGTAGTTCCGGCTACTTGGAAGACTGAGGTGGAAGGATCTTTGGAGCCCAGCAGGTCAATGCTGGGGAGGCCATGAGTGTGCCACGGCACTCGAGCCTAGGTGACAGAGTGACACTCCGACTCAAAAAAAAAAAAGAAACTGAGCTCAGAGGAGTTAAGCTACCTGCCCAAGGTTGCACAGCACACACAGCGAGCTGGTCTGTGGCAGAGCTGGGATTCAAACCCCGGCCTTGCTGAAATCTGAACCTGCCATCTTAATCCTGATGTTATGTAGCCTCTCAAAACCTTGTGTAAACAGCTGTCTTGGGTTTTGGTTTTTGAGTTGGAGTCTCGCTCTGAAGCCCAGGCTGGAGCGCAGTGACGCGATCACGGCCCACCGCCGCCTCGACCTCCAGGACTCAGGCGATCCTCCTCCCTCAGCCTCCCAAGTAGCCGGGACTGCGGGTGCGCGCCACTAGGTGTGGCTAATCTTGACGCTTTTTTGATGAGACGGGTTCTTGCTAGGTCACCCAGGCCGGCCTCGAACTCCTGGCCTCAAGCCATCCTCCCGCCTCGGCTTCCCCAAGTGCAGGGACCGCAGGCGTGAGCTGCCACACCTCGCCCGACAGAGCCTTAGAAGCAGGTGGACCCTGTGGGTGCAGCGGGGAGAGAATGAGGAAGAGGAGGGAGGAAGACCCGCTCCGGGCCCGTCGGGTGTTCAGGGCCCCGGCCTGCTCGACGGACGTGGGAGGCGCACACTCACGTGATCCTCACAACAGCCCCGGGAGCGGGACGGTCGGAATCAACGTCCCGTTCCACAGACGAGGAAACTGACGCTCGGGCCGCGAGGTCGCCAGGAGGCAGCTCGGAACCCGGGCAGGGGGACGACAGGCTCTGCGCCCAAAACCACGGCTTGAAGGGCCACCCAAGGCCACGCTTCTAAAATTTAGGGGCAAAGCTGGGCGCCGCGGCTCACGCCTGTGATCCCAGCGCTTTGGGAGGCCAAGGCAGGAGGATCACTTGAGTCCAGGAGTTTGAGACCAGCCTGGGCAACACAGTGAGACCTGCCTCTAAAAAAAAAATTTTTTTCCCACTCTATCGCCCAGGCTGGAGTGCCGTGGCATGCTCACGGCCACCCCAGCGTCAACCTGCCGGGCTCCAGCGATCCTTCTGCCTCAGCCTTCCAAGTAGTCGGAACTACAGGCGCACACTACCACACCTGGCTGATTTTTTATTTTTTGTAGAGATGAGGTTTCGCCAAGTTGCCCAGGCTGGTCTTGAACCCACGGGCACACTCGCCTGGGCCTCCCAAAGTGCTGGGATGACAGGCTGAGCCACAGAGCCCGGCCTAAACACAAAATTTAAAAAGTAGCCGGGTGTGGTGGTGTGCACCTGTAGGCCCAGCTAGTCGGGAGGTTGAGGCGAGAGGACCACTCAAGGCCAGGAGTTGGAGGCCGCTGTGAGCTGTGATTGCGCCACTGCAAACTCCGGCCTGGCTAACACTGCAAGATCCTGCCTTAAAAAAAACCCAGGGAAAAGGGGTCCTACATCTCAGAGAGAAAGAGGACCAACATCCCTCCCGGTATCCTGTCTTCCTTTCTACAAGCGCTCATTGAGCACCTACTGTGTACCAGGCCTGTTCTAGGAACTGAGGACACACCAGTGACCAGGAGGAAGCACCCTGCTTGTCAGAATCGCTACTGAGTCAACCCGCAGCTCGGAACCCCCATTGGGATGGGGCCGCAGCAGGAAGGGGGCGGGGAGGTCGGCCAAGGGACGGCGGAACCAAAGCGCTCGGCGGAACCAAAGCGCTCCGGGAACGCGAGCCCGGACCGTACTTCCCGCAGCCGGCGCGACTACCATTCCCAGGAGGCCCTGTGGCTCCACACCGGCTTCCTGCGCCCCGGGGGCCCGCGCGGCGCCTGCTGGGATACGTAGTCCCCGCTGCGGTCATCCCCAACCGGAAGTCCCGCTCCGTCTCCGCCGCCAGCCCCACCTCCTTCCATGTCCTCCGTCCAGTTGCGGCTGCTACTCGTGGGCGAGCTGGGCGAGGTGTAGTAGTCGCCGCCGCCGGGGCTCGTGTCCACGTCTTCCTCCATCGAGCCCGATTTGTGCCGCTTGCTCCTACGGGGCGGGGGAGGAGGGAGAGGCTGGTTACCCGGAAGTCGCGAGGGAGGGGGCGCAGCGCGGCGGCGGCTGCCGGCTTGGCCAACCTCCAGCTCCTAGGGGGCGGGGCGAGGGAGGTGCTATCGCGAGACATCACGGGAGCCGCGGCCGTTCAGCCGGCTGTCAATCAACTCCTGCCCCAACCTCCCCATTCCTCAGAGCGGATACGCAGGGCTGGAGGCGGGGGGCGGGGGGCACTAGCTCTCGCGGGGGAGCCTGTGACCCGAGCAGCTCGGCCGATCACTGGGTGGCCCGCCGACACCCGCAGAACTACCCGGGAGGATCACGATCCCATCCTGTGGACGGGGAAACCGAGGCACGCACGATGTGGCCAGCTCAGGGTCACACAGCACACCTCGCAAGGCGTGCATGCTCAGGGGGGTCCCGAGAGCTGGCAGGGCTCACAGCACTCGAGGCTGGGGGAGCCGGGGGGAGCTGTCAGGGCTAGGCGAAGGGGCACTCGGGCTGGGTTTCGAAGGCTGAGTAGGAGTTTCCCCGGCCGGGTGAAAGGTGAACACAGACATTCCAGGGAGAGGAGTGAGCTCGCTGGAGCCAGAGGGGTCAGGCGATGAGGTCGCGAGGTGCCCGGGGTGGGGGCCTGAGCACGCACCCACTGGAGGAGGTGCTGGGCAGCGTTCTTCTCATGCCGGTGCTGGCTGGATTCAGGTCGTAGGCCAGGTGCCCCTGCAGCTCCCCCAGGGAGAAGTTAGGTCCTGTTCCGGTCACCACAGGAGCTGCGGGGTGGCGGAGGAGAATGAGGGAGGGGACAGGGCCAGGGCTCCGCTTTGCCCTGAGGGTGGGGCGGGGAGAGCCCTAGGACAGGGGCACCCCTCCCAGGTTGGCGGGACCCTCGTCTGGCTGCGACCGGCCTAACTGCGTGGACCGGGAGACCCAGGCCACCGAGAGACGGGGAGAGGCCAAGGCCGGGCCACGAGGCACAGGCGTAGCCAGCGCAGGCCGGCTCTGCTGAGCTGGACGGGGGTGGCGGGTGCAGGTCAGGGTGGAGGCCGGGCAGGACCCAAAACGGGGGGCCCGGGGGAGCATGCTGGGTCCCCACAGGTCCCCAGAGAGGGCAGGGGGCCCGTGGGGGTCTCAGGACGGGCCGGCATTCGCCCCAGGAAGGAGGGATGCTGGGGCGGAAGGGTCTTGGGCGCCCAGCGGCGTTTAGATTCTGCTTCCCGGGCCAGGGCGCGTCCCCGTGACCCGGGGGCCAGCTCCCTTCCTGGGGACCTGGGCGTGGAGACACGGGGTGCGGAGAGGGCGGGGGGCTCCGTCCACCTCGCTGCGGGCCCCTCCCCGGTCCGGGGGCAGGGTCAGGGCCCAGGGGGACACTCACTCCGGGACACTTGGATGAGCTCGGTGACGCTGAACACGCCGGAGGTGACAAAGCTCTCCTGGAAGTCGGTTGCGTCTGGAACAGGGGGGGCGGGTCAGCGGGCCCGGCTGTGCCCCCGGGAGGGTCCCAGACGCTGGGGCCGGCCCGAGCCTGGGTGCCCGCCTGTCCCCGCCACGGCAGTCCTGCCGCGGGGAAGGGCCGCTGAGCCCCCATCCCGCCTGGCCCTTTCCATGGCCTCCATGCCCTCATCCAGGGCGCCCAAGCCACGACGGCTGCGCCCAAGCAGGTGCGGGTGGAGGGTCGCTTGAGCCGAGAGTTTGAGACCAAGACCCCATCTCTACAAACTTTTTTTTTTTTTGAGTCGGATCTCACTGTCACCCAGGCTGGAGGGCGGTGGCACGCTCACGGCCAACGCAGCCTCAGCCCGCTGGACTCAGGCGATCCTTCCGCCTCAGCCTCCCAAACGGCTAGAACCACAGGCGCGCGCCCCCACGCCCGGCTAATTTTTTGATGTATTGTAGAGACAAGGTCTTGCCAAGTTGCCCAGGCCGGTCTCGAACCCCCGGGCTCGGGCAGTCCTCTCGCCTCCGCCTCCCAGAGTGCTGGGATGACAGGCATGAGCCACTGCGCCTGGCTGACACATTTTTTAAATGGGCACCGTGGCGTGTGCCTGTCATCCCAGCACCTTGGGAGGCAGAGGCGGGAGGAGGCCTGAGCCCGGACGGTCGGGACCAGCCTGGGCAACATGGCGAGACCGCGTCTCTACCAAAAACAAAAACAAAAAAATTTAAAAAGCCAGGCATGGTGGCGCCTGTAGTCCCGGCTACTTGGGAGGCTGAGGCGGGAGGAGGCCTGAGCCCAGGAGGCCGAGGCTGCAGTGAGTCCATTTCCTGTTGCGGTCCTCCAGCCTGGGAGACCCAGTGAGACCCCAATCAAAAGGAAAAAATGGCCGGGCTCGGTGGCTCAGCCTGTCATCCCAGCGCTTTGGGAGGCTGAGGGAGTGGATTGCCTGAGCCCACGGGTTCGAGACCCGCCTGGGCAGGCAAGGCCTCATCTAACAATAAATCAAAAAATCAGCCGGGCGTGGTAGCACATGCCTGTAATTCCGGCTACTCGGAAGGCTGGGGCGGAAGGATCGCCGGAGCCCAGCAGGTCGAGGCCGCGGTGGCCGGGAGCGGCCACTGCACTCCGGTCTGGGCGACAGTAAGACTCCAACTCAAAAAAAAAAAATGTCAAGGAGAGCTTGGAGGATGGCTGGCCGAGACAGCGGCATTCCACGAGGCCCTCCAGGTGGTGGCGGACAAGAGGCACGAACGTGTGAAAACGTGCGAACTGCAGGTGCAGGCCTGGCCACAACCCCGGGTGCCGGCCGCCGGCTCGGACCCGGATGTCACAACGTTCTGCCCCCTCCCCAAGGGCCCCGGAGTTCCCGGCGGTGGGAACAGACTGTGCAGAGGCCCCGGGGTTCCACACACGCCAGACAGGGGTCCAGCCCGCGGGGCTGGAGGCGGATGGTGGTCAGCTGGGCAGTGGGACAGGCCAGCGGCTGGGGCAGCGACGGGGGCAGTTCCAGCTCCCCCCGCCCATGCCCGTCCCATCCAGGGCCAACCTTCACGCACACCCTTTCCGGAGCCGTGGTCGTGGGCGGGCGCCGGGGACTGGGGACACGGCGCTGGGTGGGGGGACAGTGGCCCCAGCGTCCAGGGCAAGCGGCCACGGCCGTTTCCTGCTGACCCCCCGCCGCCACCGCCGGCCAGCGGGTGTGAGCGCCCCTCCCCCTCCCCCGCCGGGGCTTCCTGTTTGTGCGGCTGCCTCTCCGGGGACCCCGCCTCTCCAGGGACCCGGCCTCTTGGGACCCCGCCTCTCCAGAGGCCGAGGCCAGCGCCCCACGGCCACCTCCTCTCACTCTGGCCCCGAGGGAGGCGCCTGGGATCACAGGAGGTGGGCAGGACGCGGCCGCAGGCGCAGGACGAGCAGCCTGCCCGGGGCCTGTGACCCTCCCGGGACCTTCCGGGCTCCCCGGCCTGTCTGCCTCAGCCCTTCCAACGAGATGCCTCGCCCGCCAGCTGTTTCCTTCCTTCCTTCCTGTTATCTGGCCTCCCTCGGCTCCCCCAGGCACCGTGCCTCTTGTTTCTGGTTTGCATTCTGTCTCCTCTCTCCCTCTCTCCTTTTGACCAACGCTTATTGAGCACCTGCTGCGTACCAGGCCCTGATCCGGGCACCAGGGAGGGGCACAAGGGTGATCAAGACAGAGGAACGCTCTCTGCCGGCCGAAGGGGCGACGCGCCAGGGAGGGAGATAAGGAAACCCCCATGCGGCCACTTATCAAGGATGCAAACACCTACGCAAACACTAACTCCTCTGAAGGAAATAGAACAGAAGGCTGGGACCGAGGCTGCCGGAGCGGAAGGAGCTCGGGGAAGGGACGTTCGAGCTGAGAGCTGGGGAGAGGAGAACCAGAGGGAGAGCGGGTAGCTGTCCAGGCGGCAGAACAGCCCGTGCAAAGGCCCCGAGGCAGGACCGGGCCTGGCATGTTCAGGGAACAGCAGGGAGGCCGGTGTGGCTGGAGCAGAGGAAGAACGGGGGGAGGGAGGAGGGGTCTGGTGGGCTGCAGGGAGTACTTGGACCTTGACACCCGAGGAAGGTGGGCGCCACGGAGGGCGGCGGGCGCAGAGGAAGGACTGGGTCTGACTCAGGCGCTCGCAGGTGCCCTCCGGTGGCTGCTGTGGGGAGTCCAGGCCGGGGGCAGGGGGCACCCAGGGGCAGCCTCTGCGCCTCCCGGTCCCTTCCTCCTTCCAGACCCCCCTCCGACCCAGCACACACCACTGCCCGTCCCGTGGGGGCCTCCCTCCTGTGACGGGAGCCCGGAGTCCTTTCCCACCCGGGCCTCAGTCTGCTGTCTGTGGGATGGAGCTGCAGCTGCCCCGTGTGCACACAGGCGGCGCCACATAAAGACAGGCCGCGCCCCGACTCACCCAGCGTGACGGGCTTGCTGTCCTCCTGGTCGGAGCCTATCCCCGCCCGGGGACTGCCGCTCTGCTCTGCGTCTGCAAAGACAGGGGGAGGGTTGGTGAGGTTGCAGGGTCCCGGCCCGGCGCCCTGGAGACCCCAGCCCAGGCCCCGGTGGTGACGGCGGCCCTGAAGGCTGGCGTGAGTCTGTCCCGTGCGCAGCTCGGCCTCTCTGGCAGGCAAGAGCCCAGGCACCTGCCGTCCTGCCAGACCTGGGTTCCAATCCCAGCCCAGCTACTTTCCTGCTGTGTGGCCCCAGGCAAGTCACTTGCCCTCTCTGGGCCTCACCTGGAACGACTCCATTGAGCCTGCCTTAGCCCTACGCGGTATGGCCTATTATTACGCCCACTTCGTTTTTGGAGTTGGGTCTCACTCTGAGGCCCAGGCTGGAGCGCAGGGGCACGATCGTGGCTCACCGCAGCCTCCACCTCCTGGGCTCCGGCGATCCTTCCGCCTCAGCCTTCCCAGTAGCCGGAATTACAGGCACGCGCTATCACGCCCGGCTCGTTTTGTGATTTTATTGTAGAGATGAGGTCTCGCCAAGTTGCCCAGGCGGGTCTCGAACCCGCGGGCTCAGGCCATCCACTCACCTCAGCCTCCCAGAGGCGCGGGATGACAGGCTGAGCCACCGAGCCCGGCTTACACCGGCTACTTTGTAAGTTTTTGGCAGAGGCGAGGTCTCACTCCGTGGCCCTGGCTGGGCTGGAACGCCGAGCCTCAGGCCAGCCTCCTGCCTCGGCCTCCGCCGCTGGGTCCCACGGCCCTCGGACGCCGTCTTGCCGTCCAGGGTCCCCAGGGAGGGGGCCGAGGGGCGGCGCCCTCGGGCTGCGGCGCCCCGCCCCCCGCCTGGTGTGGGGGCTCTCCCGCCACACCCGCGGCCCCATCGAATCTAAAAATAACCCGGCTCCTTGGCAGCCGCGCGGCCGCCAGACGCTGAGCTCAGCGGAATCGGCGGCCGGGCCTGGATGGAGGTCGCGGCCGCCCGCCTCTCGGAGTCCTGGCGCTCCGCCCTGGACCGGCGCTGGGGACGCGCGGGGGGTCGGGCTAGCCCGGCCGGCCGGCCCCACCGGCGACGCCCGGTCACAGACAAGGTGGCGGAGTCCCCCGCGGAGGCCGAGGGCGGAATCAGGCCCCAGCGCCAAGAGGCGGTCACGGAGCGGCCCCGGGCACGTCGCTGAGCGGTCTGTTCCTGCTTTTCCCAGGGCACAAACGTTGCCCAGGCCTTGCTGGGCCTGCAAGAGACCACAAAACAACCAAAGAAACAGGCCGGGCACGATGGCTCACGCCTGTCATCCCGGCCCTTTGGGAGGCCGAGGCGAGAGGATGGCCTGAGCCCAGGGGCTCGAGACCCGCCCGGGCACCTTGGCAAGACCTCGTCTCTACAATAAATCAAAAAATTAGCCGGGCGTGGTGGCGCGCGCCTGTAGTTCCAGCTCCTTGGAAGGCGGAGGCGGAAGGATCGCCGGAGCCCGGCGGGTCGAGGCTGCGGTGGCCGGGAGCGTGCCACGGCCCTCCAGCCTGGGCAACGGAGTGGGACTCCGACTCAAAAAATAATAATAACAGGGGAGCCCCTGGGCACACCAAGCTCCCTACCCAGGGCGGCGCTGGCACACTGCTCTTTGTTTCATTGTGCTGGGCCATACTTTGTTGCCCAGGCCGGACTCGAACTCCTGGCCTCCAGACATCCCCCTGCCTTGGCCTCCCAAGTAGCTGGGAGGTGCGAGCCACCACATGTGGCTCCTATCAAATTATTATTATTATTATTATTATCGAGATGGGGTCTCACTCTGTTGCCCAGACTGGAGCGCAGTGGCGTGATCATAGCTCACTGCCGTCTCGACCTCCTGGGCTCAGGAGATCCTCCTGCCTCAGCCTCCCAAACAGTTAGGATTATAGGCACTGCCATGCCCGGCTATTTAAAAAAATTTTTCTGTAGAGACAGGAGTCTTGCTATATTGCCCAGGCTGGCTCCAAGTGATTCTCCTTTCCTTTCTTTCTTTTTTCTGAGTCAGAGTCTCACTCTGTCACCCAAGCTGGAGGGCAGGGGCATGCTCCCGGCCACCGCAGCCTCGACCTGCTGGGCCCCGGCGATCCCTCCGCCTCAGCCTCCCGAGTCGCCGGAACTCCAGGCGCGCGCCACCACACCCAGCTGCACGATCCTCCTTTCTGGGCCTCCCAAGAAGCTGCGATGGCAGGCATGAGCCGCTGGGCCCGACTTCGATGACATCATTGTTGTTGCTGTTATTATTATTGAGACAAGGTCTGGCTCTGTGGCCCAGGCTGGAGTGCAGTGGCACGATAGCCGCTCACTGCAGCCTCGACCTCCTGGGCTCAGGCGATCCTCCAGCCTCGGCCTCCCGAGCTGCTGGGACGACAGGCGCCACCGCACCCGGCTAATTTTTTTACTTTCTGTAGAGTCGGGGTTGCCCAGGCTGGTCTCCCCAACTCCTGGCCTCAAGTGATCCTCCCGCCTCAGCCTCCCAGGGTCCTGGGATCGCAGGTGTGAGTTGCCGCGCTCGGCAGTTATTCTTATGGCGGCCATTGTCACTGTCACATCAAGATAGCCACGTGCGGCCTCGTGACACTTTCCATTTTGTGTTCCCTGAAGCCTTGGGGCAGCCGCAGCCTGGCACTGTGGTGCCTGTTTTGTGGACAAGGGACCCCGAGGCCACAGAAACGCCCTCACCCCTCAC